>BSBN01000524.1:12285563-12920751 GCA_027924645.1 Cunninghamia lanceolata
CTGTCCTTCGAGGTCAGGAACTTTCAAAATTGGAGCTAAAGTTAACTTTTCCTTTAAGAGAATAAATGCCTTCTGACACTTGTCTATCCATTCAAATTGCTTTCCTTTCCTTTGCAGGGAAGTGATTGGACTAGCAATACTGGAGAAATTTAAAACAAACTTTCTAAAATAACCAGCCAGGCCCATGAAACTATGCACTTCATGCACATTTGTGGGTACAGGCCAATCCAGAATAGCTATGTTTTTTGCAGAATCAATAGATAATCCATTTGCAGATATAATATGTCCTGGATATTGAATCTCCTTCTGGAAGAATGGACACTTTGACAGTTTTTCGTATAACTTATGTTCTCTTAACTGTTGCAGAACTAATTGCAAATGTCGATGATGTTCTTCTTCATTCTAAGAGTAAATGAGTATATCATCCAGAGAGACTAGAACAAACTTATCTAAACAATCTCTGAATACACTGTTCATGAATGCGGCAGGGGCATTCGTCAAACCAAATGGCAACACTGTGAACTCATAGTGCCCACATCTAGTTCTAAAAGTTGTCTTATGGATATTCTCATCTTTTAATCTTAACTGATGATATCCTGATTGCAAATTGATCTTTGAAAATACTGCAACTCCACGCATTTGATCAAAAAGATCATCAATACGTGGCAAAGGATATTTGTTCTTTACCATTGCTTTATTAAGCATACGATGTTCTATACATAAATGAAGAGTTTCGTCCTTCTTCTTGACAAAAATAACTGGAGCACCCCATGGTGAAACACTGGGTCTAATCAAACCTTTTGCCAACAATTCTTGTAATTGGGCTTTCAATTCCATTAACTCTGTAGTTGTCGTATGGTAGGGTGCTTTTGATATAGGCTCAAATCCTAGTTTAATATCAATTGCAAAATCAAAAACCCTCTTGGGAGGTAGCCCTAGAAGTTCTTTTGGAAAAGCATCCTGAAAATCCTGAAGAAAGGGGTACTTTTCTTCAAAAGATGAACTAGGGTTTTCTAACCCTTCCTCCAATTGTTCCATTTTAACTACAAACAAGCGACAACCTTTGTCTAACCCTTCTCAATTGCTTAGCGGAGATAGGTCTAAACTTAACTTTTCTTTGAATTCCTTGAATTTGGGTCTGATTTCCCAAATCATCTAAGCATTCAACCGTTTTTTAAAAACAATCAACCTTAGCTCTATGCTTCCATAACAAACTCATTCCTAGGATTACATCATAGGAACCTAAAGAGGTTACGTATAGATTTACTTCCGTTGAGAAACTAGAGAGATCAATCTTGGCCTCAAACAAACATTTCTCTACATAAGTCTTAGATTGGTTAGCATATTCTATTGACCAAGGTTTAGACATGAATCCAACTTTTCTAGGAAACTTATTCAAAATTATTGGAGAAACAAAGTTTTCAGTGGCTCCTGTATCATTCAAAACAGATATAGGGACTCCAAACAAAGTACCTGTCATTTCAATGGGTGTGATTTGATACTCTGCTTGATGATTGTCGAGAGCTGCATGAATCCTTTGCTGGAAAGCTTCTTGTTGAGTAGGTAGTGCAGTACCTCTTTGTTGACCATTTTGATTCTTGTTTGGGCAACGATTAGCATAATGGTTGCCTCCACAAGTAAAGCATCCTCCAATGGGCCCTCTCTTATATGAAGTCTTTCGATTGTTATCCTCATTGCTTTTGTAATTACCATTCTTCTTCTCATTTCTAGGTCCACCCCTATTTTTCTGAGTTCCTTTTCTCTTGTTCTCATAGCTCTTATCATTTATTCTCTTGAATGGTTAGTTAGTAGGAGTTCCATTAAATCTCTTGTGTTTTATATCACAATAAGCTGAGATGGATTTCAACTTTTGTTCTTGCTTGATTGCCTTCTCGTACACTTGATCTATTGTTGTGGGACCATGTACGTCCACCTATCCACCAATTTGAGTATTTAAACCCATGATGAATTTTTTAATTTTGAATCTCTCATCTTTTTGATACTGAGGCACATATTTCAGAAGACGGGTGAATTTTTCTCCATATTCCACCACTGTCATGTCTCCTTGACAAAGATTCTAAAAATCAGTCAATTTCTGATCAAAATAAAGTTGTGGTAGCCATCTTTTGCAAAAGAGCTCCACGAACTCATCCCAAGTTACCCTTAAAGAACTTAAGTTCAATTCCATCTTCTTATTCATCCACCATGTGGATGCTTCTCCTGCCAATTGGAATGCTCCCCAAACTGCCTTGGTTACTTCCGAGTAATTCCTTACCTCGAAATATTTTTTCATTTCTGTCAACCAGGCTTCCGCTGCATCTCTAGTCACCTTTCCATCAAATTTTGGTGGAGTGACCTTCTTTATATCCTTAGAGAGTTATGAGGTCAATCTATCCCTTGCCTCTTTATGAGGTTCCATACTCTTACTTTGTTCTTCATGATTCTCTCCACTTTCTCCACGAGAGTTTTCACCTCCTCCCTCAGAATTCCCTTTATCATTCACCTTCTTTTCCAAATCACCCAGTCTTTTCTTAGTTTCCTCAAGCATGGTTATGATCTGATCTAATTTATCCTTTGGCGGGTGGTTTTCCTCTTGACTTCCTCCTTGGTTAGTTCTTGTCCGAATCATGTTTATCATTTTTCTCACACCTGAGAATATTGAGTTGTCTATTAGTTCATGATTATAATGCATCCCATTAAATCAAAACATAATAAACTCAAATCAAACAATAGTTTGGTATAAAAACAACTCTTCTTTATTTATTTATTTTTTGGAGTAAAGAACATTCTTTATTTATACAAGAAATGACTTCAAAAGTCGTGCTCAAGAGGAGAATATCCTTCAGATTCATTTTCAGATACATAATCTTGAGGTATATAACCTTCTGACTCACTATCGAACCTAACTTCTATGATCTCAACAGATGGGGGTATGCGGGGATCTCACCTAACCATAGTTGTATCTTCATCTGACATATATGCTATGATTTTAGTTGTGATCTTAACTCTTTCAATATTTTCCTTTCTCACTCGCTTGATTCGAGTTAAGGCATTCGCAAGGGTTTCAATATCACTTAACCATATGTCACTTTTGTCATTAGTTCCCTCAAAAGTTTTAATAATGGCTTCACGTTCTCTTTTTGCTTTAAGGAAATGTTTACTCGCATTAACTGACTTTCTCCCTGTCTTCTTAAGACGTACCATCCTGGCACAAAATTTTTTAAACATTAGCTAACTACATAATGTTGACTACAGGTAAGCATAGTGGTCTCATAAGCCCTAGTGCTAAACCTGGTAGCTCTGATACCATATGTAACATCCACGTTCTAAAAACATAATAATATAAAGAACTTACCATGGAATAAATTCAACAAGGTGAAAATGAGAGAAATTTTTTTTTTATTTATCATATAATCAAGTAACAACAAATTGCAAGATTCTCTTACATAAAACAAATATGACATATTGTCTTTCTCAATTACAAGTATCTATATAAGTAATTCAATTACATAAACAAATTTGGAGTGATTACTACTTCTGAATATCTGACATCTTTATCACAAGCCTTGGCATGTTTTTTGCTAGAGAGAGAGAGCATCTTTCAAGTGTTTTACCTCCATCCATAGACCGGTAATCTCCCACGCATCTTCCACATAGGAAGTGGCCCTACCCTTCATGAGGAATATAGACCAAAGGTGACCAGTGGTAATTTGCCTTCTGAGTACATAGTATTGTATCCTACATAACTCTATTAACCATACAACCCTAGGTACCCTCTAGCTAAGTATGATTTTTTGATAGGTTATGCAATATAGATACAGTGAACGGACAATGCATGCAGAAAATGAATGCATTACTTTGGCCAAAGTTTTAATATCAATAATGTTCATAATGAACGTGGTCGAAATGTTCACCCACCCCAACTTGACTTGGATACTATCATATTCTTGCAGTTTTATCCTCACCAACTATGTTTATGTAAATAATTTTAACATCACGAGTTCATATAGATATAACTAATCATTTGTTTCCATATTCGATACTAGGGTTTTCATTGCAACCTTTAATAATTCTAATTTTTCAAAATAATCCCACCTCATAACTATGAGACTAAGGTTTAAAAATGACCCCTAGGTTTACTCAATCAAGATTAAGAATAATATAGTTCCGGAAAAGATATTACCTCCTACACAATGGAGTGTGAGTACCTTCTATTTCCCTATTGTGATATCATTGATAGTCACAACATAAACATATATATGTTTCCATACTAGGTCATTTTCTAGTTTAGACTAGTCTATTCCATCATAATGGTTTACAAAGAATACATTCAACAAGATTAATATAATAGGTAATAAGGATTGTCCTATAGACCTTACCTCTTCTACCATACTATTCCTAGTTTTTCTATCACTCAACTAGATAAAATAGTTTTCCAAAAATTACTATGAATCCAGGTTTTTGAATAGAAATCATCTCGATATAAAACTAAACAAAGAATGGTTTAAATTGATATCAATCTAGCTTAATGACTAAGCCGGGTTTCACATATTTGAAAGTAATACATACCAAAGCATCATATTGCTCTAATGACACCGAATGTCTTTCGAATGGTTTAAACTATAACATCATATCTTAATTAGCTACATGACATATCTCAACATCATGGTGACTGGTTCGAGCTTATAAGGCTCATGACAACTACAATAGACTTGATAAGAACCTTATTCAGGCGTGCAAATGATAATAATCATACTGTCACTACAAGGTAAATTTGACATCATAACAGTTATATATATATATATATATATATATATATATATATATATATATATATCGTATGATTCAGCTCTAAGAGCTTTGGTTTTGGAATTCATTGATAAATGGATGCATTGGTCATTCAAAGGCCCATTCGATGCTACTAGTTTTCCTATCTGGCAAATAAACTATTTACAATCATCACTAACTATCAGTATAACAACGATTTTATCCAAGTAGACATCGTAGTTTTTAATCAACACATCGAATTAAATGGTTTTTCCTATTTGGCAAATTCGATTGTCTACTAACAGTCACCATAGTGGACATCATTTGAAAGGTAAATTGATTCATCATTGAATATAGAATAGACTATGTAGAAAATAATAACCTGGCAACCGACAACTTTTCAGGTATAACTGAGTTGCAGACCGCGAACTCTAATGGACACCTAAGTTGACATTTTCTTCCTTCAAGACCGTTTCCTAATACCTTCTACTCACAACAATCCTCCAAAGCATAAAACAGATTGTGCCGACTCTTACAAAGTCATCCTCTTTATATGCCTCTTCCTACTTCTCTTAATGAGTCTTCCTATCATTGCTCCCCCACGATTACAGTTAGAGACACAAGGAGTACACGTATAGTCCACGTATACTTTGGTTACAACCAAATCCTCATAAAATACAAGGTTTAACATATGACGAATGGGTGGTGACTTAGCATGGAGAATGTGGTTTAAAACACCACGTTTTCCTCTCAAAGAGGCTGACAAACATTAATACCACTGCTTGATCATTTAGTGATCAAATTGGATTGTTCAATCCACCACTTGAGATAAAAGAAATGCATTCCTAAAAACATGCCTACGGCTGCTCCATGATTGAGCAAGCAGTTAATAATTATGAGGTATTAATCTCAAATCGATATATAAGTAATGGTTTATCATGACAACTACCTTACTTGATCATTTATGCTTTGATCAAAATATGATAATAATAATAAGTCAAAAGGCTTACGAATAATGTGAAAGGGTCGAGCTTGTCTCCCCTTCACAGACTCTCCTTAAATCATGTCAACTTGACTTGATAAGATCATCATATGACATTTTAATATCAACAATTTAACCTTCAACGACTTAAGGAAGCTAACACAACAATTTTGCGACAATGTCGACGTAATTAATCGTAAATGGACATCATTCTATTATGAAGACGTCGTTTTCTTTTACGAATGACAATGTCGACACACATGACTAATCTAGAAAGGAATCAAAAGATATCGACTACTTATCGAATAAACTCAAGAGTTATATTGACAAAACATGACTTACCTCTATCGATACCGGTTCACATTTTTGTTAAACACTTATACTCGTTTTGGTAAATGAACACTCATAACCCAAGGTCTATATTTCTCTCCCTTAAAGATACTCTCTCTCTCTTTTCTCTGAGAGTCATCCAAAACCTGTAATCCTATATAAAACTTGAAATCAATAGATTATGATCAGTGCATCATTATTCAAACAATAAACCAAATTCTCATAATACAATTATTAAATCGATAAAACATTTGCATTTCCATAATTCCATAAATGCCATACAATAGAATCTATGTTTTCCCTTGATATTAATCTGAACATCAAAATAGATTTATTTATGTTCAAGTAAAAGTAAAAAGTATTAGCAAGACAAAAATTGGGGATGTAACAAGATGACTCATGCGAACAAGCTTTTCAACATTTAAAGGAGTATCTAATGAAACCACCTATATTGATGCCACCGATCCAAGGCAAGCCATTGCTACTTTACATCTCGGCTACATCAACAGCTCAGGGAGCTTTGCTTGCACAACAAAATCATGAAGGAAAGGAACAAGCGATCTACTACATCAGCAGAACACTAGTAGGTTACAAGCTGCAATATACACCAACTAAAAGAGCATGTCTTGTTGTTGTATTTGCTTCACGAAATGGAGACATTACATGCTCTCACACTCCATCAAGCTCGTAGCCAAGATTGACCCATTAAATATTTGCTCAATGAAGCTACCCTAACAGGTAGAATATCAAAATGGGTCATGATACTCAGTGATTTTGACATTGAATATGTATATAGACAAGCAATAAAGGGGCAAGTCATTGCAGATCAGCTAGCAGCTGCACCTTTAACAAGTGACAACCCATTAAATTTTGAATTTCCAGATGAGTATATCTTTAGCATCACAACAACTTGGAAACTAAACTTTGATGGATCATATACTCAACACAGGTTTGGCGTTGATATCTTGTTGATCACACCTAATGGAGACATAATACCAAAGTCATATAGGCTACTCTTTCCATGTACTAATAATGTGGCTAAGTACGAAGCCATGCTCATCAGCATCAAGCTAGCAGTGGAATGGAAAGTGACAAAACTTCATGTGTATGGCGACTCACAACTCGTCATTAACCAAGTGACCGATGAATACCAAACAAAGGACGAGAAGTTAATACCATACAAGTGTATGGTAGACAACTTCAAGGAATAGTTTGTTGTCATCTCTTTTGAGTAGATACCAAGGTTGGAGAATAAAGCAGCAGACGCTATGGCAACGATTGCATCTCTCCTGGATATTCCTGAAAACCAATTGACAAGGGGTCATTGTACCTCATCATTTAATCATATTTTAGATGTCAAAATCCAGGGCTGTGTCCTCAGCTATTTGCAAATAGGGATTCTACAGTTACCAGTTTTCTCTAGCTAATTCTAATGGCTTTTACTAATTTAAAGAGATTGATCTATCCACTTACGAAATGAATTCAAAGAATGCTGAAAACATAATTGAACATTAAATTACTCAAAGCAAATCTATAAACTGCAACATGCATCTATCTATCAAAATCAGCAAGTATTCGATTTAAGCAAAATTTGAAACAACAAAATAGTGGTACTAGCCTTCTGCCTTGGTGGTGAGAGTGGGCCCTTACTCCACACCCTTAGGGCTGAAAGCTACAGTAAGGAATCAACACAAAAGAATAAGATCACAACTAAATTCGGTCCAATTCCATTCGCTTTGCATTCATAAAAATATTGATATCCCAATTGAGATTACAGAAAATCAAAATAATAAAAGTCTCCTTTTTCTGTTGCTTTTGTAAGTATATATAAAATGAGTGATGACATATCACTTATCTTATCTACCAGTTCTTCTATGAGATGACATCCATCTCTTTATTATACTAGTTGTCTAACTATGAAAAATAACCATGCAATAAAAATAGATCGAGTGGAACAGAAGTCCACTCTTAATTCTAAGCAACGAGGCCCTAAAAATATGGATATTAAATCAATTTCACTAGTAACTCATGCAAAAACTTAAAAAGAGATGAAAACTCCCAGCAGTTAACTAAAGATGGCCCTTAATCACTCAGGTGATGATTTGACTAATATGATGGGTATCACGATCACCGTTGAAAGTGCCTGACTGACAGCTGTGCTGGAAATCTGCCCTATTCTAAAGAGGTGCTGGAATGTATGTCTCTATCTACAGCTCCGGAGATATGTCTGTAGATCCAGAGATATAATTGCGGCCTTCTTGCTCAACTCCAGAGATGCTCCAGACTTTAATCCAACTCCGAGAGAGCTCTTCCTCTTACTTCAAAACTTTTGATTCATGGTATTCTGGTATTGTCTCTGGAGATATTTAGGACTACCTCCGGAGATGCACAAAATTGCCATCCTGAACATCTACACCTGTTGATTCAAAAAGAGAAGTTTTTCTGCATATTTCCATCAATTCCATACACATTAGCCCTTTAATCAAAAATCATGATCTTAAGTAATTTATCTTCAATTAATCATTATTTAGAACAATCTTGCTAGCCTATTTGGGTGCAGACATCAAGAAGTTTGGATCAGAAAGGATAAAAAGAGAGGTAAAAAGATGTATTTTATGGGTGCTACTTGGCACTCATCACCAATCACGTTATGAGTTCTTGGTAGAGCCAGTGTCCCATCCTGCATATGACACCCCCGAATCCCACATCATTTGCCACATTGTAGGATCTAATTCCCCCCTATATGGAAAAGTATTTGCCTTCTAAAAGAGAATACCCTGCCACCTGATATCTCAAGTAACCAAAAGTGAACCTTCATTCGCCAAGCATCTTGTTATGCCATTATCGCCAACACCCTGTATCGACATGGTCTAGATGGTACTCTCCTTAGGTGTCTCGATAGCGAGGAATATCAAACTACCCTGAGTGAAGTACACGAAGGTATATGCAGAACCCACTCTAGCGGTCCTACGTTGGCTAAGAAACTCATTCGTATGGGATACTACTGGCCTACTATGGAATAAGACTCCTATCATTTTGTAATGAGATGCAACAAATGCCAAATCCACGGGAACCTGATACATGCACTAGCACAGGAGCTACAGCCGTTAACGACTCCTTGGCCATTTTGTCAATGGGGACTTGACTTAGTAGGTAAGATACATCCACCATCATCCAATGGCCATAAATTCATCATAATGGCCACTGAGTACTTCACAAAGTGGATTGAATCCGTACCCCTCACCAATGTCACGGGCAAACAAATCGCCTCTTAATCAGGATGTCAAAGAACTATGTGACAAATTCCGCATCCAACATCGCTTTTCCACCCCATATTATCCCCAAGGCAATGACCAGGCAGAGGCATTTAATAAAACCATCTTAAAAATCCTGAAAAAGAATGTCAATGATGTTGGTCATGATTGGCACATCTAATTGAATCTTGCGCTGTAGGCCTACCGCACAAGTATCTGCACACCCACAGGTGCAACACCATACTCCC
Source organism: Cunninghamia lanceolata (assembly GCA_027924645.1). Classification (NCBI taxonomy): domain Eukaryota; kingdom Viridiplantae; phylum Streptophyta; class Pinopsida; order Cupressales; family Cupressaceae; genus Cunninghamia; species Cunninghamia lanceolata. Next base: position 12,295,145 of record BSBN01000524.1, read on the forward strand.
TGGTCTACGGATTTGAAGCCATCTTGTCCATTGAAATCGAGATCCCATCCTTGCGAATGTCGTTGAAAGGCCTCATATCTGATGAAGAATACAGAGTTTCCAGACTTCAAGAGTTAGAGCTGTTGGAAGAAAGAAGACAACATGCCTTCAACCATCTAAAAGCTTATCAACAAAGGATGTCCAGGAGCTACAATCACAAAGTCAAACCCCATATATTTCAAGTAGGTGACCTAGTCCTCAGAGAGAATCCAAGGAATCAACAAGACATAGAGAAGAAAGGTAAGTTTGAATCCAACTGGCTGGGTCCCTATCTCGTCATCGCTGCCTATGGATCAGGTGCATATCAATTGGCCACATCAGAAGGTGAACTATTTGATGATCCCATCAACAATATGCATCTTCGCAAGTTATACACCTAAACCCCAATACAAGGGAGTAAAAAAAAATCATCCTCTGGTGAAAACCTAGCAAATAGGAGCCTTGGATAGATACCATGATGAAAACCTGGCAAACAAGTGTCATGTGTATTTTAACTATTGTACAAATAAAAGAAAGTGGTGAAAAACCTGGAAATAGGCGCTATCTATGATAAACTGCTTCCTCTATCTATTGAGACCTCGTTCCTCATTTATCCCTTCATACCGCAACCATACCATCACATCAGGATACCTACCATGGCTTGTTGTTCACTCATCTTAATGCCTCCTCCCATCAGCCTATCGGTCCAGACTTGCATCCATCTTGTCATCCATCCTGAGCAAGTCCATTTAACTGTTGTCAAACTGCATCGCCTCTGAGCTATCACGTAGGCAAGGCCATCACTAATGGGCCCCTGAGGCTTCCCAACCATTCCATCCCTTAACGCAAATCCTTTTGTACACTCGACTCCCCCCATGTTCCCATCACCTAGGTCTTAGGTCCACAAAGTCCACCCCGAACTACGTTGCCTCTGCGTTGTCACATAAGCAAGGCCATCATCGATGAGCCCCCGAGGTACAAGGTCAGTCCCGTAGGGCCTGTCCCATTGAGTCTACCATAAGCGTCTCACAGTCTTTCGTCCATAATAAACTAGGAACCTCTACTTGATTGGGGGCATCATCCTCGACCTAGTTGGAGAATTGGATTCTTGCATGTCACAAACCTTAGAGGATAGTAATAAGGATCACGATACTATCACCAGACAACATGCAATAATAGCAAACACACTTTTTCAAATAAAAATGCTTGACGCAAAAACTAGACCTATGCCAAGATAAAATGAGGCTCAACCACCATGATGATTGTATCTATTTTCCTTGCAAGAAAACATAACTATGACAACAAATTTTGTGTTTATTAAAAGGTTAAGTTGTAGAGTCTTGATTTTTGTTATTATGTCTTTTTATGCTACTCAAGGATGTCAAAAATTAGAGAAGCTATGATGGGGGCATAATTATCTTATTTGCTATTTGTGGATCAATCTTTAGTAATGTGATGACTTTGTCTAACGACATGATCAGAAAAAGATCATTTGAGGATGTTCTAGGTCTGAACATGAAACAGGGAAATCCTTGTTTGTTGACGCATGCAAGAAGTACTCAGGTCATCTAGATTCAATTTTGACTAGATGCTTGTATTAACTTGCTATATCAAAATCCATGTAAGTAATACTCAGGTCATCATGGTTTAATTATACCTTAATGCTTGTATTTTCTTACAACATTTTAAAGAGAAAAGAAACAAAAAAAAGATGCTCAATGATGAAACAAAGTACTTCAAAAACTTGTATACGAAGATGACATAATCCACATCCATACATACCAAATTTGTATTTCACCTCATTTATAAGCATTCCATAAATACCATTTATCCAAGTGTCTTAAGATCCAAAGTCTTTTCTTTCATTTGTCCAAGTTTATTCTTCTAATCAATTCTTCCATCAATTTGTTCAAACCCTTATCCAATCAATCCAAGCAATGATCCAAATGCAAGTCCATCCTTAATCCATACTAATCAAGTTAATTAATCTTATCAAATTATCCAATCACAATCACTAGTCTTGATCCTAATCTCATCGTAAACCAAATCAATCAATCATTGTTGACAGTGGGATATATCTTTCTTGCATCATTTGTGTTGATCTAGGGATATATAGTTGCCTGCAATGACAACACTATCGTCATCAATCATTATCGATTAATCATTGGTTTACAGCTTGACAGGGGCAATACCTTGTTTATTCTTGTATCATTTGTACATTCTTGCTTGCTTTCTTGTGTGTGTTATCAATTTATCTTGCATAGCATGTCATTTAACTCTTTCATCCATCCCTTATCTTGAATCCTCCATTTTCTTCACCCTAACATGTCATTCAACCTGTCTCATCATGAGATCATTCGTCATCCTGTCATCACATTCTTCCCGTCCAATCTCCCGAGGGGGCATCCTATCATCGTAAAACTGTACAGGGGCAAACTGGGGCATGTATCAATCACAGAAAATTTTTATTTCTTTGAAGCAACACATTAAATCACATTGCATCAAAGAGGGGCAAAATGTATACACCCAAAATTGGCTCATGTCGAATTAAGTAAATATTTTAATATTTATCTTAATTCTTATTCTTCTATCAATTAAATAAATATTCTAAATTTATTTAATCGGTTCCTTATCCCATAATTAAATAAAAATCAATTTGTTTAATTGAGTACCATAATTCTTCTAATGTCTCATATAATTAAATAATTCCACATTATTTAATTAATACCAATTTCCTCTATTCCAAAGTCCAAAATTCCATAAATCCACATCACCTTTCCACATCATTCTTCCACCTCACCATGTTGCACACATAATTAAATATTTTAATATTTAATTAGCTAATTTCCCTCACCCATGTGTCCTATTTATCCTCCAGTCAAATTAGTAACTCATCAATCAAATCAGTTAACTAATTAGTCATTTGGTTTCACTAATCAATCCATTTAGTCAACTCTTCAATCAATTCACTTAATTGATTAGTCTATTCAGTTAACTCCTCAATCTATTATGTTATCTCTCATAATTCATGAAAGGAGCCTTAGACGCTTGTCCTCTTCTGATTCACGCACATTCCCTCAAACTTTCTCAACCATACACATCTCAGGAAGTTCCTCCAGTCATGGATCTATTGACACTTGGATTTGGTCTTCCCTCAGCCTATATAAACAAGGTCCTCATACCCATTTCATATCCACTCAAGCATTTGTAATCTTACTCTGTAGGAATCCTACTAGCGTGCCTTTGGCAAAATCACCTTCATTGCATTTGCATTATCAACTCATTATCATCACCATGTCTCCACTATCAATCACCCATCTTCATTATAGTTGCATTATAGTTTAATCTCCATTGCACATTCCTATCACAACCATTCAATCTTTGTCATCTTAACAGCAAGGAAGTACAACTTCTGAGAGCTCCCAATCATATAAGATCAAAGAAAGATAGGCAACAATGGAAAGCACACGGTAAATCTGGTTGTAAAGGTATTATCTTTTGTTTGCTTGCATTTGTCTTATTTCCATTGAGTATTGGATTGTTTAGTTGTTTAATGCTATTGTTCACATTTTCCACTAACAATAGCCATTCCATACCTAGGTTATTTTGATTTTGTGAGCAGTCCACAATGCCTAATATATCCATAAAACAAAGCTAGTAGAACTAGGGTGCACTCTACTCCATTTTATCAAGTGTAAGGGTGTGATTGGAGTGGAGGTATTGGGTTATATTGCATTTATCTTTATTATTTACCTTTGATCATATTTTTGCATACATTTTTGGCATGCCCAATGGGACCCACATCCCTTTAATCATTTTTTTTCAAAATAAATTCCATAATTTTTGTTTGTAGGTTGTAGATCCATGTCCCTAACTATTATAGCGCATCTGTGCTTGCAGGGGCATGCCTATGCACTCTATCTTAGCGCATGTTGCTTATTTTTTACCTAGTTTTGGTTGTTGATATTTAATAGTTGTTTTAGTTAGATTTTCTATCACATTTTAGCTTATCCATGTTTCTAACCCTCAAATATGACTTGTTGACCAATTAACATTTGATTTTGTAGAGTTTTATCATGTTTTTATTGCAAGTTTTAGTCATCCTTTCCAGTTCCACGCCTACGCCTACAAAAGTGTGCCTTTGTTGTGTGTCATTTTGTGCAGCTAGGGTTTATCATCTCTGTCAACCTGGGATTTGTGGATATGACTCTGTTAGTCATTTTCTATTTTCTATCAGACCTGACTGTTTGTTTTTGGTAGGTTTCAATACACAGTTCTGGTTTAGCGCCTGTGCTTCACAAACCTATGCCCGTAATCTAGATCTCCACGCCTTTGTTGTTTAGGTCTACACCCGTGTCTCTATAGATTCATGCCTATGCCAAATCCTTGAGCACCTATGCCTTCTTTCACCGTAGTTATGCCTTCTGTCACCACACTTGTGCCTTCTATCGCCACACTTGTGCCTTCTATCAACGTGCCTATGCTGGAAAGGTAAATCATGTATAACAGTTTAGTTTTCTGATTTCGCTCATCTCTGTTTCCATGCTTTTGGCTGTATTTCCATGCTTTTGACTGATTATCATTTTTTAACTAACATTTTGGCTTGATCTTGGAACTAATACATTTGTCCAACTTCTTCATGCTTGTCAAAGACAAAATCTGAAACTACTAATCTATTTTCTTGCAGCACCTCTTGTCAAAGACTTTAGTTTTTTCCACTAAATTAGGCACTAAAGTAGATTAGTGGGTTAATGACCATTTGTTTGCTATGTATTTGAAGTTGTGTGCTGGTGTATGCTCTCTTTTTGCACTTCGGGTGATCTTGGAGATCAAAAACTACACATTTCTTCTCTTTGTTATCCCAAGATTTGTTTGTTTGTTTGTATGCTCTCTCCTCGTGCTTCGTGTGATCTTAGAGATCAAAAACACCAAGTATAATCTTTCCCTTACGAGGTCTACCTTTAGAGACACACCCACTCTAAAGGGGTGACCTCAACCACATGTTCTGGTGGAATATATCAAAGGAGGGAGAACAAAAGTTGTGCCTCAATCCAGTTGTGTAGTCGTTGGGACAGCCTTGGGGCCCCGGGTGACTCCATACACAAGGTGAAGTGGTGTTTACTTAATTGCTTATGCCACATCACTTCAATGGACTAGTGGTCATAGATTTGGGCCTCATTATACCTTGTGTATTTGGAGGACTCCCCTAGAAGCTTGTAAAGCCTAGTTAAGACCATTGGTCGTTTTCTAATGCAGTGCAAGGTGACATAATCTAACCTGAAGTTACTCACCATATTCCTCATAGTGGTGGATGTAGAATTCTTCCTTGGGTAAGGTGTAAAAACCTCCAAAGGAAAAGGGGTACTTGGTGCAATGCCTTTATCCATAGCTACTCCCCCTAAAAGGTGTTTCTAGTAGGTAGGAGCATTGAGAGAAATTGAGTGTGGGCCCACATTATGAAAACACTCCCACTTGAATAATTATAGGCTTGTTAATGTGTTTGGCATGTTTTCATTGTGTAATACCAATGTAATCCATTTTCAGCCATGAAGCAATTCGCACCAATCACTTTGATAAGTCACAAGTTAGACATTATGTTTTCGTGTTTGTAAATCTCTTGCCAAGATCTAAAAACGTGTCACGAAATACCAAAATAGAATAGTTTCATGCCTATGACTAACTCAATGCCTCTACTCTGTGTCACCACGCCTGTGTTGCCAATCGTCATGCCTGTGCCTTCTATCGGCGTGTTGGTGACTGTAACTCAACGTCTGTGCTGGAACTCAGTCATAGTCTTCAAAATCCAAAATTTTGGCTTGTAGATCTGACTGTAGGGTTAAATAGTGACCTGAAACAAAACTATTTCTCACCCCAGCTAGTCCATATTACCATCCTACCATCCAATATTACCTTTTCCATCCATAATCGCCCATCATTGTCTTGCCCATTACCTTGGATTTGGACTTGTGAGTTTCCATCCATCTTTTGGCCAATGATCTACCCTTTTGAACCTGAATTTTGTCAACCCAACCAATCATCCACTTTTCCATATATCTCCAAAATCATTTGTCAACCATGTTCATTTGTTCATTTATCCATCTTGACAACCAATTCACCTATCATCTAAATTCATCCATCCATCAAATCCATTTTCTTATCCACTTATTTGTCAACCAAGTCATCTATCAATCAATCAATCCTTTGATATATCAATCAGACCATCAAATCAAATTCAAAATTTGCAAAAGCAAAGTCTAGATCTTTTTATCATTTTATTTTTGAGGTTTATTGAATTAGGAGCCTTGACTACTCTCAAGTTAGTGGGTCTTTATCATATCTTATTTTTTCTTGGGATCTTGTTTACCCCAAGTGGAAAAGTTATCCTTATTCTTCTTCTTGCCTAGGCATTTGTCAACCCTAAGTAATGAAAGGAATCTCATCCTAATCCATAACAAAAGATCCAGGTGAATCTTGAGCTATTTTGGTTTTATCTATATCATAATGTCATGCCTCAAATTTTGACTTTGTTTTACTTTTTACTTGTATGTAATTAGTAGATAATTTTGCATGAATTAATGATTTGATGTTATGTGAAAATGTTAGGATAAATAAATGATATCATGAGTTTAGATTTTTACTATTAGAATTAAGACATGTAATTATAAGATGTTATGATTTCATAAGGGTTATGAATTGACTAATGATATATTAATCCCAGTTGGGTGATTGCAAGTTGTAACCAAGAAACAAGTTTCCACTCTTCGAGAAAGAGAGGGAGAGCATCATCGGAGAGAAGTGCATAGACGTATGGATAAGAATAGGTTGTTTCCATCTAAGTCTCATGCTTGTACAATTTAGTGAACCCTCATCGAATTTGGTAAGTTGTGTTCGACCCATTTGGTCTGAGTTTGGGTTTTGACTCGACAATCATTGATTTGTTGACAAGATCCATTAAGCATAGGTTTTTGTCGAAATTAAGTCAGGTTAGTATGCCACCATTGACAAGAAATGGTTGATTGTTGTTAAATTATTTTTATTATCGGAAGTCCTCAATTGGGAATCTATCTTGTTGTTTTGTCCATGTTGGCGTTTACGCAAGATAGAGAGGGAGAGAATACCTCGACCACATTCTCGTATCTTGGTGAGTGCTTGAAACAATGTGAGTATACGTAAATAATATATTGTCTTCTATGTATCTATTTAATATAGTTTAAAATTTAGACTCATACTATGTATTCGTGGAGTTTAATGAATACGTGGTAAAGATTTTCATTTATTGCAAAATTTAGACTCATACTATGTATTCGTGGAGTTTAATGAATATGTGGTAAAGATTTTCATTTATTGCAAACCACTTTTATAGTTATGCTATTTCGACACCTTTACTCCATAGCTAATTCGAAGATTATGGAGGAGCTTTATAGCCAGTATGTGGAGTGGTCTTTATGAAGTTTAATGAGTTTAAAATTTAGACTCATACTATGTATTCGTGGAGTTTAATGAATCCGTGGTAAAGATTTTCATTTATTGCAAACCACTTTTATAGTTATGCTATTTCGACACCTTTACTCCATAGCTAATTCGAAGATTATGGAGGAGCTTTATAGCCAGTATGTGGAGTGGTCTTTATGACCATTACCTCCACTAATTCTACATGCCTGTGTGGGATTTTTAATAGGCAATGTTTTAGGAGGTGAGTCTGACGGTTATAGAGAGTGAACTCTATTAATCACTACAGGACATTCACTGAAAAAGGGATTGGCAGTGGACAAAAAACTCTAGTTTTATGTGTTCGAGAATGCTTCGCATCGGAAGATACTTAATTCTTCTCCAAGGAAAGTATAGTTGGGAGGACATAACACTCAAGAAGAAGAATGGAGAGTGTGGAGTTCTATTGAATCTAAGAGAGTTTATAGGTAAGAGTACTTTGGTCTCTAGTTTGTGTTGTCACATAGATTTGCACCCAATGTTGAAGGCTTTTAGGGCTCCAACAATCTAGTGAAACATTGAGATGACCTCTAGGTGTGGGACCCTACAGGGAGGCTGAATCTCCAGAGAGAGGTTGGTTCCTTTGTTGAATGAGAGATTTAGCCAACTTAAGACTAAACCTAATCATTCCACCAATTATGAAAAGACGAAGAGGGAGTAAAACTAAAATTAAAAGGAGGTGATACACCAGGTTTGAATATAAGAGCCCTCACATAATCAAGAAGATGCACAAAATGACTAGATACAACTAATAAACATACATAGATCAAAACGATTTTAACAGAGACAAGGAGCAAGAAATGATTAGAAAGGAATTAAGCATTCACATACACATCATTCTTAGTTCACACAGGTTTAAAAAACTAGCATGAAGAGGTAAAATAACTGGCATATATTCAATCAGAAGGCAATGATACAATAGATGAGTGCTCTGTTTGGAATACATAAGCATGAAGACTAACTAATTCCCAACCTTTTTTACATCTTACATTTATGCTTATATAGCATCTGATTCCAAACCTTGACCTAATTAGGTTACATAAAATTGCCCCATGGGCTCTATTAGAAAATATCTCTGCCTAAAGGGATGTCTATCTGTAAGAATTAGTTACAGAAAATATCTGGAGACCTGGACAGATAAAAGATATTTCCTTTCAATGCGAACAGCTGATTTGTCACCTATAACCATAAATGCTACAAATATCTGATAAGGGGCAGCTGAGAAGATTGGATCTGTTTTGATGGCAAACGAGACAAAATCCCTAAGCAAATCTTTTACAACACTTTAAATCTTCAAACCCTTTGAGTCTCTATGTCTTCATCAGCCCTGAAAACCTTTGAAATTTCAACCTTTGAATTCCCCTGTTGATTGAATCTGCATATTTCCCAAACAACAAGATTTCCCACCTTCGGGAGTGCCTGAGATTCCCTGTTGAATTTGGATCGTTGATGAGATTGCTTTCTTTTAATTCTACATTGAATAAGAGTGCCAAAGATTCTGCTTACATGGTAGTATATCGTGGTTGCACAGTAGGAAGTGGGCCACCTTCATTTGGCTCCGCAGGAGTGCACTAAGCACTCCGCATGGCTCTCCTTTCCTTTATCTTTTGTTTCTTCTTGGGAATAGGCCACGTGTCCACATTTTGTAGCCGCACAGAGGATCTCTCCTGCAGACAAGATTCCTCTGCGTCGTTGTGCCACCATCTGATCCTTAATATTGCGGTCCCACTTCTTCACTTCATTTTTTAACACTTGGCGCAATCTGCACCGTCCAATGGAGTCATCAATCATATGGCCAAAGGCCACAACATACTTTACAACAGTCAGAAGATAAGGGCCCACCTGAGAGATCTGATAAAGAGGGCACCAACATGCCACGTGTTGACATTTCGCAACCGCATGGTGGATCTCCGCTTCTGACAAGATTCCTCTACGCCTCTGCATTACCGTTAGATCTTCCATTTGCTATAGCTCACTTTTCTACCTGACACCTAGCAATACCTCCTTCGTTGATTTGGAATCTTCGATCCTATGGCTGTAAGCCCAAGCGTGCTCACCAATTGTCTGCATTTCGCAGCCCCGCAGTGGGATGATGATGTCACCTTCAATGGTCTGCGGGCCTGTGACATCTTGCCATGTGGCACCTTCAGCCCCTACAAAGACTTACGACTTAAGACCTTATCAAGAACATGACTTTGATAGGCTAGAGCAGGTAAATACTAGGACTCAGGGCTAGTCATTTCATGGTAGATAAGGCTCAAGGTTATAACTTAGATGACCAGTAACCTAGGATAGACAGTCAATGACAGATTATAACATAAGGTAAGTTATGACTGTAGAACCCAAGGCTTAAGGGGAAAGAAGGAAAACACTTAGAGATTTTATGGATGGGCTATTTAGCCAAAGGGGCAAAATAGGTCAACATTTTGGTGACTTCTCAGGGGTGTTTGCCTGCTAAACAAATGGAAACCAATGGCCTTAAGCATCCATTGGGCATAGAGTCAAGTCTGAAACATGTTGGAAAAATTAAAAACAACCTCAAAACAAGACTACAAATAGAAACAAGGCATGTATTCTCCTAATGACAATGCAATCTATGCAAGGCACTTCGGGAAAGGAAACCTAAAAAAAAATAAACTAAAACAATATGTACAAAATCTTAGACAAACCTTAATGGTAGTGTTTGAGATGGACCCCATTAACTGAGATCGACAGAACTTCACCATCCAGCCTTGAGAGAATGAAAGCATTGGCTTGCTTAGTGTTGATGATGACATGAGGCCCACTCCAAAGTGCATCAAACTTGGTGTGGCCTCCTAATTTGGCTTGGTATGCATCCCATTTTAGAACAAGGTCATCTTCTTTGAAGATCTGGACTTTAGCTTTCTTATCAAAATATCTCTTGGTCTACATCTGATGTTCTTCTAATGTGATCATGGCTGACTACCTTTGTTCCTCTAATTCAATTAATTCAACCATTCCGACGGACCTTGCATCCTCTCCTTCCAACTCTAATTGATGAGCCAAATCCAGTGTAGGAAGCTCTAAGGATATAGGCAATCTAGCCTCTCTTCCATACACTAGAAAAAAAGGAGAGTTCCCAATGGTTCTCTTGTATGTGATCCTATCAACCCAAAGAACTAATATGATCCTATTGTGCCATTGTCTCCGGTTTGTCTCCATGGTCCTCTTTAGAATCCTGATCAGATTCTTATTGGTGGATTCAGCTAGTCCATTACCTTAAGGGTAATAATTAGATGAAGTCTCAAGAACACATTGTACTTAAAAGACCAATCAACAATCCTAAAACTAGTGAATGCTTTTTGCATTATTAGAAATAATAGTATGAGGAGCCCCACATGTTGTCATGATTTCTTCTAAGAAACCCATGATAGATGACTCAATGGCTTCTTTGAGTGGGACTGCTTCAACCCACCTAGTGAAGTAATCTGTTGTAGTCAAAACCCACCTATGACCAGCACTGGAAGAGGGATTTATCATGCCAATGAAATATAATCCCCACTATGAGAAGGGCTGATCAGCTTGAATAAGGTGAAGTGGGAGTGTTGCTCATCTTTTATTTCCAGTAAAGAGGGGACACTCTTTGCTTTTTCTTACCCATACACGGGCATCATTGAATAATGTGGGCCAAAAGTAACCTGCCCTCATTTTTTTCATTATTGTAGCTCTAGTAGAGAAATAGCCACCAGCTAGGCTAGCATGAAACTCACTAAGAAATCTATCAACTTGACCTGATTCTGTACATCTTAGTAAGACTCCATCTAAGTTTCTCATGAAGAGAACACCCTCTACCAAAGCATAAGGGATAGACTGTAGCCTGAAATGTCTTCTTTTTGCTTTGTCCAGTCCATAGGGATAATCACCAGTAGATAGGAAACTAGCCATATCTATCATCCAAGAAACTCACAAATGATGGCTCAGTTGTAGGTTCCTCCTCATTTAAATGATAGGATGAATCCACTTCATCTACTGATGTCTGAGTTAGTTGTTCACACAATCCTCTACCTCTAACTAGCTTAGTGGCTTTAATGATCACATCATACTCCAGGATCTTGGTGACCCAGCTGACTCTCTTTTGACTAATCTCTATCCCCATTATGTAATCTATCACACTAGGATGAGAAACTAAAACTTTAATATGATTGTTTACTAGCATATATCTGAATTTCTTTAAAGCTCTAACAATGGCAAATACATGTTTATCCATGGGGCTGTACCTAACCTCATAATCCTTCAAGGTCTGACTGAAGAAGGCCAGGAGTTGCTCTAGTCCATGTTCATTTTGCTGCATCAGGACAACAACAATACTGTTATTTCCTCCATATGCATAGAGGACAAAGTCCTCATAATTCGGATTCACGAGAGTAGGTGCCCGAGCAATCTCTTCCTTGATCTTTTTAAAACCATCCTTCGCTTCCTTAGTCTATCTGAAGACTGCATCTTTCTTGAGCATAAGGGTTAGAGGCTTCACTAAGCCAACACAGTTAGGAATGAATTTCCTAATGAAGTTGATCTGCCCTAGAAATGATTGTAAACCTTTTTTGTGAGTAGGCAGGGGAAGTGAAAGGAGAGCAGATGTTCTGTCTAGATCTATGGATATCCCATCCTCAGACACTGTGGTCCAAAAGCTTACCTTGAGCGACAACAAAAATACATTTCCTGGGGTTCAGAGACACCCCAAACTCTCTACACCTCTAGAAAACTTTCTCCAGATGCTCCATGTGGTTTTCTCTCTTCTTGGAGAAGACTATGATGTCATCCAAATAAATCAGGATGAACCTGTTTATAAATCCTTTGAAGGCAATATCCATTGCCCTTTGAAATGTGGCACCCACATTAGATAAACGAAATGGCATTTTTGCATATGCCATGATTCCCCATTTGGTTGTGAATGTCGTCTTAAATCTATCCTCCTCTCTAACAATGATCTGATTATAGCCAGAGAAGCCATCCAATAATGAAAACCTCTGCCCCTGCAACTATTTGTAAAATTTTATGCATAGAGGGCAGAGGGTAATGATCCTTCAGAGAGGCTTGATTTAGGTCCCTGAAGTCTACACAGAGCCTAATCTCTTCATTCTTCTTTCTCATAGGCACTAGATTAGCAAACCAAGTTGAATACTTAATAGGGAAGATAATCCTTGCTTGTATGAGTTTAGCAAGCTCTTTCCTCATGAGCGGCTCGATCTTTGGGTTAATGGGCTGTTGCTTTTGGCGAACCAGCCTGCAATTGGGATCCAGATCAATGGCATCCTGAGCCACATCTGTATTGAATCCTTTAAGATCTTCATATGTCCATGCCAAGACATCATTATACTTTTGGGCAAGTCTTATGAATTTATGCCCTCCTACATCGCCGCATACCTTTCCTAGCAGTAACTCCTTGTCCTAGGTGACGTCACCTTCTGATAATCTTCTTTCTTGAAAGTTATGTTATTTCTTTCACCCCTAAACTCATCATCACAGCTGAAGATGACCTCAAGAGTAACTAGACCCTTGGGCAACTTATTTGATTTGAGCTAGATGATCTGATCACTGTAGCATTCCTGCAACCTAGGCTGCGCTATGGAGGAAAACTCTGCTTCATTATGAATGAAGCTTGCAATCTGCTCGTTGCTATCAAAGACCTACCAATGGATATCATTATCAAGAACAGATGGTCTGACAACAATCCTCACATGCTAATCAGGACCTTGGAACAAGTTTGTAGGTGGAGAAAATTGATCCCCCACTGTTGCTAATTGATCAACTTCTGAATTTAACTTTCTTGGGATTACCTACAGATTAGAGCATCAAAACTCTCAAACAGGTCCCAAACTCTATGTCTATGAGCTCTTAAATTGCACATCTTTCTCTGACTTGGTTAACCACCAATTCAGTATCACTAAAGATCTCCAGATGCTTGATATTCCTCTTCTCAGCAATCAATAGGCCATGTACCAATGCCTTGTACTCTGCTACATTATGCTACATTATTGGTACAAGAAAAGTGCAGCCTATGAACAAAATGCAACTTCTTACCAGTCGGAGAGACTAGCAAAACACATGCACCAGCTCCATTCTTGCTCTTCGCACCATCAAAGAACATCTTTTATGGACCGTTAGAGTCATAATCTGGTTTAAGTACAGAAGGGACTGAAGGACCCCCTTCATAGAACATGTAGTTGCCCAAGTCAGTTGCCTCAGTAGTATCATAAGGGTCAAAATTTTCATGATCCCTTACCCACTCAACTAAAAATAGGTCAGGGATAGGAAGAGGTGAAGGTTCTTCCTTAATAGGTTCTGAGTCATACACTTCCTCACCCTGAATCATCACATGTGAGTTCACCAAGCTGTGATCATAATTTTCCACATGATAATCTGAAATTGGTTTAGCCTTGACGGTGAACCGTGTGCCATATCTGGTCCTCAACAACATATGGGACTAGTCAGAAGAAAGGTAGCCACCTACCTTTGCAGTGAAATCCCTTGAAATGGAAAAGAAAGGAGGAAGATCAATGACTGAAATGCCTTGTTTGAAAGTTAGGTTAAGACATGCATGTAGAGTCAAGTCCAGTCCCTTGATCACTCCTATAGTGTTCACAGAGGTACCGTCTAGCTGCAATACTCCTGATCAAACAAGGGTATATTTGATGCCTAATGCATCTGGTATCTTCTTGGGCATGACTGAAACACTAGCCCCAGAGTCTATCATATAGTTGTGTACTAAAAATTTGCCAATGATCAAAGACAAGTAGAAAGGAGATGGCTTCTTGACTGTACTTACTTGTCCTTCAATTGGTTGCACAAGACTGGCAGGGGCCTTCTCTTTCTGCTTTGTTGGTGAGTTTGATGTTGCTAACTCAGCAGATGGGAAGTGCCTTAAGGCTTCTTGTAATAGATCTCTCTGGGAAGGGATAGACATTACTTCCCACATGGAAACATTTATATTCATTTTCTTCACCTATTCCATAATATTTAATGGAATAGTGGTTAACTTGTGCATGGAGGGAATCCATGTTCCCTTCTTTGTTTGATCCATAGTTTGCTCAGGCACTTTTAAGCCTGGCAGAATTTCTTTTGTAGCAGCAGATTTGCTGCTCTGAATTGGAATTGTGGCACTGACCACTTTGGCCTTTAGAACAGGCTCCTTTTGCAACATAGTAGGTATAGGGCTAGCCTCCAACTACCTCTTCTTTGACCTGATGTTGTCTACAATGGGCATAACAACACTATCTATAGGCTGATTGACAACACAAAAATCTTCTGCAGTCCATAGCATCATACTGGCATCAGGGGTAGCCTCATTTGGAACTTCAAGGTTGCTATTGGCTGCCTCTGATAATGATTCCTAATGAGTGTGAAAGTTTTGCACCATCAAAGCCCCCTCTTGTGCACCAAAAGCACAAGAGGATTGATTGTGAGGTTAGTTGTAGGGATAGCACCAATCCACCTCCTCGGCTAGATTATTTTGAGTAGGGACTAAAGCCCTAATTGGATTTACAATTGGTATTTGTTGGATAGGTCGAATAGTTTGTAAAGGATGTGCAGGGTTAGAATTTTGGTATCTATTATGTTGATAACCTTGGTTCCAGTTTTAGTTCCTATTAGAATTATACCCTTGGTTCTAATTCTGATTAGATGTCTACCCTTGGTTATAGTTCTAATAGGGTTTGGGAGTAGTTTGAATAGCTATACTATTCACCTTGTTGGTCAAATTAGACATTGGGGTCTTAAGATCACTCTCTTCTAGAGAAATAGAGGATGTTGAAGCTTTAGGTTCTGGGATAGGAGCAACAATGGGCTACTGGGATGAGGAAGGTAGCTTTGGAAAAAGTGGGATAGGAGGTCTGGGAGCAATTTTCCCAGCCTATATTAAACAATTTTTAGCTTTCGGAGATGTCTCATAACCATCTAGTAGAGTCTCAGCACCCATCGATTACATCATCACAGCAATATCAGAATTTAAAACTCTTAAAAAATATAAGAAAGCACCTTGTGGAGATGGCATGAGGGTAGCTAGAATTCTCTCCCACATCCTTTGGAATCTGGAGTTAAAGTCTACTAGTATCTCACTTGGAGCCCTCTTAATAGTTGTCAACTGCTCAAGCAATGAAAAGTTACTTGCCCTCTCTCCAAACTGTTTGTAGAGGGCTTCTCCTAGCTCATCCCAGGTATGTATTGAAGTAGGGGTTAAACTCCTGAACCATTGAAGAGCTCTTCCCTTGAAAGATGAGACCATGAGGTCGATAGCAACATCGTCATGTTGTATATGATGGACTGAGCACACGTTGGATATATCTTTGATATGCTCACCAGGGGTTACAAAACCATCACTTGTAAATAGTGAAACACTTTTCAGGGTTACAACTGGTATGTCATTATATGCAGCCAAATCTAATGGACTTCCTCCATTAAATGTTACAAAAAGCAAATTCCTTGCCATCCTAGGAATATTCAAATTCAATCGAGGGATATGCAAGCTCCTTCTATTATACTAAAACCTAACAGGAGGGGGTGTGGATTGGGCCCTTGAATGAGGTAAGGTAAGGTTGTTACTTCTCACAAGAGACCTAGATAACCTAGACCTTCTCCTTGAAGCAGCATTAGATAATTCAACAAATTGGAAATTACCTCTTGAAGATGCCCTAGTTTGCACAAGCATAAAAGATGGCACTGATCAGAACTAGTAGCTTGGAGAGTTTCCAGGTGCATGAAATGTTTGCCAAGATACAGAGTACTAAGTGACAAGGTGTCGCTGTACCTCATCATTTAATCTATTTTCAAATGTCAAAAACTAGGGCTGTGTCCATGGCTGTCTGCAACTAGGGATTCTATAGTTACCAGTTTATAGCTAATCCTAATTTAAAAAGAGATTAATCTATCTACTTGTTGAATAAATGTAATGAATGCTGGAAAACAAAATAAAATAGGAAATTTACTTAAAGCAAAGAAACAATAACATGCATCTATCTATTAAAACAGGAAACACCTTTATAAGAGAAAATTGAAACAATAAAATAGTGGTACTAGCCTCCTGCCTGAGTAGTGAGAGTGGGCCCTTGCTCCACACCCTTGAGGCTGAAGGCTATAGCAGGAAATCAACACAAAAGATGATCACAACTAAATTCAGTCTAATTCATTCATTTCTGCATTCATGAAAATATGGCTATCATAGAACTGAGACCTCCGAGAGTCAGAATAATTTTATCATTATTTTTTCTTCTACTATTTCTGAGAGTATATATAAAAATGAGTGATGATATATCACTGAACTTATCTACCAGTCTTTCTATGAGATGACACCATCTCTTTATTGTACTTAACTGTCTAACTTATGAAAAATCACCATGCGAGAAAGGTAGACTTGAGTGGAACAGAAGTCCACTCAGAGGTCTAGCCAAAGAGTGATCCATTGGATTGCCAAACCTTCTCAAGGCAAAATTAAACCTATCCACATAGTCTTCTAAGGATTCTTCCTCCCCCTGCCTAATTTTAAACAATTCTTCATTTTTATTACTGGATCTGCAATAATCTTGGTATTTTTCTAAAAACTCTGTTTCCATTTGATCCCAAGAACGGATAGAATCCTGGGGTAAACCCATAGACTATCTCATCGCAGAATCTTTCAGGGTTGAAGGGAACAGTTTGAGTTTCTGGTTATCTGATCCATAATCATAAGTTTGACAGACTACTTTGAACTCAAACAAGAACTGATCTGGATCCTCAGAAGAAAGTCCTCTGAAATTTGGTAGATGTGCTGGTGAGATATTTTTCATAGGAGCATTGTCTCCAGCAGCCAAAACAATAGGATAAGAGAAGGTTCTTAGAGCCTGATTTTCCTCTTCCCTATGATTATCATTTTCCATGTTTAGTACTGGTTCTTCTTCCTGAGGCTCTAGGAAATTAGGTTCTACCAAAGGATCTGCCTCAACTTTTTGTTGTAATTCCTAGATGTAATTGGCAAGTGGAATGTCTGGAGGATCTAAGGGATTGCTTTTTTGAAGTGTAGGTTCCAAATTAAGATCTAGGTTTCCTTCTTCAATAAGATTTTGTACCACCCCACTGCTTTCCCCTATGGTGTGTTGTTGGGGTGTCTGCTTAATATATCTTCCTTTTAGATCTCTAGCTCTAACCATACAGATCTATTCTAAAAACTGTTTTAACTCAGTGTCCCTAATTAACACAAACTTATCCCCGGCAACGGCGCAAAAAATGACAAGGTGTCGCTGTACCTCATCATTTAATCTATTTTTAGATGTCAAAAACCAGGGCTGTGTCCATGGCTGTCTGCAACTAAGGATTCTATAGTTACCAGTTTATAGCTAATCCTAATTTAAAAAGAGATTAATCTATCCGCTTGTTGAATAAATGTAATGAATGTTGGAAAACAGAATAAAACAGGAAATTTACTTAAAGCAAAGAAACAATAACATGCATCTATCTATTAAAACAGGAAACACCTTTATAAGAGAAAATTGAAACAATAAAATAGTGGTACTAGCCTCCTGCCTGAGTGGTGAGAGTGGGCCCTTGCTCCACACCCTTGAGGCTGAAGGCTATAGCAGGAAATCAACACAAAAGATGATCACAACTAAATTCAGTCCAATTCATTCATTTCTGCATTCATGAAAATATGGCTATCACAGAACTGAGACCTCCAAGAGTCGGAATAATTTTATCATTATTTTTTCTTCTACTATTTCTGAGAGTATATATAAAAATGAGTGATGATATATCACTGAACTTATCTACCAGTCTTTCTATGAGATGACACCATCTCTTTATTGTACTTAACTGTCTAACTTATGAAAAATCACCATGCGAGAAAGGTAGACTTGAGTGGAACAAAAGTCCACTCAGAGGTCTAAGTTTAAGTCTTAATACACTTGGGCATCAAAGCCTTGAAAATAAGGATATAGGATTAGTTCAATTCATAACTCATGCAAAATCTTTGAAAAGATAAAACTTCAGCAGTTTAACTAATAGTTGACCCTTCACCACTCAGGTGATGATTTGAGTGAAGTGAGGGGTATTAAGATCGGTGCTGAAAGTGTCTGGTTGGCAGCTCTGCTTGGAAACATGCCTTGTTCTTAGGAGGCACCGAAGACAGCTGTTCCTGTTTGTAGCTCCGGAGATACTTCAGACTCTCGCAGAGCTCCAGAGAGGTATTCCCCATATCTTCAATTTTCAGGTGTCATGGTTCTTTGTTATTGTCTCCGGAGATCATTGAAGACGATCTCCAGAGATGCACAAAATCGCTGTTCCTGGCACCTACACCTGTTGATTCAAAAAGAGAGAGAAGTTCTGCATTTTTCCATCAATTCTACGCACATTAGTCACTTAATCAGAAATTCTAATCTTAAGTAATCTATCTTAATTAATCACAAAATAGAACAATCTTGTTAACTTATTTGGGTGTAGACACTAGGAAGATGAACTGAGGGAGGGGAAAAAGAGAGGCAAAAAGATGTATTTCATGAGTGCAATTTGGCACTCATCATCCCCCCCATACCTAAGGTTTGGCAGGTCCTCTTGCTTTTCACATTTTGGATTTATTTTGGCGAAGCAGCCTGTCAGTCAGTCTATAATCCTGGAGATAGGTGGTCCAAGTGGTTCTGTTGGTGTTACCATTTCCTCTGTACTTATCAACTTGCTTCAACCAGTTCTTCAATTTTTCATCTTCCAGTTGATCTGCACAGACAGGGAGTGGTTCAATTATTAGAGGGGGCCTGAACTGTCCACCTATCCATTCCTATTTATGTGTATCCATCAGTTTAGATATCAACTTTGCCTTTCGCATGAATAATCTCAGGTTTGCAGGGGTGACCACCTCTCTAAGTTTCTGCTCTGGGGTCAAAATATTCCATCTCCTCTTTGCTACAGCAAGTATAGAATTTGTTGAATTAACCATAAAAAGACCAAAGTCAATGGAGCATTCCTGCAAACTTTTCAGGTATAATGGCAACATTCTGGTTGCATTTTTAGGATGATAGATAAAGGGACCTGAATTGGGTCTGAAGAGCAAAAGGATTGGGACATTCTTTCCTAATGAAGAGATCTATTTTTAAATCTTTTTGAAGATGATCTTCCATCCTTTCGTTCCAGATCTGGTGGTTTCTCATTAGGGACATGAATGCCTTAAGCTGGCATTCTCCCATAAAGTGATTAATAATGAAGGATATATCATTAATACAGAATCCATGCAGGTATAATTCACATAGGAAGTTTTTGTCCTCATCATTGCTCCTGGTGTAAGCTGCCATGAATCCTTCTGTTGTTTCAGTATCCTCAGTTATGTCAGACAGGACTAAGGAGAGTTTCCTTTGCAGTAGCCTCTCCTGTAAGAACATTAAATAGCTGGCACTTAGAGGCCTGCAGGATAGAATTTTTGAGGAAAGGGAGGCCATTTTAATGATCTTGCCTTCCAAAGTTGCTATTCTTTCTGCTCTGGCAATGACTGCCCTTTGTAACTGCAACGTCGGCTTGGAGGCTTCAAATTCTCTACACCTTTTCTCCCAATGAAATAGGGCTTTGGGAATGTCAATGGGGATTGGACCCACATAGGCGTCTGTTTGAATTTCCTGCTCATTGGTTGCCCTTGGGCCAGACAATTCTTGAATATATTCTTCTTGGTCATCTAGGCTGTTATTGGCCCAAGATAACTATTTATCCTGGCTTTGTACCTTCTCAATCAATGCCACCATTATTGTGAGGCTGTTGTCTTTGGCCATGGTGAGCTCAGAAACCTTATGTGCTGCTTCTTTCTCTTTTTCTTCCATCCATTTGGCTGCCTCACATTTCTGTGCTTCCAATTCTGCCTCTTTCTCCTGGATGGTTTTATCCTTGCTTTGGAGGTTTGTTTGGATATTTGCAATAGTTTGTTTTAGCTCCATCTCCACCTCTTCTCTGACCTTCTTGAGGTCAGTAATAATCAAATTCTTTCCCCAGAGCATTCTTTTTAAAATTTCAATTTCTTCCATCAATTGCTATTCTATTGAGATTTCTATATCCTCTTGGTCAAAGGGATGAGATAGAGTTTCTGCCTCTGTTTCTGTCGCTGTTGGCTGATCATCAATGTTATCCATGGCCATCTGTCCTGCTCTTCCTAATGTATCCATTTGCCCTGTTCCTCCTTCTTCAGTCTTCCTGTCCTGAGGATCCTCTACTGTTGCTGGCACTGATGAAGGCCCAACTTTATCCTCACATGTTCTCAATTCCAGGAGTGCCTCAGTGAGAAGGGCAGTATCCTTCTCAACTTGTGAGAGCTGCCTCTTCCTTTTGCTTCTCCGGAGCAAAGGTGGGGCTGGTGCCTCCGGAGCAGGTCTCCCTTCCTTAGAATCTGAGGAGATAGTAAAAGTTTGTAAGTTTCTTGTCTCCGGAGCGCATGGTGGTATTGAAACTGGACTTGACTCCACATGAACATATGGTGCTGGAGAATTTTCACTTTGCTTCCTCTTCCTGACCAGAGGGATCTCATCTGAATCATGGGATGGTTCTTCAGCCCACCACTTTTCCTTAATTCCCTGTCCTGACTTTTCCTCTGTTAATTCCTTAGGCCAAGATTCCTCAAGTAGAGTCATCTTTCGCCTGACTGACCGAGTCATGTATAGGGATCGTGTAGGAGCAGGTTCTGCAATTTGTTTGCCTTTCCTCTTTTTGTCAGGAACAGGGGCTGCAGATGAAGTGGCCTCTTGTGAGGGTGACTTCCCTTTGTGAGAAGCTGTGGAAGAGGCTGAAGGCTCAATTTCCTCATCTTGGTGAGAAGGAGAACTCTCACCTTCTGGTTGTGCTATCTCTGGTTCTCTGACCTGGGGGTTGTGCTCAAGAAAATTTTGCAATAGTTCTTCTCCATTAGCTTGAGATAGGAAGTGGTGCTTGACTACCAGAAAGATGAGGCCATGATGTTTCATGGGTCCCTTATTCTGCTGATATCTCTCTGCAGTTGCCCTGATGGCAGAATACAGGAAATTGGGGATATTTATGCTATACTCAGGGTGCCTATTTCCATGTTTAAGAAAAATCAGCATTTTCATTATTGGCCCTAAAACTATAGAGAATTGGCCATCACAAGTAAAGTACTTCATTAACCAGGTAGCAACAGATGCCCAAGGGTTTGGGAGTGTGGACCTCAAAATTCCTTTGACTTCATTCTTATTCGTATGTAATTGAATAGCATGTTCACCACGAATAGAAAAATTTCTAATTAACTCAGTGTATAAGGTTTTCAGGTGGTAGAACCTCTCACCTTGTTCGGGAAGTCCAGAAATGTGGCTGATAGTTGCTGAGGAGAGATTGATTTGGTTTCCTCTCACAGTTGTCTGGTTGTCTCTTAAATTCCTAAGGAATTCATCCACAATATTCTCTTGAAACCCTTCGAATTTGTCTAGGAAATCTAACCATCCAGCAGCCCTTAAAATGTTTGCTACAGCTGCATCCTTCAAAAGACCCGCAATATTTTCTGGCTCAAACTTTTTCTTGACTCCCATTGTTGAATTGATGCCACCTTCTGTGTTTATTCTTTTACCTCCCCAATCTGCAGTCTATCTTTCCCTCTTATCTCTGTGGGCTCCAGAATATTGTTCAAATTGCTCTGTAGACTCCGGAGAATTGTTTAATTTATCTTATGCTTCAGTCTATTCCAGAGGTTTGAATGAGGGATGCTATTTTTTTCAGGCTGGGCTTATGCAGATGAGTTAAGGGACCAAGACAACCATAAATGTAGCAGACTAAAAAGGCACTCCGGAGGTAAGGTGGCATTAAGGCATAGATGGTGGCATGCTTGGATGTGAAGAAGGAAATGACGGCAGAAGGACGTGTCATCGTAGCAGCACCCAAAATAGAAAGACAGGACATTTACTAATAATGATTAATTAAAAACAGATTTACTTGGATCAGTTTTAATGATGAGGCGATGTACATGGCAGAAATGCTGTGTCATTTTGGAAACTACACACATGTGGCAATTGAGCAGTGGCTTGAGATGATGTCCACTTTCCACTTGCACGCGACCTGCAATCAATGCGCTGAGTGGCTGGGAAATCCATGCCCTTAGGTGATGTCAGCGTCGGCTCGTGGACACTCCTGCAAATTATTATTATTCTAATTTAATCACTCTTTGTGATGAAGTAGAGGATGAGTCATGACGACCTCATCATATGATTTATCTACTTTACCACCTGGAGAGGTGAGTCCCTCCCTTATTATGGAGATTGACAACATTATTAATAGAGCACCGAAGGTGCTCCTAATTGGAAAGCACCAGAGGTGCTCCCGTTTGAGAAGCGCCAGAGATGCATTGGGCCAACTTTTGGCAACTGATCATATCCGGAGCTTAATTATTTCAACTGTCCTAAAGAAGGGAACTGCCATTTTACTGGTTTTCAACTCCCTTGGTCAAGAAAGACAGCCATTTGCTAGTTTTTCATCTTTCTCTTTTTTTTTTAATTTTAGTCAGAAGGCAGCCATTGCTAGTTTTCAACCTCCTTTTTTTTTCAATTTTAGAATAATTCAATCCAACACCGTGACAGAGGAGGTATCCCCTGTATCAAAACACAGATTATTTAGAAACTCATCTTTAGTAGATGGTCTTTTATAGAGCCTGATTCGGTGACCATTTACTAGAAATGTGTTTGTGTTCCCATCAATTGGTTGCAATAATACAATTCCATTTTCAAACACGTCCTTTATTTGATAAGGACCCAGCCAGTGCGTCTGCAATTTCCCTTTGAATTCTTTGAATTTAGAATCATAAAGGAGAACCCAATCTCCTTGTTGAAATGTCCTCCTCTTAATGTGTTGGTCATGCCATTGCTTCCTCTGGTATTGAACCAGTTCTGTTTGTTGAATGGCTTCTGTTTGAATCTCATCCAACTCGTTGAGCTGAAGAATTCTATTCTGTTGAATTATAGACAATGGCAGACCAACATCCAATACAGTTTTAAGTGTCTGGAGTTCAAATTCTATAGATAATATAGGCTTTTTCCCATAAACCAATTCATATGGTGAAAATTTTGTTGTGGACTTCCAAGTGGTGTTGTAAGCCCAAACTGCTTCAGGTAATCTACTAGCCCAATCTTTTCTGTTCATTACCACTGTCCTTTTTAGAATATTCTCAAGTTCTCTATTAGTTACTTCTACCTGCCCATTTGCTTGAGGATGGCAAGGTGAAGATTTTCTGTGCTTGACTTGGTATAAATCTGTGAATGCCTTGATTCCCTGTGAAGTAAACTGAGGTCCCCTGTCTGAAACTATTGATCTTGGGGCTCCAAATCTCAAGAAAATTTTATTGTAGAGGAAATCAACAACTTTTTCTTCTCTTGCAAACTGTAATGCTTGAACCTCAACCCACTTAGTAACATAGTCTGTGCACACTAGAATATACTCCTTGCCTGATGATGGTGGTGAAATTGGTCCCACAAAGTCTAGACCCCATTGCTCAAACGATTCCATCATGACTTGAGGATGTAGTAGCATTTCCTGGGTAAAGGTTGGTTGCCCCATCCTTTGGCACTGGTCATAGTGCTGCACATACTTCTTTGTGTCCTTATGAAGAGAAGTCCAGTAGTAACCAGCTCTAAGGATCTTGTGGACTATCCTGTGGAAAGAGTAGTGGCCACCAGATGGTTCATCATGACATGCTCTCAACACATCAAAAGTCTCATCAGCCTTTAAGCACTTGCGTAGAATGAAATCAGGGCCACATTTAAATAGTAAATCATTCAACCATTTGTAGGATAAACTTTCTTTAACTAAACATTTTCTTTGCTTTGAAGTAAAATGGGATGGATACAAGCCTGTAGCTAAAAGATTAGCTATGTCAGCAAACCAAGGTGCAGTAGTGGATATGGCAAAAATATGTTCATCTGGGAATTTGTCCTCCACTGATTGGTCTTCTCCTCCTGTATGCAACCTTGACAGAAAATCAACAACCAAATTGAACTTCCCTGGATTATCAACTATGGTAATATCAAATTCCTGCAATAGCAATAACCACCTGATGATCCTTGCACCTACTACTGGTTTATTCATTAGGTACTGGATGGCTGCATGATCAGTGTGCACAAATATTTTATATCCAGTGATATAATGCCTGAATTTGTTTATAGCATCGATAACTGCCAAGAATTCTTTTTCAGTTGTATAATTTCTTTCTACAGGGGTAAGGTTTTTGCTGATGTAATAAATGGCATGCATACTTTCTCCTTCCTCCTTTTGTCCTAAAACTGCCCCAATGGATTCATTTGAAGCATCAGTTTGTATGTGAAATGGTAAAGTCCAATTAGGTCCCCTTAAGATTGGTGTGACAGTAAGCTTCTCCTTCAAAGTTTCAAATGCTGATTAACAGTCTTCTGTCCACAGAAATTCTTTTTCCTTGTTAAGCAGGGTAAACAGGGGGGGCAACTATTCTGCTAAAATTTTCTATGAACCTCCTATAGTAGCCTGCATGACCCAGAAAACTTCTGACGTCAGTCTGATTTTTGGGTGAAGGCAACTGTGTGATTACTTCTATCTTGTTCTGATCCACTCTGATCCCTTTTTTCTGAAATGTGGTGTCCCAAAACAATTCCTTCCTCCACCATCATAAAACATTTCTCATGGCTAAGGGACAGTTGATTTTTATCACAGCATTTTAGTACTTTTCCAAGGTTTGTGAGAGCTTCCTCAAAGTTATCCCCATACACAGTAAAGTCATCCATGTAGACCTCCATGCATTCATTAGCCAGTTCAGCAAAAATAGCTAGAACCAGTCTCTGAAATGTAGCTGGGGTGTTGGATAGCCCAAAGGGAAGAACTTTGTAAGCAAAGGTTCCCCAAGAGAATGTGAAGGTGGTTTTGTCTTGGTCTTCAGGTGCTACTTGAATTTGATTATACCCACTGAATCCATCTAGAAAAGAAAAATACTTTCTCCCAGCAAGGTTGTCCAAAACTTGGTCAATAAATGGTAAGGGAAAGTAGTCCTTTTTTGTGGCCTTGTTGAGTTCTCTATAATCAATACACACCCTCCATTTCCCATTCTTTTTAGGCACAATGACAAGGGGTGAGACCCATTGACTGTCTGAGATTGGATATATGAACCCTGCCTGGAATAATTTTTCTATTTCAGTTTTGACAATGTCCTTTAAAGCAGGATTCAATCTTCTTTGTGGTTGCCTGACAGGTTTAATATTCTCAGTGTAGATATGATAGGTACAGATCTCAGGAGGTATGCCTTTCATATCTTGGTATTCCCAGGCAAAAGATGCTGAGTGGGAGACCAAAAGCTGGATAAGTTTTTCTTCTTGACTTGCTGTTAACTGAGTATTTATATTAAGTGTTTTCCCTGGTAGAATCATGACCTGTTTTGTGATTCGATCCATCGATGTGGTTCCATACATTGGTGTCATGGTATTGAGAGGACAAGAATGTGGGAGTAACATGTGGAAGGTGGCTAAGTCCTTGTAGAAGGTTTCCCCACAAGGAATAATGTTGGCAAGGGTACAATGAGAAGAAATAAGAAGTTCTCTCTGAGGATCTTGGGCGAGTTCCATCACATCTTTATTGATTAGGATGTGAGTGAAGTCTTCTATTGTATCATAGTATACTTCTTCTAATTCTCCCAGATGTTCCCTAATGGTTACCATAGCTAATGAGGCACTGTTGTCCATGTTCTCTGGTTCATCCACCCATACTCTTCTTGTGTAATGCACCGATGGTTTAGCTGGAGGATACAGAGATATTTTCTTTAGATCTATCCCATTAGAAATGACCATATCTCTAGTTTGACAATCAATAGATGCTGCTGTAGTAGCCAACCATGGTCTTCCTAAAATCAACAAATAAGCATTTCTCTGGTTTCTAGGTTCTAGTATTAAGAAATCCATTGGGAATTCCCATGAATCTATCACAACAGGTACATCAGTGATTACTCCTTTTGGAACAACTATTGACTGATCAACAAGTTGAAGAATTGTAGTTGTGGATTGGATACCTGATAGAGCTAACCTGTCCATTGTATGAACTGTCATCACATTAATTGCTACTCCTAAATCAACTAGAACATTTGAAATTTCTACCCCCGAGATGAAAACAATTATGACAGGATTTCCAGGGTCTCCATATTTTGGGAGGAGAATTTCTCCCATCAATAGATCCACTACTTTTCCTTCCACTTGTATTGTGGAGGGAAAGCTTTTCTTTCTGCCCTGTGTTTTGATACAATACTGTTTAATGAACTGATTTAGTTCCGGTGCATCTCTGATTGCCTGGAGAAGAGGAATTTCAATGTTTAGCTGCTTGATTTCTTGTAAAAGTTCTGATTCCAGATTGGTTTGGATTTGTTTTTGTGGAATCTTTCTCTGGGGAGCATTTTGTTTAAGCTGTTCTGGGTATGGTATTATCTTTTCCATCTCTGGAGCATCTCCGGAGCTCTTATCAGAATTGTGTTCAAGATTGTTCTTCGGAGCCAGCCTTTTAGGAGTAACTCTGGAGTTGTCTGTGGATGATTTTTCTAGCACTTTTTCGTTAGTAATCTCCTCTGGGGGTTGATTGGATGGATTTTCAGGTTCCTCGTCATTGGTTATTTCAACTATAGTTGGAGGAGAAGGTCTTGGGAATGCTTTCCCAGAACGCAGCTGGAGATTATTTGAATATATAGCATTAATTCCAGCCAGATTTTCTTGCTCTGTCATATAGATAGCTGCTCCTTGTTTATTCCGTGGGTTTGGTATAGGCTGAGCTGGTAAAGGTGGTTGACTAACTGGTTCATTTTGTGTTTGACCCTGTGTGTTGGAGGATCCAGTTAGTAAAGCCTGCTGTTGAGGTTGGAAACATCTAGGTTGTCCTTGGTATTGTTGATGATATCCCTGTTGAGGACCCCATTGAGGTTGCATGTTTTGTGATCCAAACTGTGGTGGCCACTGTTGATTTCCCCAAGGCTGATTTTGCCAGTTTTGGTTTTGCCAGTTTTGACTTGGCCAATCCTGCTGTCCCCAAGGTGGATTATTTTGAGGGCCATGCTAAGTTGGATTCCACTGATTATTTTCCCAATTAGAAGGACCCCTGTAAGAGGATTGGTTTGGATACTGATTATAAGGGAAATTCCCAGTTTGTTTTTGTCCCACATAGTTCAACTCCTCTTCTATCACAGCATTCTTTTTACTCAATCTTTTCAAGGCTGGAAGTTGACTACACTGACAGGTAGGATGATCCCTATCACAGATCTAACAAATCTCTGATTTGTCCAAGGGGCATTCTCTCAACAGGTGTTTGTTTCTACACCTAGGACAATAGATGGAGAGCGGTTCAGTTGCTCTGTTTTGATCAGTTGTTCTGGTTTTTGCTTGAATCCCATCCAATGTGGTATTTAGTTGGACCAGAATGTCTGTTTTTAGATTTGCAATTTCCTCCATCAACTGTCCTATTTCATTCTTCCCTTTAAAAGTTTTGGATGATCTTACTCCATCTTGCATTCTGGAATAGTTCCTGCAGAGTTCCTCTATATCAGGTATTTCTATTTTGTTAATGTTCGCTTTTCCTATTAGGTCCAGTGCTTGTTTTGATTCTTTATCCAATCCTTTTACAAATAGGGTTCTAGCCAAGGAGTGATCCATTGGATTGCCAAACCTTCTCAAGGCAAAATTAAACCTATCCACATAGTCTTCTAAGGATTCTTCCTCCCCCTGCCTAATTTTAAACAATTCTTCATTTTTATTACTGGATCTGCAATAATCTTGGTATTTTTCTAAAAACTCTGTTTCCATTTGATCCCAAGAACGGATAGAATCCTGGGGTAAACCCATAAACCATCTCATCGCAGAATCTTTCAGGGTTGAAGGGAACAGTTTGAGTTTCTGGTTATCTGATCCATAATCATAAGTTTGACAGACTACTTTGAACTCAAACAAGAACTGATCTGGATCCTCAGAAGAAAGTCCTCTGAAATTTGGTAGATGTGCTGGTGAGATATTTTTCATAGGAGCATTGTCTCCAGCAGCCAAAACAATAGGATAAGAGAAGGTTCTTGGAGCCTGATTTTCCTCTTCCCTATGATTATCATTTTCCATGTTTAGTACTGGTTCTTCTTCCTGAGGCTCTAGGAAATTAGGTTCTACCAAAGGATCTGCCTCAACTTTTTGTTGTAATTCCTAGATGTAATTGGCAAGTGGAATGTCTGGAGGATCTAAGGGATTGCTGTTTTGAAGTGTAGGTTCTAAATTAAGATCTAGGTTTCCTTATTCAATAAGATTTTGTACCACCCCACTGCTTTCCCCTATGGTGTGTTGTTGGGGTGTCTGCTTAATATATCTTCCTTTTAGATCTCTAGCTCTAACCATACAGATCTATTCTAAAAACTGTTTTAACTCAGTGTCCCTAATTAACACAAACTTATCCCCAGCAACGGCGTAAAAAATGACAAGGTGTCGCTGTACCTCATCATTTAATCTATTTTTAGATGTCAAAAACTAGGGCTGTGTCCATGGCTGTCTGCAACTAGGGATTCTATAGTTACCAGTTTATAGCTAATCCTAATTTAAAAAGAGATTAATCTATCTGCTTGTTGAATAAATGTAATGAATGTTGGAAAACAGAATAAAACAGGAAATTTACTTAAAGCAAAGAAACAATAACATGCATCTATCTATTAAAACAGGAAACACCTTTATAAGAGAAAACTGAAACAATAAAATAGTGGTACTAGCCTCCTGCCTGAGTGGTGAGAGTGGGCCCTTGCTCCACACCCTTGAGGCTGAAGGCTATAGCAGGAAATCAACACAAAAGATGATCACAACTAAATTCAGTCCAATTCATTCATTTCTGCATTCATGAAAATATGGCTATCACAGAACTGAGACCTCCGAGAGTCGGAATAATTTTATCATTATTTTTTCTTCTACTATTTCTGAGAGTATATATAAAAATGAGTGATGATATATCACTGAACTTATCTACCAGTCTTTCTATGAGATGACACCATCTCTTTATTATACTTAAATGTCTAACTTATGAAAAATCACCATGCGAGAAAGGTAGACTTGAGTGGAACAAAAGTCCACTCAGAGGTCTAAGTTTAAGTCTTAATACACTTGGGCATCAAAGCCCTGAAAATAAGGATATTGGATTAGTTCAATTCATAACTCATGCAAAATCTTTGAAAAGATAAAACTTCAACAGTTTAACTAATAGTTGACCCTTCACCACTCAGGTGATGATTTGAGTGAAGTGAGGGGTATTAAGATCGGTGCTGAAAGTGTTTGGTTGGCAGCTCTGCTTGGAAACATGCCATGTTCTTAGGAGGCACCGGAGACAGCTGTTCCTGTCTGCAGCTCCGGAGATACTTCAGACTCTCGCAGAGCTCCGGAGAGGTATTCCCCATATCTTCAAAACTTCAGATGTCATGGTTCTTTGTTATTGACTCCGGAGATCATTGAAGACGATCTTCGGAGATGCACAAAATCGCTGTTCCTGGCACCTACACCTGTTGATTCAAAAAGAGAGAGAAGTTCTGCATTTTTCCATCAATTCCATGCACATTAGTCACTTAATCAGAAATTCTAATCTTAAGTAATCTATCTTAATTAATCACAAAATAGAACAATCTTGTTAACTTATTTGGGTGTAGACACTAGGAAGATGAACTGAGGGAGGGGAAAAAGAGAGGCAAAAAGATGTATTTCATGAGTGCAATTTGGCACTCATCACTAAGAAGAACATCAAATCCTCAGCTTTATTCTTTGATTGCTTATGCTTTGTGTCCCACCGGGCGTGCCAGAAACTGTTGTCACATAGATTTGCACCCAATGTTGAAGGCTTTTAGGGCTCCAACATTCTAGTGAAACAGTGAGACGACCTCCAGGTGTGGGACCCTACAGGGAGGCCAAATCTCCAGAGAGAGGCTAGTTCCTTTGCTGGATGAGAGATTCAGCCAACCTAAGACTAAACCTAATCTATCCACCGGTTATGAAAAGAGGAAAAGGGAGTAGAACTAAAATTAAAAGAAGGTGATACACTAGGTTTGAATATAAGAGTCCTCATAGAACTGAGAAGATGCACAAAATGACCAGATATAACTAATAAACATATATAGATCAAACTGATTTTAATAGAGACAAGGAGTATGAAATGATTAGAAAGGAATTAAACGTTCACAGAAACATCATTCTTAGTTCACACAGGGTTAAAAAACTTACATGAAGAGGTAAAATAACTAGCATATATTCAATCAGAAGGCAAGGCTATAGTAGAGGAGTGCTTTGTTTGGAATACAGAAGCATGAAGACTAACTATTTTCCAACCTTTTTTACATCTTAGATTTATGCTTAAATAGCATCTGATTCCAAACCATGACCTAATTAGGTTCCAATAAATTGCCCCATGGGCTCTGTAAGAAAATATCTCTGCCTGAAGGGATGTCTATCTGCAAGAATTAATTGCAGAAAATATGTGGAGACCTGGGCAGATGAAATATATTTCCTTTCAATGTGAACAACTGATTTGTCACCTACAACCATAAATGCTACAAATATCTGATAAGGGGCAAATGAGAAGATTGGATCTGTTTTGATGGCAGATGAGACAAAATCCCTGAGAAAATCTTTTACAACACTTTAAATCTTTGAACCCTTTGAGTCTCTGTGTCTTCATCGGCCCTGAAAACCTTTGAAATTTTGACCTCTAAATTCCCCTGTTGATTGAATCTGCATATTTCCCAAACAACAAGATTTCCTAGCTTCGGGAGTGCCTGAGAGTCCCTTTTAATTTTGGACCATTGATGAGATTGCCCTTTTGGATCGATGGCCACCATTTTCCTTTTAATTCTGCATTGAAGAAGAGCGCCAAAGATTTTGCTTATGTGGCAATATATCACGATCATGCAGTAGGAAGTGGGCCACCTTCATTTGGCTTCCCGGGAGTGCGCTAATCCCTCCATGTGGCTCTCCTCTCATTTATCTTTTCATTCTTCCCAGGAACAGGCCACATGTCCACATTTTGCAACCGCGCAGAGGATCTCTCCTGCAGATAAGATTCCTCTACATCGTTGCGCCACTATCTAATCCTTAATACTACGGTCCCACTTCTTCACTTCATTTTTTGACACTTGGCGCAATCTGCACCATCCAACAGAGTCATTGATCATATGGCCAAAGGCCACAACTTACTTTACATCTATCAGCATATAAGGGCCTACCTGAGAGATCCGGCAGAGAGGGTGCTAGCATGCCATGTGTTAACATTTCGTAGTCGTGTGGTGGATCTCCACCTCTTACAAGATTCATTTGTGCCTCTATGCTACTGTTAGATCTTCCATTTGTTGTAGCTCACTTTTCTACCTGACCCCTGGCAATACCTCCTTCATTGATTTGGAATCTTCAATCCTATGGTTGTAAGCGCGAGTGTGCTCGCCAACTGTCTACATTTCGTGTTAGGGTTAGCAGGCAGAAGATATCAATTAAATGCAAATAAAGATTAAACAAATGAATGAAAAATACACAGAAATAATAATAGAGAGAGACAAGTTTTAACGTGGTTCACCCAAACCCGGGTGACATCCACCAACAGAGAGTCCAATATTATTATCCAGTAAATCAAACCGATTACAACCAGCAATCCTTGCAACTCAATACCATTGCAAAATGCTACAATACATCAACATAAACCCTAACCCTTAGCCGCTTTTATCAAGCCTTATGTCGGTTACAAAAATAGGGTTTTTTTAATGTTGGCCAATAGAAAAATAACTCCTAACGCCTTAATAAAATATTAAAAAATTATTAGAGGTTTCGGGAGCACTGCCCCCGAGCCCTTGCGAGGGTGCTGCCCCTCGATCCCGCCCTGTATTTTGACAGGGAGAGTGCCAGGGGCACTGCCCCTTGACCCTGTCTTGGGGGCACTGCTCCCAAACCCCTGCAAGGGGCGCTGCCCCTTGACCTCGTTAAATGCTTTGGGGGGAAACCACGATGATAAAAGTGGGGTAAATTTAACCTCCAAGTCTAATTAGGCTCCATATAACAACAATTTCTCACTTGGAGACTGATCATACTCCACACCATATCATCTCCCACTTGGAGACTGATCATAACACCACTGACCTTGTAGCTCCTACTGGAAATAAGAACCCTGGACTCTGTTGTTCTGATTTTTTATTTTCAGTCTTGAAGACCAACCGAAGCTGAAGAGGAGCTTAGCTTCTCCCTTATCACTGCCTTCGTAAACACATCCACTAGATTTTCATCTGCATGTATCTTTTCCAGTCGTAACTGTCCATCATCCAACACCGATCGAATGAAGTGATACCTCAATTGTATGTGTTTGGTCTTTGAATGCAAGACATAATTCTTTACAAGATGTATGGTACTCTGACTGTCTGTATACAAAGAACTGTTAGCCTATTGTTTGCCCAATTCTTCCATGAAAGATTGCAGCCATATCATCTCCTTGCTTGCCTCTGTTGCAGCTACATACTCTACCTCTGTAGTGGATAAATCAACCACCTTTTGCAACTTGGAGATCCAACTCACCACTGTCCCACCTATAGTAAAGACATAACTTGTAGTACTCTGCCTGGTATCAATATCCCCTGCCAAATTTGAGTCCAAATAGCCTGCTAAATCAGTATTAGAGCCCCCAAAACATAAGTGTTTATTGGATGTACCTCGCAAATATTTGAGAATCCATTTTACCGCATTCCAATGCTCTAATCCGAGATGACTCATATACCTGCTTACGACTCCTACAACATGTGCAATATCTAGTCTCGTGCATACCATGGCGTACATTAAACTTCCTATAGCTGAAGCATATGGTACCTTGGACATTTTTTCTTCCTCGTCTTGTGTCTTAGGACACATCTCCTTAGTCAATTTCAAATGACTAGGCAAAGGTGTGTTGACAACTTTTGCATTCTCCATATGGAATCTCTACAACACCTTTTCAACATAATCAACCTAAGATAGAGTCAGTTTTCTGTTCTTCCTATCTCTGCAAATTTTCATACCAAGGATTTGTTTTGCTGCCCCCAAATCCTTCATAGCAAATGATTGTGCTAACTGTTGTTTTAACTCTCTTATGTGATCCATGTTAGATCTGGCTACAAGCAAGTCATCAACATATAAACATAAAATAATCTAGCTTTCATTATCCAACCTCTTAAAATAAACACAATGGTCAGAATTACACCGGGTGTAGCCTTGCTCAGCCATAAAACTATCAAATTTCAAATACCATTGCCGAGATGCTTGTTTCAAGCCATAAAAACTCTTCTTCAATCTGCACACCTATTTCTCCTTACCTTTGACCTCAAATCCTTAGGGCTGTTCCATATATATCTCCTCCTCCAAATCACCATGGAGAAAGACAGTTTTCACATCTATGTGTTCCAAATGCAAATCTTCAGTAGCCACAATACTTAAAACAATACGAATAGAAGTCATCTTAATAATGCCCTTTTTTTGTGCAAATCCTTTTACAACTAACCTAACTTTAAATCTTTTCTTACCTCCATCTTCCTCTTTCAACCTATAAACCTATTTGTTTGGTAAAACCTTTTTACCTGCAGGCAACTTACATAATTGCCAAGTCTGATTTTTCAGCAAGGAGTCCATTTCTTCTTTCATTGCATGCTCCCATTGAACTTGTGTATCCACCTATATAGCTTCATCATACCCTTCTGGTTCACCATCATCTGTTAACAAGATAGAATACAAAGAGGGAGAAAACCTTTCAGGAGGTCTACTTAGCCTTGTTGACCGTCTAACATTTACTGGAGTTTGTGGTATTTCTTGTTACTGTTGCAGAGCATGAGGAACGACTGGAACATCACTATTTGGAGTATCATCCAACACCACATAATCTTTTTTCTTTCTTCTCATGCTTCTGCAACTGATCTTTGTACAACACCTTTTCATTGAATACAATATCCCTGCTTCTCACAATTTTCTGATTTTCAAAATCCCAAAGCCTATAACCAAATTCATCAATGCCATATCCAACAAGGTACATTTTTTTGATTTTGCATCCAGCTTGGTTCTATTTTCAGAATCTACATGTGCAAATGCTTCACATCCGAAGGTTTTCAGAAAATAATAACTCACCTTCTTACCTGTCCATGCTTCCTCTGGAATACACAGCCCAAAGGAACTAAAGGATCTCTGTTAATTAAATATACAGCAGTGTTGACATCCTTTGCCCACATGTTTAAAGGCAGCCCAACATGCAATCTCATGGTCCTTGCACGCTCCATTATTGTCCTATTCATGCGCTCAGCCACTCCATTCTCCTGTGGAGTACCTGGAACCTTTTTCTGCCTACGAATTCCATTAAAGAAACAATAATTCTCAATATCTTTGCTGCAATACTCACCACCATTATCAGATCTGAGACATTTTAATCTTTTACCTGTCTCATTCTCAACCAAGATTCTCCATTTCTTAAATGTTTCAAATACATTAGATTTTTGCCTAAGGAAATAAATCCAAACCTTCCTAGTTGCGTCATCTATGAATGTAACATAATACCAAGAGCCATCGAGAGAAGATACCTGAGCCGGTCCCCATACATCTGTATGCACAAGCTCCAACTTTTCATCTTTCTTTTGCTTCCCATCCTTGAGAAAACTGACTCTCTTTTGTTTTCCATACACACAACTTTCACAGAAATCCATATTAATACATTTCAGACCTGGTAAAACTTTCTTAGAATGAAGTACCTTCATACCTTTTTCACTCATATGACCAATTCTGTTATGCCACAGTGTTGTCTCATAACCTACAACAACTGTTTTAGTCTCTTCTTGCGAACCTGCAGCAACTGTTCCTGAACCTATTTTTTTTCTCTGCAACAACTAAAGTAGAAGGAACAATATGACTTGTACAAAGATATAAGGTGCCTACTTTCACACCTCTTGCTACTATTAAGGCACCTTTTGAAACCTTCCAATTTTTATCAGTAAATGTAACAATGCAACCTTCATTAGCTAGCTGCCCTACTGAAATTAAATTTCTACTCAGCCTTGGAACATGCCTTATCTCTTGTAGTAGCTAATGATTCCCATTTTGCAACTTAATCTTGATTCTTCCCTTTCCAACAATTTATCTCCCAAATAAACCAGCCCAAAATCCCCTTGGACATAATCATGAAAATAACTTCTATGGGGCGTAGCATGAAATGAGGCCCCTGAATCTAGAACCCATGAATCATCAGTATTATCTAGGGAAAGAATCAAAGCATGATCTTCAGATTTATTACTTACTACATTTGCCTCCTTATTGCCTTCTTGTTTGTCTCCTTCTTTATTCTTCCGAGATCAGCAATCTTTCTTCAGATGACCTATTTTCCCATAGTACCAGCAATCTTTCTGTCCTTTGGATTGGGATCTCTTGTCCTTTGATTTTTCTTGTGACTTCCCATGACCTCCAAAACCTTTTCCTCTCTCCTTTGATCTGCCCTTACTTTCTGCATTCAAAACACTACCTGATGTGGACCCTCTTGAGCTTTTCTATCACATTTTCTCGCTAAGGATAACACCAACAATATCATCAAATTTCAAAGTGTTTGAACCAGAGACAAAGTTACTTACAGCCATTACCAAGCTATTCCTGCTTTCTGGCAAAGAACATAATATCAAGAAAGCCCTCACCTCTTCATCAAATTTTACTTTTATAGAAGTTAACTGACTAGTAAACATATTAAACTCGTTTAAATGATCTTTCACAGATCCACTTTCAATCATTTTCAGATTAAACAAACACTTCATGAGAAATACCTTATTTGAGGCTGAGGGTTTTTTATACAATTTAGCCAAATCTTTCATCAGTTCACTTGTTGTCATTGCTTCTGTTATATTGAACGCCACCGATGGTGTCAGGCACAACCAAATGGTTCCTAGTGCCTTTCTGTCTAGAAGATTCCAATCCTCATCAGTCATTATTGTTGGTTTCTTGGCTATTCCTTCCAATGGGCTCCATAAATCCTTCTAATAGAGATAATCCTCCATCTGTATCTTCCATAACTGATAGTTTTGCCCATTAAATTTATCTACCTTCAATTTACCCTCGTTCGCCATTTGCTCCCACTTAACCGTGAGACCTTCCTGCAGACGATAATCAAACACAACCCACTTTGATACCACTTGTTAGGGTTAGCTAGCAGAAGATATCGATTAAATGCAAATAAAGATTAAACAAAGGAATGGAAAATACACATAA
Organism: Cunninghamia lanceolata; assembly: GCA_027924645.1. NCBI lineage: Eukaryota > Viridiplantae > Streptophyta > Pinopsida > Cupressales > Cupressaceae > Cunninghamia > Cunninghamia lanceolata. The sequence continues at coordinate 12,331,831 of BSBN01000524.1, forward strand.
ATAATAACAGCGAGAGACAAGTTTTAACGTGGTTCACCCAAAACCGGGCTACATCCACCAACAGAGAGTCCAATATTATTATCCAATAAATCAAACCGATTACAACCAGCAATCCTTGCAACTCAATACCACTGCAAAATGCTACAATACATCAACAGAAACCCTAACCCTTAGCCGCTTTTATCAAGCCTTATGTTGGTTACAAAAATAGGGTTTTTTATGTCAGCCAATAGAAAAATAACTCCCGACGCCTTAATAAAATATTATAAAATCAATGGAGGTTTCGGAGGCAATGCCCCCGAGCCCCCGCGAGGGTGCTACCCCTCGACCTCGTCTTGTATCGCAACAGGGAGCGCGCCAGGGGCATTGCCCCTTGACCCTGCAAGGGGGCGTTGCCCCTTGACCCCATTAAATGATTTGGGGGGAAACCGCACTGATAAAAGTGGGGTAAATTTAACCTCTGAGTCTGATTAGGCTCCATATAACAACATTTTGTAGCTCCGCAGTGGGACGATGATGTCACCTTTAATGGTCTATGGGCTTGTGACATCCTGCCATGTGGCACCTTTGGCCCCTACAAAGACTTACGACTTAAGACCTTATAAAGAACATGACTTTGATAGGATAGAGCAGGTAAATACTAGGACTCGGTGCCGGTCATTTCATGGTAGATAAGGCTCAAGGTTATAACTTAGACGATCGGCAACCTAGGTTAGACAGTCAACGACAGATTATAACATAGGGTAAGTTATGACCGCAGAACCCAAGGCTTAAGGGGAGAGAAGGAAAACACTTAAAGATTTTATGGATGGGCTATTTGGCCAAAGGGACAAAATAGGTCAACAATTTGTATTATATTAGTTCTTTTAAACTATGTTTTAAGGAACAGTAAGTATGAGTCGACTGAGTTTGTGTATATATATATATATATATATATATATATATATATATATATATATATATATATATATATATATATATATATGAAATCATTTGGATTTTATTAGTATTTTTATCCTCTTCATTGAACAAATCAAGTTTTATGTTTTGATTTTCTCTCGACGACATATTAGAATCCAAGACTGATAAACCTTTGTATGATTTAGTTTTTTTCAACAGAGATTCTTATATTAGTAAGAGACTAGCATAGATAAGAGTAGATTGATTATTTTATTTATTCAATTAGCTCTATGTTAGTTTATATGAGGTCGACAAACATAGTAAACCATTGTGTTAGTTTATATGAGGTCGATAAACATAGTAAACCACTGAGTTAGTTTATATGAGGCCTATAAACATAGTAAGCCACTGTGTTAGTTTATATGAGGCCGATAAAAATAGTAAACCTCTATGTTTTTTTTGAGGCTGAATAGTCTCTTGTATTCGAAGAATCCTCATAGTATATGTATAAGACGTACCTTTTATACAAAAACTAGTAATATCATTGTTTAGCATGTTCCTAACCGGTGTAAATAATACTATTTTCTTACCTTTGTAAGGCCGACAGTATGATAAGGTTTCTTACCTTTGTAAGGCTGATAGTTTAGTAAGGTTTCATACCTTTAGTAGGTCCATAGTTTGGTAAGGATTCATACTATTGAAAGATGACATATTGGTATAGTTTTTAACTTTAGAAGGTTGACATTGTAATGTTGTTTAAACTATATGAAGGCCAAGTCAATGCATGAGATGTTATCTCTGCATAAGGTCATAGTAAGGCCGAGATATGTAGGAATGTAATCCTTTTTGCACTTGCTAGTTGTATATATCATGCAAAGATATAATTTGTTATTAAAAGCTATGATGTAGATAAACCTTACTATGATATTCAAGGATGATATGCACGAGTTCAAACATATCCTTTTTAAAGAGTCAGTGGACTCAAGAAGGCCAAGAGGTTGATAATGTTATGTTTCTGGAATCAAATTTATTTAGGTTGAAAAATTAACTTAGTCAAGAGTTAGTTATGAAAATGATAGTACCTTATACCAAGAGGGTATACCTTGTGTGTTATATTGTTATTTGTTACAAGATATGTGAATTCAAACAATGCCTAAGTAGTCAAGAGAAGACTAAAGGTTTCGTTATCATGTTATATTATTATTGTAGACACCCAAAATTGACCCTTCGTTCCATTTATCGATTTGTCGCATTATTCACCACTGCATATGTCAATTTTGTCTAGCACACTTGTATCAGTTATCAATTTTCTTCTAAACCATCTATTTCCATCATTAATTAAATAAATTATATTTATTTAATTGATTTCATCTATTTTCATTATCTTTATTCTTCTATTTTATATTTATAATTATCCCACTATTCTTCTAAAATTAAATATTTTTTCTAAATTTACTTAATTTGACCTTTTTAAATAAATAAAATTAATATTTTATTTATTTATCTTCTCATCATGCTTATAAAGTAAATAAATTTATTTATTTAATTTATATTTATTCTTCTAATTTTCTAAATTTAGCCTTTTCCTTCATTTAGAAATAAATTAAATGAATTTATTTGTTTAATTTATTTTTATCTTATCATTTCCCTGTTTTATCACTTTCTTCTATGTGTACAAGTCGGCCTTGTCCATAGTTTGTCAAAAATTAAATACAAAAAATGATTTAATTGGTTTAAAAATCAATTATTCTTGTCATCCAACTCTTAAAATAGAAAAGCATCATATTTTAAGAAAATCAATCTTATCTCCACCAACAAAGCCAACTAAATCATTATATAAAAGCTATCCCCATGGACACATGTCTTGTACACATTCATCTATGCCTCTTGAATTATCTCAGCCGTTCATATATCCACTTTTTCTCCACCATTGATCAATCTTAGTTGAGGGCTATATATACACCCTCTCATTTCATTTCAACACAATCTCTATAGCATCCAGATTATCATCTTATGCATATCACCTCCATTGACCATCCATTAAGCACTTTGAGCATATCATTTATCATCATAGCAGCTTTGGCAACTATGGTTGTTCACTTTTAAGAAGCAATCCACATTCAACCAAGGAATCCATACAATCTAGGTGACATTGTTATTTGATTTGATTTCATTTTGTGTCATTTAGATAGATTTATTGAAGGTGGTAGGATTGGGTTTTGATTGTAATACTTGATCTTGTTAACTTAATTTTTCTTGCTCACACATTCTGGCACACCCAGTGGGACTCACGTCCTTGATTGATTTTTCTTTGAAAAGTTGTTTTTTTGAAGTCTGGGTACGGATTAGCACAATTGGTCGATAGAAAATTGCATTCGGTCTGTGGAAAATCACCTTTGAACGGCTCTGCCTCGCCTACGGTCCAAGCAAAATCGCCTTTGAATGGCATTTCATCACCTTTGGTTCACAATTGGTCGCCTCTCGTTGGCTGGGAATCGCCTCTGGTTACATTAGGGTTTTATTGATAATATTTCTTTGCAGGGTTTCTCTGATCTTAGTGTGTCTAATTTGGGTTGCAAGCTGGTTTATTTGCTAACCCTGACTATTTTTTTTTCATCCTCAAGCTGGTGTATTAGGGGTTTGGTTTATCTTTTGACCTAATCATATCATATCATTGGATCTTTTGTGTTTTGGTTGCAGGGTATAGATTTGATTCAATTTATCCATCTTTCTAGGTTATCAAGGTCTCTTATATCCATTTTATGATCATTTGTCTGGCTCTATTGTGTGAATTTTGTAGGTTATAGACATCCAAGCGCATTGGTTGACAGATAATCACCTTTGCATAGTATTTAGTCACCTTTGCACCACCTAGAATCACCTTTGATCAACAGTCCATCGCCTTTGGTATAAATTTAGTCACTTTTGATTTGCAGATAATTGCTTTTGCATTTTGTTTCGTCACCTTTGGTCTGCACTATTATAATCTTGATTTCTTTGAAGCTAACATCTATTGGTGCAACTTCTTATCGATTATCAAAGAAAGGTGGATTTGAAACCACTAACAAATCTATTGCAGGTTGATCGGTCAAAGATTTACCTTATTTTCACTAATTTAGGAACATTTCATTTGGTGCTTAAAAAGAACTTGGTTGCTTTCCTTATTTGCTTTGCTTATTTGTCTTGCTTGCTTGCTTGTGTGTGGCATTGGTTAGATCCCTAAGCCAATAACAAAAGTATCATCTCCCCTTGCCTATCAAATGGATCTTGGGTGCAAGAGAACTTGTTATTATCTTTAGAGAGGCCTGCCTTGGTGGGAAAAGAGGTACTCACCCCAAGGGAATGACCTCAAGTAGTACTTTCGTTTGGTCCACTATATAAAAAGGATAAGGCGAAAGCCAAGTCTAATCGGTATTAGTGCTTATCGTACAGTGCTAGTTTGAAAGAAAGCGTACCTTACATATATGAGACTCCTAGTAGAACTAGTTAAAGCTTTAAGTAGCTTGCTGGATGCTCCCCGAATCATTACTAGAAACCACTTGTTGTAGAGGCCAAAAAACCTTTTTGCTTGCTGGTGCAAGAGGTCAGACCTCTGAAGCCGCCCTATATGTACTATTCATTGTAGAGATAGAAAATTCCTTGGTTCATAAGATCTATGATCTACGAATCTTCAGGGTAAGGGATTTGGTGTGCCCATGTCGTGGTGGGGGAGCCAGCGTCACCAATATCTCTAGCTGTCTGCTTTGTCTTAGTATATGGAGTAATCCAAGTAGGGACTCAACAAGTAGTATCCTCTTTCCAGCCTAGGTTGTACATGCTTACAAATGTTTTCAAATTTGTCAAGACCCATGAAAATTTTTGGTCTAATCTAGGCCCTCATTCAGACTTCTACTCTGATTTTGTATCAGAGTCATCCAAAACCTTTTGATTGTGTCTTTGCTGTGTGTTCTCTAGCCAATCAGCTATAAAAAAAGACACTGTCACTGAAACTCGCCTTTGCATCGTCCATCCGCGCCTTTGCATCATATCCAGTTGACTTTGAATGACAGAAACTTACCTCTAGGTCATCCTAAATTACCTCTGAACAACATACAGAATGCCTTTGAGTTGTCCTGTGTCACGTTTACACCATATCCAGTCACCTTTAAACTACAGAAAATTGCCTTTGATCAACATAATTATGCCTTCGGGTTATCCTGAGTCACCTTTGAGCTATCTTGACTCGCCTCTGGTTGGTACAATCTGACCTTTGGCAATCTATAGAGTATTTCCAGTCATCCAATCCAAAAACCTCATTTCAGTCAGTCCTTAGCCTTGCCATCAGTTTTCAGACAATACACTGATCATCTACAACCAACACTCATCTTATTCATCCTGATCATGTCATATTTTGGACTTCTTGAGCCCTTGCATCCTCTTGAGGCTCTAAAACAGCCATCAACATCAATCAATCAATCAAAACAACATCATCCTTTGGCTTTGATCACTATCCAACTTTTGATAATATCACATCAATCTTTTCTAGCTTAAGAGAGTGGTTCCTTTTGAGTTGGGCTATATCACCATCATCAATCAATTTGATCTACCCTTGAGTTCATGAGTCTATCTCTTGGGGGATAATCTTATCCAATAAAACCTATCCAAATCAAACAAACCAATCGATCAATCAATCCATCCTATCCAAACCAATCAGAAATCTAATCATTTGATCAATCCAACTATCAATCGATCAAACCAATCAATCAATCCAAGAGTCTCAACTTTGTCACACAAGTCCCAAAATCTCATCCATCATCAACCAATGCCTCAAACTAGGAGTCAATATAAGGCAACTATGGAGGCTAACTTAAAAGAATTTCAATCTACACCTCTCAAGGATGATTCAAAATTCACGACTAGAATGGATGCTAGTACCCTCAGGCTATACTATTAGACCTTTATCATCAACTCAAGCGCCACAATATCATTTTTCTCAATCTACTTATGAAGAATCTCGAGATGACTTAGAGGAGCTAGAAGACTTTAAAGCTTTACAAAATGTCAATAAGCTCTTAAAGTCTGATCCCGATAGATTTTTCTTACAATTAGCTCAAGGAGGAGCCAAATTGCCAAGTGACTTTGACATATCCAAAATCCAAAAACAAGATCCAATCAATGATACCGTTGTTGCTAGGGAAACCCATAAGGCTATTACTACCATGTCCACCAAACCCACAACATCTACACACAACATCCAAACACCACCTTTGCTTAATCAATCTTCCCATCCACTCCATGCATTCTTTGCATCTATGACAATGAGCCAACCAAATGTTCCCACATCAATAGAGCCTTTGCTAACACCATCTTACATGATCAACTCGCAAGTGTCACAAGCATCTCCAGTCTCTAATCAAAATGTGCCACATGTTAATCCATCTCATGCATCGCATCCCATGCTATCTTCTTCCATGAATATAACTTCTCCACATGTGTCACAAGCACCCCAAGTCTCTAATCAAAATGTGCCACATGTTGCCTCATCTCATGTCTCGCATCCCATGCTATCTTCTTCCATGAATATAACTCCTCCGCATGTGTCACAAGCACCTCAATTTTCTAATCTAAGTGTGTCGCATGTTGAACCATCCCAACCATCTAATGTGTATTCCCATCTCAATACATCATCTATGAATCTAGTCCAAACATCACATGTGCTATCCAATCCTAACACATCATTTATCGACCAACCTTTCAGATCACGAGCACATTCCAACATATCATATGTTGATCAACTCCTTTCACTTGGACCACAACCATCCAACCAACACATATCCTATGCCAATCCACCTCTCGTGTCCCAAGTTCCGTCAATCTCCAACACTCACATATCCTATGCCAATCCACCTCTCGTGTCCTAAGCTCCGTCAACCTCCAACCCTCACATATCCTATGCCAATCCACCTCTCGTGTCTCAAGTTCCACAAACCTCCAACCAACATATGTCCTACATTAATCCATCTTTTGGTTCACATGCGATACAAACCCAAAACGTCAATCCATCACCAAACTCATACACATTCCCATCATTTGATAATCAAGGCCAAAACACATACACCTAGCCATATAATACATCACAACAATATGCTCCAAATCAAACTCTGATGTACCAAATACCTCATCCAAGCGATCAAAATCCCATGCAACAACAACAACCATCTACACCTGATTTTGAGCAGCGATTCAATCAGTTACAACAAGAAGTCATAGATATGAGTATGGGCCAAACAAAGAAGACATTTTCCTTTGAGGATGTATGCCCATATCCTTTTGATAAGTCACTTCAAATGATACCTTTCCCTCCACATTTTGAGATACCGCAATTTGAGAAATACAAAGGAAAGGGTGATCCAAATGACCATCTTAGAGCATTTTATGTAGCTTGTCTTGACGTTGCATATAATGACACATATCTTCTACGTCTATTTCCTCGTAGTCTTGGGGGACAAGCTATGGAATGGTTTTCTCACCTACCTTCGGGCATCAAGTCTTTCAAAGAATTAGCAGGCAAATTTGCATCACACTTTGCTTTTAATATAGAAAATGAGATATCCATGAACGATCTTGTCAACAACAAACAACGAAATGGGGAAACCTTCTCATCTTTCATCCAATGATGGTGAAATATGGCTAGTAAGCTCCCATGGAAGATGCCTGAGAAACAACAAGTCGATATCTTTGTCCAAAATCTTCATCCTGAACTATCATTTCATTTGCAGCTCCAAAGTGCTACTACCTTTGATGAATTCATATCCAAGGGAACAAACATTGAAAAAGCTTTAATTGCTAAAGATCTAATCAAGATTTTCAAGGAAACAAAAGATAATGGACAATCTTCAAGTGATAAATCCCGCTTTTGGAACAAGAACAAAAATGTCGTCAATGATGACATTGTGGATGCAAAGAATGTTCAAACCGTGAAGGCTCCCATCCATATCCAAGCAACATCCAGAGCACACCCTTTGTTCCAAGAAACCAAATTACAACAAATCCATCATCTAGATGTCAATTCACTCCTTTAGGAGAGCCTATTGAATCTGTCCTCAAAAAGCTACTACAAGCCGACAAGATCACATTACCTGAAGCTCGACCTCATGACGAACCATAATTTAAGCCTAATTGGTCTAAAGACAATGAATATTGTGACTATCATAGAGTGAAAGGACATAATATAGTTGATTGTATGAAATTGAAACACTTGATTCAGAATCTTATTAAGCAAGGAGAAATCAATATTAATATTGATCCACCAAAACAAACGAAAAATTATGACCTTGATGCTTTTAATAATCCACTTCCACCACACGATAAAGCAAGTGCCTCTAATATGGGGAAGAATGTCCATTATACTTATGAGTCATCTACCACTGGCCATATCAAACAAAATCACATATCTACCATTACCATAAGGGGAAAAGCACCTGATTGTGCTATTACCACCCACCAAGGCCGTGTTACTATCCAAGGAGCACCACCCACCATACGCCCAAACTCTGGATACAATATCCTTGATCATCTAGGTAAGACTCTTGCTCATATTTCTATTTTGGAATTACTGCATATATCACCTACTCACAAAGCTATCTTAAATAAAGCCTTGCAAGAGTTGTCGGTACCCAATGATATTGATACTACACAATTCCAAGCCATGATAGCGAGTATTACATCATCTTATCGTTTGACCTTCTCTGACAAAGACCTTTCATCATCCGATCCATCCCACAATGATTCTTTCCACATCAAAGTCTACATAAACTAACACCGAGTCAAACGAATATTAATAGATGGTGGAGCTGGGTTAAATATATGTTCTCTAAAGCTTGTAAAATAACTAGGATATTCTAAGGATCACATTGACACTACCAAGAGCATAACTATCAAAGCATATGATGATGCTGAGAGAGAATCTGAAGGAATTATCTTTCTACCTATCCGGGTTGGTCTTGTTACTACGGATACCTGTTGTCAAGTCCTAGACATTGAATTGCCTTACAATATTATCCTTGGCCGTCCTTGGATACATGCCATGAAAGTAGTCCACATATCATCAATGCCTAAAATTTCCTTGCAATGATGTTGAAATCACGATCCCTACTGATCCTAATCCATTTGAGTTTTACCGAGCCTTCCAAGACAAATATCAAAATCCTAACCACATACCCATCAACACCAAAGCCCATCCATCTATGTCCTATGTTGATCCATCTAATTTGAATAAGCCTTCATCTAGTAAATCCATCCCCAATATTGATTTTCAATACAAAGAGAAAGGACTTGGTGAATATAGTCTACAAAAATATTGTTGTATAGGAGCCTTGCCTTTATCACCTAAATCCTATGGTCAACCATCAGTATCCAAATCTTCCCCATCCAAGGCTACTATCACTGTTTCTCCAACCGTATTCATCAAATCAAGAATGCTAGAAGATGAAGCTATCGATGACATCTCCTCTTGGATCTTTTTTGATGAGAATGATCAAGTCACTTTAGAAGTGGAACACTATAACAATGGATTTCCGATCATCAAGAACATGTTTTACAAAGGACAAGGAGGTCTAGGACCACACGGACAAGGACCTATTGAACCTACCATTATCACCAAGAAGTTTAATAGGCAAGGTTTAGGGTATGGTAAGAAGGTTCCACCTTCCTCAGACATTGAGTATATTCTTGATGAGGTAGCCAAAGCTTTTCCCGCATAAGAGACCTCTAATCAGGATGCCATCGGTGATTCTTATTTCCACATAACTAAATTATTCCAAGACCTATCTATCTTCATGATATCATCCACCTTGTTTATCTCTCGACCTAAATCACCCGACCTTCAACTCGTATATCCTGACCTCGTCGATTGGGACCAAAACGGGGCACCTATTCTAGACACATTTTAGAATGATGAAGCCTTAGCATAGTTCATGTGTTTAAGGAAATGCATACCATTGGGAGATCATGAAGTAGGCTTCATGATGGACCTACCTCAATTAGCATACTTTGGTGGAAGTGTCAAATCCTTCAATTGTAAAAGTGAAATAAATTAAAAAAAAAGAAAGGTCACTAGGTGAAAACTAAAAGGCGCCTCTTGACCATGAAAAAGTAAAAATAAAGGACATATCTAAGGGTGAAAACCTCTATGAGGTGCCCAAGGATGGAGGATTTGACTTTCCTTTGACCATTGAATATTAAGAACTGTCACCCTTGTTGGTGGAGAAATATCAAGAGATCAATCTAGGTACAACACAAAATCCAAAGATCACATTTCTAACGGCATCACTAAAAGTACTAGAACAGATCTTTTGTTAGGGTTAGCCGACAGAAGATATCAATTAAATACAAATAAAGATTAAACAGAGAAATGGAAATACACAGAAATAATAATAGCGAGAGACAAGTTTTAACGTGGTTCACCCAAACTCGGGCTACATCCACCAAACAGAGAGTCCAATATTATTATCCAGTAAATCAAACCGATTACAATCAATAATCCCTGCAACTCAATACCGCTGCAAAATGCTACAATACAATATCAAAACCCTAACCCTTAGCCGCTTTTTATCAAGCTTTTTGTCAGTTACAAAATAGGGTTTTCTTATGTCGGTCAATGAAAAAATTAACTTCCGGTGCATTATAAAATAATAAAAAACCGTGTGAGGTTTTGGGGGCGTTGCCCCCGAGCCCCCACGGGGACGCTGCCCCTCGACCCCGCAAGGGGCGCTACCCCTTGACTCTGTCTTGGGGGCGCTGCCCCCAAACCCCCGCAAGGGGCGTTGCCCCTTGACCCCATAGGAATTTGGGGGGAAACCGCGCTGATAAAAGTGGGGTAAATATAACCTCCGAGTCTGATTAGGCTCCATATAACAACAATCTCCCAACAATCTCCCACTTGGAGACTGATCAGACTCCACACCATATCATCTCCCACTTGGAGACTGATCATAACACCACTGACCCTGTAGCTCCCACTGGAAATAAGCACCCTGGACTCTGCTGTTCTCTTTTTGTTGTGTTCAGTCTAGAAGACCAACCGAAGCTGAAGAGGAGATCAGCTTCGCCCTTGTCACTGCTTTTGTCAACATATCTGCTGGATTGTCATCTATATGTATCTTTGCCAGTTGTAACTGTCCATCATCCAACACCGACCGAATGAAGTGATACCTCAACTGTATGTGTTTGGTCTTTGAATGCAAGGCAGAATTCTTTGCAAGATGTATGGCACTCTGGCTGTCTGTAAACAAATAACTGTTAACCTGTTGTGTGCCCAATTCATTCATGAAAGATTGTAGCCATATCATCTCCTTACTTGCCTCTGTTGCAACTACATATTCTGCCTCTGTGGTGGATAAAGCAACCACCTTTTGCAACCTGGAAATCCAACTCACTGCTGTTCCACCTACAGTAAAGACATAACCTGTAGTACTCCGCCTGGTATCAATATCTCCTGCCAAATCTGAGTCTACATAACCTGCTAAATCAGTAGTAGAGCCCCCAAAACATAAGTGTTTATTAGATGTACCTCTCAAATATCTGAGAATCCATTTTATCGCATTCCAACGCTCTAATCCGGGATGACTCATATACCGGCTAACGACTCCTACAGCATGTGCAATATCCGGTCTCGTGCATACCATGGCATATATTAAACTACCTACAGCTGAAGCATATGGTACCTTGGACATTTTCTCTTCCTCCTCTTGTGTCTTAGGACACATGTCCTTAGTTAATTTCAAATGACTAGGCAAAGGTGTGCTGATGGCTTTTGCATTCTCCATGTGGAATCTCTGCAACACCTTTTCAACATAAGCAGCCTGAGATAGAGTTAAATTTTAGTTTTGCCTATCTCTGCAAATTTTCATACCAAGGATTTGTTTTGCTGCCCCCAAATCCTTCATATCAAATGATTTTGCCAACTGCTGTTTTAACTCTTTGATGTGATCCATGTTAGACCCAGCGACAAGCATGTCGTCAACATATAAACATAAAATAATGTAGCTGTCATTAGCTAACCTCTTAAAATAAACACAATGGTCAGAATTACACCTGCTGTAGCTTTGCTCAGCCATAAAACTGTTAAATTTCAAATACCATTGCCGAGGTGCTTATTTCAGGCCATACAAACTCTTTTTCAATCTGCACACTAGTTTCTCCTTACCTTTGACCTCAAATCCTTGGGGTTGTTCCATATAGATCTCCTCCTCCAAATCACCATGGAGAAAGGCAGTTTTAACATCTAGCTGTTCCAAATGTAAATCTTCAGCAGCCACAATACTTAAAACAGTACGAATAGAAGTCATCTTGACAACCGGAGAAAATATCTTATCAAAATCAATGCCCTTTTTCTGTGCAAATCCTTTTACAACTAACCTGGCCTTAAATCTTTTCTTACCTCCATCTTCTTCTTTCAGCCTGTAAACCCATTTATTTGGTAAAGCCTTTTTTCCTGTAGGTAACTTACATAATTCCCAAGTCTGATTTTTCAGCAAGGAGTCCATTTCTTCTTTCATTGCAAGCTCCCACTGAACTTGTGTATCCACCTGCATAGCTTCATCATACCCTTCTGGTTCACCAGCATCTGTTAACAAAATAGAATACAAAGAGGGAGAAAACCTTTCAGGAGGTCTACTTATCCTTGTGGACCGTCTAACATTCACTGGAGTTTGTGGTATTTCTGGTTGCTGTTGTGGAGCATGAGGAACCACTGGAACATCACTATTTGGAGTATCATCCAGCACCACATAATCCTTTTCTTTCTTCTCATGCTGCTGCAACTGATCTTTGTACAACACCTTTTCATTGAATATAACATCCCTGCTTCTCACAATTTTCTGATTTTTAAAATCCCAAAGCCTATAACCAAATTCATCAATGCCATATCCAACAAAGGTACACCTTTTTGATTTTGCATCCAGCTTGGTTCTATGTTCAAAATCTATATGTGCAAATGCTTCACAGCCGAAGGTTTTCAGAAAAGAATAACTCACCTTCTTGCCTATCCATGCTTCCTCTAGAATACCATAGCCCAAAGGAACTGAAGGACCTCTGTTAATTAAATATACAGCAGTGTTGACAGCCTCTGCCCACATGTTTAAAGGCAGCCCAGCATGCAATCTCATGGTCCTTGCACACTCCATTATTGTCCTATTCATGCGTTCAGCCACTCCATTTTCCTGTGGAGTCCCTGGAACCGTTTTCTGCCTACGAATTCCATTAAAGGAACAATAATCTTCAAATTCTTTGCTGCAATACTCACCGCCATTATCAGATCTGAGACATTTTAATCTTTTACCCGTCTCATTCTCAACCAAGCTTCTCCATTTCTTAAATGTTTCAAATACATCAGATTTCTGTCTAAGAAAATAAATCCAGACCTTCCTAGTTGCATCATCTATGAATGTAACATAATACCGAGAGCCACCAAGAGAAGATACCTGAGCTGGTCCCCATACATTTGTATGCACAAGCTCCAACTTTTCATTTTTCTTTTGCTTCCCATCCTTAAGAAAATTGACTCTCTTTTGTTTTCCATACACACAACTTTCACAGAAATCCATATTAATACATTTCAGACCTGGTAAAACTTTCTTAGAATGAAGTACCTTCATACCTTTTTCACTCATATGCCCAAGTCTGTTATGCCATAGTGTTGTCTCAGAACCTGCAGCAACTGTTCCTGAACCTGTTTATTTTTTCTCTGTAACAGCTAAAGTAGAAGTAATAGTATGACCTGTACAAAGATATAAGGTGCCTACTTTCACACCTTTTGCTACTACTAAGGCACCTTTTGAAACCTTCTAATTTTTATCAGTAAATGTAACAGTGCAACCTTGTTCAGTTAGCTGCCCTGCTGAAATTAAATTCCTACTGAGCCTTGGAACATGCCTTACCTCTTGTAGTAGCCAATGATTCCCATTCTGCAACTTAATTTTGATTCTTCCCTTTCCAACAATCTGACAGGGTTCGTTATCTCCCAAATAAACCAGCCCAAAATCCCCTTGGACATAATCAAGGAAATAACTTCTATGGGGCGTAGCATGAAATGAGGCCCCTGAATCTAAAACCCATGAATCATCAGCATTATCTAGGGAAAGAATCAAAGCATCATCTTCAGACTTATTGCTTACCACATTTGCTTCCTTATTGCCTTCTTGTTTGTCTCCTTCTTTGTTTTTCCGAGACCAACAATTTTTCTTCAGATGACCTGGTTTTCCATAGTACCAGCAATCCTTCTGTCCTCTGGTTTGGGATCTTTTGTCCTTTGATTTTCCTCGTGACTTCCCATGACCTCCAGAACCTTTTCCTCTCTTCTTTGATCTGCCCCTGCTTTCTGTATTCAAAACACTGCCTGATTTGGATCCACCTGAGCTTTTCTTACGAATTTCCTCACTCAGAATAACACCAACAACATCATCAAATTTTAGGGTATTTGAACCAGAAATAGAGTTACTAACCGCCATTACCAAACTATCCCAGCTTTCAGGCAATGAACATAATATCAAGAGAGCTCTAACTTCTTCATCAAATTTTACATTTACAGAAGTCAATTAACTGACAATCGTATTAAATTCATTTAAATGACCTGTCACAGATCCACCTTCAACCATTTTCAAATTAAACAACTGCTTCATGAGAAATACTTTATTTGAGGCTGAGGGTTTTTCATACAATTTTGCCAAAGCTTTCATCAGACCATCTGTCGTCTTCGCTTCTGTTATATTGAATGCCACCGACGGTGCCAGGCACAATCGAATGGTTCCCAGTGCCTTTCTGTCAAGAAGATTCCAATCCTCATCAGACATTATTGCTGGTTTCTTGGCTACTCCTTCCAACGGCCTCCATAAATCCTTTTGATAGAGGTAATCCTCCATCTGCATCTTCCATAACTGATAGTTCTGCCCATTGAATTTATCAACCTTAGTTTTACCCTCATCCGCCATTGCTCCCACTCAACTGTGAGACTTTCCTGCAGACGATAATCGAACACAACCCGCTCTGATACCACTTGTTAGGGTTAGCCGGCAGAAGATATCAATTAAATGCAAATAAAGATTAAACAGAGAAATGGAAATACATAGAAATAATAATAGCGAGAGACAAGTTTTAACGTGGTTCACCCAAACTCGGGCTACATCCACCAAACAGAGAGTCCAATATTATTATCCAGTAAATCAAACCGATTACAATCAGCAATCCCTGCAACTCAATACCGCTGCAAAATGCTACAATACAATATCAAAACCCTAACCCTTAGCCGCTTTTTATCAAGCTTTTTGTTGGTTACAAAATAGGGTTTTCTTATGTCGTTCAATGAAAAAATTAACTCCCGGTGCATTATAAAATAATAAAAAATTGTGTGAGGTTTCGGGGGCATTGCCCCCGAGCCCCCCCGCAAGGGGCACTGCCCCTCGACCCCGTCTTGGGGGTGCTGCCCCCAAACCCCCGCAAGGGGCGCTGCCCCTTGACCCCGTAGGAATTTGGGGGGAAACTACACTGATAAAAGTGGGGTAAATATAACCTTCGAGTCTGATTAGGCTCCATATAACAACAATCTCCCAACATCTTTGACATACTGGAAAAGTATCAAGTGAGATTAAATCGTAAGAAATGTGCATTCAGGGTGACTTCTAGAAAGCTATTAGGTTACATTGTATCTCAAAGAGGCATAAAAGTTGTTCCAGATAAGGTAAAAGCTATAATTAACATGCCTCCACCATCAAATTTGAAACAACTTCCCAATCTTCAAGAGAGATTACAATCCATCTGCAAGTTCATTTCACAACTAGCAGATAAATGTCATTCTTTTCAACATTTGCTCTAGAAGGGAGAACCTTTTAAATGGGATGATAAGTGCCAATAAGCTTTTGATCAAATAAAGGAATATCTAGCTACACCTCTTGTACTAGTACCTCCTATGCCTGATTGACCATTGTTACTATACATCTCTTCAACAACAATAGCTCTAGGTGCCATTTTAGCTCAACATGATGACTCAGGGAAAGAACAGGCTCTCTACTATATCAACATAACTCTCATTGGCTATGAGCTTAATTATTCATCCATGGAAAAAGCATGTTTATTTGTAGTGTTTGCTTCCCAAAATTTGTGGCACTATATGTTGAACCAAAGAACGAAGCTCATATCTAAATTTGATCCGCTCAAGTACCTTCTATCCAAAGCAGTACTCACAGATAGATTAGCAAAATGGATAATGATTCTCAGCAAATTTGACATAGGATATGTTGATCAGAAAGCCATAAAAGGACAAGTGATCACTGATCAACTAGCAGAAGCACCAATGACAGATATTCATCCTATCCATCATGTGTTTCCTGATGAAGAGTTATTTAATCTATATCCTTCAGTAGTTTGGCAGTTGTACTTTGATGGTTCATCTACACAACATGGATCTGGAGCTAGAATATTATTCATCACCCCTCAAGGTGATTGTATACCTAAATCATACAGGATTGCCTTCCCTTGTACCAACAATATGGTTGAATGTGAGACCTTGATCACTAGATTACGCATGGCTATATAATGTGATATCAAACAACTACAAGTCTTTGGAGATTCTCAACTAGTCATCAGACAAGTTTTGGACAAATATCAAACAAAAGATGAAAAACTCCTCCCATACAAGTTGATGGTAGATGACTTCAAGAAATACTTTTCCAAAATCACATTTGAGTAAATCCCTAGGATAAACAACAAAGCAGCATATGCTATGGCTACAATTGGTTCTCTTCTAGATATGCCTACTAATGCACAGAGATGTGAATTCCTGGTTAAACAACTTTTGATTCCAACTTTTGAAGTTCCATAATTCGAGCTTATATGTGAAATTGTTAATGGTCCCAATTCTCCTTCGTATGAGGATATAGATGAGTATCTCCACAATGGTACCCTTCTATTTCAATTATCCAACACACAACACAAAACCTTTATCCGCTGAGCCTCTTGTTACACCATCATTGGAGAAACCTTTACTGTAAGAGTCTCGATGGTATCCTTCTTATGTGTCTTGACTTGGAAGAAGCTAAAGTTGCCTTATGCGAGGTACACAAAGGTGTCTATGGTTCGCATTCTGCCAACCCTAGCCTTACTAAGAAACTCTTGAGAGCTGGATAATATTGGCCAACCATGGAGCAAGATGTATAACAATTTGCTAAGAGATGCCTACAATGTCAACAACATGGGCATTTGATACATGCTCCAACACATGAGCTACAACCTGTCACTACTCCTTGGCCTTTCTCACAGCGGGGACTCGACCTCATAGGAAAGATTCATTCACCCTCATCCAATGGCCATAAATTCATCATTACTGCCACTAAGTATTTTATAAAGTGGGTTGAAGCTATACAAATGACCTATATCACCAGAAAGTAAATATCCAAATTCACTCTCCATTACATCATTTGTTGATATGGAGTTCCACAAGCCATTGTTACCGATAATGGATGCCCATTCAAAAACCAAGAAGTTCGTGATTTATGCAATAAATTCCATATCCAACATAGGTTTTCCACACCTTATTATCCCCAAAGTAATGGCCAAGCTAAGGCTTCTAACAAGACCATCATCAAAATTCTTAAGAAGACATTCAATGAAGCTGATCGTGATTGGCATCTACAACTTAATCCATCCTTGTGGGCCTATCAAACAAGCGTCAGAACTCCTACTGGCGCTACACCTTATGCTCTTGTGTATGGTACTAAAGTTGTATTACCTATTGAGGTTGAGATCCCATCACTGAGAGTTTCATTACAACATATCATTTTTGATGAGGAGTATAGAATATCCAAATTGAATGATCTAGAGCTACTAGACGAAAGACACCTCACTACACTCAATCACCTTCAAGCCTATCAAAACCATCTTCGTCGTAGTTATAATAAAAAGATCAAGGAAAGAAGGTTCTAGGTAGGTTACCTTGTCCTCAAAGAGAATCAAAGAAATCAACATGATCGTGAAAAGAAAGGTAAATTTGAACCAAATTGGCTAGGACCTTTTGTGATCCTAGTAGTCTATGGATTAGGAGCTTATACTCTCTCAACACCTGAAGGCATTCCTTTGGATGAACCTATCAATAGTTTTCATCTTAAGAAATTTTATGCTTGATCCTCAGAACATGCCCGGCTAAAAAAAATCATCCTCTAGTGAACACCTAGTAAGCAGGCGCCTTGGATAAGTACCATAGTGAAAACCTGGCAAACAAGCGCTATGTCTAGAACCAACTCCTACCATCTATTCAGTTTTTATTTACCATACCGTCCATCCCATAATAAACACCATCCATCCCATAATAATCCTCATCCGTCCCCTAATAAACTCCACCCATCTCACAATAAACCTATTTATCCATAATAAGACCACTCCTGTTTTCATCCCCATACTTTACTCCTATCATGGTTTGGAAATTGTTGGAGTTGAAGTGTAATTCCTTTCCACCATTTGTCTAGAGCTATGTCACTTAAGCCATCACCTTCCATAATAAGTCCTTCCCACACTGGGGGCACTTGCTTGCGCCTAGTTTTTGGAGTGGATATTTAAAGCATCATCATCTAACATCCCATCAAACTCTCATATCACCAAACACCAACTAATCCCATCAATCCATAAGTTAATCAATCCATCCACCTTCATCATTACCATCAAAACATTATAAGAACTACATCTCATCTTTATCATTAAGTGCCTTGATCCCGTGGATACATGGTATGTAGGAAGTCTGGAATACGAAGGAAGTGTCCAGACTTAGGCACAGGTGATACACCTCTTCCATATTTCATCTTCCATCCAACCTTCAACCATCATCATCATCATCCATCTCATATGCTTCAATCATCTATCTCCCACATCATTAATAAATACCTAGAACTATATATCATCATTTTCATCATCATCATACTGTGCTTTGATCTCGTGGAGACAGGGTATGTAGGAAGTCTGGAATACGAAGGAAGTATCCAGTATGCAAGCACATACGATTCGTTCTTCCATTTTCACTTCATCCTTCCATATTCCATCTCACTTTGACTAACTCAAGCAGAAACCAAACTACACATGTCTGAATAGCTCTAGCACTCATCAAATCAAAGGTAAACAAAGATATTTGTTTGCATGCCTTTAGCCAACATTTGCTATATCAATCCAACATCTCAGCCTTCAATAGGATATATCTTTCGTCACAACAAGGCGCTATTCAATCAATCCATGAGCACCCTCTTTTGGCGAGAGAACATGATGGTTGTGTTACTGTTTTCTTTTGATTTATCTTTTGTCTCTCTCCAATACCTAGTCAAGCTGCCTTGATTTCTCATATCTTGGTATGTTGTGATGAAGCATAGATTGGGGCATGGTCATTTGCTTTCATATGCTGTGTTTGTGGGATGATCTTATTCTCCTACTATGCCTAATGGTATCTTGTACGTGTTGTGATTAGCATCTTGAATATCAATATTATTTGCATCTGAGGACCTAAAAAGCCTTTTATGTACTACGACTATTTTATGCTAAGACTATTTCCCATACATATAACCAACAAGGTTTCATTATGTTTAGTGGACATAAGTTCAAACCGTTTGCTTGCAGAGTCAAAGTCTATCTCAGAACAACTAATATTCATATCTTGTGTATGTTGGATCAACATCTTGACCTCATACGATAGACAAGATTGTATTATGTTGAATGCATTGGATACATCGTCACCTTGGTCTTTATACCTTGGTGCATAACATCCATATGCTATATCAAACATAAGGATTGCAATATTTAAATTTGTGTGCAACCGCTGCCAAGAAGCTGCATCTATTATCCATCATCCATCCTTTTATTCCACAATAAAATTCATATCTCTCACAATGATTGATCAATTGAATTTCACCTACTTTCTTATTATATCATCATCTTTGTCTTCATTATCTCCATCCTGCAAAACAAGTGTGTTAGACATATATCACCCTATATCATTATCATATAACATATATCATTATATTTGCATAACATAAGATCATTGTACACTTCATTTGTATAAAGCCATCATCTATCCATTAACATAAGCATATATCTTTCCATAAGCATGTATTCATTATAATCATTATATCATCAAATCATAATCATAGCCATTTATCATTTACATATCAAGCATATACATATCATAATCATAAACACATGAAACCATAAATACCAACATCATACATGTGCATCCATAATCATGATATCATATATTGCCATCAAAATCCATCATATATATATATATATGTGCATCTGGGTCAATACATAAGTGTCTCATCATGTACAAAATGAATCGATATATACAAAGTGGCTATCAAAGAGCCATCAAAATACATACATCAACTCACAGGCCTCAAAAGATATACTTGATACAGAAATGATACATTGTACAATAACCAAGCTATCCCTGGTGTCTCGGGTGGGTGGCACTCCCTGATGAAGCCTCTGCTTGATATCCTCCTCCACTTGGCTGTATTGTCATCTAATCGCTAGTCAACCCAGTCTTTTCCCAGTAGCCTGGTTTTCCTCTCGAGGAGGCATCACACGCCAGTTTCACTGGGGCATAGCTTGTTTACCTTACGTATCAATCATATCTTCTTTGAAACAGTGTCCTAAAGTACATTGTCTCAAAGAGGGGCAAAATGTAGACACCCAAAATTGACCCTTCGTTCCATTTATTAATTTGTCGCATTATTCACTACATATGTCGATTTTGTCTAGCACACTTGTATCAGTTATCGATTTTCTTCTAAACCATCTGTTTCCATCATTAATTAAATAAATTATATTTATTTAATTAGTTTCATCTATTTTCATTATCTTTATTCTTCCATTTTCTATCTATAATTAAATAATCTTTAATTATTTAATTATTCCACTATTCTTCTAAAATTAAATAAATTTTCTAAATTTATTTAATTTGACTTTTTTAAATAAATAAAATTAATATTTTATTCATTTATCTTCTCATCATGCATATAAATTAAATAATTTTATTTATTTAATTTATATTTATTCTTCCAATTTTCTAAATTTAGTCTTTTTCTTCATTTAAAAATAAATTAAATGAATTTATTTGTTTAATTTATTTTTATCTTATCATTTTCCTCTTTTATCACTTTCTTCTATGTGTACAAGTCAGCCTTGTCCATAGTTTGTCAAAAATTAAATACAAAAAATGATTTAATTGGTTTAAAAATCAATCATTCTTGTCATCCAAAAAATAGAAAAGCATCCTATTTTAAGAAAATCAATTTATCTCCACCAACAAAGCCAACTAAATCATTTAATAAAAGCTATACCTATGGACACATGTCTTGTACACATTCATCTATGCCTCTTGAATTATCTCAATTGTTCATATAGCCACTTTTTCTCCACCGTTGATCAATCTTAGTTGAGGGCTATATATACACCCTCTCATTTAATTTCAACACATAATCTCTATAGCGCCCAGATTATCATCTTATGCATACCGCTTCCATTGAGCATCCATTAAGCACTTTGAGCATATCATCTATCATCATGGCAGCTTTGGCAACTATGGTTGTTCACTTTTGAGAAGCAATCCACATTCAACCAAGGAATCCATACAATCTAGGTGACATTTTTCTTTGATTTGATTTCATTTTGTGTCATTTAGATAGATTTCTTGAAGGAGGTAGGATTTGGTTTTGATTGTAATGCTTGATCTTGTTAACCTGATTTTTCCTGTTCACATAATTATAAAACTTCTACTTTATGTAAACAAGAGTATTAGAGATTCAATAAGTATGGGATAGAGAAGTTAAACTCTAAAATCAACCCAGAAGAGTTTAGAAAACTTAAACTCTCTAGTCAGTTATGACATTGATTTAGTCTATTGTATTTTATGGTCGATAGTAAATGGTAAAGAAACCATAGATCAAGTCAGTATAAAAGAGTCTAGTAGCATTTTGATACATTTAAATGTTTTCTTGATAGAGTCAAAACTTGTCATATAGTACAAGAGTGCTTAATTTATAAGTCTTTGAGTAAATGACAGGAAGTCATAGACCCTGACACTTGCAAGTATGCAAAAAGGGACTCTCTGAAAGGTTAATGTCTCCTTAATACATATGTTATGTTTATCCTAGATTAAGGAATAATTCTAAGTCAGGTTGACTAGGAATTAAATTTTAGTCAAGACAATTATGTCTAGAGTTACTAGCCAAATAAGTTAAACTGTAGGATGAGGTAGTTTCCAAGTCGAGTTAGAGGTGTGTGAACACACAACTACATTTATTTCAAACTTCTATTTATATAGAAACTTTGGCCAAAGTAATGCATTTGTCCTTGCATGCATTAGTCGGTTCACATTGTCTAGATGGTGTGACCTATTGAAAGATCATACTTAGCTAGAAGACTGTCTAGAGTTTTATGGTCGATTGAGTTACGTAGGACACAATACTAGGACTCGGATGGCAACCTGTTGGTTCCTTATTTCTATACTCTTCATGAAGGGTAGGGCCACTTCTAGGAAGGAAGTTGTGTGAGAGATCGCCAGTCTATGGTTAGAGGTAAAGCACTTAGATGATGCTTTCCCTCTATAGCAGAAGACTCACCGAGACTTGTGAGATAGATATCAAGGTTCTAGATGCAGTGTACTTTATGAATGACTTATGATAGTCAAACTTATGTAAACTTGTTCATATTGCTATATGCTAAATATATGTAAATGTAAAGTGAAATGATTTCACTATGATTTATCTTTGAGTATATATATTGTGATTTTCAAGGTTGAAAGATATTTAGAAAATATAAGCATTCAATTTTATGTAATTATGCAAATGTAAAAAAAAAAATCTCATGTTTATCATGTTCATCCACTTTCTTAGTAAATTGTGTGTGTAATTCCTTGTAATATGAGAAGGCATGTTACATATGGTATCAGAGCTACCAGATTCAACACATGGACCTAGGAGCTCACTACGAGAAAAACTTGTTAACATTTAGCAGATTGGCTAATGTTTGAAATTGGTTTATTGCAAGAATGGCATGGAGAAGAACCAATAAAATTACTAGAAAGTATGTTCCCCAGCATTTACCTAAGTTAGAGGTTAAGAAATAACCTACCGAAGAGGTAAAACTCAAAGCATTTTAGCTATGTTGAGGGTGCATGGCTAGAAGATTCTGAGACTTTGGCTAACGCTCTCAAGCGTATTTGGCTAGAAAGGAAACAACAAAACAAACTGGCCAATAAACCTATTGTTCCTACTTGTGTAGTTAAACCAAGTAAACCATCTGCTAGTCGCGACATGCCATTTGGGTGTGGTCATGATGCCCCTGTTTTAAGAAAAGAGGTAAAGGAGAAGTACCTGCGTATACATCCACCCTCTAAGTTTATTTTACTGGATTCTGATTGGGAAGAGGAACCTGAGGAATATCCTTTAACCAACAGTGACATGTAGTCTTGTTGAGTTATCTATTTAAATAAGGATGTAAATGTACCCAGAATAAACTATAATAAAGATGAGATTGTTTTGCACAAATATGAGTTTTGTGAATAATATTTATTGATGAATTTTGAATTAATGAGATGCATTATTTTTGAAATCTAATTTATAACTTGATATGAATATCATGTGTGAAATAAAGTATCATTATGGTTCGAACTTGAACAAATCTTGAAGATAGTCAAGGAGAGTCAAATCCCTCTGAAAATCCAATGACTAAGTTGGATCGGATTTTGACCATGCTAAATGAAACCAAGGAAAGGCTTGGAAACCTAGAACAGGAAGTGAGAGTCAAGGCAGATCTGAAGGGGAAAAAGAGGACTCACATCAAGGGGATGATGATTATGTCCATGAATCCACTACTCATAGTGAACGAAGGGAGGATGTTGATAAGACTAAATCTCAAGAAGAAAAGAGAAGTAGACTTGCCTTTGAGTTGTCAAGAGACATGAAGAAAGTGAAACCACCCAAGTTCGATGGTATAGTAAGTGGTGATACTGCAGAAGCTTGGTTGACAGAGATGGAAAAGTATTTTGAGATCAAAAATTACTCTGAGATAACCAAGGTAGTATGGGGTGCCTACCAGTTGGCAGGTGAAACATCCACTTGGTGGATGAACAAGAAAATGGAACTGGTGTTGAGTTCTTTGAGCTTAACCTGGGATTAATTTGTGGTCTTATTTCACCAGAGGTGGTTACCATAGCTTTTCTTTGATCAAAAGTGAACAATTTTTTAGAATCTGAGACAAGGAGAAATGATAGTGGTTGAATATTGGGAAAAGTTCACCCATCTTTTGAAGTATGTGCCATAATATTAGAAAGATGAAAGGTTTAGAATCAGGAAATTCATCATGGGTCTGAATGTCCAGATAGGTGGAGAAGTGGATGTGCATGGTCCTACCACTATGGACCAAGTTTTTGATAAGACAATTAAACAAGAACAAAAATTGAAGTCAATTTCTGCATATCGCGAGAAGAATCACAAGAGTTTTAATAAGTCACCAACTTCTCAACCTTTCAAGAAAAGGAATAGCAAATAGGAAGTGAATACGAAAAGTGACATAGGCTCTAGAAATAATAGGAATGAAACCAGAAATGAGAGGAAGAATAATAGCAATTTCCAGAGGAATGATAATAATTCGGGTAAACCTGCTGATAAGCGAGGACCTCTTGGAGCATGTTTCTCTTGTGGTGGAGATCATTATGCAAATCAATGTCTAACAAAGAACCAAGGAGTTCGGCAATGTAGTAAGGCATGACCTACTCAACAAGCATCTTTTCAATAGAGGATCCATATGGCATTGGACAATCGCTAGGCAGAGTACCAGATTACTCCCATAGAGACAATAGGTACTTTGTTTGGAGTTCTTATTTCTATTTTAATTGACACTGGAGCAATTGAAAGTTTTATGTCTCCAAGAGTATTAAATAAATTTTCTAGAAGACCTGGATATATGGTTAAAACCTGCTCAGTTGAATATGCTAACCAAACTAAAGCTTAGGCAAAAGCAATGCCTGTTTGAATCCAAGATTGAACTTCCTAGTTTTTCAATTGAGGTGAATTTGTTTGTAGCCCCCTAGGTTCCTATGATGTTATCTTAGGAATAAATTGTCTATGGAGGCATAGGGCCAATGTCAAATGTTTTGCAAAAATAGTTGAGTGTCTAGACGATGTAGGGAACAAAGTCTTTTTGCAAGGCACACAAAGAGAGGTCAAGATTAGACTGATCTCTACTATGCAACTAAAGAGGGCTAGGCGAAAAGGTTGTCAACTTTTTACAGTCAAGATGGAGCAAGTTGAAGAGGATCCTAGTAAACAAAGTGCACCTTTGTAGAACTATCCTTTCCTTCGAGATTTTTGGGATGTTTTCCCAAATGAACTTCCAAAATTACCTCTGAAGAGAGTTTTTGATTTCTCTATTGATATTGTAACATGCCTTCTCATATTACTTGGAAATACTCATACAATTTACTAAGAAAGTAAAAAGAAACATGATAAACATGAGTGAAAATCTTTATTTTCTTTAAAACACATTATTTGCAAAATCACAAATAAATAAAAGCATGTCTTTTTTTGAATATTTTCAACCTTGAAATTACAACATATTCGAAGATAGGATCATAGTGAAATCATTTCACTTTACATTTACAATACATAATTTGCACTTGGCAATCAAAATAATTGTTCATCATAAGTAATGAATATTGCATGTGGAATCTTGATATCTGTCTCTAAAGTCTTGGCGAGTCTTCTACTTCAGAGGGAGAGCATCATCTAATTGCGTTACCTCCAACCACAGATCGACGGTCCCCCACTCACCTTCCTTCCTGGAAGTGGCCCTACCCTTCATGAAGAGTATCGAAATATGGCACCAACAAGTTTTTTCCATCTGAGTCCTAGTGATATGTCCTACGTAACACATTCAACTATACAACTCTAGACTATCTTCTAGCTAAGTATGATCATCCTGACAGGTTACACCATCTGGACACTTGTGAACTAACTAATGCATGTAGAGACAAATGCATCACTTTGGCCAAAGTTTCTATATAAATAAATGTTTGCAATAAACGTAGTCGTATGTTCACACACCTCTAACTTGACTTGGGGACTATCTCATCCTAGACTGTGACTTGTTAAGCAAAAGATACTAGACTTATAATGTCTAGACTATACTTTACTCCTAGTCAATCTGACTTGAAAATTAACCTCATAGTCTAGGTTATCCATTTATACAAAGTATAAGTTTAGAAGATTTAACTCTTCAATGAGTTGTTAGTTGCATTCTTGTAACCCTATGAGTCTATGACTTCCTATCATGCTACTCAAAACTCAACATTTAAGCATTCCATGAACTATAAGTCTTCTTTCAACTCTAACAAGAAAACATTAAATTTCATCAAAGAGCTTCTCATACTCTTAATAATAACACCTTATTTTGTGGTTTCTCGACCTTATGTGTCAACCATACAATATAGTAAAATAATATAGTGTCATAATTAGACTTAAGAGATTCTATGATCTCTAAACTCATCTGAGTTGGTTCTAGGGTTTAAATTCCTCTAACCTAATATGTCAAAATGTTTAAAATTAACGGTCTCCAAATATTAGATTATAAAAATATCCACTGGTCTACTCTTGACCTCTTGAACATTGTACTATTTACATATCATGTATCATGAATAGACATCTCATTCAAGATTTATCCTCTTCATAAAAATACTATCAGCTTCCTAACTATACTCAAAACTTAATCAATCTTTCTCTTTGATAAGTTTAAGTCTACATTAGTATTATTGACCTAATGGTCTTTTTGAATCCTCTG
Source organism: Cunninghamia lanceolata (assembly GCA_027924645.1). Classification (NCBI taxonomy): domain Eukaryota; kingdom Viridiplantae; phylum Streptophyta; class Pinopsida; order Cupressales; family Cupressaceae; genus Cunninghamia; species Cunninghamia lanceolata. Next base: position 12,358,576 of record BSBN01000524.1, read on the forward strand.
ACTCAAAATAAAGAATAGATTTATTTCCACAAATTTCTTCTTTAGAAAAGAATGATAATACTTACCATAACTTTAAAACTAAGCGGATACTATAACACTATCCTTATATGATTCCAAAGATGTCACTATCTTCTAGATATCTCTAAATAAAAGAATAACTTATCACATAATAGTCTATTTGCAATTAATAGAACTATACATGCGATTCTTTAAGAGATACATATAATTTCTAGCTCTGTCATCTGACTCTTGGTGACTCCAATCTTGGAATATAGAAAATTCGAATGATCTCATATCTACTTTTATGGATATGGCATTAGAATGAGTTGGTCTAAATGATGGCTACTCCATTCTACCACGGTCTTACATTGGCTTTACCTCAGCCATGTAACATAGACCCAAGTATAAACCTGGTTAGACCCTATACAAAGCTTCTAAAGACTATTGACCTGGCTAAGTTTTACCCAAACTTGGTATATTCTTCACTAGATAACCATAGCCTCTCGGTCTGTATGTGTTCTACTCAACAGACACCATGTATTAGAATCTTATTGGCCTTTTTGCCTGCATATAAATATTACTAAAATATCAAATGCTACCAATATTAACACGAAGAGATTATCTAAGCTTATCAACTTAAGCACACAATTATTTCTCTATCATGTGAATTTAAGAACAATCATAGACTGACGGTCATAAAACATAGGCAACTCTTGGTAACCTGACCGTAGTCACTCATAGAGATTCTTTAAGCATATTAGTCTTGGATGGACATAACAATATGCTAAGCTTGACAACTTAAATATACTCAACATAGATTAACCACGTCGGCTCAAGAAATACACAATAGTATAATGAGCACGTCGGCTCTATGTATTCACATAAGTATAATGAGCATGTCAGCTCTATATATTTACAACAATATAATGATCTAAAGATTTATAAAACACAGTAATATTGCTTGGTGTAAACGGTGCCAAAAAATAACACATCAACAAACTAGAATCTTCAGCCTCTTACTAACATATTGACAATGTCGAAAACACATAAAGGATTTGCAAACTTAAATAACATTTAATTAAAATAGGCAAAGTGCCTGAGAGATCGAAGAAATGAGTAGTTGATCCTTCTATAGTCTCTCACTTTCTTTACTCGACGAGCTCCTAAGCTCTCCTCCCATGTCGTCTTTCTGCCCACAAAGTTTTACACATAGAGCTCTTTTTGTTTCCCTTCCACATAGCTCCTGAGGGAATCTCTCCTCTCGTGATAAATAGAGTTTTTCTTCTATTGATCACCTTCACTCCTAAAATGATGCCTCAATGATTTCCACGAAGGCACCCTAATAAGTGGAAGTTATGGTCATAAAAGACCACTTCCCATGATCAACCACAAAGTGCCTCCACTTCTCTAAAATAGTTAGAGAATGAAAGGGGGATCAAACAACCTCATAATTAAACATGGAATCATTTCTCACTTTCATAGAAAAGATTGTTGACCACCTCATTAGGCCTTCTCCTTAAACTATATTAAAATATAAATATCATAACCACAAAGTAAAGTAAAAAGCATCTACTTCTTACTTACATTGTTACTAACATTCGCAAGGATACAAGAATAGGGTTGAGATTATCTCCCTATCTATCTCGTGAAAACATCAGAGAATGGTTAAGTTTACCAAAATGAATGACTTAACAGAAATCATCAAATTAGAATAATTAACCTCTAATTTAAATCATTATAATATCATAACTATAATCATAGTGTATAGGGAAATCAATGACTATTGACCATATCTTGTCGACAGTTATTTTTATGCCAACTTGGTTTTGACAAAACTAATGCTAATGGATCTTGATGTCAAATCGACAACTGTCGAGTCAAAACCCAAACTCTTGACAAAAAAGGACAATTACAACTTACTAAGTCTCAACAATGGTTCACTAATCAATAAGTACAAGACTTAGGTGGCAACAACTTGTTCCTTCTCATACGTCTATTCACTTCTCTCAATGATGCTCTCCCTCTTTTTCTCGGAGGGTGGAAACCTGTTTCCTGATTACCACTTGCATTCGCCAAACTGGGATTAGTGTATTGTTAGTCAATCTATATACATCATGAATAATCATAATAACATATAATCACATGTCTAAATTCTATTCATTTAATCATAAACTCATCAAATTGTTGATTTATCCTAACATTTTCACTAAATGTCAAATCATTAATCCATGCAAAATTATCTACTAATTGCATAAAAGTGAAAAGTAAATCTTAATCAAAATTAGGGATGTGACATATCTCCCCCCATAAGATTCATCGTCTTCGATGATCCAATGTATCCTGTGCGAACAGGAAAAATTAGATTAATAAGATCAAGCATTACAATCAAAACCCAATCCTACCACCTTCAAGAAATCTATCTAAATGACACAAATAAAAACAAATCAAAGAATAATGTCACCTAGATTGTATTGATTCCTTGGTTGAATGTGGATTGCTTTTCAATAGTGAACAACCATAGTTGCCAAAGCTACCATAATGATAGATGATATGCTCAAAGTACTCAGTGGATGCTCAATGGGGATGATATGCATAAGATGATAATCTGGATGCTATAGAGATTGTGTTATGAATAGAATGGGGTGAGAGGGTGTATCTATAGCTCTCAACTAAGATTGATCAACGGTGGAGAAAAAGTGGCTACATGAACGGTTGAGATGATTCAAGAGGCATAAATGAATGTGTACAAGACGTGTCCATAGGGATAGCTTTTATTAAATGATTTAGTTGGCTTTGTTTGTGGAGATAAGATCAATTTTCTTAAAATAGGATGCTTTTCTATTTTAAGAGTTGGATGACAAGGATAATGGATTTCTAAACCAATAAAATCATTTTTTGTATTTAATTTTTGAAAAACTATGGACAAGGCCAACTTGTACACATAGAAGAAAGTGATAAAAGAGGAAAATGATAAGTTAAAATAAATTAAACAAATAAATTCATTTAATTTATTTTTAAATGATAGAGGAAAAAGCTAAATTTAGAAAATTGGAGGAATAAATATAAATTAATTAAATAAATTTATTTAATTTATATGCATGATGAAAGGATAAATAAATAAAATATTAATTTTATTTATTTAAAAGGGGTCAAAATTTATTTAATTTTAGAAGAATAATGCGATAATTAAATAATTAAAGATCATTTAATTATAGATAGAAAATAGAAGAAAATAGATAATGAAAATAGTTGAAATTAATTAAATAAAGATAATTTATTTAATTAATGATGGAAATAGATGGTTTAGAAGAAAATAGATAATTAATACAAGTGCGCTAGACAAAATTGACATATATGCAATGGTGAATAATGTGACAAATTGATAAATGATATGAAAGGTCAATTTTGGGTGTCTACATTTTGCCCCTCTTTGAGATAATGTACTTTAGGACATTGTTTCAAAGAAGATATGATTGATACATAAGGTAAACAAGCTATGCCCTAGTGAAACTGGTGGATGATGCCTCGTCGAGAAGAAAACCAAGCTACCGAGAAAAGACTCGGTTGACTTGCGATTAGATGACAAAACAAGGATAGACTAGGTTGACACGAAGAATTAGGGTTTGGGTGGGATAAACAAGGGATGAAAAAGAAGAATTAGGGTTTTGGGCTCTATAAATATAGGTCCAAGGGTCCTATTCTATTGAGGGGGAGGAGTATACACCCCATAGTAGATTGATTGAGTATAGAGAGGGGGCCCTCTATATAGACTGTATATATGGGGGTCTGAAGGGTCCTCCAGACTGCGATTGATAAGGGTCCTAATGGACCCCCTATGAACTAATAGGCAATCGGGAGCCTATATATCTATATGGCGCACCCCTAGACCCCCTTGGGGGAGAGCGAGATAGCATTTATGCACTCAACCAACGGCCCTATCTCCTTATACATCCATATGCCCTCAACTGACCCTATCTATATATATGTTGACCACAAGCACATTATTTATAGAGCACTGATTCCAAATGGGGAAATAAATAAATGACCTCAAGCGGATGTAGTCAGTTTCGGTTGGGCCCTAAAAGGATCAGATTGCCAGAACTAGAATTGGCTTTTCAATTCAAAGATTGGATTTCTGGGCTCCCTCTCGCTTTAGAAGTTGTATCGGAAAGAATCATTGGCTTGGTTCGCTTTAGCAATTGCCCCCATATATAAAGGAATTAGATCTCCTGCCTGGGGAAAGAATTTGGTTCTCATCTCATCAAATCTATTTAGGGGTAGATCACATTCAAGATATGTTCTAAACTTGATGTAGGGATCACATTCTAAGCACCCGGGCAGGATTTGTGGGGCAATCAATTGAGTGAGATTGCTGGCTAGACTAAGGATAAGAGATTGTTAGGTCTGTCAGCTAACTAGAGATTGTCACTAGGTAATATGTGAAGATCTGATTTCTTCGAAAGTGGAGATCCGATGAATAGTCTGAGGACTTGTGAATACGAGTTCAGAATATGACTTGTTTCAACAGGTGGGACTAAAGGAAATGGTAGTTAAGAGGGACTAAAGGAACCTAAAGGCGCTGATAGGAATTGGATCTGCTAAAGGCTATTTGGATCCTCGATCTCCTTCACATTCAGGAGAGTTATAGTTATAGTCATTGAAAGGTGGGGGTGGGGTGGTCGAAGTGGATGGATTGTTGAGTGTCGGATTGAATTAGAAGGAATTGGCCTCCTGCCCGGGCAGTTGAAAGAATTAGACAAGCCTTCCTACCAAACTTCCTAACTCAGTGGGCACATGAAAGAAAACCTTCTGGAGTGGAGGGGCATCAACCTTGGCATACAATGCTGGTGACCAGATAGTCTGATAGCTAGTTGATAGATAGCAAAGAGTAGAAAGAGATAATAGTATTGGTCTAGGTTCAGTTCTCTATGGTTCGATGGCTCACAGAAAACTTCATTCGATCGATTATGATATAGATAGGGGGCCCTCTCGAACTCCCTTGTTTGATGAAAGCTCCCTGGCTAGACCCCCGCCCCTGTATCATAATTGATCTTGCTCGTTACGGCTTAGCCTTGAGGACTCGGTCAATCAATGGGGCTCAACCACCAGTGATTACCACTGCATGGGGCTCAACCATAGATAGCATTCATTTATGCACTCATCCTATTGAAAAGGACATAACAGTTGGATAGAGGTGCATAGAAGAACCTTGAATATAGTAGAGGCCTTGAATACCTTGCTTGAATAGAGGCAGGCCACCTTGCCTAAATATGCAGGGCGCAAACCTTCCGTTACCGAAGCAAAGCACAGTCCCCTTTTCCCTGCGGTTAGTTCCGAAGTGTGGTTGGCGCTCACTGCACCAAATGGAAATTCTACTGCACCAATCATTCTGCTTCACTCGGAAGATGGGGAAGGCTCGGAAGATAAAATCTTGATCAGGCATTTGGTTCAGGAATACTTGATCAGAATATGAATGACCAGATAGATATATATTGCAATTCAGAATCGGATGAGTTTGACTTGGCCAGTTTGGAATAGGAAATATTGGAGCTAAGGAGATTGCCAAGAGTTTCCCGCTGAAGATATGGCATTGTCAGCTAACAGATAGAGATATTGAGTAGGGGAGTCATTTCGCTCTCTCTAGCTCACTCTTGAATTCCATTTTATTTGCCGTTCTACGAAAACATGGAGCCAGATTGATCTCGATTAGAGTCGAGAGGGCGTCCACATCATTTGTGATTTAGAATTCTAGAGCTCTTTTGATTTTCTAGTGCTTTAGAGCTTTCCAGAGCATCAGGATGGTGATTCCACGTGCAGATCATCGAGCGGAGAGGGTGAGGACTTATGGGCGACCAGCAGGAGCTCCCGCATCGGTATGTATCGAACACTTGCTCTATAGGTGTCATTAATAGGTCCATAAGCGTCATTAATTCAAGTGTGTGACCAAAGGCACAGTAGGTTAGGCGATGCACATATGGTCAATGCGAGGTCGCATTTGGCAGTTCAAGTCGCATATGGGTGTGGTTTAGTTGCATTTGGTCATTTTGCTAGGGTTTGTAGGGTGTTGTGCGCATATGGTCAAAAAAGTCACTTTGGATCAACAAAAATGCGCATTTGGTATGATGAGTCGCACATGGTCAATAACTAGTCGCCTATGGTTTTTGTAATCACATATGGCTGATAGAAAGTTGCCTATGGTAGATGATGTTGCTTTTGGTTATACATAGGCAAACTTAGGATTTTAGTGAAATAGGCTCAAATTTATAAATAACGCTCAATTTGATTGATGATTGCAGGTTGTATTACCTACATTATTGTTGAGGGAGATACATCCAGAGGATCTAGCCTTATCAGTAGATTTAGATGCAGAGGCAAACCTATTTTTGGAGGTCATCAGTTTATGGTTTGCAACGCAGATCACTCCTGTATGAGCACATACTGCGTTGATGACAGCGTTAGTGGAGCGTTGGTATAGCGAGCACAGTTCATTCCTTCGACCGACTGGAGAGGCCACTGTCACACTAGAGGATGTGTGGCATATATTAAGGATTCTGATTCATGGTGATCAAGTGGATTATGATCCAGAGAAGGGTCCTGATGCTTTTAGGAGATTGTTCATGACACCTGACATAGGAGTGGAGGATCACAAGATCGATATGTGGAGGATGAGGAGGCTGTGTACCCAATTGCAGCGGCTAGTGGTGGTAGTGATTTGATTTCTAGTTCCTCATAGGCGAGCTCATGGATTCCTTGAAGGATTGGGGATAGTCATGGAGGGCATGTTCACACATGGCATCAGATATGTGTGGGGTCCTTGCATACTCGGGAAGATATACCATTATCTGCATGATTGCGCATATATGTTTGGATCGAGTATGTCTACTGGGGTTACTCTTCTACACGTGTGGGCTTATGAGCATATTGCAGTGACTAGGCCAGTTGCGACATGACAGAGAGAGGCTGGAGATCCCTTTGTACATATATATGGTGGAGCTATTACCTACAGGCAGCTTAATGTACCTGTATACTGGAAGAGGACATTAAATGAGCTAGATATGTTCATTTGGAGACCTTGGCATGATTGTGAGAGCTGGGAGGATGATGTAGAGTAGCTGGTGTATGCTCGCTAGCCTATGGTAGATATCATCAATGTCGACACCTAAAATTGACCATGTCACAACAGTACCTTGTCGATACATCATTTGAGACACTTTGTAACATGTTTTGCCCTAGTAACCTTCCCATCACCTAATTAGTTAAATAAATCATATTTATTTAACTAATCCCATCATAATCCCATTTTAATCCCTCTAGCCAATTAATTAAATAAATTATATTTATTTAATTAATTTCTACTTTTCCCTGATCCAAATTTAATTAAATAAATTAAAGATTTATTTAATTAATGTATTTCACATAATCCCTCATCCAAATTAATTAAATAAATTAAATATTTATTTAATTAATGTATTCCACATCATCCCTCATCCAAATTAATTAAATAAATTAAAGATTTATTTAATTAATGTATTCCACATCATTCCTTTCCAAAATTAAATAATTTTATTATTTAATTCCACCTTTGTCTCTATCTCCACATTTGTCTCCATGTAAGGTGGAAGCCATTTGACTTTAATTCCTCCCATATTCAACCTTCAAAATCATGCATTCTTATGCAAGATTAAGAAGAGCAATGGAGATAAATCAAATCTAGCTTGGAGATCGGTTTGCTTTGCTTTCTTGTTTTCATTTTCATGCTAGTTTGTGCTCTATTGTGCTAGTTAGGGTTTCATTATTGCTGTTTATGCTTTTACCTTGATTTTTACCCTAGCTACATTTGGCACGCTCGGTGGGACTTTGTGCTTAAATTTGCAGATCTACTCGCTTGTTTTTTGCAGGTTTTATGAACTTTTTGTTGCAAGTCTGCCATTTTTTTGGACAAAACCCTAGGTTTTAAAGATTTCATCATATCTTCCAAATGCCTATGAATTTTTCTACAATATTTTCATAGAAGTTTATCCATCATCTAAGGAATCTACAACAAAAAAATTGTGGGTTTATTGCCATTTTTGTAGGAGTTAAATTGACTTTTTGGATGCAAATCGGTGAATTTTTTAGAAATTTTTATATTTATAGAAATATCTTGAAACTCTAATGGGGGTTTGTGTTTTATAGATTTAATTTGGAGGTCAAATATAGTGCGAAAAATTAGATCATTGTCTGTTGTAGGTTTTTCACAAATCCGCATTTCTAGGCACAAATCAGAGAATTTTTTTGACTTCTTTACATTTCTGGAAAGCTCTTAGAAAATTAATAGGGTTCTCTTCTTTGATTTTTTAGTTTTCAGATAAAAAATGTCTTGAAATCATCAAATCTAATTCGGCTATGTATCTAAAATTACAATTTTCCTTTTATGATGAGCTTATCTTTTTATGGCTGTATTTTAACATTATTTTCTAATTTTACAGGGGTTTCAACATCAATTCTAATACATTTTCTTGCAGCCAAACCAAGATTATCCATTTCAATCTAACATACTTGTTTTGTAGTATGATTTCATTTATGCCCTGATGTCATCATAACACACTTGTTTGCAAGTTTCTTTGTCTTCTTCTTGTTTTGATGGCTTCTAGGTGCATCTAAGGAGCTAGAGAATAATTGGGATTAGTCATATACAGTAGATTGGAAGTAAAAATATTTAGGTGCACTCCATTCATCTTTCATCTCTTTTCATTTCTTCAAAATCATTGTTTGTGACACACTTCAATTTGGGCATAAAAAGAACATCTTGTTTGCAATCACATTTGGATTTGGGCTCTAAAATGAACTCTTGTCCTTAATCACACATTCAAATTGGGCAATAAAATGAAACATTGTCTTCCATTACACATTTTGACTTGGGATTAAAAACAAAAAGTGCTTGCATTGATTGGTGAACTTGAGTGAGATTAAGGTTGTGTATGCTCTTCTCATGTGCTTCGTGCAACCTTGAGAATCAAAAACACCTCTCATTCATTCATTTTCACACCACACATTTCATTTTCTTAAAGAGAAATTAACAAGTGTGAGTGTGTATGCTCTCTCCTCGCACCACAAGGTGATTTTGGAGATCAAAAACACCTCACTTGGTTTGCTTTTGTCATACCCTTTCTAGGAGGCCTGCTTGGAGACACACCACTTCAAGGGGTGACCTCAACTCTAGCATTCTAGTGGAGTATAAACAGTGAGGTGTGAATCGAAAGACACCCTCTTTGGAAGTCAAAATCTTGTCACTCTTGGCTAAGCCCCAAAGAACTTTATACCTTTGGGAAGTGAAGGTGAAGGGTGGGTTACCCCTTTCTCTCAGCTGTGTGGCATTATTTCCCTTTCATTTCACGAAATTGGGCCCACCATACCTTGAGTATATTGGGGACATCCTTAGTCAACTTGTGCAACCTAGAGTAAGACCTAATTGGCCATACCCATTTGGCTAATTCCAGGGCTTGTTGATGTGTCTTCTTCAAGTGCTTGCTTAATCATCACATTATTCAAAATTCAAATTCAAACTTGCTTATGTGTCTTGCATGTGTGATTCATGTGTGTACTTGTGTGATTATTTGTTTACAAATTTCCAAATCAAACTATAAACACAAACACATAAGAATTTCTTCCTAAACATTCTTTCCAACACGTTCACTCTAAGACAAGTCACCCTCATCATCCTAATCATAATAATCCTCTTTCTAATCCAATACATCACTCTAATCATTACACATCATCCAATCATTCCAAGCCAAGTCATCCCAACCATCTTCATCTTGAGCACCCTACTTATCCTTCATCCCAATCACATTACCCTAATCACATCCTAATCATATCACAATCATTTCATCCTAATTATATCCTCATCATCATTCCACATATCCAATCAACTTCATCCTAATCACATCCTAATCATATCTTCATCATATTTCCATATTACCCAATCAACATCATCCCTAATCTCATTCTAATCATATCCTAATCATCTCCACATCATCGTCCTAGTTCTAGTCCACTAGTCAAAATGGTCCTCATCCTTAGCAAGCCCAATCCTAATCACAAGCCCAAGATCACAATTAAAGGTGGCCCTCCTAATCCAAATCATGAAGACAATGCAAGATCCAAGATCACAATTAAAGGTGCCCCTCCTCCTAATCCAAATCATGAATACAATACAAGACCCAAGATCACAATTAAAGATGGTCCTCCTCCTAATCCAAATCATGAAGACAAACCAAAACCTAAGATCATAATTAAATGTGGCCCTCCTCCTAATCCAAATCATGAGGACAAACCAAATCCAAGACCAAAGCTTATACTCCATGGAGCCTCTCCTCCTAAGCCCAAGTTCATACTTTGAGGGGGCTATCTCTTTAGTTATGAGCATGAGAAAAGTCTAAAACCCAATTCATCCACACATCAAGTCAATGCGACACCAACTTATCCCACATCTTTCCATGCCAATGCCACATCAACATGTCAATTCACTTCGCAACAAGAACATGTGAGCCCAAGTCCACCTTGGCAACAAGATCAAATGCCCTCAACCTCATATCAAACCAATTCATCTACATATCATGTCAATTCTACATCGTCATCAACTCAAACGCCACAATATCATTTTGTTCAATCTACTCATGAAGAATCTCAAGATGATCTAGAGGAGCTAGAAGACTTTGAAACTTTACAAAATGTCAATAGGCTCTTAAAGTCTAATCCTGATAGATTTCTTTTACAACTAGCTCAAGGAGGAGCCAAATTGCCGAGTAACTTTGACATATCCAAAATCAGAAAACAAGATCCAATCAATGATACTGTTGTTGCTAAGGAAACCCATAAGGCTATTACTACCATGTCCACAAACCCACAACATCTACACACAACATCCAAACACCACCTTTGACTAATCAATCCATCTATCCGTTCCATGCATCCTCTACATCTATGGAAATGAGCCAACCAAATGTTCCCACATCAATAGAGCCTTTGTTAACACCATCTTACATGATCAACCCGCATGTGTCACAAGCACCTCCAGTTTCTAATCAAAGAATGCCACATGTTGACTCATCTTATATCAATTATACATGACCTTACCCCACATCTTCCAATATCAACCAACATCCATATCAATCTATACCCCAAGATCTTTTATCTACATATCCCACCATTTCACCTCACCACCAAATTCATCAAGTACCTTCACAACAAGAACATGCGAGCCTAAGTTACCCTATGCAGCAAGATCAAACATCCTTAAGTACTCATGCTACCTTTGACAAGGGAGATACCACTCTAGATTATATATCCTATGAGTATCCTACATCATCATCCAATCAAATGCCAATCCACAAGCCTACTAATCCTATCCTCACATCACCATGTAGTCCCTATCATAGTCCATTGGTTCCTCAACCTTCTAATCCCTCGAGCCCTTCATTACCGTCACCCCCATGTTCCCCCAATCTTCCACAAAAGGATTCTTGGGAGGTAACCCTACAACAATTGGTCCAAGCACAATTATGTGAGCTACCTCTAATAAAACCATATAATCCTAATCCATCCAAGCACATTATCCCTCCATCTAGTTCAAATCCTAATATGTCCAATACTATTATCCCTCCACCTAATCCTAATCCTAATCCTAAGCCTACAACACCATCCACACTTATTATCCATCCATTATATTGTCCATCCACCCATACACTTATGAAGGATGTGATCCATTGGCTACTAGCAAGGAATAAACCATCTCCATGTCAAACACCTATCCTTGAGTCTATCAAAGAGATTTCAAACACATTGCCTATTCCTCCAACCCCATCATGTGGTCCATAACCCATCGATCCTATTGAAGAGTCTCCAACCATGAGTCCAAGTCAAGACCCATTGTACCCTCATGTTGATGACCATGAAGAACCCATCATGTCTATACAAGAGTCTCCCACTTCCACTTTCATTCAAGAAAGTCAAGAGCTATGTCAAGAGTCTAATCTAAAGCATGTGGAAACATCAAACCCTTATTCTAATCAAGATCAAATCCTTTCCATTCAACCCATCCACAACCTATACCTTCTTTATGATCAAGATATTACCTATGAAGAAGCTATCCATGAGCAAATTGATCCTATACCTATCCACGAGCAATCAATCCAAGTTGAACCTATCCATAACCGATTTCTTTTCTATGATCAAGATGATATCTATGATGAAGAGTTTATCCATGAGCAACTTGATCCTATCCATAATCCCACAACTATCTATGATCAAGCTCCCATATATGATCAAGAAGGCCATGATGATCCCCTGAGTCAACTTTATGCATTCCATGGTCAAGAGCTTATCACTCCACCTAACCATGATTCACAAACTTCCACTTGTCATGATGAGACACATACCTCCCAAGCATATATAGAAGATCAAACCAATAACTTGGATCCTAATGAACATAATCAAGATCCTAATGATCCATCTACATCCACTATCAACCCCATTTCAAATCCACCATCATATCCCCTTGGTCTACCCACCTTCATCCATGAATGTTCCGTAGGACAACAACAACCCTTATCCACCACCTCACCTTCTCGGTCCAATCATGAGCTCAAGTCTAGTGTCCAAAGCGCACCTAGTCCCATAGTCCATTGTACACTCCAAAACATGAATTATCAAGGTAAAGGCCTAGGCCTTTGTGAACAAGGAATTTTAGAGCCCATCCATGTCAACATTCCTCCATGCTCATATGGCCTTGGATACATACCCCAAGGTAAACAATCTAAAGATGTTGGTAATTTCTCTATGCTTCCCAAGTCCACCACTTTCCATAACAAACCACATCATATACCCAAAACATATGTGGCCATTCCACCTCCACCATCCTAGAAATGTCAAAAGCATGTGACCATACACCTTCCACCATCCAATTTACCTCCATTACTTCCAACTCCTAATTTACCTCCATCAACTTTACCTCCACTCCTTCCAACTTCTCATATCCCTCCATCCACTTTGCCTCCACTTCTACCAACGCCTAATTATCCACTTATCCATAAGTCCCCTAAAAATCCCAATCATGACCAACAAATGCACACATCATGTAAACATAAAGCTTCCACCCAACCCATGGGATTCAAAAATAAACACTTGGATGCCTCTACCTATAAAGCCAAAAATCCTAAAAATCCTCATGCCTTGGGACATCAATGCAAAAAGTCAAAACAAAATACATCCAAAAAGCTATCTAAGCCCATACCTCCAAAAGAAAAGTCCAAAAGAAAAATGGTTCGGGTCCCTAAGCAAAAATCAAGCAAATCAAATAAGGCATCCACATCTCAAAAATCCCAACCATCCCCTTCCATCCAAAATCCCCATTCCATTCAAAAATCCCAAAAATCCCACAAGCAAAACAAAAATCATAAAATTACTAAGTCTATGTGGGTACCTAAGTCACTATGTTACCCATCTCCTAAGCAAACATTGCCATTACTTCCCACACCACCTTCCCATCAAAAGCTTCAATGTTTATCTCGATGTGTGCAACCGTTGGTCATGATTCCATTCTCACATACTTCCATCACCCCACCATTCACCTATTATCATACATATCTTCCCTATCACCTTCCTATGGTCCATGCTTTTGCATAAGTCTTTCATCCATCTTTACATACGTCCTACATAATCCACAACATAATCCACTTTTCCCCATCCATTATCCTTCCTTTCATAATCCATATCATAATCCACTATCTTCCCTACATAGTCCATATCATAATCCATCATCTACCTAATCCATTTCCATCTCACTTTCATGAAATCCCCTACCAACATCGATGAGCATGATGACATTTGACATGGTCCATGCGATGACATTCATCTAGTGGGACTATCACCTTTCATGGAATTAGATACTTGAGTCCCTCCTATCTATATCCATATGCCCTATCCAAATAAAAACAAAATAATGAAAAAATAAATAATAATTTAAAAAAAAAAGTAAAGAGAAATCCCTTCGTCCAACGGTGAAAACCACCCTTGGTGGCACCTTGGATAAGTACCATGATTAAAACCTGGCAAATAGGCATCATGTGTAGGTTGATCTTCTATGTCACTTACACTTGGGGGCACGTTGTCTCATCCAGACTATCATATCCAACATATCATTTCCTTCCTATCTATCCCATCATATAATTTCCATAGCATCCTACCATCCTTAGCCATTACACCCACATACCTATCCTATAAACTCCAATTCATCCTCCCTTCCTCATTTTGATCTTGATAAAGATATGGGGGCAAAATGTTGGAATATGCTTTTGATATCTCTTGGTATACCTCATCCCTTCCAAACAATCCCATCGTCCTCTTATCATAAGCTTTGTCATGAAAAATCCTAAGTACTATACCTTGAATAGGGCATGTTATTCCTATGCGACATAGTCTTTGGAGATCACATCCTAACTCCCTTATGATGCATAAAGCCATCCATCCACTATAGCCTATCCTTGTATCGATCCATTTATCATGAGCTTTCCATTCCATGGCCTATCCTCTTATCTACCCATCTATCATGAGTCTTCCATCCCATCCATCTATCATGAGCCTTCCATCCCATTTACTATCACCCATCTTTTTATCCATCCATCTACCATGAGTCATCCATCCCATTTACTATCACCCATCCTTTTACCCATCCAATCCTACCTCGATCCTTGCATCTAGACTTGGTCTTCCCTTGTCATTGGTGTCTAGAATAAAGGCTATCAATGTTGTCATCCAATGCCATCCCAAAAACAATTTCAAAAACACAAAAAAAATCAAATATTCCCACAAAAATCCCAAAAAAATTCCAAACATTCAAAATACAAAAAAATCAAAACATGTCAAAAATCCAAAAAAATTCAAATATTTTAAAAAAGACAAAAAAATCAAAACATGTCAAAAATACAAAAAAAATCAAATATCCAACAAAAATTCAAGCAATAAAATCAATCCAATCATCAATTCAATTCACCAAATCTAACCATCAAATCAATTAATTCACATCAAGTCCATCAAAATCAATTCATCAAATCAATCCAATCATCACAATTAATCAAATAAATCCAAGCAATGATCCAAATGCAAGTCACCCTTAATCCATATTATTCAAGATAATTGATCTTGTCAAATTAGCCAATCACATCAATGGTCTTGATCCTAATCTTGTCGTAAACCAAATCAATCATCACCACCATCATCAATGGGATATATCGTTCCCACATCCTTGTGTTGATCTAGGGATATATCATTCCCTGCCATGACAACACTATCATTATCAGATCATCAATCCATCAATCAATCGATCATTAGTTTACAACTTGACAGGGGCAATACCTTGTTTGTTTTTGTATCATTTGTGCATGCTTGCTTGCTTGTTTGTGTCTGTTACCTTTTTATTTGTTATCTTGCATTTGCATTTGGAATAGGATTTTGCATTATGATTTGCATATAAGGTCATATCATACCTTTTGTACATTAGGACTTTAATGCTCTAAGTTTTCTTCCTCCTACGTTTAGACAAGGTTGTATTACGCTGGGTGTACAAGACACATCATCACCCTGGTTCTTATACCTTGGTGCATAATGTCTAGTGCTATATCAAACTATATGGTTTCTCACTTTATTGCAGTATAACGTATCATTCATCTATTTCATCCATTCCTTATCTTGCATCTTCCATCTCCTTATCCATCCTTTATCATTTCATTCATTTCGAGAGCCTACCCATGTTCTTCCAACCCGCCATCCTCTCGAGGGGGCATCATCATCCTATCCTTATATCATCATATCCCATTTCTACATCCATTCCTCCTTGTCACTCTTTCAAGTGGTTGGGGGATCCTTTTCTTCTATCCACACCTTATATTCTTTGAAATGATGTTACTTCTCTTAGTCGCAACATCATCTCAAAGAGGGGAAAATTAAATAAATTAAAGATTCATTTAATTAATGTATTCCACATCATCCCTCATCCAAATTAATCAAATAAATTAAATATTTATTTAATTAATGTATTCCACATCATCCCTCATCCAAATTAATTAAATAAACTAAAGATTTATTTAATTAATGTATTCCACATCATTCCTTTCCAAAATTAAATAATTTTATTATTTAATTCCACCTTTGTCTCTATCTCCACATTTATCTCCATGTAAGGTGGAAGCCATTTGACTTTAAATCCTCCCATTCAACCTTCAGGAAACACTTGTCAAATGACTACAACTTCTTGTATCACTTAATCCTAGCCATCCATTTCTAATTTAATCCTAGCCATCCATTCCATCACCCATCTCCTATAAATCAAGCCTCACCCAAGCCATTTGGGGGATCCACATTTCAAGTATCATTATGCTATTGAAATTATTCTAGGTCTTCTCATTCATCATCTTCACACTATTGTTATGCTGCAGAAGTGAGCAGTCAACATTCCAACCAATCAAACATCCATAAAAGAGAACAAAGCTAGTAGATTTGGGTGCATCTACTCCATTCTATCATGTGTGGAGGATTGGGTTCAAAGGTAAAGGTATTGTGTTGTTATCATTATCTTGTGTTGCCTTTGTACCAATTTTTCTACCACATTTTCTACGGGTTCATTGGTGGAAGACAATGGTTTGTTTTAGAAAAAAATCAAAACATTTCAAAAATCCAAAAAAAATCAAAACACGTTTTAAAAATACAAAAAAAAAATATATTTTTTTAAAATCCAAAAAAATCACAACATTCAAAAATTAAAAAAAAATCACATATTCCCAAAATAAAAAAAATCAAATATCCAACAAAACTCCAAGCAATTCAAATCAATTCATCACATCAAACTCAAATCAAATCACTCCATCTAATCAATTCACATCAATCTAATCATCACAATCAAATCATCAAGTCAATCCAAACAATGATCCAAATGCAAGTTATCCTTTATCCATACCAATCAAGTTAATCAATCTTGTCAAATCATCCAATCACATCCTATGGTCTTGATCCTAATCTTGTCGAAAAAAAAATCAATCAATCACCATCATCATCAATGAGATATATTGTTCCCACATCCTTGTGTTGATCTAGGGATATATCGTTCTCCACAATGACAACACTATCATCATTATCAATCAATCAATCATTGGTTTACATCTTGACAGGGGCAATACCTTTTTTTTTTTGAATCATTTATGCATCCTTGCTTGCTTGCTTTTGTGTGTTATCTTTTTATCTTGCATTTGTATCAAATCCGTATCCTTCCAACTAATATTCATATCTTGTGTATGCTGGAATAGCTTTTTGCATTATCCTTTGCATCTAAGGTCATATCATACCTTTTGTGCATTAGGACTTTAATGCTCTAAGTATTCTTCCTCATATGTTAGACAAGGTTGTATTATGCTAGTACACAAGACACATCGTCACCTTGGTCCTTATACCTTGGTGCATAACATCTAGTGCTATATCAAACATCATGGTTGCTCACCTTCATTATAGCATAACACATCTTCTTCTATCCATTCCCTTAGCTATCTTCCTTAACCAACCCCTTTCATTTCGAGAACCTGCTTGTGTTTGTCCAACCTGCCTATCCTCTCGAGGGGGCATCATCATCATCCTATCTTTCCATCATCCCATCCATTTTACTCTATCCATACCTTAAATTTTTTGAAATGATGTTACTCGACATAAATCTCATCATCTCAAACATCATCTCAAAGAGGGGCAAAATGTAGACACCCAAATTTGTCCATGTCTTGCAACATCTAGTCAAATACATTATTAGAGACATCATGTAGCATTTTGTCCTAATCCCACTCCTAATTCCACTTATCTAACTTTCCAATTAATTAAATAAATCCTATTTATTTAATTAATTCCCCATCCTAATCCCATTTATCCCACTAGCCAGTTAATTAAATAAATCCTATTTATTTAATTAATTTCCCACCTTTCCTCTAATTTAAATAAATAAAATATTTATTTAAATTATCCCTTTCACATGTCCAATTAATTCAAATAAAATATTTGAATTAATCCTCACCTCTCACCACATTCCAACACTTGTCCACCTCTCAATTGAATCACGTGTGGTAGTACAACTTTCATTTAATATCCTTCACATGTCCAACTAATAGGTCAACCCTATTCTCCTTCGTACACTTTCACATGACTACAAATCCTCATGGAGTGGGAAAACCTAATTGATCCTAGTCGTCCACATCGTTAAACCAAATTTTGATCTCAAACCCTCATTCAAACCAACCCCTTCTTATAAATCAACCCTCTCACAAGCCATTTGTATGAATGAGTTTTCAAGTATAATTATGTTGTCAAAATACCATTAGAGTCTTTGCATCATTCATCCTATGCCATTGTTATGCTGTTGAAATACTGAGCAACCAACATTCCTCCCACAATCATTCTTCGAAATCTTGCATGCCTATGCAAGGTTGAGAAGAGCAATGGAGATAAATCAAGTGTAGCATGGAGATTGGTTTGCATTTGCATTTATTATTTTGATTTTTATGTTATCTTGTGCTCTATTGTGCTTGTTAGGGTTTCATTATTGTTGTTTATGCTTTTAACCTAGATTTTTATCTTAACTACACCTATCATTAGTCAAGTAGGAGTATCATACCTTGTAGATCTCACGAAGTGGCCATGGGTCAATCCCAACTCAAAGTGAACTAGGATTCCCACCCCCACTAATACCTTTGGTGCTATAGCTTGGATAGATAGGGAAAGCAAGGTCATGGAACACCTTACCGCCTTACCAAGGAGACTTTCATCTTGTCCAACGTAATTCCTATCTCAAGTATAATGGTACAGTGACCATCTTCCCCTCCTCTGCAATGGTGCACTACAAGGTATGATGGTCGAAATGTCTTAAGCTAGAATAGTTACAAGCTTATAGGGAGTCCTCTAGCGTATGTAAGGTACTTGAGGCCCAAGTCTATGAATGGGGGTGTTCGAATCAACCAATGCTCAACCACATGAGCCTTTGAGGACCAAGTATCCCAGAGGTATTTTTCTTGGAGGTGAGAGGGTCCTTCCTTTAAATCTATCTTTTGAATTGTAATATTTCTATACCGCGTCGGAACATGCGGTTGAGGTCATCCCTTGGGGTGATGAAATCCCCAAGCATGCCTCCTAAGAAGAAACCACCCTTGCTTTTGATCACCCAAGATTACACGAGGTGCAAGGGGAGAGCATACACAAAAGATGACCCCTTCGGGATAACACTTAAAAGCAATAAAGGTTCACAAATAGACTTTTGTTCCCCAAGATCACCCTAAGGTGCGAGGGGAGAGCATACGTCTATAGGTGAACAAGACAAAGCAAACAAGTGTAAATTTCCAACTAAACTAACTTTAATGCAACTAAGCTAGTAAAGAAAAGCAATCTTTGGCTAGTGAATCTGTATCAAATTAGTTAGTAGTTTGATGATTAAGACTTTGACATGCATTCTTAATACTTGCAAGAAGATGTTAGAACCCTGCACAAAATCCCAGACATTGTTAGAAAAAGGTGCTAAAACAGAGAACTATGGCACTAAAACAGTTAAAGATGGCGCTAATACAGTCCTAAATGGTACTAAAAACATAAAGATGGCGCTAATACAGGATAAAATGGCACTAAACAAGTCAGTTTCAATATTTTCACTATTAAAAATCAAGCAAACAACATACAACAATATTAATATGGCACTAAACAACAAGGCTATGGTGCTAAAATCAGACATGGCGCTAAAATAGATACATATGACACTAAAATAAAAACCTTATCCTTTTACCTCTGTCACTGGTCTTATGGGGCAATTCTAGGTGATTATGGTGCTAATCTGTAGAAAGAAATTTGAATCTGCACAAAAAGACTCAAAACTCCCACAAAAGATGTCACAAACGTGTTAGAGGGTTCAAAAACCTATTTAAGATCACAGTAGGTCAGTTTGCAACTTAAAAAAATAGGTTAGTTTATGAAAGATAAGCAAAAAAACCATCTTAAACTTCAACCCTAATATATTTCTATGTAGATTTTGGCATTAGGACCCCTTGTTCTGGTTGTACCCTATCAAAAAACAGAGAGATAAAAGATGCAATAGATGATGAAAAGCAAGAAACTTCAAAAAAACTTTTCTAGCCAAAAAAATTAGTGTTTTCACCAAAAATATGGCACTAAAACAATATGTTATGGCACTAAAATAGACTGTTTTGGTACTAAACCATGAGAATATGGCGTTGAACCGAGGAAAGATGGCGCTAAAAGACCTGTACGCCAAAAAACTTCAAGAAACACTCAAAAAACAAGTTATTTTGGGACCATGGGGTCCCACCGGGCGTGCCAAATGAATACAATAAAGATTGCAAAGCATAAAAACACAAGCAAATGAAAGAAAACCAACAATTATACCTTCAAGAAGCCTTGCAATCTCCTTATTCCTAGATAAGGTGGAAGGAGAAGGACCCTATTCTCCTTAGCTTTACCCAACTAGACTATCCAATGTGAAATGCTCTCAAATTCATCATAAAATCTAGCATAACCTAGCTAAGGGGATGGAGGACTTGGAGGGATTTTGGCATGATAAGCTTTCTCTAAAATTGGATGTGAAAATGGCTTGAGGAGGCTTGTATTTATAGGCAAATTTGGGGGAGATTGATCCAATGGTGGAGATTGAAAGTTGAGATCAATGGTGGAGGATGAAAGATGAGATCAAAGGCCAAGATCTCATCAACAAAAATGGAGGGCTAGGAATAAAAATATATTTAAAATTCATTTTGGGGAAGGCTTTGCATTTAATGTGATGAGGACATATGAGGAAATAAAAAATTATTTCCTTAGGAGGATGTGGAATTAAAAATTCTATTTTATGTGGAGTTGTGAAAGACATGTGACACTTAAGCAATTTTGGAATCCACATGTGTGAACTCATGGCATGGAGAAGAGTTTAGAATGGAAATAGAAAGGTGAGGTGGAAGGGTCATGTGACCCATGGGAATATTTTTGAATTTTGAATTTGTGGGTTGTGGGAGAATGAGTTAATGATGCTTTGACCAAGTTAATAGGAGTGATTAACTTAATTAATATGGCTGGAAAAAATTAGTGAATGGATTAAACAGGTTTTAGGATTAATTAAATAATGATTTATTTAATTAATCCAAGTCTAGGGGCTAGGTAGGCTAAGGTAGCTAATTAAATATTGGCTATTTAATCAACTAGGCTAGGTGTAGGCTGATTAGTAGGGTGGATTAATTAGATAAGTGTGATTGACCTAATTAATCAGGTTTATAAAAGTGGACAAATTAATCAAATAAATATTTGCATATTTATTTAATTAATTGAGATAATGTTAGTAAGGTGTGAAGCTGGATTAAATTAATTAATTCATTTTTAAGAGTAAATTGATGAAGAATGGGTGGATGATTCAGGGGTAAATTAGGCTAATAAATTAAATAAAAGTTTAATTAATTAATTAGATGGGGAATTGGTGATACAGATGATGTTGAAGAGTGGTTGAAGGGTTAAGAAAATTTTAGGTGTTTACACATATTACTTTAAGTTGCACACACAAAAGAAGGGAAAAATGGTTGTGGCTATATAGGAGCTTTCCTTAGTCAAGCCCTTGTTTTGGTATTCCTACCTCACGAATAGCCAAGATTAGAACAAGATGTTGTGTGTGCTCAGAAACCCTAAGTGTGAGTAGTAACATGCAAGATCTAATCAAATATATCAAACCCTAACCCTAGATGCTTCAAGAAACTAGGATAGAATGATACAAAAGAATGCTTCACTCAAGGAAGCTCACAACTTCACCTCATGGATGAAGATTCACCGAAGGTTTACTGAATAAGAAGGCGATGCAACCTTACCCTTGGAGGGTACTCAAGCTAATCTCAAGTTGGTGGTTCCAACCCTTCTCCCAATCATGCAAAGTGCTTCAATCTAGGAACAAATGAGATAGACTCAAGATCTCACTTCCTAGCCTTCATACAAATGTTTCCAAGAGAAAAGATGAACTCCACTTGATCAAATAGAAACCTTAAATAATTCAATAGCATATAGAGCATAATGATAGAGAGATTTTCACAATTTTTCTAACATCTAGTTTCAAATGAAGAGGTGACTTGCTTTTATACAAGGCTTTAAGAAATGAGTAATTTGAATTAAAGAGCCGACAATACACATGAAAAAGTGAATTTGAGTTTAGAGTTGGCCTAACCATCATAAAAGATGACTTGTGGACCCAATTTGCCTCCCTAAAAACATGGGAGGGACCAAGGTACTAGGTGCCCTAGGCCCTTGGGGCAAATTTAAGCACAAGCCCGCATTTAATGTGGTGTTAACTCCAAATTTCAAGTTTGTTTTTGGTTTATGATGAAACTTTAATTGAAATCATGACATTTCATAGAATTGGGGCCTAATCATGACTTTAGGGTAGACCTAAAAATGAACTAGGCTTGGGATCACTAAAGGGAGGAGCTAAACGTAGTGAAATTATGCTTACACTTGACTAAGGAGACAATTTACGACATAACATTTAGCCCCTACTTTAGCGATCATATGAAACTACGTGCATATGCAAGCTAAAGGACAGGAAAGTAAAACATATTGCAAAAGGATATAAAAAAGGATACTGTAGAGGACACATATTGTCACCTAGCAAGAGGGTGAAGCCCCCAGTCTGTGATCCTACAAACCACAGTGTTAAGAAATTGAATCCTGCAACAAGAAATCATTAGAGAGATAATATTATCCTGCAACCAACAAATGTATGTGTTAGTCCAAAACTCTTAAGGGGAAAGGTGATGAGACATGATTAAAGCAAAATTCACAATTAGATATTGTTGGCAAGAGACACTGCTATGATAAATGACTAAATGTTGTCATTGATGGCAACAAGGCAAGGGATTCTACCAATAAGACAAAGAGACCTTACTCCAATAGATCAACTTGGGTTGACAACAAGCCATGAAAGGATTTAGGTCTATAAGCCTAAAATTACTAAGTATCGGTAGTATGCAGAGTAAGTGTCAGAGATTGGGTCAGTATGCCTCTGTAGTTGAAGATCATTACATGCAGTTTAGATATGTTAATCATAGCTATTTGGTGATGACATGTTCCAGTGTTCAAGTCCTAACCTTCTCCAGAAGTCATATGGTGAAATAGCTAAGTCTGGGTAAACAAACTTAAGTCAGAAACAATGCAAAGTACCAGAGAAAAAGGGTCCGCATTCTTTCACTGTGGCATAATTTTTCTTGTGGTTCTGAGGTAGTGAATTTACATACCATGACTACCTAAATCTAGATTTATAGCTTCTGAAGCTCAACAAATCATTTTCTACAAGTTCTCTAGTACCAGTTTCCAGTCTAACAATTTTCCACTATGACAAAGTGACAGTTCCAAGATCCACATTTTTCTATAAAGGTCTATGATGTCTTGCGGTTCTGAAGGTATGCTAAGAGGTCAATGATGGATGTTAGATATGATTTTTAGAGTCTCATGTGGTCTGTAGTGGAAGTTATGATATGACAGTTGAATTGGTCAAGTGTGTTCTTAAGGGATAAAGCCGACAAGCTTGGTAGATCTTTATGCAGAGAAGATATATTGTTTGTACAATCAATCTAAGTGGTTGAATGATTTGTGCTGACCTATATGAAGACTATTGAATGATTGTTTGGGTCTGCATTGGATATTGTACACAAGTTCAAGCCGATAAGATATAACTTTTGTATACATGGTTCATGATTGGCTTGCCAACCTAATTATGAGATAAATCTTATACCAGATATATATACTTGATGGATTTCGGTGTTGAAGGTGTGATAGATGAGGTGATATGTGTGAATTCAATGTATGTGTGATCTATAGTAGAGTTGTGACCAGAAAAAGATAGTAAGGGCAGAAGAGCAGAGTTCATGTAAAATAGAGTAGAAAAAGTAGAGCTGACATTATGAAGACATTTGATTCTATATGCTGAGCTGTAAATGAAACTGCATCCCAGCATTCTGTAGATGCATTTGTAGTAGTCATCTCCTAGCAGTGAGCCAATCCTTCTTCTATCCTCTTTTCATTTTCTTGGCAGTGAGCATTTCTTGGATAGTGAGTCCTAGGGCAATGAGCCTTCATGTAATTCGGTATTGTTATCATAATATATTGTGAGCTAACACTCACCATGGTTTTTCCTTTTTTGGTTTTCCCACGTAAAATCTTGGTGTCTATGTATTATGAATTTGTGGCTGCTCTTCTCATGTTTACTTTACTTTCATGTTATTGATTTTGTAAATGGATAAGTGAATGTGTAAATGAAAAAGTTTTAAGAATATTGATTCAACCCCCCTCTTAGTATTCTTTGCACTCAAAAATTAGTATCAAAGCAAGGTTCCTTGGAAGAAGCCTAACAACTTGAGGAAGATCTCGGATAGTATACTCATGGCAGCTAGAAGATTTGGAAATTTCTCATATGAGAACAATGTTGAATTGGAAGCAACTCTTATTGATCTTGAAAAATCTAAAGCAGAAATTAGGGATTTGAAGGACAATATTCAAGAAGCTGATGAGTGCATTTTAAAGCTAAGAGAACAAGTCAAGAAGTTCAAAGAAAAATACAAAGAGGTTAGTGAACAATTGATATCAGCAAATGAAACCCTAAATGATTTGAAAGTGGAAGTTGTAGAGAGCTAAAGTAGAAGAAGATCTAAAAATGTTGGTAAAAAGCAAATTAGAAGAATGTGATAAACTTGAAAAAGAAGTTGTAAGCTTGAAATTAGATTTGGAGAAAGCTAAGAGCTATTAAGAAAAGTTCAAGATAAGTTCTAAAAAACTTGATGAGATGATTGCTAGTCAAAAGAGTTCCGATGACAAGCAAGGATTGGGATTTGAGAAAGGAGAGAGTTCAAAATCAGGTCAAGCAAACATTGTGTTGAAACAAAAGAAAAGCAACCAGTTCAGGAATCAAAGAAGAAGACCTAGAAGACCTCCGGTCAGGCAGCCAAATGCTCAAAGGTACCCATCTTTCAATGGCCATTGTTTTAATTGCAATAAGTTTGGCCATAAGGCTACTCAGTGTAGGAGTAGAACAAATCAGAATGTTCCATCATTCTCTGGTCAATGTTTCAATTGCAAGAAAATTGGTCATAGATCAAATGAATGTAGAAGTCTGGAAAGGAATGGCTTTTATAATGCAAGGAATACTCAATCATTCAATGGAAAGTATTATGCATGCAATAAATTTGGACATATGGCTAATCAATGTAGATCAAATTTAATCAATAGAAGGAATCAAGGACAAAGGAATGTGGTATGCTACAATTGCAATAAGTTTGGACATGTTGCAAGATTCTGCTGAAGCAAAAATATGAAAATGAATAGCTTTCCAAGAAGGAAAAATACAGAACAAAGGAATGATAAGGGAAAATAAAAGATTGATCCAGTTGAAACCAAGAAAAAGATGGAAAAAATCTAGATAAAGAAAGATGTGATTAATGTAAAGAATGAATCCACACCAGTTACTAGTGCAGATACTTCCTTAGGGAAGTAGATGGTGAGCTCTGACTCAGGGGGAGCTGCAATGAAAATCTTAATCCCCTAGCCAGATTGTCAGTGTTGGGATCTGACACAAAGATATGTTGAAAAGATGCATATGATAGATCATTTGAAAGAAATTCTGGTGAAAAAGGTTCTAGTGCAGAGCATTGCGGAGCAATCCTAAGAGACTACATTCTATAGAGCTGTGTTTGATAACTTTTTCAATAGGGGCATTTATGACAATTAGGTCAAGACAGATAAAGGATTAAAAAGGGGCTCATCTGACAGAAAATTCATTCTGCATTCAAACTCTCAAGTGTCTAAGGCAAACAGAAGCAAAAATTCTAGCAACTACAGAGATTTCCAAGCGATTCCAAGCAAGTCAAATTGATCTCAAGGAAACCCTAATTCGGCAAAAGAGGTATTTACAGCTTGAAAACCCTACTGTGAAAATTGAATTATTCTAGGAAAATTTTTACTCCTCAAGTAATCGAGATAGAAAAAAACCTCGCCCCAAGTATAAGAAACATTTCTTCAAATCACTGGAAAATGATCCTATAGGGGCGTTCTCAATTACTCCACTTGGAGTTATGCATATGGAAGATATTAGAGCATACATTCATATTAGTCTAGAGGAATATGATCACATAAATCTAGGAAAATTATACTTGGACGAACTGACTACTGTGGATATTGTGTTGAAAGATGAATATAAAGTTCTAGGAGAAAAGAAATTAGACACCTGGTTGGATTTTTCTACGATACCGAATGATACATGGGTTAAGTTCATTCTAAGTAGGATTACTGATGAGTTTATGTGGCTTGATGAACCATACATGATAACTAAGGAAGCCATTAAAGTCGTAACTGGTATGAGTTCTTCCAGGAGGGTTCTAGGTTTTAAGAAAATTAAGAACAACTTGGTAATGCAGCTAATGGGAGCCAAATCTGATAAGAATGCCCTCATGGTAAGTGATATTAAGGATTTGACTGTCAGATTTGCATCAATGGTTATTGGGTACAAAATATATCTCTCCAGCAAAGAAAATTCTGTGTCTACACCAGCTATATACACAACATATGACATGATAAAAAATAATACAGATTATGACCTATGTGAATTGCTCTGAAATGAACTAATGGATAATTTGAAAAGAACAAAAGAGTCAAATCATCCTTTCAAATATGGAACACTGATCACTTGTCTACTTTTCTACTTCTTGAGAGAACTACCTAGCTTGGGAAACATTGTCTGGGTCAATCACACACTAGTAGCCACTTAGATAAGAAATCACTTGTAGAATTTGGAAAATGCAGAAAGATAGAATGAAATCTTATGGGAATATTTCAAGAACTTCCAAAAGAAATATTATATAGGGTCCAAATACCTAAAAATGTAATAGAATATGAAAAAGGCATTGTATTCATGGTAGACAAAGACAAATGCTTCATGGAAGTTGTGGAATCAAGAATTGTATGGGTCCCTATATTAGGGTATGAAGTTGCAGAAGATGTTCTAACTGAATTAGCCGATGCACTACTAAGCAAACTGAAAGATCTTAAAGAAGAAAGATTTGGGACATTCAATGAATTATCCTCTAGAATGTCTATGGAACATGAACGATCAGAGAAAACATCTGATGAACCAACAAATAAGGCAAAGACCAGAGCAGGAGAATCAAAGCCCATAAGTACTCTGGTAGAATCAACATCATATACTCTAGAAATGATGGATGAGAGATCTAAAATATGAAAGTCAGGATCTAGCTCCAGAAAAAGAATAAGGATCTCATCCATTACAGAAGCCACAACTAAAATAGAGAAAGAAAAGGCAACAGAAGAGAAGAAAAGAAAGAAAGTTTCACTTGGTGAATAAAAAGTGGCAAGAGACACTGCTGCAAAACTTTTGGAAAAGCGACAAAATGCACAAACCCTAGACTTACCTAAGTTTCTACAAGGACCAATAAATCTAAAATCTTTGTCTCCAGTACAAAAATTCAAATTAGTATTAGCTATGCAAGCCAATGCTCAGGAAGAAATGCTAAAAATATATATACAGGACAATGAACTCATTAATGAAGCATCTGGTATTCTAGAAAAGCTAATACCCTCACACCCAAAAGATATATCAGTGTCATCATCTGATCAGCTCAAAGGTTTGATAAATTCTGTAAGTACTAGTTTTGAGTCCTTTGAAAAATATGCTGACATTAAAGTTAGAAAGGAATTTGAAGATAAAAGACTAGTTGAGTTAAAAATCAAGTTAGACAGTGACAAAATTTTGTTAGAAGATAGTATCAAGAATATGGAGAATACAATCAAGGAAGCCAGTGATATATACAAATTTTGTTTGTCATGGCCTGAGACCACTAAGGAAATATAAGAGAAGGTCAAAATCATGGAGCTTCAACTTACAAATATTTCTAAGACCTTTGATCCAGCAGTTGACTCAATTAGCAGCATAGAAACACAAGTTGTAAATATTCAGAACAACATAAGTGGTCTGCTCAGCAAACATGAAGAAATTAAAAACAAGATGTGTCTACTGAGAAGGATAATAAGCTCTGAAGTTGAGATCATGACAAGTCTAGCTGTAGAAGCCTTAAGGGTTCAGGATACAACTGACATACCTATCATCGCAAAGAAGGTAGAAGATCTGGTAATTCAAGTAAACGAGAACATCCAAATTTTGAATAGTGCCAAAAATAAGTGGATTGGAGAGTTTACACAATTAAAGATTGTGTACAAGGATATTCTTTCACCTACAATTAATTAAGTTGAAGATTGTATGTGTACATATGCGGCAGAGTATGACAATTTTTGTAGTTTTGACACAATTTTTGACTTCTGTACATACACCTTTGCCATTGATGTCAAAAGGGGAGAATAACACCAGTGAAAAATGGGCAAACATCTGAGGAGGAGAAGAAAAATAGAGTGTATTTAGTAAGGGGGAGCAGACAAGCATTTTTCACTAAGTGTTGCCATCAATGCCAAAGGGGGAGATTGTTGGCAAGAGACACTGCTATGATAAATGATTGAATGTTGTCATTGATGGAAACAAGGCAAAGGGATTCTACCAATAATACAAAGAGACCTTACTCTGGTAGATCAACTTGGGTTGACAACAAGCTATAAAAGGATTTAGGTCAGGAAGCCTAAAATGACTAAGTATGGGTAGTATGTAGAGTAAGTGTCAGAGATTGGGTCAGTATGCCTCCACAGTTGAAGGTCATTACATGTGGTTCATATATGTTAATCATATCTATTTGGTGATGATATGTTCTAGTGTTCAAGTCCTGACCTCCTCCAGAAGTCATATGGTGAAATAGCTAAGTTTGGGTAGATAGACTTAAGTTAGAAACAATGCACAGTACCAGAGAAAAAGGGTCCACATTCCTCCGCTGTGGCATAGTTTGTCTTGTGGTTCTATGATGCAAAATAGAGTAAGGAATGTCTTCAAATGTCAAATGAACCAATCTACAAGTTTCAATCTTCTTTGGTTATTGTAGTTCCTTCAAATAGCCCTGTTTGCCTTATAGCCCTCCTAAAAGGGTCTTTCTACATTAACTTTCTTATGCAACTCCCAATACACAGAAACTTTACCTTTTTAGACACCCATTAAGGGTTTACTCAACATATCAAAACAAATCCCTAAGTTTCTTCAGAGAAAATGGGAGAATAATTCACTGTTGTTGTTAATTTCTAGGCCAATTAGGCCTCTTTTCCAAAGGAACTATGAGATCTGTGGCCTCCCAACTTCCCAACTACACTTAAAATAATTCAATGTGTTACCAATGAACAAAATCAACTATTAGTTTGATTAGGATCTTCAATTACCTAATGAAAAATAGACATGCAAAGCTAAAACCCTCAATTTCTCCTAAAAAATATGAAGAACAACACTAGGGCTTGCTCAAAATCACCACAAACCAACTTACTCTGCTCCACAAATGAAGAAAATAGTTAAAGGAATTCAAGATCTATCATTCCACTGATTTATGCAATTTTCCCATGGTCGAATCTCCCAGAAACACATATTTTCTTCTTAAATCTGCCAAACCCTAGGTTACAGAGCTGTGCACAGAAAAATGCTCATAAAATCCTTATACAATAATATCAAACCATAAAATCATATGCAAATGAAAGGTAAGACACAATTCTATCCATCCATGTTCGGTGTAGAGTACCACGGGGCCATACCAGGCCGTACTTGCATGAAAAACAACAAAAAATATAGTAAAAACAAAAAAATTAGGGTAAATCTATATTGTTTCCTCTTTATTCTTCCTTCTCTGCCTTCTGCAAACTCCATTCGATGATTTTTCATCCTCTTCAACATGGTTTCAAGGAATACCAATTTTTTGGCAACCAAAAAATCAAATGTGACTCTTTAACTTCTACCTATTACCTCTTTATATTGCATTGTTTTTGCAAAAACCATACACCTAAGTTACTAAAATGGCATTAACATAGCAAAATGGTCTAGTTTAGACCTTATTACCACTTAACTAGTCTTGACACACCAAAACACCTTTATGACAACTATTTACAAGCCTTGACAAACTAAGTAATGCATCTTTTTTGTTAGGTGCTCCTGCACCATACAACAGGGTGAAAAAAATTTCATCCTCCCGATGAAACAATCTCCTAAACAGAGGTACCATGTTGTTTTATGTCATCTTCAGTCATCCATTGAGCATCTTCAATTGGTAGATCTTGTTATTTAACCAAATACTCATTATATACCTTCTTTCTAGTTCCTTTGACCTCCCTTGTGTCTATGATGCCTTCAAGCTTCATTGGCTGGCTAGGAGGTAAATCCTTAACCCATTCATCATCTTCAGCATCTGCAGTACCTACATCACCTACATTCACAACACCTTTGAATGGATACAAATCAGCTACATTGAAAATGGGGAAAATGACAACTCCTGGAGGTAGCTCTATTTCATAAGCATTCTGACCAAACTTGTGCACTATCCTTCAGGGACCAATCTTCTTCATCATTAGCTTAGTATGTTTACCCTTTGGAAGTCTTTCTTTCCTGAGATGTGCAAGTACTAAATCACCAACCTTGTACTGAACATCTTTCCTTCCCAAATATGCTTTCTCCTTATATTTCTCCACACTCTTCCTTAAGTTCTCCTCGACGTGATCATGAATTTCTTTTATAGCAATTGCAAAGTCTTCCCCTGCTGCACTCCTTTTCTCCATATCTCTCAGGTCTCTAAGTTCATAAATGCCTTTAGGATTCATCCCATAGACCACTTCAAAAGGACTTCTCCCGATACTTTTGTTTATGGAGTCATTAAATGCATACTCTTCTTGAGGAAGTACAATGTCCCATGACTCACCATGTTCCTTAGTTACACATCTCGGCAAGTTTCCAAGAGACCTGTTAACAACCTCAGTTTGGCCATCCATTTGTGGATAATATGCTAAACTGAATTGCAAGTTAGTACCCAACTTTTTCCACAAGGTCCTCCAAAAATGACCTATAAACTTTGAATCTCTATCAGACACAATGCTTAATGGCAATCCATGAATCCTTACAATTTCCTTGAAAAACAAACCAGTAATGTGTGATGCATCATTTGTTGTCCTACAAGGGATAAAGTGAGCCATCTTACTAAATTTGTCTACAACCACATACACTCTATCATACCCCTTTTTGGTTTTAGGTAAACCCATCACAAAATCCATGCTTATGGCTTCCCATGGCATTTTAGGAATAGGTAAGCGCTGATACAAACTTGCATTACTACTAGCTCCTTTGGCTCTTTGATATATCACACAATTTTCAACAAATTTCTTGACATCAAGGTGCATTTTTGGCCAATGGTAGAATCTTTTAACCTGCTCTAAAGTCTTATCTACCCCAAAATGCCCACTCAAGCTGCCACAATGCTTTTCTTTTACCAGATTTGTCCTCATGGAACACTTAGGCACACACAATTGAGCCCCTTTGAACAAAAGACCATCTTGTAGTACAAAATCAGAATATTCTCCATGAAATTCATTGGAAAACTGATTACAAACATCAAAAGCATCCTTAAAATCATCATCTTCTTGATACATACCTTTTAGAGAATCAATTCCTACACTTTGTAGTTGTATCTCTTGGACCATCAACACTCTCCTACTAAGTGCATCAACAACTTTCTTGGCCTGACCCTTTTTATGCTTGATTGTAAATGTGTAGGTCTGCAAGTATTCCACCCATTTCATGTGTCTATGATTCAATTTGTCCTGGTTGTTCAAAAAGCTTAATGCATGATTGTCTGTGAAGACAATGAATTCTTTTGGCAAGAGATAATGCCTCCACTTCTTGAGGGCTTGCACCATAGCATATAATTCAAGGTCATAAGAGGAATACCTTCTTTTGGCCTCATTAAGCTTTTCACTAAAAAATGCCACTGGTCTTCCCTCTTGACTCAAAACTGCCCCAATTGCTTGATTGCTTGCATCACATTCTATGGTAAACACTTCATTGAAATCTGGTAGAGCAAGGATAGGCTGCTGTGCCACTCTTGTTTTCAGGTATTCAAAGATTTTATCTGTTGCAACAGTCCATTAGAACTTGTTTCTCTTCTCCCCTTTGATGGTGTCAAGAATGGGTGAGCATATGTGACTGCAATTCTTGATGAATTTCCTATAAAATGTGGCCAATCCATGAAAACTCTTCACTTCTCCAACTAATTTAGGTGTTGGCCATTTGAGAATGGCCTCAACTTTTGTAGGATCCATCTTTAGGGTGCCTTTGGAGATGACAAACCAAGGTAGACCATCTCCTCCTTCAAAAACTCACATTTCTTAAGGTTGATCATCAACCTCTCTTCATCCAACCTCTTCAATACCTTGTCCAAATGCTGCAAATGATCCTCTTTTGTCTTTCTATATACAAGGATATCATCCAAGTACACTACTACAAATTTGCCAATGAAATGTTTTAGGACTTCATTCATGAGTCTCATGAATGTACTAGGAGCATTGGATAGGCCAAAAGGCATCACCAACCATTCATAGAGACCTTCATTGGTTTTGAAGGCAGTCTTCCACTTATCACCTTCCCTTATCCTTATCTGATGATAACCACTCTTAAGATCAATTTTGGAAAAATAACATGCACCTGCAAGGCTGTCCATGAGATCCTCCATTCTTGGTATAAGAAACTTGTATCTAATTGTGATTTTGTTAAGGGCCCTAGAATTAGTACAAAGTCTCCATTCTCCACCTTTTTTAGGTTCCAAACAGTAGATACAGCGCAAGGACTCATGCTCTTCCTTATCAAACCCTTGTCTAACAATTCTTGGATCTGATTTTTGACTTCTTCATTCTGCTGTGGGATTAATTTGTAGGCTGCTTTGTTGGGCAGACTTGCGCCAGGGTTAGATCAATATGGTGGCTAACATCTCTCATAGGAGGCAAAGAGTTTGGTAACTCTTTCTCCACTATATTTTCATATTTCTCCAATAGGACCTACACTTCCTTAGGAACTTGTGATGTATCAGCTACTGCTTGGTCTGATATGGGCTTACCAATAATTGCAAAACCAATCCCTTCTTCATGTAAGGTCTTCAAGAACTCTTTTTCCTTCACTACCATCACACTAGGTCCTTCATGAATAGCTTTGTTTTCTTCTTGCAAGGGTGTAAGGGTGTAGGACTATCCATCCTTCTCTATTACATACATATTCTTCTCCCCATCATACTTGACCTTCCTATCAAATTGCCAAGGCCTTCCTAGAAGAACATGACACACATCCATAGGGATTATGTTACATAGTACTTTATCCTTGTAGGGACCAATGTTAAACTCAATCCAAGCCCGCTCATTCACTAAAACTTGCTGCCCCTTATTAAGCCATGAAACTTTATAGGGTGTTGGATGTGGAATTCTTTTTATGTTTAGCTTTTCTATCATTTCCAAGGATACAAGATTACCAGTAGAACCAGAATCTACTACTACTTTACATACGTTGCCTTGTGATTTGTAATTTGTCCTGAATAGTGCCTTTCTTTGTAGGGGTTCTTGAGTGGTTGGTACTTTGATCAATGTTCTTCTTAGCATCAATGTTTCTCCCATTTCTGGAACAACATGTAGGGAAGGTGAGTTCACACTTTCTTTGTCCTCCTCTTGCACAATTTGTGTTCTCCTCTCTCCTCCATGAGAACTTGCACTTGGTTTGTCAGGGCACTTCCATGCAGGGTGACCAAATTGGCCACATTGATAACACTTTCCTGAAAAAGTATTAGACCCTCTTCTTGGTCCACCAAACCTTCCTCTATTGTTTGGCCTTCTTCCTCTAAAACTGCCCCTGTCACTTGATTCCCCTCTTTGTTCCTGCTGATTACTTGTCTCACCCTGTGGTTTAGATGGCTGTCTTCTACCACCAAAGTTACCTTTGCATCTAAAATTCTTGCCTCTTCCTCTTTCCTGCTGCTCTTGTTTCCTTTTTATTCTCTCCTTTGCCCTAACTACCATTTGGAAGTATTCTTCCACTGTTTTAGGAGGGTTGAGGCTGATTTCATCCCTAATACTCAATCTCAAACCACTTAAATAACTAGCTACCTTTTCAACTTCATCTTCATTGTGTCCAGTTCTTATACATAACCTATGAAATTCTTTAGTATATGACATCACATCCATCTCCTTTTGCTTCAAATTTTGTAGCTTCATGAATGTTTGAATGGCATAATCTGCAGGTAAGAATTGGGCCTTCACCTTGGCCACCATCCTGTCCCATGAACTTATCTTGGGCTTGCCTTTTCTGATTCTTTCTTCTTGAACAAAATTCCACCATGTTAGAGCTTGTCCCTTCAATTTTGTTTTGGCAAACTTCACTTTCTTACTATCCTCTATATGTTCAAACTCAAAGAAATTGTCTAAAGCATCAATCCATGACAAAACCTCCTCACTGTCCATTTTTCCACCATACATTGGTACTTCAACTTTCACCTTAGAAGTACTATCACCCTTGACTTCCCTTAGCATCTTGAGTAACCTTGCTTCATCTGAGTCCACTTCCTCTTCCTCACCTTGGACTCCAATTGGAGGGTTCTCACCTTCATCCTCATCTTCCTCATCACTTTGGTCTTCACTGACCATACCTCTTCTCTAATTTTTCTCTAGGGCTGCCAATCTGCCTAGGGTGGCTTCTTGAGACTCCCTATAGAGTCTCTCTCTATGGAGAAACTTCTCTTTCAACTCTTGAATCTCTTTGACCATGGCATTAGTTTGAGGCATCTTGACTATGTCAACTCTTGTTCCTTTTCCTAATTCAAATCAGAACCTGAAGCTCTGATACCACCTAATTCAAAATAGAGTAAGGAATGTCTTCAAATGTCAAATGAATCAATCTACAAATTTCAATCTTCTTTGGTTATTGTAGTTCCTTCAAATAGCCCTGTTTGCCTCGTAGCCCTCCTAAAAGGGTCTTTCTACCTTAACTTTCTTATGCAACACCCAATACATAGAAACTTTACCTTTTTAGACACCCATTAAGGGTTTACTTAATATATCAAAACCACTCCCTAAGTTTCTTCAAAGAAAATTGGAGAATAATTCATTGCTGCTGTTAATTTCTAGGCTAATTAGGCCTCTTTTCCAAAGGAACTATGAGATCTGTGGCCTCCCAACTTCCCCACTACACTTGAAAGAATTCAATGTGTTACCAATGAACAAAATCCACTGCTAGTTTGATCAAGATCTTCAATTACCTAATGAAAAATAGACATGCAAAGCTAAAACCCTCAATTTCTCCTAAAAACAGGAAGAACAACACTAGGGCTCCCTCAAAATCACCACAAACCACCTTACTCTGCTCCATAAATGAAGAAAATAGTTAAAGGACTTCAAGATCTATCATTCCACTGATTTATGCAATTTTCACATGGTAGAATCTCCCAGAAACACAGATTTTCTTCTTAAATATGCCAACCCTAGGTTACAGAGCTATGCAAAGAAAAATGCTCATAAAATCCTTATACAATAATATCAAACCATAAAATCATATGCAAATGAAAGGTAATACAAAATGATATCCATCCATGTATGGTGCAGAGTACCACAGGGCCGTACTAGGCCGTACTTGCATGAAAAACAACAAAAAATATAGTAAAAATAGAAAAATCAGGGTAAATTTGTATTGTTTCCTCTTTATTCTTCATTCTCTACCTTCTACAAACTCCATTCGATGATTTTTCATCCTCTTCAACATGGTTTCAAGGAATACGAATCATTTGGCAACCAAAAAATCAAATGTGACTCTTTAACTTCTACCTATTACCTCTTTATATTGCATCAGGAGAGTAGAGAGTGCTAAGGAGGCATGAGATGCACTTCAGATACAACTAGATCAACATAGAGCGATAACAATACCAGGGACTAATCATGGTTTTATGAGTTATTTATAGGCAGAGGTGGGCTGACTATGAGTCGAGAGAGATCGATTTCAGTAGCTATATATAGATTCTACACGGGAGGTGGGAGAGGTTAGAGGTGAGCTTAGGGGCGTATGATTGTGGAGTACCTCTAGGAGTTACTCAAGATCCATAGCCTCACATAAACAACCTTCTATCACTTAAGCTCCACCAGGTCCTGGGGGATTTGGATGCCAGGGTCCAGCACTTTGATGAGATTTTTTTATGTATTATATTATGACACACCACATTTTGATGTACAGTGGTGGATGTTTGACTATCATGTACTCAAACTTTTTTGATATATACATATATGATGTTTTAATTGATTCTCATTTTGTGAACATTACCTTAGATACTATGTGTGATCTACTTATGAAGTAAATGCAACAAAGATCTAATAGGTCTTGTATGTATATCAAATTTAAATGCAATGTGATTTGTATGAACAATTATGTGTAATTGGTTGACAAATGCCATCAATGATTTAAATGATACATGTTATTGAAGAATCTAATAAACACACATACGTTTAATTAGATAATTTATAGTGTATATACATATGTTGAGAAAATTCAATTGTGATCTATTTAACAACATTGTAATATTGTTAAATTAGATACGACATTGATTATTGAACAATATGCATATCTACCATTGTATATGCTAGTGACTAAGCAATTTTCTACACTAAGAAAAATACCTTAATGAATCAAGACAAACTACTTATTTTGTCAAGATTGAAGAAAACAATAAAATAGAAAAATTGAATTTACCATCTAACAATCATTTGCTTTATAAAGAAAGTACTAGCACAAAAATAAAGATTAAGCATACTATCTACGCAAATGCATTGTGTTAATAGGTTCTTTGAGAGGCGTACCATGCATATTAGATAGTCTATACGTACCCGATCTGAAGATTTCAGTGATGAAATACATTCCTAGCCAATTCGGGCTGAATTTCTCTTTTTCACCAAGTGGTGCATTAGCATTGTGTTGATTTTTTTAGAGTACAAGATATCCAACCTTGAATGAATGATGAATAACATGTTCATTGTACGAGTCTTGAATATTCTTTTGATGAGCTTGGAGATGTTCGAGAGCGTTTATACATTGTTCGTTGAACATCTCAATTTGTTGAAGTTGTAGTTCTCTTTTAGTATTTTCATCAAGAATTCCATTCAGAGAAATTCACAATGAAGGAATTTCTAACTCCAAAGGCATGAATGCATCATCACCATACACAAGGTTGTACGGGGTAGTACCTGTAGTCATACACACACTCATTTGATAAGCCCATAATCCATAAGATAGTTGAGTATACCAATTCTTCTAATGTTTGTTAATATTTTTCCAAAGGATTTGTCCAATTACTTTATTAGAGGCTTCTGCTTGTCCATTTGATTGTGGATAATAAGGTGTAGAGAAGTGGTGTTGAATATGATATTTTTCTGGGATTTTCTTCACATCTTTGTTCTTGAATAATGCACCATTGTCTGAAACCAAAGTGGAAGGAATGCCAAACTGAGAGATTAAGTTATCTTGGATGAAACGACAGATTACTTCAGCAGTCGTGGATCGGAGAGGAACTGCTTCGACCCATTTTGTGAAGTAGTCAGTAGCTGTGAGAATGAAAGTATTTCCTTGAGAAGGAGGTGAAACTTTTCCAATAAGATCCAAGCCCCACATAGAAAATGGCCAAGGTGAAACTTGAGCATGAGGTTCTTGGGTAGGAGCTTGAATGAGATTGTTATGTTGTTGACATTGCGGGCACTTTTTGATGAAAGCAAAGGAATCTCATTCCATGTTCTGCCAATAGTAACCCATATGAATTAATTTTTGAACCAGATATTTCCCATTGAAATGTCCTCCATAGGCTCCTGAATGTGCCTCTTCCAGGGCAATCAGGATCTTAGATTTATTAAGGTGATGAAGGAGAAGACCTTCATAGATTCATCGATATAGTACATTTGATAAGATGATATAGCGTGCTGCAAGTTTGCTTATGTGAATTCAGTCACTTCTAGATGATAGATCAGGAAAGGTACCATCATGCAAATATTGAAATATATGGGAGTACCATTCAGTTGAATTTATGTTATCATAAAAGGCAACATCAGACACTTCCAAGATTGAAGGTGTTTTGAGATTATGAATGATAAATTGATAATTCCTTGAAGAATTGTTAAGGGATATAAGGGAAGCAACACTTGCCATTGCATCCACATGTTGATTGTCTTTTTGAGGAATTGTGTGAATTGTAAAGGATGAGAAATTATTCAATAAAGATAAGGCCAAGTCTCGATACTGAGATAACTTATCTTTCTTTGTTTGATAAGATCTAGTAACTTGTCTTATGATCAATTAAGCATTGCCAAATATGCAAATGTGATTAATGTTGAGAGCCATTGTGGAACGCAAGCCAGCAATAAGGGCTTCGTACTCGACAATATTGTTGGTACATAGAAAGTTGAGACGGTAAGATAGATGAATCAAATTACATGATGGAGGTACTAGTATAACACCAACACTGGAGTCGGTTTGACATCTAGAACCATCAAAGAATAACTTCCACTTAGTATCAACATCCAAGGAAAGGATTTGATCATCAGGGAATGATTCTTGATTTGAAATAGAGAATGGTGAAGGAGCTTTAGCTAAGTGGTCGGTCAATGCTTGAACCTTAATTATCTTTGGGAGACAAACTTAAGATCAAATTCTGTTAACATAACCCACTTTGCTAAACGTCCTGAAAAATTAGTTTTAGCAAAGAGATGTTTCAAAGGATCAAATTTTACAATTACATTAATTTCAACATTTAGTAGATAATGTCTCAATTTTTGGTTGTAAAAATAAGAGCTAGGCATTGCCTTTCTATCGTAGAGTATTGTATTTCATAATCAAGCAAATTTCGGCTGATATAATATACAATGCACTCTTTGCCATCGTCATTATGTGGTGCTAATAATGCTGCAAGAGTATTAGGAGATGTTTATGTGTAGAGAATAAAGGGTCATCTAGAGATGACAGGTTGTTATATAGGAGGATTAGCTAAGAAACTCTTGAGATCATCTAAAGATTTTTTTGCAATCCTTATTCCAATTAAAGTTAGATTCTTTCTTGAGTAGTTGTGTAAAAGGGTGAGTCCGATTCGTGAGTTGTGAAACAAATTGACGAATGGCATGTATCTTCCCTTATAAACTATGAAATTGTGAAATATTTTTAGGAGGTGGCATGTTGACAATGCCATCAATATTTTTCATATCCACCTTAATACCACGATGTGAAAATGAATCCCAATAGATTACCGCTATCAATGCCAAAGACGCATTTACAGGGATTCAAACACATGTTGTATTTACGTATACGTTCAAATATTTAATGGAGAATTTTGACGTGATCCTGGCACAAAACAAATTTGGCTAGAATTTCATCGACATAATCCTCTAAAATGTTATGCATGAAGTCATGAAAGATAAGTGTCATAGC
Organism: Cunninghamia lanceolata; assembly: GCA_027924645.1. Taxonomy (NCBI): domain Eukaryota; kingdom Viridiplantae; phylum Streptophyta; class Pinopsida; order Cupressales; family Cupressaceae; genus Cunninghamia; species Cunninghamia lanceolata. The sequence continues at coordinate 12,398,057 of BSBN01000524.1, forward strand.
ACGTTGATAAGTCACACCAACATTCTTTAATCTGAACATCATGACAACCCAACAAAATGTTCCCCAAGGAGTTCTAAAAGCTATTTTATATTGATCTTGAGGATTGATGAATATTTGATTATAACCAGAGAAACCATCCATGAAGGAAAGTAAGGCATGGCCTGCAGTGGAATCGACAATCATATCGATATTAGGAAGAGGAAAATCATCTTTTAAAGATGCTTTATTTAAATCTTGAAAATCATTACACATTTGAATACAATTTCCATATTTAACAACAACCACAATATTTGAGATCCAAGGTGAGTAGTTAATAGGGAAGATAAAGCTTGCTTGACGAAGCTTCTCTATCTTAGCTTTGACTAACAATGCAACCTTTAGATTCATTTTGTGAATCCTTTGTTTTATACTTTTGGTGTTAGGATGAATGACGATATTATGTGTTACCACCTTAGGGTCAATGTTGGGCATGTCGGAGTATGTCCAAGCAAAGAGATCAGAATATTCCTGCAAAAGAGAAGTAAGTTCTTGATTTTCTTCAGGATTTAGACAATTTCCAATAGGGACAAATTTTTCAAGGTTATCCTTATCCATCAAGACATCAACAGTCTTTCCATTAAGGAGAGTACTTCAGTCTAGGATTTTAGGAGGATGAAGGGATTCCATAGATGACTCATGAGATGTCGAAGTACCATTAGATAAACAAGCATCTTTCCCAAAGTATGCTTCCACATTTAAATAATAAGGAAGTCCACGATCATGATGGTAATGAGGTAAATGATCATAAGCTCCTAGGAATTCAGCCAAAGCTTCATCTGTTGAGAAACTATCCAAAGGAACATTTCTAGAATCACACTTTGTATCAATTAACTCCAGATATATTGAATCAAGTGTAGATGATGAAATTGTGTTTACATTTAGATTAAGATGACAAGCGGCTTTGGTGGGCTGTAAAGGATGATATCCAAGTCCAAACGAGGAGTAATGTGGATTATCCTCTAAGGGGAATTTAATGCCTTGTTCCTTTATACCGCAACCATTACCGTTGTATCCACATTGAGAGATAATTTGAAAACCTCAACCATAAATAGATTCCATTTTCGAAGAGGAAGGAGGCGCCCATAGGTCTCATATGTTGTAGTATAAGAATAAATATTGTCATCATTACTTTTCAAAGAAACCTTAGGTGTCTTAGGAGTAGAAATTGAAGCAACCTTAGAACTTTCTGGCTTTGACGGTGAGACTTCATACTCCCCTACAAAGGTAGGTGTAAAGTCTAACGAACCCTAGTCATCACCAAAAAGTGTATTCAAAGGTGAATTAGATTCTTCTACAATAACCTCCACAGGAGGGCCCACCCCTGGAGAAGAATTAACTTTAGAAAGATGATAAATTAAAGTAAATGGTTTAAAGTATTATCTATTTTTAGCTTTAGTTTGTAGACAACTTTCCAGAATCATATAAGATTCAATTGTTTGGAGCTTATTGTCATGAACAAACTTAATTGATCGATAAAGGGTAGATGGGACCAGCCCCATGGTATGAGTCTAGGGTCTACCAAGAAGAAGATTATATGAAAGAGAATTAGGCATGACATGGATAAGGGTAGGTAATGTCACAGGTCCAGCCTTAACAAGTAAGGTGATAGTACCCAATGATTGTCTACCAACATTATCAAAGCCACAAATGTTGAGTTTATCTGGTTTAATGAGAGATGCATCAACATTAATTTTATGTAACAAGTCTATGCCACAAACATTAAGACCTAACCCACCATCAAGCATGGTACGTCTAACCCTCATTTTATTAATAATGACGAATATCATAAGAGGCTCATATTTGTTTTGAACTTCTATGGGAGGTAATAAATGTGATTGAAAAATGATATTTGATTCTATCACATGCATACAATCTAACAGAGCTGCTACATCATTCGGCTTAATAACAGGTGGAACAATCACCTTTTGTAAAGCTTATTAGAGCATTTTGTGGTATGTAGGTGATGTTTGTATCAACTCCCATAAAGAGATCTTTGTTAGAGTAGCATGGACCTACTCAAAAAGATCATAATCTCTACCAGTATCAGTAGGAAGATGAGGTGCTTGAGGAAGAATAGGTTGAGAAGGTGGAAGAGAAGCTGTAACAAATGTGATTGATTTCTTTTGTTTATTGTTTCTAGTGTTGTATGTGTGAGCAACCTCATGATGTATGGGTTGTTGCAACACATTTTGATTGTGTTGAGAGATTTGCTTTGCATAATTGAAGATATAACTAGGAGGTCTAGGTGTTTTTGGAGAACCACCTATTGTGATAGATTGTGATTGAAGAGCATCATTATGAAGATGCACAACAATTTTAGGTTTCTCAAGCTCTTTTTGGGAACCAAAAACATATATGATCCAAAGGGCATAATTATATACATATCTGGTCCAAGTTATAAGGCAAAAGTTGTTTTGGTTAATCTCCCTCTCTAAATTTCACTTGATGGTAACCAGAGAATCTATCAGTGAATGAATAAATTTCTCTCCCAGCTACTGATTCTGGGATCTCTTTTGTAAATGGTGTGGGAAAGGGATCATGAATACAAGCTTTATTTAGTTCCCTATAATCTCCACATATCCTTATTTTTCCTAACTTCTTATTCTGGACTACCAAGGGGTTGATCCATTCTATTTCTTCCACTGGTTTTATAATTACTGTTGCTAACATTTTATCAATCTTCGCTTTAACCCTTGTCTTCATATTTGGGTTTAGCCTGTATGGCCTTTTCCTTACCAGTTTGATTCCTTATTTCAATTAACTTTTCATCATACCTACCTCCTCCTTGATTCCCTTCATTTCTGTAAATGCTCTACGAAATAAATCCTCAAATTCAGATAGAATTTTAGTTTCTTGCACCACTACTTTATCATCCTAATAATGTCCTATCTTTACTAGCTTAGTGTTAGGAATTTATAGGTAGATCAAACCAATTCCACATAACCCAAAGGAGATAATGATACATAAAATCTTATAGATTTACCATAATGCAAATATCAATAGACAATCAACAAGATAACATAAGATATACCCTAGGAAAACCCTCATTGAAGGAAAAAAACCGGCCTCCAAAATCATCCATACTCAATGTATTATTCAACAATAAGAAATTACAATACACTCACAAAGTCTTCATGAACACCTCTGAAACATCAAGCTCCTCTAATGCATCCTCCATGTATCCAAGCATGAATCCACACATCCCATGCCATACTTTTCAATATGCACTCACAAGAGAAAACTCAATACAATGATAGCCTCTTACATAGCTGATGAAGGGGGTAAATCATAAAACACACAACAATAGAAATGGCACACATAAAATAGAATTTTTTCTTTATTGATTTGGACAACTTATTACATTACAAAAGATCAATTACAATCAGAGGAATCAATTCTCCATAGGCTGCAACACACTACAACTACACATCACCAGGCTCTGGAATCTTCTGCCTTATGTAACCCCAAATTAGTTATGGTTTATGTTTTCCCACCTATTCTTGACTCTACACTTTCCCCCTTAACTCTAATATCACCCAGGGTTCCCAAAATAGTCATAAATAGCACTCTTTGGTGGCCTCCAGCTAAATTTCAAAATTTGCAACTCCTTCCAAAAGTAGGTCAACTTCCGGGAAGCATAACTTTTGATCCGGGTGTTCGATTGATGAACCGTTTTAAGCGTCGGAAAGCTTGCGAAGTGAACTATCACGCTGAAAATCTATAAACTAATTTCTGTCAACTTTTTGGGATGTTTTAGTGCCTCATATCTCATTTCAAAAAAATTTAGGGGCTTTTCAGAAAGCAAAAACTTTAATATCTTTTAGCTCACAAATGATCTTTTCCTGATTCCTTTACCAAAGGTCTTATATTTTAGTTATGAAGCTTTCTGTAACTTCTTGCTTCAATCCATGCCCAAATGCAAACTTTCCTGAAATGGCAGGTAAACTTTCCAAAACTGGTAGTTTGCTATTTTTAGCAGTTTGGAAAAATTGAAAGTCCTACATCATTGTTCAGGAGATTATAAAACTAGAAACACTAATTATGGAAAGAAATAAAAACAACTGCAATGATTTTGAATTAACTTCTTTTTGGGTGATGTAAGATTGCCCTTACACCACTAGATGCTCCTGCATCAGACACCCAGGGTAATTTGAGAAGTGACCTTGTCATGTCTCAGGTGTTTGTTTGAGGAAGACCCAAAAGGTCAACCTCTGCCTTAGACATCCAAGAAGAATCTTCAATAGGCCTTCCTTTCCACTTCACCAGATATTCTTCATATCGCCTATTCTGAGTACTTCTTCCCACATGACTATCTAAGATCTCTTCTATCTCCTCCGTTGACGTAGATGCCGAAATACTCCACTGTTCTTCTGTTGGTCCATCCTCTATGCCACCTTCATGATATTATGTTAAATCAATAATGTTGAACATAGGGGAAATACTGATCCCACTCGACAGCTCTACCTCATATGCATTTCCTGAATCATGCTCCTTTAGGATTCTGCACCGTCCAAATTTCTTCATTTTCAACTTATTGTATGTTCCAATTGGGCACCTTTCTTTTCTCAAGTGAACCATGACTTCATTTCCTACCTGAAACTCCTTATATCTCCTCTTCTGATATGCCTTAGCCTTGTACTGAATATTCATCTTATTAATGTGCTTTCTCACCTCTTCACGCAAATTCTTCAGATGTTCTGCAAAGTCTTCAGCTTCAACACTTGTCTTTTCTCCTTTGTTTGGCTTCCTTAACTTAGAAGCATTTCTTGGGCTATTGCCATATACAATCTAGAATGGTGATTTACCAGTACTCCTATTGACATAATTATTGTAAGCAAATTTTGCCTATGGTAAAATCAAATCCCATCCCTTGGGCTTATCTTCTACTAAGCATCGTAGCAGGTTACCCAAACTCCTATTAAGTACTTCTGTCTATCCATCAGTATGTGGATGGTGTGTAGAACTAAACTTCAAATCTATCTTCAACTTCTTCCACAATGTCCTCTAGAAATAACCAACAAACTTGGTATCTCGATCTGAAACTATGCTCTTTGGTAGACCATGTAATCTCAGCACCTCTCTGAAAAATGATTCAACAATATGAACATCATCATTAGTCTTCTTGAAAGGAATGAAATGTGCCATCTTCAAGAATCTATCCACCACCACAAAAATGGAACCATGTCCTCTCTATGTCCTTGGTAAACCAAGAACAAAATCCATACTAATATCATCCCATGGCTTCTTTGGTACAGGCAGTGGCTAATATAGACTATATTTTGACTTGCTCCTTTCGCCATATGACATACTCTGCACAAATTTCCTCACATCCTGCTGCAACTGTGGCCAATAATAAGTTTCACCAACAATAGCAATGGTCTTATCTCAACCAAAGTGTCTGACCAATCCTCCACTATGCTTCTCCTTAATCAGGTTCTCTCTCATGGAACTCCTCGAAATGCACAACTAGCTTCCTTTAAACAACATGCCATCTTGGATTATGAAATCCAACCATTTTGTCTTGTCCAAAGTAATAGGTTCTAGACAAGCTTTCCAAGCCTCTGCAAAATCTAGATCTTCAGGATACAAACTTTTGAGCTCATCAAACCCAACAACCTTTATCTTCATTTCTGTCAACAAATTTTGCCTTCTGCTCAAGGCATCTACAACTCTGTTGGACTTCCCACTCGCGTGCTTCAAAACAAAAGTATAACTCTGCAAAAACTCAACCCATTTTAAGTGCCTCTGGTTCAACTTTCCTTGACTATTAAGATACTGCAAAGCCTGATGATTAGTATATAAAACAAACTCTTTTGGCAACAAATAATGTCTCCATTTCTTCAAAGCTTGAACTATTGCATAAAATTCCTAATCATAAACATAATAATTTTTCTTGGCATCATTAAGCTTCTCACTAAAATAGGCAATGGGCTTACCTTCTTGACTCGAAACAGCTCCTATAGCACTACCACTAGCATCACAATCTACTTGAAATACCTTATTGAAATCTAGAAGTGCCAAAACAGGTTGCTCTGTGATTTTCTGCTTCAATGTATCAAAGCTTTTGTTTGCTCCTTTAGTCCATCTAAACTCTTTTCTATCCCCTCTCATTGTCTCAGTTAGGGGTGCACAAATGCTACTAAAATTTCTGATAAACATTCTATAAAAACTTGCCAAACCATGAAAAGAACTTACCTTTGTATCAATAATTGGTGTAGGCCATTCAATGATAGCACTTACTTTTTAGGGTCCATCTTAAGACCTTCCTCTGAGACAACAAATCCCAGGTATACCAACTCCTTCTTTGAAAAACTACATTTCTTCAAATTAATCAACAACTTCTCCTCTCCCAGCTTCTCTAGATCTCTTCTCATATGCATTAGATGCTCATCCCAAGTCTTACTGAAAATCAAAATATCATCCAAATAAATAATTACAAAACTTCCCAAAAATTCTTTTAGTACCTCGTTCATGAGCCGTATGAATGTGCTTGGTGCATTGGTTAGCCCAAATGGCATAACTAACCACTCATACAAACCCTCCTTTGTATTGAAGGCTATCTTCCATTCATATCCTTCTCTAATTCAGATCTGGTGATACCCACTCTTCAGATCAATCTTTGTGAAGTACTTGGCTCCACTCAAACAATCCATTATGTCATCCATTCTTGGCAATGGAAACCTGTACTTGATCATGATCTTATTTGTGGCTCGAGAATATGTACACATTCTCCACTCTCCATCTTTCTCTGGTGCTAGTACTACAGGTACCGCACCTAGACTCAGGCTCTCCCTTATCAGTCCCTTCCTTAACAACTCATGAACTTGTCTGTTCAACTCTTCATTCTCTACTGGAGTCATTCTGTGGGTTGCCTTATTTGGCAAACTGGCTCTTGGTATCAAATCCATTTGATGACTTATCTTCCTCACCGGTGGTAAACCTTCTGGTACATTATCAGAGATAATGTCCTAAAATTCTTCCAACATATCTAAAACTTCTGCTGGTACATCTTCACATTTCTCTTGACTAATCTTAGGAATCAATGCAAAGTAATGATGCTCATGCTTCATACCCTCCAAAAATTTCCTACCGTCTACCAAGCAAATTCTGGAAGTACTACATACCTTTTCTTCCACCTCCTTCAAGGGTTTCAACTTATGACGAACTCCATCCTTTGTTAGGGAATATGTGTTTGCATGGCCATCATGGACAACGCTCCTATCATACTGCCATGGCCTCCCTAATAGCATATGACATGCATCCATTGGTATGATATTGCAAAGCACCTCATCATAGTAGTCTCCAATCTTGAACTTTACTAAACACTACTCATTGACCAAAGCTCTATGGTCCTTCTGCAACCATGCAATCTGATATGGATGTGGATGCTTTCTTCTTGTCAATCATCTCCTCTGAAACAAGATTGTTAGTACTTCCACTGTCAATAATAATATCACAAGGCTTACCTTCACATTTGCACCTTGTGTGGAATAAACTCTTCCTCTAATTGGGTTCTTTCTCCTCATTCAACAAAGTTCTTTTGACAACTAGGGTTTCTCCCCTTTCAGCATCTCAGAATGCTTAGACTGCGCATCTTCATCTACATGTGCAACTCGTGCATTACCTTCAGGTCTTCTATTTGTCCTTCCTTGATGTTTCAGACACTCATATGCTCGATGCCCTTCTTCTCCACATTAGAAACAAGTTCCTCTGAAACCTCCTCTTCCGGGTCCTTGTCCAAGTCAGCCCCTTCCTCTTCCTCTTTGCTCACCATTGTTCTGGTCATGAGGGCGGTAGGCATTATCCCCTCTCTGATTTCGACTGGTGCTAGCTTCTTCACTTTTCTTTTGATCTTCATTACGGCCTCCATAGGGTCTTCCACTAGTCCTTCCGCCTTGACTTCTTCCCCTTTGCTTGCTATCGAATCTTTTATTTAGCTTCTCTTCCACCTTTAGGGAAAACTGGTACTCATCTTCTATGGTGGTCATTCTGACTAGGCTCATCTCCTCTTGAATACTTGGCCTCAACCCACTAATGTAACGGGCTAGCTTCTCCTTGTTGGCCTCTGCATGGCCTATCCTAATAGTAATCTTAGACAACTCTTATGTATAATTCCTTAACAAACTTGTTACCTTGCTTCAGTCCTTGCAGCCTCTTCAACAACTCCATCTCATAATCCACAGGAATGAACTGCTTCTTCAATTTCTCCACCATCCGATCCCATCTGGTGATCTTTCCTTTTCCTCTTATGTTCCTCTCTAATTGGACCTTCTTCCGCCAAATACTGGCGTGGCCCTTCAACTTTGTTTTTACAAACTTGACCCGATCTGGGTCCTCCACATCTTCATACTCAAAATATTCCTCCATGTCATTGATCCAATCAATAAGTTGTTCCAGATTCAAATCTCTAGAATATGTAGAAACTTCGATCCTGGGTCTCTTTTCGATCTTCAAAATGGCCCTCAACAACCTAACTTCTGCAGGATCTCCTGTAGCTTCTTGTTTTTCCTCAGATAGCTCTTCTTCAGCTTCATCTTTGCTCTCTTCTCTTGTTCTTGGATCAAACCCTCTTCATAGCTCCTCTTGCAGTGCATTGATTTGCCTTTGCAGGGATCTAAAACTCTTTTTCATCAAAGCATTCCTCCCAATACAATTTCTTCATGGAGGCATCTTGATCTCCACAGCAAACCCACAACCTTAGGTCCTGGTGCAAACTACCTCACAGTCGGCGATCTATCTACACAATCAGGAACCCTCGCTCTGATACCACTTGATAAAGGGGGTAAATCATAAAACACACAACAACAGAATTGGCGCACAGAAAATAGAATTTTTTTCTTTATTGATTTGGACAACTTAGTACATTACAGAAGCTCAATTACAATCAGAGGAATCAATCCTCCAAAGGCTGCAACACACTACAACTACACATCACGAGGCTCTAGAATCTTCTGCCTTCTATAACCCTAAATCAGCTAGGGTTTCTGTTTTCCCACCTATTCTTGACTCTACACTTTCCCCCTTAACTCTACTACTACCTAGGGTTCCCAAAATAGTCATAAATAGCACTTTTTGGCGGCCTCCAGCTAAATTTTGAAATTTGCAACTCCCTCCAAAAGTAGGTCAACTTTCGGGAAACATAACTTTTGATTCGGGTGTCCGATTGACGAACCGTTTTAAGCACCAAAAAGCTCACGATGTGAACTATCACATCCAAAATCTGTAAACAGATTTCTAACAACTTTGCAGGATGTTATGGGATGTTTTAGTGCCTCATATCTCATTTCAAAAAATTTTAGGGGCTTTTCGAAAAACAAAAACTTTAATATCTTTCAGCTCAAAAATGATCTTTGTCTGATTCCTTCGCCAAAGGTCTTATATTTTAGTTATGAAGCTTCCTGTAACTTTTCACTTCAATCCATGCCCAAATGCAAACTTTCCTGAAATGACAGTTAAACTTTCCAAAACTGGCAGTTTGCTATTTTTAGCAGTTCAAAAAACTGAAAGTCCTACATCATTATTCAGGAGATTATGGAACCAGAAACACTAATTATGGAAAGAAATAAAAATAACTACAATGATTTTGAATTAACTTCTTTTTGGGTGATGCAAGATTGCCCTTACACCACTGGATGCTCCTGCATCAATAGCCTACAGAATAAGAGCCAACCCTAACCACTAACCATGTGCTTGCTTTATAGACTCAAGCTCACACAAATACAACTTGTGGTAGTGGATAAAACCAATGTGACTCAAAACCATGAGCACAAAACCATTGACCCTAAGATTAATTATTTTGCACAAATAATAAATATTTGCCTTATGTCTCCCAATGTTAAATATAACTTTTACAAGTGATACCAAATAAATATTTAATGTGGCTAAACACATCAATTAAGATGCATCACAAAAGAATATTTATTTTACATTTAAATTAATTAATGTTATGCAAGGTGAACAACACCTTTTTCCCAACACTTAGGGTCTCCTTATTTTGCAATGTTTCTTCCCTAAGTTTGATAGGTTTATTGTAGTATTTCTCCTTAGGTTCAGTCGGTAGTTCTGGTTCCCTTTCTCCTTCTTGAACATTTATTTCTAGGTAATTTATATCCTCATCATCTATTTGTGTTGCCTTATAGAATTTATGACCTGTGTGTTTTGATTCTTGATCTATCCACTCTATGAGTTTCCATATACCTTATGTTCTAGGTGGTGGTAGACTTTGTACTTATTTTTCTCTTTCTTCCTCTGTAGTTTGTTGGAAGATTATCTCCTTCATTTCCAAGAGTATAGTATGTATATGTTTGTCTAGGCTGTAAAAGGAAAATGTGTGCACAAAGTCATTTTGTATCTCATCCCAATTTTTGGTTTCTCTTCTCCTTTCTTAGTTTATGTACCAAGTTTGTGCTACTGGTGATAGTGTCCAGTAGAATAGATGGGTATAAAGTATATTGTCGTACTCGGTTCTACCTTTCCATACCTGTATACAGATGGTTAAATGCTCTTGTGGTGGGATCTGTCCCTCATATTTAGGTATGATCTTATACCCTCCTTCCTCTGGTAGATATCTTGTCTTCATAAGAATCTTAAATACTGGCCAATGTTCAATTGTATCTTTATGGGTGGTCCACCAATTTGCCGCATTGCATACTAATGTATGTTGTACTACATCTAGTCTCATGTGCTCATTTGTAAAAAAATTCTCCATCTCTATCAAGTATACTCCTAAAAACTTAGGTAGTTTGATGTGTGAAATGCCTCACATAATGTGATTTATTTGTATTCTGCTCTTCAAAGTTGCCGCATGCATTCTACAGTGGATTCTCATCTAATGCGGAGGTTTGCAGTAGGTCTTCTCTACTAGTTCGAAGTATAAATATCCTTCAAAACCTGATCATTCTTCAAGTTATCAACTCTGGTTCATTTCTTATCCATGCCTCTAGTACATCCTCACTATCTATACTATAATTATCATCTTCTACTTCTATCTCTCCCTTTGAATTATCTTCTTCTACTATCTCATCCATATCTAACTTGGATATTGAGTATATATTCTTAGGATAGTCATCATTGCCTTCCACATAGTTGGATTCTTCAATGTATGCTTCTTCCATGGTTGCTCCCAAAGGCATGTATAAAATTTTATTGTTATCTGCAAAAGATAATTCCTCTTTGTGGGAGTCAACAATACCATTTGCGTCAACAAACTATCTCTGTTGCAAGTATGTGCTAATCGGTGTTGTCATTGATGTCAACAAGCTTGTGTTGTCATTGGTGTCAATTGTGTCAAGAATATGAGTAGTTCATGTTGAGTAGAGATCAGAGATAAGATTGTGCAGAGATGAGGATATGAGCTTTTGTTGAAGTTGATTTGGTTTCCTTGAAGAGATGCTGAAGATGTTGAGAATATGATCGTGATGGTGAATATGAGTAGTTTGTGTTGAGCAGAGATCAGAGATAAGGTTGTGCAGAGATGAGGATATGAGATTTTGCTGAAGGTGATTTGGTTGCCTTGAAGAGATGCTAAAGATATTGAGAATATGGTCCTAATGGTTAGTTTCCAAGTGCTTTTGAGAAAATTTGATTAATAAAGGAAACATTGTGTTGAAGATGTGTTTTGACTTAACAGAGTAATGTTTTGGATTTGCTCCGCATTTATTCCTTATTGAAGATCTGCTTTTGCAATTTGAACATGTTGTTTAGAGGTGTTCAAAGATGCCATGCTCTAGATTTGGTGCTCTAATTTTTTGTGCAGATAAAGTTGTTTTCACCAGTGTGTTGACTTTACTTTTGGGTTGTGAAGAGGTGTTTGGGAGAAACTATTTTGCTCTGCATTTCTCTGTAGATTTGTTTCTAGCTTTGCAGTTCTAGATTTATGCTTATAAGGTCTATATGCTTCTTCAGTTCAAGTGGTTCATGGTTTGGTGCTCCACAAGTTCGTTTCTTGAGTTGCAGTTGATGACAGAGTAATCTAAGTGCTTTGGTGTGAACTTTCTTCAGGTGAAAGATGTTGCAAAGGATTTTGTTGGTTTTCAGGTGCTTGTGGATGTTTCTAGATCATGTTCAAGCTTGGTGCATGGTCCGCATGTTGTCTTTTGGTCTTGAGGAAGCGTACACTTAAAAGTTCATTGTGCTAACACAGGTTTATCCAACTTGGTTGTTTACACTAATTGTGATTGTGCTTCAGTGATTGTGAAAGCAAGATGAAGTGTGTATGTATGGATTTAGGTCCATGCTAAGGTGTGATGTGGTCAAAATTTGATGTAGGAGCATCCCAAGTTGCAGAGCAATCTTGCATCAACCAAAAATATTTGCATTCTTTCTTTGTTTCTTTCATTTTCTAGTTCATTCCAGTTCAGATAGTAAGAAGCAGTTTCAGTAGATTGGTCTACATTTTGCCGCATTTGCATTTCAGAGCTTGCAGAGGACTTAACATCTAGATATCATCATGCACATTATATCCAAAATTCAAATCATTTGGATTAGTTTTTGGAAAGATATTGCTATTATAAGATCGATTGTTTTATTATAATAGAGCATTCAAAAAGTTAGTTGGAGGAGAAGACTTGCAAAGCACTTCCATGACTTGTGGAGCTAAATGAAACATCATTCAAGGCACTATGGGACATGGCCGACCTTCCCTAAGATCTGCACCTTGTTTCATTCACCTACGGAGGAGTACAAGTTGCTTAAGGTCGACCTATCCATGTACACACGTTACACCTTCATTGGGGACTATAACTTCTTCCTTGGCCGACGCAGAGGATTTATTGAGCCTGGAGATGATATATATAGATCCTTATGATGTATTAGGAAGTCAGTTAGTAATAATGATAGATTAGATTAATTCCTTATGTTTTGGAAAGGTGCTTCATTGTAAAATCTTGTATATCTGATGTATTTGGAATCAGGCCTGTGAGCCCTTATTTTGTAGCCTGCATGTTGCCGACATGTAAGTATTTTGAATCTTTGATATATTGAGCATCTGAATCTACATTTTTATTATATATTTGAGTTGCTTCCATTGTGTTTACTCTTGTTGCATGGCCTGGACTATTCACTCTGTGGACCCTCCGACCGTGACTGCACCAAGTGGTATCAGAGTGAAGTTTGAATCCATTGGGAGCGAAGTTGAGCAAAGTTTGTGAAGGACTTTCGTAAGATCTTTCTATGAATAGATCACTTAACCTAAGGCAAACTACCTATGTTTTCAACCAATCGTCGATTGTGAGGCAGTTGTCACCTTGTAGTCTGATAGCTGAATTTTAGGCAGTTATACTTGATCCTAGGAAGAGATGCCACTGAGGAGAATACCTGCTATTGGTACTATGGCTGGAAGAATGGATAAAATGATGGAGATGATGAAAATAATGCGATTTTGATTGGATGTTGTTGAATAAGATCGAAGAAGAGGATTTACATCTCGATCTAATGTTGAAAGTGATGATGAAGAATTTCAATTCATTGATCAAAATGAAGAAACCCTAGAAGAAGAAGATGAATCAGATCAAGTGAAGATGTTGAGAGCTATTTCAAAGATTGAGAAAAGACCTAGAGTGGAAGTACTAAACTATACTGGAAACTTGAATCCGGAGGAGTTGATTAATTGGATAAATGACCTAGAAGAATACTTTGAATATGAAGAGATTGAAGATACTAAGAAGGTGAGATTTGCAAAGACTAAGTTGAAAGGACATGCTGCTATTTGGTAGAAAGAAGTACAGTTGGATAGAAATAGAAGAGGAAAAAAAAATCATAAAATGGAATAAAATGGTGACAAAGTTGAAGAATCAGTTCATACCTATTGACTATGAGTTGGAATTGTTGAAGAGAATGCAAAACTTGAGACAAAAGGAGAAATCTGTGAAGGAGTACATTGAAGAATTTCATAAGATGATTATAAGGACATGACACAGTGAAGTAAGCAAGGAGAAAGTGGCAAGATACATCAATGGACTGAGATTGAACATTCAAGAAGAACTAAGTTTGGTGAGGATGACAACACTGGAAGAAGTATACCAGTTTGCCGTGAAAGTTGAAGAAAAGTTGAACAAGAAGCATGAGTAGAGATAGAGAGGCAATGGAGGCAAATTTCAGAGAGGTAGAACATTTTTTGGAGGAGAAAGATCATATGCAGAGTAAAACAGACAAGATAACACATTCAAGAAGGAAGACAGAGATAACAAAGCATACCGAAGAGATGATAGAACTTTCTACCGTAGAGGAAACCCTAATTCTTACCGGAGTGAAGGATACAAAAGAGATGGAAGAGGGTTTGATAAGAGAGCATTCAGAGGAACTTGTTTTAAGTGTGGAGGTGAAGGACACAGAGCATTTGAATGTCATTAGGGAAGTACAAGTAAGAAGATAGAGAACAGTGGAAGAACAACTTATGTAGAAGAAGAACCTGTTGGATCACCTAATTCAGTTGGTAAACCTGAGAAAGGAGAATCACTAGTCATGAGGAGAGAACTATTTCAGTAGAGACAAATGAGGAACCACCGTAGAGGAAAAGTTTGTTCCAGACCAGATGCGAATTAGGAGGTAAATGTTGTAAGGTTGTAATTGATAGTGGTAATTCTGATAATTTGGTTGCAGAGGAGATAGTGACTAAGCTAAACCTAGAAAGATTGAAACATCCTAAGCCCTATCAGATAGCATGGATTTAGGATGATCACAAGGTATTGGTGAGTGAACAATGTTTGGTAAAATTTCATGTTGGATCTTATCATGATGAAGTATTGTGTGATATTATGCCTATGGATGTATGTCATATATTATTGGGTAGACCATGACATTATGATAGAAAAATTATACATGATGGGAGAAAGAATACCTATACTATAACATCAAATGGAAAGAGAATTACCTTGATTCCTTTGGAAGATGAGCCTAAAGGTGAAGCATGCGGAAATGCTAGAATTTGTTTGGTTGATGGAAGGAAATTTCTGGATGGTTTGAGACATGAGAATATGTGTTATGCTTTGATCCCTAAGCAGCCTGGAACCCTAAAGACAGAGATTGAAGAATCATATCCTGTGGAGATAATTGAATTGTTGATAGAGTATGAAGACATCATATTAGATAATGTACCTGAAGGATTGCCACCAATCAGGAGTATCAGTCATCACATGGATCTTATACTTGGAGCTAGTTTGCCAATAAAGTAGCACACAGAATGACACCATCATAGAATGCATAATTTAATAGACATATACAAGAGTTTTTGAGAAAAGGATTGATAAGAGAAAGCTTGAGCCCTTGTGCAGTACCTATAGTGTTAGCACCAAAGAAGGATGGAGAATGGAGGATGTGTACAAACTCTAGAGCAATCAACAAGAACACAATTAAGTATAGATTTACATTGCCTAGGATGGATGACATTATGGATTGTTTGAGTGGAGCAAAATTTTTTACAAAGATAGACTTGAAGAGTAGATACTATCAGATCAGAATCAGAGAAGGAGATGAATGGAAGACTACTTTCAAGACAAATAAAGGATTGTATGAATGGTTAGTGATGCCTTTTGGATTGACTAATGTACATAGTACTTTCATGAGATTGATGAATGAAGTCTTGAAGAAATTCTTGGGTGAGTTTGTTATTGTATACTTGGATGATATTCTGATTTTCAGTAAGACAAAAGAAGAACATTTGTGGCACCTGAGACAAGTATTGCAGAGATTACGAGAAGAGAAATTGCTGATAAACATCAAGAAATGTAGTTTCATGAGGGAAGAATTGGTATGCTTGGGATTTATGATTTATGCGGAAGGATTGAAGATGGACCTTGAGAAAGTTAGAGCAATTGTTGAGTGACCAACACCTATGAGTATTGGAGAAGTCAGGTCATTTCATGGATTAGCTAGTTTCTATCAAAAGTTTGTTAGAAGTTTCAGTTCAGTATGCACACCAATGATAGAGACAATGAGAGGTGACAAGAAGGACTTTAAGTGGACATCAAGAGAAAATAAAAGTTTTGAATTGTTGAAGCAAAAGTTGACAGAGCAACCAGTGTTAGCATTACTAGATTTCAACAAAGTATTTCAAGTAGATTGTGATGCAAGTGGAAATGCAATAGGAGTAGTGTAAAGTCAAGAAGGTAGACCAGTAGCATATTTTAGTGAGAAGTTGAATGATGCAAGAAGAAGATATTCAGTTTATGATTAGGAATTCCATGCCATAATTCAAGCTTTGAAGAAGTGGAGACATTATTTGCTGCCTAAAGAATTTGTGTTGCATACAGATCATCAAGCTTAGTAGTATCTGAACAGTCAAGGAAAGTTGAATCATAGACATATGAGATGGGTAGAGTTCATGCAGAGTTACACCTATGTACTGAAGCATAGGAGTGGGAAATCTAACAAAGTTCTAGATGCATTGAGCATGAGAAGGAATTTGTTGACAGAGATGAGAGTTGAAGAATTAGGTTTTGAAGAGTTGAAGCACATGTATGAAGAAGACCTTGATTTTGTAGAATCATGGAAAGCATGTAAGGATCCTGTTGTGATAGATAGGAGTAAGTGGTTGGATTATTTCATTCAAGAGGATATGTTGTTCAAAGGAATTCGGTTATGTATACCTAGGACTTCAATGAGAGACAATTTGGTCAAAGAGAAGCACAGTGGTGGATTAGTAGGACATTTTGGAATTGATAAGACAATGGCTTTGGTAAGTGAAAATTACTTTTGGCCTCAGATATATAAGGATGTAAGGAAGTTTGTGTAGAGTTGTAGAGTATGTCAAGTTGCAAAAGGGAATAGTCAGAACACTGGGTTGTAAAAATCTTTGACAGTACCGGAGAGACCTTGGGAAGACATAAGCATGGATTTCATATTAGAATTGCCGAAGACACATAGAGGACATGATTCTATATTTGTAGTGGTGGATAGATTTTAAAAAATGGCACATTTCATACCTTGCAAGAAAACAAATGATGCAGTTCATGTGGCTGACCTATTTTTCAAAGAGATTGTGAGATTGCATGGATTACCTAAGAGTATAGTTTCAGACAGAAATACAAGATTCCTTGGATACTTTTGGAGGACACTCTGGAAGAAGATGAAGACAGATTTGAAGTTTAGTTCAACATTTCATCCACAGACTAATGGACAGATAGAAGTAGTAAATAGGAGTTTGGGAAATTTGTTGAGATGTTTGGTTGGAGAGAAGACATGTGTAGACACTTAAATTTGTCCATGTCTTGACCATTACCTAGTCGACACTTTACTTAGACATCATAAGACATTTTGTCCTAATCCCATCTTAATCACCTAGCAAATTAATTGAATAAATCATATTTATTTAATTAATCCCCCATTAACATGTCCCAAATAATTCAAATAAAATATCTGAATTATTCCCTCACCTCTCACCACATTGCAACACATGTCACATAGTACAACTTCCACTTAATACACCTTCACATGTCAAACTAATTCAAATAAAATATTTAAATTAGGTCTCATTTATCCTCCATCGCACATTTGTCACATGACTACAACTCCTCATGGAGTGGGAAACCCTAATCGATCCTAGCCGTCCACATAGCACAAAAAACTTTCGATCTCAACCCTTCATTCAAATCATCCTTTTCCTATAAATAAACCCTCTCATGAGCTATTTGGACATCTAGTTTTCAAGTAGCCTCATGCTGTCAAATTTCCTTTAGAATCATCTCTCATTCATCTTCATCCCATTGTTATGTTGCTGAAATAGTGAGCAATCAACAAACAACCCTTCAACATCATGCATTCTCATGCAAGATCGAGAAAAGCCATGGAGATAAGGCAAGTCTAGTGTGGATTTGATTTGCATTTGAGTTCATTGTTTTCATTTTCATACTAGTTTGTACTTCATGGTGCTAGTTAGGGTTTTAATATTTTCTATTTTGATTTTTTCCCTAGATTTTTCCCTAACGACAAATGGTGAACCCAACGTGAACATGCTCTAAGGATCTAATCATTAGTTTTTGCAAGTTTTTGTTGCAAAAAAAATTTGTATTTTTCTAACCCTAGTTTGTCAAGTTTTGGGAGTGAATTGTTGCAGGCGACCTCCTGGGTTGAAACTGACATCACCATTGCGTCCGGGAGGCCATTTCCATGAATTTTGACTATAAACTTGCCTAGTTTTGGTGATAGTGAAAATTTTGAAAATTTTGAATTTTTTAGTTCGCAGTTCTTACCGTACGGAGCCATACGGCCTGTGATATCTGTGCAAATCGATTGTTGATCTCTGATTTATGTCACAGGTTTAATGTGGTTTTTTGATTTGCAGAGTTTAACGCCTTTGTTGTAGGTTCGATCTGTGTTTACATGTTAAAGATTTGTTACAGGATTTAAGAAAAACTGTGGCCACCATTGATAAACCTTAAATCCCTGTTGGATCCCGGTCGCTTCCCCTATTGCAGCTCTAAACACCCCTGTCAAAACCCTCATCTGCCACCCTCTGCAACCCTTGATTCCTTTATCGCCACCATTGGTTCGCCATTGTAGTGGCGCCCCCTGCTAAAAACCCTTGAGCCACCTCTATTAATCCTCTGCCACCCATTTTCTAAACCCTGATGCCAGCGCTGCACCGCCTTAGAACCCCTTGACCGCCACTTTGATAAACCTTCGTCACCACCTCTACATTCGAGTCGCCACCCATGATCCCCTAGTCGTTGTTCTTAAAACCTCTGTCGACCTCATTTTATTAACACTCCTCCACCGGTGGCAGCTTCAAATGACAACGTCGCCTCATCTTTGGCTGGTTAGTCACCACCTAATGATGACCAAGGTTCTCCTGGTGAATCTTTGCTTCCATCTCTTGACTACCTATAACACTCTCTTGACCATCTCTTAACCATCCTTTTGGGTTCCAATCGACCCTTGGTCTGTGATCTGTGATGGTTTAAAGCTCTGCCATGGGTGTTTGACTCTAGCCATTGCTTTAGGGTTTTTGACCTCATTTATAGTAAGCTACGGTCACCTTAGTGACCGCAGGGAGGGCCCTTAGCCCCTATCTTTACTCATTTTTTAATTTTTGCTTAGGCTTAGGCCCTGGTCACATGGGTGTGTTGGCAAGAGACACTATATGGATTCATTAATGTTGTCATTGATAGCAACAAAGGTTATCCCACACATCCACAATGCATGATAAGTCCTCACCGGAAGTCAGATTGAAGAAGTGTTGAGGTTCGGTAAGCAAGAACAGAGTAGTCAGTAAGGTCCGACAGACAGGTCCGGATCTCTCAGTAGAAGTATCTAAGTGAAGTGCGGATTTGGGGAAGTCAAGAGGAGTATCTTGACTGATAGATTCCAAGTTTTGAGCCTCTGGTGTGAAAAGGATAAAGAGATATGAATGCTTGAGTGTCGGGTTCCCAAGTGACAGTGTGAACAGAGGAAGAACTGACTGGCAGAACAACAGACAAGTATTCTGGATGTGTTACTGATGATGGAAAAGGTTCTTAAGGCATAAGTTATGTTTGGCTGATGTAAGTGATGACTTCTACAAGTATATGCTTGATCCACATTACTTGATATGCAAGGATTCAGCCGACAGATCAGAGTTTGTGAAAAGATTGACTATTCCGGGTGCCGACTAGAAAGGTGATGAAATCACTTGTGCGGATATATATACAAGATGGATTTAGCTATGAGAGATGTTGTTGTGGAAAGTAATGTGCGAAGAAAAGCAGTAGAGCCGAATAAAAGCATAAAGGAAGATCCGATATGTGAAAGAAGAGCAACATAAAGAAGAGGAAAGATGAAGTGCAGCAGATCAGTATACAGAGCCTAACCGGAACTGAACTCCAGCATATGTTGATGCTTCTTATTAGTTCAAGTATTGTATTACACTCTTTATAAATTGTAGACAGTGTGTCTCTTGTAGGCAGTGTGCCTCTTGTGAGCAGTGTGCTCGGGCTGTGAGCCCTAATTGGCAAGTGCCATTTTTGTACTTCCATTCTTCTAACAGAGAATACAATCTTGGGTTAATCACCCCGTGGTTTTTCCCTTAACAGGGTTTCCACGTCAAAAATATTGTGTCATGAATATTTCTATTTCATAGTTATGTTTGCTTCTTTAATTTGATGCTACACTAATTATTAAGAAAGTTCAGAAAGCTGAAATAATTAAGATAACTGATTCACCCCCCCTCTCAGTTATCAACAGGGTGACCAGGGGCCTTAAAAGCCCTAACCGCTTGCCCTTAACCATCAAACTTAATCACTAGGCTCTTAGAAGCACATATGACCGCTCTAGCAGTAACCACTAGCAGTTTAATTAGATAGTTAGACTGTGCCTTTGTCTTCTACATGCCCTAATAGGGCATTTTTTCTTTCTTTTGATCATAACTTCACCATATGATATCGAAATCGCGCAAACGAGGACTCGTCGGAAAGATGACTTGGCAAACTATGTAGTGGTGAAGACCATTTTAGGTGACTATCATTTTACCAATTTTTTCTCAGTCAAAGTCAACATTGCTTTTCAACTTCAAATGAGCATATCTCTTGCGTTCTTTATCTGATTTTCGTGAATTTTTTTAAAAGTGCATAGAATTTTGTCTAGAATCTGTTCATGCAATTTATTCTGCTGTATCTAATCATTTTCATCAATTATTTATCAGATTCCTTATTTTCACATGGCGTGTAGGTGATCATACGGGGCTGGAACAACATCAACATCAGCATGCCCAATAGATTGGAAGTGATAACATTAAGGTGCATTCATTCTAATCTTTCATTTCTCATAATCATTGCTTGTCTCACATTTCAATTTGGGCTCCTACAATGAATCATAGTCTTCATCACACATAAAAAATTGGGCATAAAATGAACAAGTGTCTTCCTTCACATTTTGACTTGGGATCTAAAAAGAACTAGTGCTTGAAGTATTTGGTGAATTTGTTTGTGATTAGAGGTGTGCATGCTTTTCTCATGCACTTTGTGTGATCTTGAGAATCAAAAACACCTCTCATCCATTCATTTTCACACCACACATTTCCTTTCTTAAGGGGAAATTAACAAGTGTAAGTGTGAATCAAGTGTGCGTGTGTATGCTCTCTCCTCACACCTCAAGGTGATCTTGGAGATCAAAATCACCTCACTTGATTTTATTTTGTCATACCCTTCCTAGGAGGCTTGCTTGGAGACACACCACTCCAAGGGACGACCTCAACCGAGGTGTGAATCGAAAGACACCCTCTTTGGAAGTCAAAAAATTGTCACTCTTGGCTAAGCCCCAAAGAACTTTATACCTTTGGGAAGTGAATGTGAAGGGTGGGTTACCCCTTTCTCCTGGCTGTGTGGCAGGATTTCTCTTTCAATTCATTTCCCTAGTCAACCTTGTACAACCTAGAGTAGGACCTAATTGGCTATACCCCACTTGACTAGTCATAGGGCTTGTTGATGTGTCTTCATGTGCTTGATTAATCATCATCACATTCTTCAATTTCAAATTAAAACTTGCTTATGTGTCTTGCATGAGTGATTCATGTGTGTACATGTGTATCATTTGTTTGAACATTGCCAAATCAAGCTATAAACACCAAACACATAAAGACAAGTCATTCCTAAACATACTTGTCCTACTCATCATCCATCCATTCCAAGTCATCATATCCTAATCACCTTCCCTAATCACATCATCCAACCATCCACATCTTGATCTTCCTACTTGTCCTATCCTAATCATATTCTTATCATATCTTCATCATTCGACCTCATCATAATCATATCCTATCCATCATTCCTGATCATTACACCTTATCCTAATCATATCTTAATCATCATTCCTAACCACATCATATCCTAATCACATTCTAATCATATCTTTATCATTCAACCTTCATCCTAATCATCATCATCTTCATTCTAGTCCAATCAAATTCATCCTAATCATATCATAATCATACCCTAATCATTCCTAATCATCCAATCACTCATTCCAAATCATTCCACATCATCCTAATCCTAGTCATTGCTAGTCAAAATGGCCCTAATCATAAACAAGCCCAATCCTAATCCTAATCCTAAGCCCAAAGTCATAATTCAAGGAGGCCCTCCCTCTAGTTCAAACAATGAAGACAAACCAAAGCCCAAAATCATAGTTCAAGGGGGCTCTCTCTAGTTCAAACAATGAGACAAAACCTAAGCCCAAAATCACAATCCAACGAGGCCCTCTCCCTAATCCTAATCATGAGACAAATCCAAGACCTAAAATCATACTTCAAGGGGCCCCTTCTCCTACTTCCAATGATGACATGAACTATGTTGTATACCTTTAGGGACAAGATGAAATGAAAAGACTTAGACACATGTGTGACACCATGCCAACATATAAAAACAAGGTCCTAGCACCCCAACTCCAAGACCTCATCCAAACACTTCACCAAATGCTCCAACCCTTTGATCAACAAACCATACAAAGAATTCAAGCCCTCTTCCAAAAATTTCAACAAATCAAATCACCTCAAATCCAACGTCTCCTATCTCAAGCCCAACAATTCATTGCCACTTGTCAAATCCAACCTCAACATCATTCACTTCAATCCTATGTGTCAACCCCCTCCACTTCATACCAACCCAATTCATCTACCTGCCAAGTCAATGCTACATAAACCAATCCAACTTCTTTCCAAGTCAATTCCACATCAACCAATCCCCCTTCTTTCCATGTCAATGCTACATCCACCTATCAATTCATTCCACAACAAGCACATGTGAGCCCAAGTCCACCTTTGCAACAAGTCCAAATGCCTTCATGTTCTAATGCCACCTTTGACAAGGGAAACACCAATCTAGGTCATGCATCCTATAAGTATATTATACCACCATCCAATCACATGCCAATCCGAGATGCTCCTAGTTTTACCCCAAAACCACCATTCAATCTGCTTGCCAAGATATCAAATCCACGTCCTAAGTTCAAACATTACAAAAGTAAATATGTGGAGTTATCCAAATCCACCAATCCATCCAATCCAATTGTCCCTCCACTTAATCAAAATCCCAACCATGAGCCAACACCATCTACCTTCATTACCCATTCATCCACCCCTACACCTACAAAGGATGTGATCCAAGGGCTACTAGTGAGGAATCAAACACCGCCATGTCATCCAACAAATATGTTTGAAACTATCAAAGAGTCCTCAAACACCATACCTAGTCTTCCAACCACTTCATAGAGTTCACACCCCCTTGAGCCAATTCAAGAGTCTCCCCCCATGACCCCAAGTCAACCTCCATCATGCCCTCATGTGGTTGACCATCAAGAACATGTCAAGCCTATCCAAGAGCCTTCCAGTTCCACCTCCATTCAAGCAAATCAAGAGGTATGTCAAGAGCACAATCCTAAGCATGGGGAAACATCAAGCCCCCATAATCAAGATCAAATCACTTTAATTCAACCTATCCATAACATTTATCTTTTCCATGATCAAGACATTATTCATGATGAAGAACCTATCCACGAGAACCTTGATCCTATTCATCCCCCCACAACCATTCATGAGAAAGACACCCAAGACCTACATACTTCATCTAATAAAAGTCTTGTCGACCTACTTGAGCATTCACCCCATTTCATGGCCTTCCTTTGAAGTGAATAAACTTCCCCTCCATCTAGCCCAATCCATGATCCAATCACTTCCACCTGTCATGATGATACATGTGGCTCCCAAGCAAGCATAGAAGATCAAACAAATAACTTGGATCTTAATGAACATAATCAAGATCCTAATCCTTCCACATCATCCATTATCAACCCTATTGGTCTATCTGCCTTCATTCATGAATGTTCCTCCTTGGGACAACAACGATCATTATCAACTTCACCTTCTCCATCAAATAGGGAACTCAAGTCTAGTGCCCAAAACACACATAATCCCATTATCCTTCGCATGCTCCAAAACATGAATTACCAAGGTAAAGGCTTAGGCCTTCATGAACAAGGTATTTTGGAGCCTATCCATGTCAATGTTCCTCCTTGCTCATATGGCCTTGGATACACACCCCAAGGTAAACAATTTCAAGATATTGGTACCACCTCCATTCCTCCTAAGTCCACTTTCCATTACAAATCTTATCATATTCCAAAGACATATGTTGTCATTCCACCTCCATCATCCTAAAAGTGTCAAAATCATGTGACCATACATCTTCCACCATCCACTTTGCCTCCACTGCTTCCAACTCCTAATATCCCTCCATCCACTTTACCTCCATTGCTCCCAACGCCTAATATCCCTATCATTCATAAATACCCTTACATTCCTAATCATGACCAACAAATGGACACATTGTCTAAGCATGAAGCTTCCACTCATTCCACCCAACCTATGGGATTCAAAAATAAACATTTGGATGCCTCTACCTATAAAGACAAAAGTCTTAAGGGTCCTAATGCCTTAGGGTACAAATGCAAAGAATCAAAGCAAGGTACATTCAAAAATCCATCCAAGCCCATACCTCCAAAAGCAAAGTCAAAAACTAAAATGGTATGGGTCCCTAAGAAAAAAGCAAACAAGTCAACTGAGGCATCCACCTCTCAAAAATCCCAACCATCCTCATCCATTCATAAATGCCATTCCATTCCAAAAACTCAAATTACTTCATCCCACATGAAAACCAAAAATCATAAAAATACTAAGTCTATGTGGGTCCCTAAATGCTTACATCGCTCATACCCTAAGCAAACATCGCCATTGCTTCCTACACCACCATCCACCTAAAAGCTTCAATGTTTAACATGATGTGTGCAACCATTGGTCGTGATTCCTTTCCATACCTCCATCACCCCATCATTCAATTATTATCCTACATATCTTCCTCATCACCTCCCTATGGTCCATGCTTTTGCATAAACCTTTCATCCATCCTTTTGCATAAGTCCTACATAATCCACATCATGATCCACTATCTCGCATCCATCATTACATAAGTCTTACTTAATCCATATCATAGTCCACCATCTACCTAATGCATCTTGCTTTCACACAATCCCCTACCAACATCTTGAGCATAATGGCATTTGACATGGTCCATGCGACATCCATCTTCAATGGGACTATCACCATTCATGGCACTAGACACTTGAGTCCCTCCTGTCC
The DNA here is from genome assembly GCA_027924645.1 of Cunninghamia lanceolata. Taxonomy (NCBI): domain Eukaryota; kingdom Viridiplantae; phylum Streptophyta; class Pinopsida; order Cupressales; family Cupressaceae; genus Cunninghamia; species Cunninghamia lanceolata. The sequence continues at coordinate 12,423,192 of BSBN01000524.1, forward strand.
ATATTCCCCTTCTCCCATCCAAATATTCAAAAAAATAAAAAAGAAAAAAGAAATCCATTCGTCCAATGGTGAAAACCACCCTTGGTGGCGCCTTGGATAAGTACCATGATGAAAACCTGGCAAACAGGTGTCATGTGTAGGTTGATCATCTATGTCACTTACACTTGGGGACACATTGTCTCATCCATTCCAACCTATCATTTCATATCCTATCTTACCATCCTTATCCATTATACCCACATTCCTATCCATTTGAGTCCACTCATCCTCCCTTCTTCCTTTTGATCTTGATAAAGATATGGGGCAAATGTTGAAACATGCTTTGGTTATCCCTTGATATACCTCATCCTTTCCAATCCATCATATCATCATCCTATTTTTATGAGCTTTGTCATGTAAAATCCTAAGCATTACACTTAGAATGGGGCATGTTGTTCCTGTGTGACATAGTCTTTGGAAATCACATCCTTGCTCTCTTATGCGTACATCCATTCCATCCACTTATCATCCTATCATCCATCCTCTTATCCATTCATCCAATCCTACTTCCATCCTTGCACCTAGATTTGGTTTCCCCTTGTCATTGGTATCTAGCATAAAGGCTATTCAAAATTGTCATCCAATGCCATCTAAAACATTCAAAAAAAGAATCCAAAAAAAAATTCAAAACATTTCAAAACACAAAAAAATTAAAACATGTCAAAATACAAAAAAATAAAATATTCCCAAAAATACAAAAAAATTAAATATCCAACAAAAATCCAAGCAATTCACTCAATCAATCATCCCAATTATTCCAATCAAATTAATTCATTAATTTAATTCAAATCAATCTCCCAATTCTTCAAATCAAATCAATCGCATTAATCATCATTTCAATCAAGGCACTTCATCAAAATCAAATCAATCCAAATCACTCAAATCATTCCAATCAAATCACTTCATTCAATTCATTTCAAATCAAATCAAATCAATCCAATTCAAATCAAAATCAATCATCATCATTCCAAAACAACGATCCAAATGCCAGTCATATTAATCTATACCAATCAAGTCAATCAATCTTGTCAAATTATCCAATCACATCAATGGTCTTGATCCTAATCTTGACATAAACCAAATCAATCAATCATAAATCAAATCCTGGTGTTGCTTGTATGGCCTACAACACTAGTGTCAATCAATCAATCAATCAATCATATCAATTATCTTAGACATGATGTTGCATTGTCGAAACCAGACCAGGCATCTTAGACAACATGTTTCATTTCCTAAAACCAGACACCATCATCAATCAATCAATCAATCACTTAATCATTGGTTTACATCTTGACAGGGGCAATACTTTGTTTGTTTTTGTATCATTTGTGCATGCTTGCTTGCTTGTGTGTGTTATCATTTTTATCTTGCATTTGTATCAAATTCAAATCCAACCCAGCTAATATTCTTGTATCTATACAAGGTTGTATTACGCTTGGGCATGAGACACACCATCACCTTGGTCCTTATACCTTGGTGCATAACATCTAGTGCTATATCAAACATCATGGTTGCTCACCTTCATTGCAGCATAATGCATCCCTCACTTCTATCCATTCCCTTATCTTTCTTGACCAACCCCTTTCATTTCGAGAGCCTACCCGCGTTTGTCCAACCCGCCTATCCTCTCGAGGGGGCATCATCATCGCATTTCATCTTCCTTTTCCTCTATCCATACCTTAGATTCTTTGAAATGATGTTACTTGACATAAATCTCATCATCTCAAACATCATATCAAAGTGGGGCAAAATGTAGACACTTAAATTTGTCCATGTCTTGACCATTACCTAGTCAACACTTTGCTTAGACATCATAAGACATTTTGTCCTATTCCCACTCCTAATCCCATCTTAATCACCTAGCAAATTAAGTCAATAAATCATATTTATTTAATTAATCCCCCATTCACATATCCCAAATAATTCAAATAAAATATTTGAATTATTCCCTCACCTCTCACCACATTGCAATACATGTCACATAGTACAACTTCCACTTAATACACCTTCACATGTCAAACTAATTCAAATAAAATATTTAAATTAGGTCTCATTTATCCTCCATCGCACACTTGTCACATGAGTACAACTCCTTATGGAGTGGGAAACCCTAATGGATCCTAGCCGTCCACATAACACAAAACAACTTTCGATCTCAACCCTTCATTCAAATCATCCTTTTCCTATAAATCAACCCTCTCATGAGCCATTTGGACATGTAGTTTTCAAGTAGCCTCATGCTATCGAATTTCCTCTAGAATCATCTCTCATCCATCTTGATCCCATTGTTATGCTGCTGAAATAGTGAGCAATCAACAAACAAACCTTCGACATCATGCATTCTCATGCAAAATCAAGAAGAGCCATGGAGATAAGTCAAGTCTAGTATGGATTTAATTTGCATTTGAGTTCATTGTTTTCATTTTCATGCTAGTTTGTACTTCATGGTGCTAGTTAGGGTTTGAGTATTTGTTATTTTGATTTTTGCCCTAGATTTTGCCCTAATGACAACAGGAAAATGGGATCTAATTCTATCACAAGCAGAGTTTGCATACAATAATTTAGTGAATAGGAGCACTAGAAAGACACCATTTGAGATTGTGATAGGAACTAACCATAGAGGAGTAGCAAAATTGAGAGATATCAGTATGGAGAACAAGAAGAGTGCAGAGGCAGAAGAATTTGCAGGACACATGGGAACAGTGCATAGTCAAGTGCAGAAGCATTTGGAGGAGATGAACAACAAGTATAAGGAGCAAGCAGATGAGAAGAGAAGACACAAAGAATTTTCAGTTGGAGATAAAGTAATGGTATATCTGAGAAAAGAGAGATTTCTAATGGGCACATATAACAAGTTGAAGATGAAGAAGTTTGGACCCTATAGGATACTCAGAAAGTTTAATATAGGGAATGCATATGAAGTGGAGCTATTGGAGACATTGTGTATATCACCTATTTTCAACATTGCAGATCTATATCAGTATCATGAAGGAGAAACCAGTGATAGCCTTGAAGAAGTAGTTACCACATCAAGCACCATAGCAGATTGAAGACATCTTGGACAATAGAATTGGACGCAGTACCAAAGGAAGACACTACAAGGAATATTTGGTAAAGTGGAAGGGTAGACTGGAATAAGTTTCATCCTGGATTTCTCAGGCTAAGGTGGACTGTCTTGGTTTTCCTCTAGCCCCAACAGAGTGAGGGACTCACTTTTTTCAACAACCCCGGGTATCTGATGCAGGAGCATCCTAGGTTACAGAGCAATCTTGCATCAATAAAAAATATTTGCATTCTTTCTTTGTTTCTTTCATTTTCCAGTTCATTCCAGTTTAGACCGTCAGAAGCAGTTTCAGTAGATTGGTCCACATTTTGCTGCATTTACATTTTAGAGTTTGGGGAGTAGGACTTAACATCTAGATATCATCATGCACATCATATCCAAAATTCAGATCATTTGCATTAGTTTTCAGAAAGATGTCGCTATCATAAGATCAACTATTTTCTTAGAATAGAGCATTCAGACAATCAGTTGGAGCAGAAGACTTGCGGAGCAGTTCCATGACTTGCAGATCTATATGAAACATCATTCAAGGCACTTTGGGACATGGCCGACCTTCCTTGAGATCCACATTTTGTTTCATTCACTTACAGAGGAGTACAAGTTGCTTAAGGCCGACCTATCCGTGTACACATGTTACACCTTCATTGGGGACTATAACTTCTTCCTTGGCCGACGCAAAGGATTTCTTGAGCCTAGAGATGATATATATAGATCCTTAGGATGTATTATGAAGTTAGTTAGCAATAATGATGGATTAGATTAATTCCTTCTGTTTTGGAAAGGCGCTTCATTGTAAAATCTTGCATATTTGATGTATTTGGAATCAAGCCTGTGAGCCCTTGTTTTGTAGCCCACATGTTGCCAGCATGTAAGCATTTGGAATCTTTGATATATTGACCATCTAAATCTGCATTTGTATTTTATATTTGAGTTACTTCCGTTGTGTTTACTCTTGCTGCATGGCCTGGTCTGTTCACTCTGTGGACCCTCTAACCTTGACTGCACCAACATTCATTCCTTTCCTCCTTGGGAATGTTTTGGTCCAGACCTAATTTGAATTTTAAGGGTTAAGATGTGTTGCTGACCTTGGAGAATGTTTTCAATATTTTTGATGGTATAATAAGTGTTAAGGATTCGTGAATGTATGGATGTGTGATGGATATGATATTTATGATGTGAATTTGATCAGTGCAGTAAGAGATTTCATGCATTAGTCTACTGGATGCAGTGAGCAGAAGGTGTCTACTATTTTTTAATGTTGCTACAAAGATGTTTGTGTTGTGGTGAATATTGAGCTTCATTGGAACTGAACTCCATGCATATGTTAGATGCAATTATATCAGTTCATCACTGGCAGTGAGCCTCTTCTTCTTTTATCTCTTTCTTCTGGATAGTGAGTCCCTTGGCAATGATCCTTTCTTTCTTCTAGGCAGTGAGCCTTTTGTAATTCAGTATTGCTACTACTTTATATTTTGAGCTAATCCTCACCATGGTTTTTCTCTTCTTGGGTGTTCCACGTAAAATCTAGTGTTGTCTTGTGTTTGGTGTTGTTATGATTCAATTTTTGTTATTTGCTTTTCATGCTCAATCATCATAACAAGGTTTAAGGGTAATGTGAATATGAATGTTTGTGAGGGTTTGAAGTTTATGATACAACTGATTCACCCCCCTCTCAGTTGTCTTGTGCATTCAACAATCTCAACCCTAGTAATACGTTGAATGCATCACCTTGTTATTTCATTGCTACTACTACAAAGTCTATGACTTGTTTAACCCCGATTAGGTTCACTTCAACTTGTTTCCAAGTTCCAAGTGTTCCCATACTGGATCCATCTGTCAAAGTTGTGTTATAAGGATTTTCATTCAACCTTGGTTTCCCTAGTTGTTCCCATAATCTCTTGGTGATCATGTTCACATCCGCACCCAAATCTATCATAACATGTTTGACCTTTTTATGGTTTATATGGACATATACTAATAGTGGTTTTGTTTTCCACTATCTATCTTTTTTTCTTATTTGTCAGATTTGGTTTTTATGTGCTTGTTATTTTAGTATTTGCAAAACTGCTTTAATTACTCAACGAGATTATGTTGGTGCGTTAGATTTGTTAACTGTTTAAGTGCCGCAACCTCTCCTTCTGTAAATAACTGAGTATAATGTTTTTTTTAATCTTTCTCTTGAGTTATAATTTGCTTAGTTTTCTATACAATCTCCTCATGTTGTGTTTTATTAGGGAAGAATGTTTCTTCCTTGTCACCTTCTTCTTGTTCAGTTTCACTAGTATGATGTCTTGCGGTATTTGTGCCTTGCCTTGTTACTACCATATCCTTTTATTTTCCTTTATTTTTCTTCTATTTGGGTTGTTTGTGATTGAGTTTATTATAATAATCCTCTTCTTCTGAAGATTCGGTGGAAAATGTATTAGTTTCATACTCATTATTACTCCGACAGGTTCTTGCTACTTGACCTTGTTATTTGGGGACTCCTAACTATATGGGCACCTTTTTGTGAATTTAAATTTTCTAATTCATGACTCTTTTATTGTTGTGATGCATTGTGGAAGCATTTTTGGGCCTTGTCACATGAAAATAAGTCATGGTTTGGACTGCTACAAAATGTACATTGTTTTCTTCACTCTCCCTAGCATTCATTGGCAAAATGTCCTGGTTTACCGCACTTGTAGCATGTTACATCATCTCTCTTTCTTCCTCTACCATGACCTCAACCTCATCTATATCCACCAAATTGATCTCTTTCATTGTTACCATAACTGTTCTCATATGGTACACTGTTAGGGTTTGAATTTTGCATAGTGTTCATATTCCTTTGATTTTTCCATTTGGGCTGTTTGTACCCATGGTCCTGAATGTATAAGGGTCTTTCCACCAATCCTTTCACATATGCCATAGTATTATTATTCACCTTATTCTTATGGTGTGAATTGCACCATGGCTCATGTTCATCATCATCTTCCCTTTGAAAAATTATGAAGGGCAATCTGGTGTCTCATGGTCATCCCACTCACCACATAATCCACAATATATTGTATTAGTTCTTCTAGGTGTTATGTGGAAAAGAGAGATCTAGCTTAAGAGGTCAAACTAGGTCAAACCCTCTTCCATTAACATTGGGACACAAATTGAGCTTGGCTTCTACCCTTGAGGGAGATCCAAATTATAAGGGTTTTGCCTCTTTGTTGTATAAAGGATAAGTCAACCAAATTCAACCAAGCAAACTAGGGACAATAATCAAACCCTAAATGAGAAAGATTGAGCTACAGACGTGATGTAGAGAAGGGGAAAAACTTGACTCTACTTGACTAATCCAACTCACACTTTAAACAAGACTCCAATACAAACAATGCAAACTTGCAACTTTGTACATTCTTGACATATTACCCCGAAAGCCTAGTAGCCTTTCAAAATGACCTTTTTGACCATAACTTTCATTACAAACCTACTATTCAAAATGTAAGACCTGTTATGGATACCCTTTTGGCCATAATTACACATATCTAAAAATGGGATGTGGTTCCTTTGTACAAATTAGGACTAAATTTGACTGTCCCTCTTCCAATTAGGCCTAATTTCAACAATGCAACTAATAGTACCTACACAAAGGATGATCTATCACTTTTAAAAGGTGCCCCTGACATATACAAACCTCCTAATGACATCTCATCATGATTCTAAGTCATTCATCATAAAACATACATCAAAACTTGTAAGGACAACTCAATGCTCTAGGTTCTTTGACTGTCCCCTACAAATCAACACACACAACCTTGCATAACTTTGTCACACGTGTGACTGGAATTCCATTCTCTTGCCAAAATGTGTAAGGTGTCAAGACAAAGGTTTCCACCAAGTTTCATCAATTTTGAACGGTGGAAACCTTGTCCATTTAATTATTTTTGTCACTGGAAACCCTAGGTAGGGCTTATGATTGCTTTCACAAAAATGGATGTAAAATGCACAAAACTTAACAAAAATTGCTCAAACCAGTTGCATTCGAAAGATATGATCACCCTCCAACTTTCCTAGTTAGTTTTAGGGATGTACACATCTTACATTCTATACAATCACGTGAATAATAGTTAGTTTTGCAGAAAAAATAGTTAGAACAACATGAAAACAAAGTCTTTTCATTCCAAAATGCTTCAACAACCTCTTGCACTTGTGAAACACTCCTTTACATAGTTTTTCCACCCAAGAGCAACTGCCCAACCGATCATCAACTAATCTCTCTTCAAACTTTCACCCTAATGCACTTTTATAAGAATGTGCAAGGTGTGTTTTTACAAAATGTGATGATCAAAACATACAAAAAATCCTAGTGACTCCCCATGTTCTCAAATGGTCAAACGAGACCTTATTGACAAGGATCAAAACTATTCAAACTAAAAAACCAAACTTGCTAACATGGCACCCAAATAGGATGCCCCTGCATCAAGATGACTGTCAGATACAGAAGTAGAAAGTCAGAATGCACAACAGAGATGAAGAAACAGAGCAGAGAAAGAACCTGGATTGAAAATGTTGGAAAGACTAGGGTGCTAGGTGCCCTAGACCCTTTTTAGGGTTTTGCAGAAAGTTTGAACTTTGCCCAACCTGTACCTACAAGACTTTCATTCTTCCCAGATCTTGTCTTCTAAAACCTGTTACTTTAACCTACAGATGCAAAAGAAGGGAAAATGGTTGTGGCTATATATGAGCTTTCCTTAGTCAAGCCCCCGTTTCGGTATTCCTACCTCACGAATAGCCAAGATTAGAACAAGATGTTGTGTATGCTCAGAAACTCTAAGTGTGAGTAGTAACATGTAAGATCTAATCAAATATATCAAACCCTAACCCTAGATGACTCAAGCAAATAGGATGGAATGATACAAAAGAATTCTTCACTCAAGGAAGCTCACAACTTCACCTCATGGATGAAGATTCACTGAAGGTTTTTTGAATAAGAAGGTAATGCAACCATACCCTTGGAGGGTACTCAAGCCAATCTCAAGTTGGTGGTTCCAACTCTTCTCTCAATAATGCAAAGTGCTTCAACCTAGGAACAAATGAGATAGACTCAAGATCTCACTTCCTAGCCTTCATACAAATCTTTCCAGGAGAAAAGATGAACTCCACTTGATCAAATAAAAACCTGCAATAATTAAATAGCATAGAGAGCTTTTCATAATTCTTCTAACATCTAGTTTCAAATGAAGAGGTGACTTTCTTTTATACAAGGCTCTAAGAAATGAGTAATTTGAATTAAAGAGTTGACAATACGCGCGAAAAAGCAAATTTGAGTTTAGGGTCGGCCTAACCATCCTAAAAGCTGACTTGTGCACCTAATTTGCCTCCCTAAAAACATGGGAGGGAGCAAGGCACTAGGCACCCTAGGCCCTTGGGGCAAATTTAGGCACATGCCTGCATTTAATGTGGTGTTAACTCCAAATTTCAAGTTCATTTTCAGATTATGACGAAACTTTAATCGAAATCATGACATTTCATAGAATCGAGGCCTAATCAAGACTTTAGGGTAGACCTAAAAATGAACTAGGCTTGGGATCACTAAAGAGAAGAGCTAAACATAGTGAAATTATGCTTACACAACCAAGGAGCACAATTTACAACATAACACTAGTTATTGCTTTTATATCTACCTTCATGGCAGCAGCTTATCTTTCACCTTTCATCATCAGACATTGATTCCTTATGTGTCCTTCCTTAGTACAATATGAGCACCATCTATTCGACATTTGTTTATGTGAATTTTCCTCCTATTTTGCTAAAATTTCTTGTTTCAACTTCAATTGTTCCAATTCTATCCTCATTTTCTCCATTTCTAGGTTTTCTTTTTTTTTTCCTGCTTGTGCCACATCTGTGACTCTATGCGGCAAGCCAGTGTAACTACTTTTGTATAGGTTTCAAAAACCCTGCCATCCAAAGATGTTATGACATCTAGGCTTATTCTGGATATGAACCATTTAATCTTTTATTTCTGAGTTAAAGGCTCCTCCAACTTGCGAGTTGTTTCTTTAAACCTATTATCAAATTATTTTATTGTTTCCCCATCCTTCTGTACTAACTCCCTCATTTTTCTCATTCCCTTTGTAGGGATCTCTAGAGTTTCAAAGTTTTCCAAAAATTTCTTCTTGACTTCTTCCCAAGTTTTATCATGCTTAGGGCATGCCTTCCTATACCATTTCAAGGCATCATTCCGTAATGTTTTTATAAAGTCAAACAACTTGGTTTCATCTCTTGTTATGTCATTTGTATTCCAAATGGATTCTAGAATGAAGATATGTTTTGTTGCTTTGATGGTGTCCTTTTCAAACACTAGTAGCTTAACTGGTGAATCCATTGGTACTTTCTTCTATCTTTCCAGTAACTCTGATGTCTTGCGGTGGTTTTTTCCTTACCTTTCTGCGTAGGTTTTTGCCTCTGTACTAGGGTTTTGTCTTCCCTTCTCTTATCTCTTTATAACTTGATATCAAAATAGTCCTTTCCTAATATTTTTTTGAAATCTCTCTTAATTTCTTCCTTTTTCTTCCTTCGTATTCACTTGATTGTTATTGTCTTCTTCCAAGATTCTTCTTTTTTTATAGGGCACCTAGGGTGACTCCTAGTCAAGGGGTTGTGTTTCTTCAAGGTGTCTTTTTATTTTAGGGGATACCTTTTTATTTGTCAATGACACCATGTCGTTTGCAAGTGACGTTTCACTTAATTGTCTTATACTCAAGGGAACTAATCTCATTAGATGTTGCATCTTCTTCCCTTTTTTTAATCTTCATCACACTTCTATTAATGACATTATCCAGGTAATCCGCATCTAGATTCAATGGCTGGAGATGTCTTATGGGATTTAGTAAATGTTCCCATTGTTCATATATCCTGATTTGAATATTAGCAAAGTCATGTTAAACATTCAGGGTTTTTCCTACTTGTGGTAGGGCTAGGGTTTGATTAAACTCTTGTTACCATGTTCTTCTTGCATGATCATAAGCCTTAAAAATTCCTCTTAAACTTTTATGAATTTTTCTAGCCCTATCAATATGTATTGTGATTGATCCTAGATTATTCATATCTCTTATTATCAATTCTGCAACAACCCTTATGGCACGCTCATCCATTCTGTCTTCTTCTCCTATATTCTCCTCTCTGGTAGCACCCACCTTGGTGCACTTAGCAACACCCACCTTGGCTAGCTCAGCAACACCCACATTGGTGTGCTCATCTGACTGTTCCTTTTTCTCTGCACCCTTCCTTGTGTATTCTCTCCTTATCTCTTATGCCTTTTCTATCCTTCTGCAGTATCTTTCTTGATGTTTCTGAGTTTGTTTCAGTATCTCTTCCCTTCTCCTTTCTATTCCAATTAGTATATATTCACTAATCTCACTTAATCTTTTGTTATCCCCTTTTGCCATAGGTGTTTTAGATTTGGTATTACATTAATAATTATGTATCCCATGGTTGGCTTGAATTGAAGAGTTACATCTTTTCAAGGATCTTTTTAGATCCTCCCCTTTTCCACTTGTCATCTCCTTAGGTGTTTGCCACCCTCATAAGGGTAGGAACCTAAGAGAATGATTCGCATGTCATATTTTTTTTTGTTACTTTAGTTTTCTCCTTTTCCACTAGTCCGCACTTTTCCTTTTTACTATTTCATCCTCTCTATTCTTCATTGTCCTTTTCCAGGATCTCGATAATAGAACCAAATGTTTGCAAAAAATGGGGAGGAACCAGTCTGGAGATTTGGTCCTTAGTCAAATCTCTAAGGTCAGTTTATACCCCAATCATACAGTGAGAGAATCTTAAAGAAACAATAAGGAACAATAACATGCAGTATACATAGATCACATATAAGCATTCATAATATACAGATGAAAATAGTAGAACCCTTATATCTCCTTTATATATTTATATTCAATGGGTAATTATGCATTCATATAGATAGGTCTTAGTCTCTGCCTATTTACACACTCTTCTACTTCCTTACACTCTCTTACATTTGCATGTACATACTATATCCTATCTATATATTACATAGGGATGTGTCTTTTCCCAAAATGTCTCTTTGTATGTCAACTCTATCCTCTGTATACCACCTACAGTGACCTACGGTAGGATCTGCTGCTTGCCTTGTCTTCCGCCAACACCATTAATAAAACAACCAGGTCTAGTAGTCACAAACAAAATGATTTTGTCGTAATTTAGTTAATGCCTTTGTGAAATCCTCTTAGTCACTTGGGCCAAATCAAGCAAGTAGGTACTCAAAAAATTGATTCCATATGAAGACACCATATGTTTTTTCCAACCATTGATATAATTGGATAACCTCACGTTCTAAGTTGAATGAAGCTTTCAGGAGTTCTAAGAGGTGGGAATTTGATTGATTGCAAAATAATCTTGTTTTATACAACTAACGTATAGGGTCATTGTCATCAATTTTAGAGAATTCCAATTTAGGTGTACATTGAATCCTACCAAATTTTGTTGGTTTGGGGGGGTATTTTGTCAAGTGTGAGAGCTTTGTCTCATATATGATTTTCCACTATTAAAATTGTTGGCTTGTGGAATTGTTTTTGGCATTAAGGATAATCAATTGGCTATCAAGATCATCTATTCAATCTAGCTTGTCTAATTTGGACAATTGTTGAACTATACATGGATTGTGTTGACTATCCGTGTTTGATTTTTTTATCCAAACTTTCAAAGGAAAGGCCTTGCAGGTCTTGTGATATATAGTCCGATGGTCATGTTGGTCACCTTGGGTTTCTAGAGGGGTTATTGTTTGACTCTATTATTCACCAATAAATTTGATGTAGAAGGGGCATGCACTCTACTCAGCAAATCAACAAATCCCTTATCAAGTGACCTAATGGCTATAATGTGTTACATTTATCATGTCAAACCAGGAAACGTATCTTCTTGGATGGCACATGTATTGTATGTACAATTAAGGATTCCCGAGTCTCTCCTAGAGGTTGTGTATAGAAAAAAAATTGCTTATGACTTAAAGGAAATTCTAAACTATGAACTTTGATCATACAATAGTTGCTATGGGTAGATTCACTAGCTACAGGTGTATGTTACTTCAGCTTTTACAATGGTTGCTTTTATGAAACAAATTATCACAGTTAATCAAAACTACTATCAACCTAATTTAACAAGAGAACTACATTTTACCTCAAGTGGGCCCTTGCTTGGGTGACTGTATTCTCGCAAAATCTCAATCAAATCTTTACTCAGATGTTTCTACACATCGACTGAATCTTGATAAATCTTTATTGAATGAAAAACATAATATAGAGTACTGATAATAAAATTCTTTAAGATCCTTGTTACACACAAAATCTACTACATATATAGACATACTCTAATTCTCCTATCTAAATTGGACTCTAAACAACATTAATCTACACATGTCGACTCTCCCCTCAAACATAGGAAGATGACTTGCTCTTATTCTAATCAAAATAGAAATAGGAGAGTTGTTTATACAAAAATTATTCGAAAAGTATAATCCTACTATGACTTTCCAATTTAAATCATGAAAAATAAAAGTAATGAGAACACATAGACCAAGGTGTAGTTTTGTGTAATTACTAGCCATGATTTGCTACATTATGAATTCCTTATCATTCCTCACGGAAGCTATTACTGATGCTAATTAAACCGTTGGTGAGTGGAATGACTTTAATGTGAAACCAACTCATTTCCAATCAAGTTGGCTCTCCTTTGGTTACGGGCACTTGCTTCCTCAGTTGTAGATGATCACTCCTTTGGTTGCAGGTTGACAATGACCTTTGTTGAGGGTATCTTTTTCCTTGTTGCATAAGGGTTAGTTTCATCCCACAATACTTTCATACCATAATCAAAATAAATTACTATCATATTTTGAAAACAATCATCAACACACACAAAACATTTATTAACTTATTATATACTAATCTTAGTGCTTTTAAACTTAAAAGTCAACATAAGGCCTAGATAATGTCTGAGGAAATGTTCTAAGAAAACATAAACTAAACATGGAAAATGGGACAATTTCAAGTCCCGTCACACCCCCCAACTTATCATCTTGCTTGACCTCAAGCAACTCATGGCCTCTGATTGTACAGTAGTGTAGTCATCCTATAATATGTGGGTTTTGTAATCCCCTCTACCTGTTTGAGATAAAACCCCTTTTGTGCATCTAGGCACTCTTACCTGGTATGCTCATCTATTTCCTATGAAGATCTATGTCCCTACCAGTGTGGTATTGGATATAAGAGGAGAGGAGGCTAGAACACAACGGGTAGCCAAGTGATTCCTTTCTTATTGAATGATTTGATATACTTGTGTGCTTGGTTAATTGTTGCTAAGTAATTAAAAATAGAATGGGGCTCTTTCTTTCTTAGCTCTTGAGTCAGCTCAAATAATGTATCTTTTGCAAACTTCAATGCCTCCATACCAGTTTCAACAGTTAATGTTTTGAACCTTGCATTCTAGAATCTTTGCTTCTACTCCAAGATTCTCTATCAAGTTAATCCATTCCATGACCACATGATCAGGGTATTATCTTTAGGCCTAATTTTTAGGGGAATTGATTTTCATGATATTGCTTCCATTGAGTACCCCTATGATGTTTATTATGAATAAATGATGCTAGAGCTTTAAGTTGAACATCACCCACAAATATCAATGGATTCCAAGTGGTGTTTTATAGAATGACTAGTTCATGTAAATAAAACTCACAGAGCTGGTTTTGCATCTCTAGAGTAGCTTTCTAGTATGCCTCCAAAAATGGGTTAGGTGTAAGGAGAGAAACAAATGGGTTAGGTGTGAGGAGAGAAACAAAGAGACAACTATACAATTGACTAAATTGAAAACTCAAAAGAATTTCCTGCAGAAACATGGCATATACCCTAGTAAGAGGTCTACACCTCATAAGTTGTACTGTTATTGTGAGCATCCTTTAAGTTTTCAATTTTAGTCTCTTTATTTCTTTATCCCTTTTCTTGATGTCCTCAAAATTCTTTTTCATTTCCTTTTTCTCCTCATCCATTTCTTCCACATCCTAAAGTGAAAGGTCACCAAGGTTGGTTGTGAAGTCATTACTGGAGGAATGTTCTATTGTTCCAAACTTGGATCCTTCTTGTCTATTTCTATGATGGCCATTTGAGCTAATTTGTCCAACCATGTTTCCTTTTGCTGATAATTCAGCAGTTGTTTTTCCAACTCTGCTTCCTTCTATTAGTTTTCATGTAGCTGTTTTTCTATCTCCTTAATCCGTCTTAGGGTTGCTTGTAGCTCATCAACCTTTCCCTCTAGTTCCATTAGCAATTCTTTCCTTTTTGATTCAATAGAGGAGGTTGATATTCCCTAATATCTTGTAGTACTAGGGGATTCAATTTGTCCTCTTATTACAAATAAATCCTCTCTTTGAATCTGTGTCTGTTTCTAGAAAAACCACCTTCCTTGGCCTTGGAGGGATATTACCTCTTGTGACCCCTTTTTCCCTTAGGCGATGTGAGAACTTTGGAGGGTGAAGAGGTACTTTCTACTTCTTTGGTGCCTTGGAAGAGGATGGAGGTGCCTTTCGTTTCTTCACTGTTTTAGGAGAAGGGGTGTCTTGCATTACAGGATTCTAGAAAACTATAGATGCTATGGGTTGTTGTGGAACACATGCCTTAGAAGTTACAGGTTGCATGTCTTGCATTGCATGTTGCTCAGTAGGGTCGTGAGTAGGTGAGCGCACATGTTCCAAAGGAATTGCTTGAGCAGGTGAAGCTACATGTGTAGATATAGGGGAAGTTGTGTGTTCATCCATTTGGCTATGGGTAGGTGAAGTTGCATGTTCAGAGGAGGTTGCATGCTCATGCATTTCATGTTGTTGAATAGAGATACGAGTAGGTGAGACTATATGTTGAGAGGAAGTTGCATGTGCTTCCTCCTAATCCCCTGGTTGTTCAATTTCTCCTTGTGCCCTATTCTCCTATGTTTGTCTGTATCTTAGGGGTCTACCACGAGGGCCAACATTCGATCGGTCACTTATATGGTTTAATTCCAAATAAATTTCCTAGGAAAGGTCTAGAAATTGGGCATGCAAACTCTTTTTTACTAATAGAACCACCAGACAATGGTGAGATAAGGTATATCGATTCCCCATTTTCTTATATTCTACTGACATTCTCTTCAAAAAATTTAACAGGTAATTGGGAACATTTACCAACCCATTGTGACGAAGATGACTAAGAAATTTGAAATAAACCGTGAATAACAATGACTATCTTCCATCACGTGTCAAATACTTAATGATATATACAACAATAGAAGCCCATAACCAAGGTAAGGAAAGATGCTTAGTACCTTGTTCTAAAGAATCTAGTTCCTCTCCAGGCTCCACAAATTCATTTCAAGTTGTTATGACATCTGCACGGATTGGAAACTCCTCGCCTACTACAGGTAACCCCGTTACTTCTGCAATGGCTTCTTCTGATGCATCCACCCTTAATCCCCTAATTATTGATTCATTATTCTATAGTTTTTGAGCAAAATATTGTGTCATGGATTTGTTAAATTAAAACAACCTTAGGAAATAGTCCAACTAGCCTACTTGCTGGAATATTGGCTTGCAATCCTGATCATTTAGCAATGCTGTATGATTGACTAGTTCCCTACGAATTGGGTCTCCTCCCATTGCAAAATAATAAAGGCACCTTTCTTAGTTGATGAAATTGCTCAACTCCAAATTCCTACTGTTATCCGCTTTATCCATTGCCACTATATGTTTCAACCAGTTGCCACTGATATTCAAGCAACTTAACCCATTGCTACTAATAGTCGTGAAAGAACATGTTCAATCATGGGATTAAGTGGTACATACACAAGGATTAAGAGGTTTAAGCATGGGATTAAATGGTACGTACATAGGGATTATCATTACCAACGGATAAAATGAATTTAAAAGGTGATGAAGTTTGATTAATCCACCCACTAAAGGGGTCATTTGTTCACAAATGACATATCTATGAGGAAGTACGGAAAAGTAGGGGTTCAAAAAGTACTTTGAAAGTATATAATAGATAATAAATGACCGTGTAATGATAATTGAAATAAAATAAATATAAATAATGTTAATTTATGGAAGTTAGGGAATAAGTATCGAGATGATGGTTACTGACAAGAGGTGTCTCGTGTGATTTGGCTGGAATGACGACTGAAATTAATGCGAGCAAAGATGTTGGCATGGTGATGTGGCATGATGTGACTTGAGGAGAGTCTTATTTATGGTAAGTCACTTGAATGAAGATGCGTGGTGTTGCAGAGGAAATATTATGCATATAGTTGTGTCACGTATAGATTTGAATGGTTGTGTGAAGAAGCAATACAGGGCATGGCAGTATGGACTAATGCCTCGGGGTATGAGAGAATGGTTGCAGGCAACTGTATAATGGTTCCCAAGGCTACAGGTTCCTCGAAAAGTGGCGATGGGTAGAGATGTTACAAAGAGTGGTTGCGAGTGCAGATACTATAGGTCCCTTAGAGAGTGGTTGCGGGTACAAATGCTACAAGTCCCTTAGAGAGTGGTTGCAGGTGCAAATGCTATAGGTCCCTCAAAGAGTGGTTGCAGGTGCAAATGTTACAAGTCCCTCAAAGAGTGGTTGTGGGTGCAAATGCGACAGGTCCCTCAAAGAGTGGCTATGGGTGTCAACGCTATAGGTCCTTGCAATGCCTTTTGTTTGGTTATTTTTGTTTGTTATTGTTTTTCTTTTTTAAATTTTTTATTGGTGGAAAGAAAATCATACCTGCAGAACGACAGTAGTTGAGCTGTTGGGCTCAACTACTGATGTGACAGTGTGTGAACTAGTGGGCTAATCGGATGAGGTGATACATGTGGAATCTGGTGGAGTCATGGGGCCATGTACTTGGGTAAGTTGGAGGAAACCATCTTTATCCAATGGCTTTTTATAAAGTTTATATCGATGGCCATTTACCATTAGTGAAAATCTAACTAGATCAATTATTGTCAGCTTCACTGCACCATTTGGATAAACTTCTTTGATTTCATAAGGACCCAACCATCTTGTTTACAATTTACCTTTATGGTCCTTATACATGTGGAATCATATAATAACGCCTAGTTCCCTGTGTGAAATTCCTTGTTTTTAATATATTGGTCATGCCATTTAATCCTTTACTTATGGATGATTTCAGTGTGGTATACTGCTTCTATTCTTAATTCATCCACAACATTCAACTGATACAGTTTGTCTTGTTGTGTTGTAGATAAATCCATGCCCAGTTGAATTGTTGTTCTCAGTGTTTCATACTCATATTCAATAGGAAGTATAGCCTTTTTTCCATAGACCAATTCATAGGGCGTAAACCCTGTGGTTGTTTTCCATGTTGTTCTATATGCCCAGACTGCTTCAAGTAGTTTGGTTGTCCAATCCTTCCTATATAATGCCACTATTTTGGTCAAGATTGCTTCAATTTCCTTGTTTGTAACTTCAACCTAGCTATTGGACTGTGGGTGATAAGGACTAGATTTCATGTGTCTGATCTCATATTCCTTAACGAGATTCGCAATCTGTTCAGATGTGAATTATGGTCCTTGATAAGTGACTATCTCCTTGGGTACTCCATAACATGTAAAAATCTCTTCATATAGAAATGTGGCTACCTTGCTATCTCTGGAAAAATGTAAAGCTTTAACTTAGACCCACTTTGTTAGGTAGTTTGTACATACTGGTATGTATTCCTTGTTGTTAGGAGGAGGATCAATGGGCCCAATAAAGTCAATGCCCCATTTGTCAAAGGGTGTTATGACTAACTGTGGCTGCAGGGGCATTTCATCACTTCTTGTAGGGCGGCCCATATGCTAACAATGATCACATCTTGTATACTGGATTGCATCCTTGTGTAGTGTTGGCCAATAATAACCAATATTTAAAATCTTAAGTGATGTTCATTTAGCTGCAAAGTACCCACCACAGGGCTCATCATGGCAAGCCTTGAGTATATCATAAACTTCATCCTCATGGATACATCATCGCATCACATTGTCAGGTCTTGTGTAAAAGAGGTAACCAATATCCATGAGTAAGGAAAGCTTCTTTCAACTAGATGATGCCTTTCTCTTGGTGAGAGATGTGGAGGTGTTGTTCCTTCAACCAAATAATTGGCTATGTCTGCATACCAAGGTGTATGCATTGTTAATGCAAATAAATGTTCATCGGGAAAAGAGTCATCCACAATTGGATCATCCGTAGTAATAGTGAGTTTGGAGAGAAAATCAACAACTACATTTGCTTGTCCAGGCTTGTACACAATAGTGATGTCGAATTCTTGCAGCAACAACAACCATCTAACAAGTCATCCACTAACCACTAGTTTGTTCATCAGATATTTAATTGTTGCATGATCAGGATGGACAGAAAACTGGATAACCAGTGATATAGTGTCGGAACTTGTTGATAGCATAGATGACAACTAACATCTCTTTTTCGGTGACAATGTAATTCAATTCAACAACTTGGAGATTTTTGCTTAAATAATAGGTAACATATTCAAAAGTTCCTTCTTTTTGTTCTAACAAAGCTCTTATGGCAAAATCAGAGGCATTAGTATGTATGTGAAAGGAAATGGTCCAATTGACTCCTCGTAATGCATGTGTCATTATCAAGGAGTTTTTAAGGGTTTGGAATGCTTCGTGCCAGGCAGGTGTCCAATAAAAATCAATGTCTTTATAAAGCAGGACAAACAGAGGTGCTGCGATTTTAGTAAAATCTTTGATAAACCTCCTGTAATAGCCTACATGGCCAAGGAAGCTTCATGCATCTTTATGTTTTTGTGGCACAGGCAGAGTTGTGATGACTTCAATTTTATTGGGGTCTCCCTGGATACCTCTTTTTGATACATAATGACCTAGGACTACTCCCTCTTCCATCACCATGAAACATTTTTCATGACTAAGAGAGAGATTGTGATCCTAACATCACTGCAAGACTTTCTCAAGATTGGCCCATGCTTCTTCATAGGAATTACCATCAGTTGTGAAGTCATCCATGTAAACTTCCATACAGTTGTGAGCAAAATCAGAAAAGATGCTCAAAATAACCATCTGAAAAGTTGCAGGGGAATTATATATAACCGAAATGGTAGGACTGAATAGGCATAGGTACCCCAACAACAGGTAAAGGTTGTTTTGTCTTGGTCTTAAGGGGCTATTTTAATATGAATATAGCCACTGAAACCATCCAAGAAAAAAAAGTATTTCTTCCTAGCCAAGGAATCCAAGACCTGATCAATGAAGGGAAGAGGGAAGTGATCTTTTCTAGTGGCTATATTCAATTCGCGATAATCAACATGTACACACCACTTGCCCCCTTTCTTGGGTACTATGACTAATGGAGAGACCCACTGGCTGTCTAAAATATGATATATAAATCATGCATACAAGAGTTTTTGTAATTCATTTTTCACTATTTCTCAGACAACAAGGCTCATCCATCGTTGAAGTTGTCTAATGGGTCTATATCCTTCATTGATATATATTCTATGCATATAGAGATTGGGGTCTATGCCTTTCATGTCATGGTAATCCTAGGTGAATGTTGTTTGGTGAGTCTGTAGCATGGTGAGTAGTTTAGATTCTTGGGATGTTTTTAATTGGTCATTGACATTAAGTATTTGGCGAGGTGAAATTTCAATTGGTGTTGTTGATGTCATGACATAGGCAACATCTAAACCTGATAGGTTAAGGCTACAATTGTGTGGTAGTAAATGATGGAACATGTGGGTACTAGAATCATGAGCTACAAAGTTTTCTGCAAGTAGGATGTTATGCAATGGGCACGTTAGGAATACTAAGCATTGGTCTTACTGCGGGTCCATCCCATAATTGTTTTGCATTATATTAAAGAGAACTTCAACTTCATCCTGAGTGTCTATCAATGGGTTGTGTTCAATGGTCATGAGTGTCTGTAGGCAATATTGGTCATTATCCTCTGGGTCTAGCCAGATAGGCTGTTCCAAATCAACAAAAGGTTGTGCTGGTGGATAGAGGACCAATTTCTTAGTTATGTTTCCATTGGAAATAATCATATTTCCTGACCTGCAACCAATGAAAGCATCTATTGTTGCTAACCATGGCTGCCCTAGGATGAGTGGATATCCACTTAGGTTAGCTCTTGGTTGCAAGACCATGAAATCTGCAAGGTATTCTCATGAGTCTAGCGTGATGACCAAATCTTCAATGATTCCTTCCAGTTTAATTGTTGATCTATCTACCAATTGTAATATTTTGGGTGTAGGCCTTAAGTCTACTAATTGCATATTTTTCATTGTTTCTTTGGTCATCATGTTTATGGCAATACCCAAATCGATTAGAGTATTCTTTATCAGGGTGTCATTGATGTGCACATCCACTACAACACTACTAGGGTCTGCATATTTTGGGACAACTAAGTTGCCCAACATAATGTCAGCAAATTGTCCTATGACATGAACAGTCTGCAGGTCCTTATGTTTTCTCCTTGGTTTCTTCAAACACGGTTCACTCACAATTTTAGTGTAGATTGACACATCCTTTATAGCTTGGATCAGGAGAATTTTGACATAGACATTTCTTAATTGACCAAGGAAATCAAATTCAGGTTCAAGTTGAGATTTTTGTGTGTACAATCTTTCTGGGAATGGAGATTCTCTGGTTGTGATTCCTATCTGTGTTTGAGCTTGTTCAGAGTGTTTGTTCTGGTTATTCAGGTGGTTGTTAGCATTGGTGGATGGCTCCTCATCAGAAAGTTCCATAATAAGTGGAGAGGTTGGTCCAGAAAGCATCTCCCCTAAACATAACTAAACATCACTAACCTCGACTGCATATGTCAAGAATTGGATAGGTTCATTAGTATAACATGTTGGACAGGGTTGTTATTAGGATTTGGTGCAGTTTCAACAGGTAGTTGATTTGCTTTGGGTTGTGTAGGGGGTGGTAAAATAGTCTTTAGCATAAGAGTCGGTTGTTGTGGCAAGGCTTGATGTGGCTGCAGGTAGATTACATTTGAGCTTTGTCAGGGTTGGTTTCTTCTCCTTTGTTGTGGCCATGGGTTTTGGGATGACTGCCATTGTTGATTGTAATTTGGAGATTGATATGGCTATTGTGGCCACATCCCCTACTGTGGGGTCCATTTGAAGGTGGTAGATTTGACCAAGACTGTGATGGCATATTATTCTAGGGTGTATTATACCAATTAGGAATATTTGGAGTAGAACCTGGAAATGAAGTATTAAAAGACAAGGAATCTGGAGGAATACCTTGTCTTTGTTGCCAGGGTTTGCGTTGTGTGATGTAAAACACCTTACCCTCCTCATCTTCCAAGGCACGAAAATATGGTTTCCCAGGCTTTTCTTCGGAAATGCTAGCAATACGCTTTCATTTTCAATTGATCTTCTTTTGCCTATGGTGTGGGCAATATTCCGTCAAAGTTTCTTCTGCCTTCTCTTGCTTATTTTTTACATGCAATGCATCGAGTTGAGTTCCCAGGTGACTGATAATATTTTGCTTCATATTTTTTAGGAGGTTACTGAGTTCCACTAGAGAGACACCTGCAATAGTCTTGGTGGTTGATAGAGCTCTGAGGCCTCGTATCTTTTTCATAGTAGATCTCAAGTAGTTCTTGAAGGCCTTGCAAACATCATCAAATGATAGTTGAGAGACATCACCTCTCCCTATTAAGTCGAGGGTGTCCATGCAATCCACATTAACTCCTCTCAGAAATACCAACTTCAGTGATTGGTGAAAGCCTATTTTACCGAGACTTTTGTAGGCAAAATAGGAATCGTTTCACATAATCTTCTAGGGGCTCGTCTTCTTTTTGTGACATTCTAAAAATGTCATCTCCTTGCATGTCTTTGCCCCAGTAGTAATCTTGGTCCTTCTGTAGGAACTTTTCCCTCATAGTCCTCCAATCAGCCACTGCATCTCTGTCCAATCCCATGAACCATCTCAAAGCAACATCCTTGAGAGTGGTTGGGAAGAGTTTAAGTATGTGTGCATCAATGGTGTAAACATAACTGCGACAAAAGACATCAAACTCGAACAAAAATATGTTCGAGTCCTCCGTAATTAGACCATGAAAGTTTGGTAAGGCTGAAGGAGGGATATTCTTCATGGCGGCTACCCGTTCCTAATCAGCAATAGGGAATTCAAAAGTGACAGGTTCGGTAGGGTTCTCCACTTCTTCATCAGCCATCGCGCCCTAGAACCAAGTGGCTATTTCCTCCAAGTATGCAGTATCTCCTATCGTGGCAAATGTCTCAACTTCGTCACTTGCCTCTAAACTATTCTCCCTAAAGCGTCTCTCTGTCGCTGCATGCAATGGTGTTGAGCTTAATAATCTTCTCTCTGCACCAATGTTAGTAGATAGTTTGAAATTGGATTGAATATTTAATAGTCCTAAACACTGAAGGAAATGCAATTCATTGAACTAAAAAATGAGAAAAGCAAATTAAAAACCCATAAAACCTAAACCTTCACACCATCCTCGGCAACAGTGCAAAAAATGTCTAACTCTATTTTTCGCCAATAAATCCGATGCAGAAGGGGCATGCACTCTACTCAACAGACCAACAGATCCCTTATCAAGTGACCTAATGGCTACAATGTGTTACATTTATCATGTCAAACCAAGGAATGTATCCTCTAGGATGGCACATGTACTGTATGTACAGTTAAGGATTCCCGAGTCTCTCCTAGAGGTTGTAAATAGAAAAATAACTACTTATGACTAAAAGGAAATACTACACTATGAAGTTTGATCATACAGTAGTTGTTACGGGTAGATTCACTAGCTATAGGTAAGTTCGTTAAGCTACAGGTATATGTTACTTCAGTTTTTACAATAGCTGCTTCTATGAAACAAATTATCACAATTAATCAAAGCTACTATCAACCTAATTTAACAAGAGAACTACAGTTTACCTCAAGTGGGCCCTTGCTTGAGTGGATTGTATTCTCACAAAATCTCAATCAAATCTTAGATGTTTCTGCACATCGACTAAACCTTGACAAATCTTTATTGAATGAACAACATAATATAGAGTACTGATAATAAAATTTTTCTAGATCCTCATTACACACAATCTACTGCATATATAGACATACTCCAATTCTCCTATCTAAATTGGACTTTAAACAACATTAATCTACACATGTTGACTCTCCCCTCAAACATAGGAAGAGGACTTCTTATTCTAATCAAAATAGAAATAGAAGACTTGTTTATACATAAATTGTTCGAAAAGCATAATCCTACTATGACTTTCAAACTTACCATGAAAAATAGAAGTAATGAGAACACACTTTGCAAAATTATTAGCCATGATTGCTACATTATGAATTCCCTATCATTCCTCACGAAAGCCATTACTGATGCTGATTAAACCGTTGGTGAGTGGAATGACTTTATTGTGAAACCAACTCCTTTGCAATCGGGTTCCTTCTCCTTCGGTTATAGGCACTTGCTTCCTTAGTTGTAGATGATCACTCCTTTGGTTGCAGGTTCACAACAACCCTTGCTATGGGTATCTTTTTTCTCGTTGCATAAGGGTTAGTTTCATCCCACAATATTTTCATACCATAAACTACCATAATCAACATAAATTACTATCATGTTTTGAAAACAATCATCAGCGCACACAAAACATTTATTAACAGATATACCAATCTTAGTGATTTTAAACTTAAAAGTCAACATAACATCTAGATAATGTATGAGGAAATGTTCTGAAAAAACATAAACTAAACGTGGAAAATGGGACAATTTCAAGTCCCATCAATTACCAAGATACAAAAAATGTTAAACACGAAGAGAGGATTAATTTGGTATAATTTGCAAATGGTTGAAAATAATTTAACCCAAACAATACTGATAATACCCTATGGGTAGATATTTCAAACAAAACAATCAATTTCCTCACAATTTGTGAGAGCTTTACCCAAAAAAATTCAGACTGGTGGATTGTGTAAGACCGAAACATCTAAGACTTACTAGCACAATACCTTCATTTTGGATGCTACAAAATAGTAACCCACTATATCATTGTACATATTTTCTTGAATCTACCAATCTCTAACCAAATATGCCTAAATTTCTTTATGTCTAGAGTTTAAGCAAGAAATTTCTAGGCTGTGTGTGTTTAGTCTATATGCTTTGATATACTTTTCTCGTTCATAAATAGTGAACCCAAATATTTCAATGCTTTACTTAGGGAGGATTCCACCCTCTTGTAGCCCAAGATCTCATCTTCAAGGTATGGAGAGAGTAACTCCCTTTAGCTAACCACTTACCAATGCACCATAGATTTCAAATGATCAATGGCTTCCTAAGTTAAAGTTTCTCCTAACCCTAGAGGGTCTTTGAATATACCCAAAGGTATGTAGAATTTCAAGTTTGTTTATAAATGTTTTTTGAGATCTAGGTATTGGCAAGTTATTTCTCACCTCACTTTATAAGCCAAAACATGTTTAATTAAGAACAACTCTATAATATTTTAAAACCCTCAACACAAGGTTTCTAACCTAGACCACTACAACAAAGAAAAAATGTGAAAAAATGTTCTAATTTCATTACTTTTCGATCATCAAAATCATATTATGATGAGATGAGAGCATATGGTGGGTAGTTGTAGTAAGCCACGTAACTATTGCTATTGTTGTAAACCATGGCCCTAGAAAGTGCTTTAACACCACTTGGTAGGATCTTATTAGCAAACATGATGTTAGGAAAATCATTGTAAATATACTTATATTCATCAATTTAAAATAAGTGTTGCAACCTCTTTGGGAGGTCAACCTTTGAATCTAGAACAAGTATCTTTGAGAGGGCAACCTCCTTAAGAGCAAAGCTCCAAAATACAAAATATGATTTCAAGATGATTTTATCTTCATTACAACATCAATATATAAGCATCAAAAAAGTGACTTACAAGGTACAACCTATGTGAAATAAATCCACTTAATTTGAACTCATTACACTATTACAACTTGATGTGATCACGTGACATAAATCCACACTATAATATTAATTAAATAATTGAACTATGATTATTAAAAAGTTCATAAATAGTAATAGAAGGTCTAAACCCTAATATAAATTTAATTGAAAATGATATTGTTGGAAACCATAAATCTTTATGACAATGTCATTTCAAAAAATATGAGTTCAAAAACTTTATACATGTGGATAAAATAATGTGTTCGTAATGCTAGTGATTGATTAGGATATTATCTACAATGTATTCATTACACTTACTAATCTGATTATCATTCAAAACTACTTGAAACAACATAAAATTATCCAATTGTATCTTATTTAAAGAGTTGAGAATTGAAAAACTATTGGAAACGATAAAAAGGAGTGTGCCAATGTTTTGATGTTCAATGTTGTTTGAGGGTTGCAAAAGGCTGGCAAGATCTGAAAGGTCTCTAGGACTGCATGAGGTTTAAAAATTTTTTAGACATTGATGTCCAAGGTACAGATGTTTGTGTCCTAAGAGGACACCCATGTTTGGGCCTCCAACAAAGCTACAACTTTCAAAAGTTGCTTATCAAAAATATCAAATGCTTGTGACATGCAATTTCTAAAATGACCTATTTAAAGAGAGATATACCTACGTAAAGTTGGAAGGGGAAGCAAAAATGGTTTAGATTTATTTTGAAGACATAAAACTATGTTGCATGTGCTAATTATCAACATACAAATCTTCAACACCCAAATTTATCTATACTTCTTCACAACCACTTAACATTCAAAGGGAGATGCAAACTAGCAAATAGAGGACTAGACATTCAAATGCAAAATAAACAAAACATTGCAACACAAAGCATACTAAGAAACAATAGTTCCACAATCCATGATAGTGAATGAGTGTGCTTTTGGATTTAAATATGTATTTGTTTTTTGCATCTAGAAGAGTAAACAAAATTCCTCATGTCAATATATGACAACCTTTACGAGTGATTACATGCCTCATGGGCTAATACACCAGCATTCATTTCAAATACCATACTCCCCTATTCCTACAATAATGGAATGGACAACAATCAGTAAAATACATGGGGAAATGGACTACATCAGTATTCTACCCATCAGCAAGATGATTGTCCAAATATGTACACGCTATCCACAAAATTAAATGAAAGACTACAACCCCCACTTCCAATGATTAACTCACATCCCTCAACAAGAAGGACAAGTGCTACATCACTTGTATGAGTCTAAAAACGGACTACTAACATCAACTAGATGAGAGCCATCCCACATATGGAAAGGCAATGTAGACTTCAAACAACTTCCCAAACACAAGAAGTTGAGATGACAAGTGCCACAGTGGAAGCTTAATCATCACAACACTTCAAACTCCACTCATTGTCCACCAAAAAAACATGTTTACCACTTTTGCCAATACTACATTTGCAAGGACGATCAAGGAATTCACTGAGGAGAACCAAGCATTCGTCGCTTGTAAAATCAATGAACTCGCCATTCTCACCTTTTTCAAGTACTTTCTAGGTATGTAAATTCCAACAGATACATTTCAAAGAAGCCCCACATCATCCTTGACCTGCACCAATCATTTCCACACTCTTGCATACCAATATGATGACAATTATAACACTCAAATGTCTTGGCTATACACTCTAATGAGCTAAAATGACATGATACCAATGGTCCAAATCCAATATGCATGGGTGCTCCTTTCCCCAACCATCCAATACCTTATGGACAACTTAATTTGTTGAGTTTCTTGTAAACTTTTGAGCTCTTCCCTTAATCAAATTATTACCAATAGTTTGGTTATCTTAATACGTAGCAAATGATAAATATAAATCAAGCTAGTAATAATATTTATAGTTTTACGTAATGACTACTCAATATGCATTTTGAAAAGCAAATCTTCCACAAAACAAAAATGAAGTCACATAGAGATCCACATGACAAAATAAATACAATTTCATAGTAGGATATACTTCTTAGTGCCAATAGATAGCCTTGCATTTTTCTTCGTTTCCATGTTAAAAGAAAATAAATATAGTTAAAGCGCCCTTGGTCTGCTGGTGAAGTTGAAAGGTTCTGAATGAGCTCACCAGGGATCAAGCCTTGCTGAGTGCAAAGCACTCAACACCATAGGGGATGGGGCTGGGATCATGCCCCGGGCGAAAGCTTGAGCTTTGTGCGCATTAAGGAGAAAGCAAAATACCTACTTTACAAAGGAAATGGATGGAACAGAAAAGGACGTCTATCTGATCCAGACATTGTGTACCTCTTCCATTAGTTTTGACATAGGACGCCGCTTGTATTAAGTTCTATCTTGGATGAATCAGATAGGAACTAGCTTAATCAAGTTTCACAGAATACATATTCCCACGAGAATTAAGCTTAAATTTGTAGTGTCTCCCAAATAATTATGGATGTCTGTCTCAAGCGCATTAGTGTGACTATAGACTGAGACAGTACATAATACTACTAAATAACATCCGTGATAGCAATAACGTCCATATTTTCTGTAGCTAAGCATTTGGAGTCCCTTTTATTTGTGCAGAAGATAATTTCTTGCAAGAAGATTTTGAGAACCTTCGTTTCTTTTGAAAATTTGGTTCACATGCTAAGACGGCAGTTAAGAAACGAGTGACAACACAAAATGCCATAAAAGTAATGTGGCATAGAATATTTCTAGAAGAAAATGTCCCCGTCAGTGGAAAGCTGCAAACTCAGCATCCAGACAAGTATTACTCAGTCACCTGAATTATTAATCAAATGGGTTCCAATTCATTCACAGGAAGACTATAAATAAAAAATTAACCAACAAAAAAGCTGCGCTGTTGAGTATTTACAACTTTCTGAAAGATTCTCAATGGCATGTGACAGGCTACATAATTTTGAAATCGCACTAGAATATAATCTTCAAAATCCTTTGCTGTCTTGGAATAATTTGAGTAGGAGAAGCCAACAAAACCTGTGAAGATTGTTTACTCGTATATGATTAGACTAGAATAGAATCTTCAAAAATCTCAATTGTCCTGGAATAAATTCAGGAGCAGCAACCAACAAAATCTGGGAAGATTGTTTACTCATACATATGTTTATACAGGCAATTTCATTGCTTTTAAGGTTTTCAATCTAGACTCACACATATCCTGCAAAAGTGATGCAAACCTGCGATGGCTATTTATAATCTTTCTAGCAACTGTACTTGCGTTCCATGTCTGCACTGCTTGACCTATCCTGGGGCCTAATTCCGAAACCATACTCGAACTGGATTCTAAAATCTTAAGCACACAACCTGGTCTTGCAATGATTTTCCCTGAAGAACTTTCATCAATCTCTTCCCTTCCCTCCAGAAGTGCAAGAAACAAGTCCAACTCCTGATCCTTGGAATTATCTAGATATCCTCCCAACCAAGACTTAACACTTTTGATGGTTAATGTAAATGAGGCCATGGAATTTTGTATCACTTTAAAAAGTAATGAAGACGATCCATCAACATGGCTACCAACTGCCCCACTTCTCTTTTTCTTCTTTCCTGATGGAAGTATAGATCGGACACAAGATTGTAAGATAAGGCCATGCCAGGCAAATGGTTCTGTTACAAGACGTGCCATAGTTGGCATGAGAGACCCTGCAGGTATTAACTTTATGGAACAGTCAGAGGTGTCAAGTTGAGATGCAGCAGAACATGTAATTAACTCCTTAACAGATAGTACCATTAGTTTGTCAACGTTAAATGAGGAATCAAATAATAACTTTTCCTTGCTCGCAAACCCAGTTCCTTCAGCAGATAGTTTCCAGGCATTGTAAAAGACTGCAAAGGTTATCCAATCCACCAAGTCTAGCTTCAATTCCTGAATTTTCAAGGGAAATCCAAAAATATTAGCCTCGCAGTATTTTAAGCATAGAACAAGTACAGCAAACACCAAACCTATTAATGTTATACACAACCATGTGAATCATATTGCACAGCACCTTAAATGATTTCTGCTCAGATGCTATTTTGCCAAGGATTCCTAATGCCTCGTCAAAAGAAAACCCAAGTGACAATGAATATTGTGCAAGAAGCTGCTGAAACTCAACACAACTTCCGTACATATCATGGGCTTTTCCTGAATCTGTCTCCATGAGGAAGGCCATACACTGAGTTGACAAGCATATGAGACGAGGCAGAAGACATCTTCTTTTAATAGCTATCCGCATTTGCTTTTCTCTTAGACATTGACACTCCTGCAAGTTGATAAGTTCAAATTGCAATATTTAGTTAATAGTCTAAATTACAAGCAATGTGCAATGCAATTCACGCAAACAGAAAAAAACATCAAGGAAAAAAAGATAAATTGTATTTCACTATGCATTGCAAATGTTTGATTGTTGCACACTTGACGAAAGATGTAAATGACAAAATGTAAAGATACCAACTATTAGGGCAGATAGCCATCATCTAGAAGATCAGAGAAATATGTTACTATAGTCAATACTTCAACAAAATTATGGATGAATGAATCAGGAAAGATTCTTGATACAAAGTTTAGAGGTTAATTAATTACTAGGAAATGACAGCAGCACTTAAATGTGGGCAAAAATCCAGTAGCGTTCAGAATAGCCATTGCATCTCAATTTTGATAAGATTATTACAATAAAAGACAAATACCTTTATACAGAAGATGAAACGAAGCATCCAATCGATTACAAGAGCTCTACCATAAAGGTGACACAACCTTGATTGATGCTCTAGGACTAGAAGCATTAGTCACAAAAAAAAATTGTGAAATCTTTTTTCCCCTCAAAAATCAAAATTTTTTGAGCAAATTGTTGACCTCAATTTTTGACCTATTTTTTCACATTTACCCGCAATTAAATCATCTGAATCACAGGCTGCCCAATTTTCAATTATTTTTTTACCAACTGTGATTTTTTTCTTTTTTTGGCAATAGGGTTTTGCACGCATTATAGTCATGCGTTTGAAGAAATTTACTTCATGTTTTTTGCATCTGGAAGGCATATTTTGCTGGAAGCAGCTAGGGCATTTTGCCTACCTTCAGACTGTTTCTTCTTCCTACGCCAGATTTTGTTGCAACTTCAACTGTGGCAACAGGTGATGCATTTGCATTTTTACCTGCATAAGGTATTGAATTTAACCTACCAAAATATTATTCATTTATATTTTAATAACATGTGGCAGTTGTCATGTCAGTTTCAGCCATTGTCAAGATTGTGCTTAGCCTGAAACTGATCAGTGATCACTCTTGGATGTGAGCATTTTTAATGGGATTGAACTATCAATGTAGTAATAGGATAGCGGATTGATTCATCACAGAATCAACAAAGAGTTACAATTGGTCCAGCTTTTTACTTTTCCCTTTCAAGTTACGATCAAATTAATGGTGAGGATTCGAATCGGTACATAACATAGTATATGCTTTTATATATGAGTAATATGCTCACATTTAAGGCTTTTGCTTTTAGCTAAGCAGCTGTGGATCCTTCTTAACCCATGGAATTTATGCCAATTTTAAGTAGTACTTGGGTATATATTTATCTCTGAAATGTGCTAGCTATTTCTATCATTTCTGGTTGACTCATTGCAGCTTGGCTGGTGCTTTTCATTAACTGTTAGTAGCTTTTACCACATTGTGCCCAAGCCTAATATTCACTTGGAAGTAAACAAAAATAACTCAAACGTACTGGATCTATTGAAGAAATTATTTGGTTTGAGTTATTTCCCAATATTCAAGACTAATTGGATCTATTGAAGAAATTATTTGGCTGAGTTATTGCCCAATATTCAAGCATTGCCTACAAAAAGCATTAGAAATAGCTAGCACATTTTAGAGTTATTTATATACTAGCACATTTTATAGAAATTTTACATCTTCAAATCAAGAGTCGAGATAAAAAATCACACAATTGTCATGTTGTTGAAAACCTATTTAACTTATACATGCTTGACATCATAGTTTGCGTAGTTGGACTTGACTCGGACTCGGCAGACCAAAAATTTCCGACTCGGATAACCCTTTGGTGAAATGGTGGGGCTTCTTGCATGTAGTGCCAAGTTGCCAACAACCAAGGTTCAAACCCCGTGGGGTTTCGGCCTGTAGAGCCAACAACCCAGATTCAAACCTCTTGGTAAGTTTCAAGTGTGAAAGGGGTTGTGCTCAAATGGCAAGGCCATATGGTTCTCAAGATAGAGATCCAAGTTCGAATCCTCCAAGTAACATCGGTGGCTTATGTGGCTTCTAAGTTGTTTATGTGGTTTCTATGTTGGATATGTTGATGGGGAGGAGGTCCCTCTTGTTACCTCCACGCTTACGAATAAAAAAAAAATGCTTAAATTTCCTTAAAAACATTTTTGTTTTCGCAAAATTCAGTTACAAAATGTATCAAATGAGTCTATAAAACCATGGGCAAATGTTTTCTATTAAATTTGAATACAAATAAAGTACAAAAAATCATAAATTGCCTATCTAGGCAAGTTAAAAATTACAAGATTTCTCAATTTCCTCTTCCTCGTTCTAGTGAAAAATTTGGGGGTAGAGGGTCTAGTCCTTGCACTCGGTTGCGGCTCCTCGCTTGGTCTAGAAGATTGGGCCTATTGCTCCACCCTATTACTAGATGGCAATGAGTCCTCCTCTACCACGTTAATGTTATCCAATGACAATCCAATCTCTCCTGTGTTTATTGCAACCATATCCTCCATAGCCTACCTCTCGAAATTAGCCATCTCATCCTCAATTAAAAAAAAAGGTGGGCTCCTCATCCTGCACGGTCCAATCACTATAGGGATCAATCTCATCCAAATCAATAAGCTGCTTTGATTTGTCCTCCACCTTTCTTATGCAAACCCAAAGGTTGTATTGCACAAAAACTAGGTAACCAGAAGTGCTAGAAGTTGAGACAATATTTAGGGGGGTAGCTTTTGGAGATTTTGGGTATTTCCACCCAAATCTTCCCAAAAACCCTAAAAAATAAGATATTCAAGAGTTTGTAAGCAAGCAATATTTTATTAATAATTGTAATTTGTAACTTGTAAGATATAAGACTTCAATTTTTCTTACCTAGTGTCTGAGCAGTTCTTCCTTGGATAGCTAGTGGCGAAGAAAAGAACCTCCCCCTAGCTTGCTTATAATTCTGCAACTTTGAAATGATGAAGTCTCTCACCTCAACCTTGGGTGTCATCCTCTCAATGCATGTTAAGAGGCCCTCCATAACCTCCCCATTAGCATCCATGAAGCTCTCAGAGGAGAAAAACTTGGGGTTGAAGTAGTACCCCACTGCATGAATGGGTTGGTGGAGTTGATTGCTCTACCTACAATCAATGATATTTCAAATGAGGCAAATCTACTTACATCCCCTCTGTAATAGTTTTCAATGGCCTCTTTGGCCCCATCCATGACCTCATAAATTTATCCCATTGGAATTTGCTCACCATCCACCAAGCTCAAAAACCTCACCAATGGCTCGATACCTATGAAGTACAAACAAACTGAAGTTACAATGAAACTAAATAATTTTGAAGTTTAAAAACAAAGGATTCAATTTGAAATCTAAATTGAAGTTTGAGTTACCTTGACAATCTTTGTAGCTCTCTTGGCGAAGACATCACCAAAAACTGTCTTTGTGATCCTCTTTCCATTAGCCTTCTTTGAATATGTTGATTCTAGCCATGCTTGACTCGCAAACATTTGCTTCAAGGATGTCAATAAACGAGAAATGCTTTGCAACATTAAAACATTAGTTGCAAACCTTGTGACACGTGATCACACAAGCTCTTTCCCCTTGTTGTGATCTGTAATCAAGTTGCGAACCCAAGGTTGATTATAAATATATTTTGTTATGTTCATTGCATCTTCTACAACCAATCTCACCTAATAAATTTTGCCTATGTCCTCCAAAAGAAGGTCAAGGCAATGGGTTGCACAAGGGATCCAAAAGAGTGTTGAATGCCTCACTTGAAGCAATCTTCCAGACAGCATGTATGTTGTTGCATTGTTAGTGACTACTTGCACAACATTTTGTATACGGACCTTTAAAACAACCTCCTCCAACATCAAACTCAAAGTTTCTGCATTCTTTATTTTGTTGGAGGCATCAACTAACTTCAAGAAAATCAACTCACTATTTGAAGCCACTATAAATTTGACGAGGGTGTGATTCCTTCATTCGACCACCCATCTAAAAGAACTATGCATCCAAACTTTCGCCACTGCTTCTTTTGATCTTCCACAATTGTTTTTGCATCAGCAATAGCATCTTGGAGCAACCTCCCACTTAACTCTTTTTGAAAGGGCACCTTTTATCCTTTCCTTGCAACTACAAATGTTGTCATCAAATACTCCCAATATGGACTCAGCCATGTTGAAGGGATGATTGTAATACCAAAAATTTGCATGTGCCTTATCTGCTTCTTTCTGTGCCTCCTTTTCCACCCTATACCTTACAATGAAGGTTGTGCTCCAGGTATCTTTCTAGGTACAAAAAACCCATGTGACTAAACTTTTTTCGAGCTAGAGGAGCTGGATATGTCACATATGCATGGACTGCGACTAAAGTCCATAATGCCTGTCGTATCTACGTTGGTTTCTGCTGGCAAATTAGGAGCAATGGCTCTTCTATGGCTGCTTGTGCCCTGGCCCTCTCCATTTTCTTCTCATCTAGTAATGCAAGAAGTGCTATCATCTCTCGTTGATGCCTCTATTAAGTTTCTTGTACACAAGGTACAAATCACAATCCTCATTGACATACCCATTATGCCATGTTTCCAAGTAGGGTCATAGCTTCCAAGGGGTTTAGTTCCAGTGGGACAACTTCCACTTGCTGAGTCCAAACCTTAAGCAGAGTTACATGCCACCGTATACTAACCTCCAACAATAATAAAAACAAAAAAAATAACACTTTAAAAAAATACAATTTCAACACGAATTTTAAAAAAAATCATGTAAAATTTAAATGCATTTGAAAAACTAAAACATAATATGGTAATATAGTAATTAAATAGTAAACAAATTACTGAATTTGACAAAAATAACATGTTTTAACCCTAAAATGTAAATCCTATATTCTAAACAAAGAAAACAAAGAAAAAAGAAATTGATTCACATAAACTTGTGCAAGTGTAAATCAAGAAAAAAATTTACATAAATTGAATTCAATGCATTAAAATTTCAAAATTTTACTTGCTTAGAAAATTAGAAATGATTTATAAATTAATATGCTTGAAAAAAAAGGATGAAAAAAAATTTGAACTAACATCATGCAAATCCGAAATTGCACAAATTTATTCTTCAAATCCTCTATAAAGCCCTTCCAATTTGCTCTAAAATGCTCAAATGTTGTGTGTGTTCAAAATGCACAAATTGGGCTTTTAAAGCCATGAATCTGCATATTTTTAGCATTTTTTCTGAGTTTTTTCGGTGTTCTGGATGTGTTTTTGCCATGGTGCAAGTCAAGGGCTTGAACTCGCCAATTACCCAACGAGTATTCACCTAAAAACTTTCCAAAATTTGTGAAAAACCAGCTGCCTACAAACTCGTGAGTTTACTCCAGAAATACTTTGTCGCTGTTTTTTTTGCGAGTACCCGAATACTCTGAGTCTACGAACTATGCTCAACATTATTTTATTTTAAAGTACTAACATTTGCAAGGAATCTTATATACTCAGGTGCAAAAAAGTTGTCCTTGAGCCCCTCTATAGTGCACCTAACACAACATTCAGCAAGATTACCCTCTCGTGCCACAAGAAGTGATGCCCTTGAGGTATATTTGAGGGCTATAGAGGTTGGAGTGATAAGGGAATGTCATATACTTTTCCCCAAAATTGTTTTCTCTTACATTTCTTCTCTTCTTCTGGTGATCTGTCATTCAGTCGTAAATTAGATACAGGAGAGATCACAATGTCAAATAGGTGACCGTGCCTACGTGATTTGGACTGCCCCTTGTGAGCAAGTATGCCATTGGACACACCCAAGACCTTTCACATGCCATTTCTTATGGTGCTACTCTACTCTCTCATACCACTTTGCTCTCATGTATATATCTATTCCACATACTATCACTCTTCCACGTACCTTCGTGTATATCAGAAGGTTTCGTATATTGAAAGAATCGCTCTTCTATACCATCACTTTGGTATAATGAGTAGTTTGGCATTGGGGATTTAAGTATATCGGAAGGTGGGAGTGATAAGGTTGGAGCGATGAGGGTTTCTTTTGGGAGTGAGAATGCAAAAGTTATAACCTTGAAACATGAAAGACTAAATTCAATTTTTTTTACAGATTTGTTAATATTGCCATGTGAGAGAGACTTTGCATGGGCATATTGCAAGTCAATCTTCGATACAAACAAGGTCAAAGCAATTTTTGCAAGTGTGATGCCAATGTAGACTTATCTCGCTTCAAATGGCATTTGCCAAAGGAGCCAAGATCTGACACCTCTCCTTGCCAAACGTGCCCTGCAAGTATCACATATCAGACGCAACAGGCTCTTTAGGCAATTTCTTATGGTAAGGCTAAAAAACAAGAACTAAGGCAAAAGTGGCTTCTAATTCTACAGATGGTAGGGGCAATCATTTGAATAAGGTAGAACCAACACAAAAGTCTTTCAGGAAGTTTTAGTCGACACCTACTTCTACTGCACACGTCCCAAACATAGGTGGAGGAAACATTAATTCTTTCTTTGCACCTCATACTTCACTAAGATTGCAAACCTCTTTGGAGAGTACAAGATGGCGGAAACACATCTAGGAACAAACAAAGGCCATTGTCAATTTTTTGTTCTACTCTAGCTTATTGTTCCATATTGGCAATGGTGGATGCTATTGTAGCTATAGGTCCTACGTTCAAAGCCCCGTTGTATGAGACATTGAGAGTTGATATGCCCAATGGCGTCGTACAAGATGTTAAGAATGTTGTTAACGAACATTGATTGGAGTGGGCAAAGATTGGATGCATTGTAATGTCAGATGGATAGAAAGAACCAAACTCTCATCAACTTCTTTGTCTGTTGTGATATTGGCAAGATCTTTTTGAAATTCGTGGATGCATTAGATAGGATCAAATCCATGGCTACACTATTTGAATTGTTTGACGAAATGATCATATACGGCCACCAAATGTAGTTCAATTTATTATGGACAATGCAACTACTTGTGTTGTTGCTAAGAGACTCTTGATGAACAAATATCCATCTATTCCGGCCCATGCACGACACACTACCTTGATCTAACCCTAGAGGAGATTGGAAAACTTGAATTGGTTAAGGAGGCATTGCAAAAGACTCGCACTATTATCAAGTTCATTTGCAATCACACAAGGGTGTTGTGTATGATGCGCTCCTTCACAGAGGGCAATGAGCTAGTTTGACCAAAGGTGACAAGATTTGTTATGCACTTGCCTGTATTGCAGACTCTTTGCCAACAAACAATAAATTTGAAGCGAATGTTCATTTCAAATGAGTGGATGGGATCTAGCTTCACCAATCAAACAGATGGCAGAATAGTGGCAGAGTACCTTTTTTTTGTGAGTTTTTGGGATGTAGCAAAATAGGTGGTTGAATTTTCAAAGCCTCTAGTAAAATTTTTGAGACTAGCAGATGTAGAGACGTCCCTCACAGGCTATTTATACAAGGCCACGAACAAGGCGAAGGAGGAGATGAGGGATAGGATGGAAAATAATAGGAACAAGTACATGCCATTGTGGAACATACTCGATAAGAGATGGGATCAACAAATGCACTCCCCTCTCAATGCCATTGGATACTATCTAAATCCATTGTTGTTCTATAGCTCCTCTTTCAAAGATGATGTTGAGGTCACACAAGGCCTACTCATGTGCATGCCAATATGTTTCCTACCTAAACAATGTTGGATGCAGTTATGGCAAAGTTGTCAATATACAAGCAGGGAAGGGTTTTTTTTTCTCAAATATGGATGTCGTGCAAGTTAGGAAGACCTTCAAATCAGGTACACTGCATGGACTTTTCACAATCTCTCTATATTGTAGACATGCACATTAAACGTGTTAGCCTTTTAGTAGATCTTACACGATATGATCTCAAAATAATGTGTTTTTCAAGGCAATGGTGGGATTTTTGTGGACAAGAAGCCATAAATCTTCAATGGATGGTGATGCTCATTTTGAGTCAGCCATGCAATTCATCCACTTGTGAGCATACTTGGAGTGTTTTTAAACATATACATTCCAAGAAACATAAACGTTTGACACAACGGATGAATGACGTTGTGTTCATTCACCACAACCTCTGTCTAAAGCTAAGGAAAGCTCAAGGTTAGAGTTTTGAAATACTTGCAATTGTAATTATTGTTTTTGTTTCACTTTCAATTGCCAAATCTAATTTCTATATGGAAAAGATCAAGTACCATCAAGGAAGACCAACCATTGACCTCAACAAAAATGATCCAAACTCTAAGTGGATTGCAAATGATGACATCCTTGATTGACAATGGTGATAATTATGATCTCCTTAGGGAGTGCAACTATGATAATGTGTAGTTGAATGACACAAGAGAGGCTGTGACCTAGGAGCTTCATCATCATGACTTGGAGCCTTCAAGTGTTGCTCTCTTCATAGCAACAAGAGTCATAGGTTACATCTGATTTTTTGGAGCTTTCTACATAGTTTGTAGGTTGCCTTTGTAGAAAGTAAATTGTAATTGAAAATTTCAAAACTATTAGCATCTAGTTATCATTTATGCACCATACAATACACATTGTGCAATGCAATATAATCAATGATATGAACATAAATGAGAAAATCTATATTCCACAATTCATCGGCTAAACTTTCCTTTTTATGTACTCTCTATATCACTATGCTATTAAAATGCCTTCAAATATAAAAAAAAATAGTTGGTTTTTCTCTTCTTTTTTTTGCATTTTTCCACATTTTTTGAAAATCCAATCTTTTCTTGATTAAATCCTTTTTTTTTCTTTGAAAAAATCTTAATCTTTTGGTTTCAAGATTTTTTCCCCAGAAGATTTTTGCTGCTATGCTCTACGACATATCATTGAAAGTCTCCTATTACAGATTATTCAAAATAACCATCTAATTATATCCACTCAGCCACATGATGTACCTATAACTTTTGAACATGCACTGGATTAAAAAATTAAGTTCATAATCCAACAAAGAAATTTATTAACTCCAACAACCATTAAAATGGAGAAAGTATTATTAATAAATGATCAATAAGCACAAACAGACAATAATATAAAATATTTAAGTGAGAATTACAAAGAGGTTCATCTCCTTATATAGAGTTTGAGAGATATAACTAACAGTAAATAAACGTGACACATGTCCAAGATTCTAAATACTAATAATAGCTTAACATTATTGCATACCACTAAGTCACTATGATGACTTTATTACAAAAGCAAAGCTATCATGTCCCCTTTTACCTAATACAATTAATAATTAATATTATTAAAATAAAATATAATAAAAGTATTTTTAAACACCATAACTATATTATAAGTATTCAATATAAAATTAAATAATAAAATATAAATAAATTAATAATAAAATTAAAAAAATATTCAGATTTTGAATTTTGGCACTCCATTTGGGCCCTTGTTACCCAAATTGGTAAGGTATTTGCACAAGCCTCTCCTCTTCATTTTGGAATTTAGAATTTTGATATTTGCAATTGCTATTTGAGTTTAAGCGCTCAAACCCTCAAGGACAAAAACCCTTTAAAGTGGTTTCAGAGGTGAGGATGAAACCTCTCTTCCTCTTATTGGGCAGCTCCATTTGGGTGTTGTAGTTCGTGCTTAATTGATTGAGTGTGTTTTCTAGTATGGTGACATCAGTTGAAGCAATTCAAAGAAGATCTAGATCTGATCATTGTTCATCATCATTATCTAATCCATTTGCAAGCAAATCTGAGCGCCCTCACCTATTGGACTGAGGATTCGCAGTGAGGGTTCCAAAACTTGCTGCAACATTCAACTGGGCGCTAGGGTTTGTCAGCAGCTACCAGAGGATAATAATCCAGTCACAAACAACATAAAGAAGAGTGTGACATAGTTATACCAACATTTAATCGATCCATAAGGCACTCAGCTACAGATCTGACTGAAAGGGCGATTATAGATTAATGCTTCACACTTCCAGCCACCAACTGTGCTCTAAACCAGTCACCAGGGTTCCCTATCATCACCAAGTTATCACCATCAACAGCAGATCTGAAAGTATTAAGGAAATAGTCATGGCTGGGTACCCACAGACTACAGATATACTAGGGAGTTCAATCGCTATTACCATTGTAGCCACTTCGGCAGTCACCCCTCCCTGCTGAACACAAGGCTTCCAGAGGCATACAAATTGATCACTAGGCACACACCCAAGGTGAATACATTATTTACAATTTAACATCTCCCTCCAGCATCAGTTTCTGTTGGGAACATTCAATAAGGAAAAGGGGTCGCACCAACAAGTGAATCACAAGGCTCGCCTCGGGATATCTTACACAAGGTAAAAGGAATAATTAACATTTCAGCACAGTATCCAAGTGCAGTTTCCAACAAGTTCCCCGTTGTAATAATTAAATCCTCTCATTATTAAGACTTTATTTTTCTAGTTGAAAGTAGATTTCTATTACATATATACATATTTGTGTTACATTTCAAAATGTCTGGTGAACTGAATAAATGAAATTCCTCATAATTCATTGGCTTTTATAAGAGATCTGTTTGTCGTGTATGAGTTAGATTAATTGTTGTCAAAAGGGGGGAATCCAGAAAGTGAAAATTCATACCCTAATTTAGTTGGGACATCTCAATGGTATCAAAGCATGATCTTGCTAGCCTGCAGGGTAATTCTTAATCATGGGAGGATTCTTGGTATTTATAACTAATGAAAAAAATGCAAATCAAATTCAAGATGAAATGATGAAGATGCAAAATAACCCAAGAGAATGATCAAGCTTATGGAAAGAATGTAGCATCACAAAAAAGAAGAGGATAAAGACCCTATTAAGGAAGAGTTGATGAAAAGGTACAAAGTTGAGGCTCCTAGAATTCTTGACAAGTATCAAAGGATACCTGATAATATCAAATCTAAATTTTCTTTTGATGCATGCTTGGAGTTTCTCAAAACGAGGAATCCAAATAAAAGAGGCTTATATAACTACATAAGAAGCAAGAAAGAGAAGAGTTATGAATTAAAACCACAAGAAGAAGCTAAGGAAGAAATCAGGGAGCAAGAGGAACAATCAAATTCAAAGCCACAAGACATCATGGAGCAAAAGCAAGAGGGACCCACCATGTAAGTTGAAGAAAGGGTTCCACTTGTTGGACGCAAAGAGTTCAAGTTGAAGGAACATGCACCAAATCATGCACTATCTTTTGAACTTCCAAAATGTGAGCCATTGATTGATTTTCAGAGTAGCATTGTGGATGGATATGCGGTTATATCAACAAATTCTCTTTCGGCAAATGAGGATGAGCATTTTGTTCACAGCAAAAGGTATGAAAATATTTCAGATTTGTTTCTTCCTATGTCACTGCAAAATTCTTATCATGGGAAGCATGTGAAAAAGGGTGATAGAGAAAGGGATACAACTTTCAGTATAGGAAATGTGGACTCTTTGATTCAAGTTCCAAATTGTTTTTGCACGTGGGATCCAAGTGATCTCTTGAGGGTCAAAGTGGATAGAGGCATTGATGTCACTACTGAGTTCTCCATCTCTTGCATATGGGTTGAAAGGGAATTTATGAGGAATCATATGGCATTTGTTGTGCACTCTAACCACGTTGTGAAGGATCAATGTTCACAATTCATAGATCACTCGTGGGAGCCAAGTATCACAATTGAAGGCAAGATCGTGGGTGATGGCCAAACGGAGGTAGTCACCACGGAGTGCTTGATGCAGGTTGATGGTAAGCAAAATAGATGTCATTTGGATTTTGTGACTAAATATGGTATGGTGCTTTGGACATCAAGCTACAAACAAGTTAAGAGATACATGAAAGATGAGACACCACAAATTCTTAGCATCATGAAGGCAAGGCAAATTGGTCACCACTTTGATACGCAAAGTCTTCTATATCATGGATATTGGAGGGTTGAAATCCAAGAGAAAGGGGGTTGAGCTTCAAGGCATTGAAGATGGAGTTCCAAGATTTGCCATGGTTATGTGTAGGAAATATCAATGGGTGACAATGATGTCCTCTTCCAAAGGGATGAGTATTGGCTACAATAGACATGAGCCAAGAGCCACTTTGAGTATAGTTCCCAATTTTAGATCTGCTGCCCTCTACATTTTCGGCACTTCCCACACCTTCCTTGCAGCCAAAGAAGAGTTTTCAATCACATGGTGGAGGAGTTTTCAGCCCATTACCATTGCTGAAGTGTTCTCAGCTAGTACAGCACGGTTTCCAGCCTTTACTTTCTTGAATTTGATCAAAGGAACTCAGTTTTGCAAAGGTTGGAAACTGTGCTGTACTACACTTATTCAGCGGAGTGTGCTAAATCACAATGAGATGCTATAGAACTGGCGGTAAACCATCCAGTTATTACAAAATGAAATGCATGATATAAAAAGCCATCGGCGGTACTACCATCCAGGGCTATACATATAAGCATGAAAGCATTACAATATGAGAGTTTTACAAATAAAATGGCTGCAACAAATTGATATTAATATATGATCTAAACGATTATTCTGCTGCAACACCTTTTTATTCAAAATGAACACCAAAGCTTACTTGCCAAGTTGGGAGTCAAAAAACACTGAAGATAAGAAGTTGTAGATGAAACATGATGCACAAACCAAATAGAAAACACTCTGAAAACTGCTACAAATACTGAAATATGCAGGTCTGCTCTGAACTGCAACCAGAAAAGTATTATTGAAACCCTAACCAGTCTTGTTTAGCTGGTTAGAAAAACCACCAAGTTGGTTAAATTTAAACAAATGGCAATGGGGAGGGCCTCATGAGCAGATTAGGTTCCTTGGAATCCCATTTGCTGTTAAACCGTCCCTGAATAAGATGTGGAATTGGATGTTTACAAAGATTGAAAGTAAACTCAAAAACTAGAATAATCAGTTTCTATCTTTGGCAGGAAGAGCACAGGTTTGTCAGAAGATTCTTTCTGCATACTCTTTCTATTATGCATCCATGTGGCTAGTCTCGAACTATCAAATTGAAAGTATTCAAAAATTGATAAGGTGTTTCCTATGGTCATATGGTAAAGGGAAGAAAAAAAAACATGTTAAATGGGAATGGTGCTGCATGAGTAAAGAAAAGGGTGGTCTGGGGTTGAAAGATCCGAAGATTCAAGGTGTAGCTTTAGCTACAAAGTGGATCCTCAGATCTTTAGATGGAGAGGAACCTTGGAAGGTTCTCATCAGGAACAATATTAAGAAGGCACCAATGTGGAAAAACTTGCATATGCATGACTTTTTGTTTGGGAAATTTCAATCTAAACCCTTTGGATCTGCTGTTTTTCCCAGTATTTGGAAAGCTTGGGAAGTTGTTAAAAAATTTATAAAGAATAAGGAAGCTATTAATAATGATAAGAATTGGATTATGTTGTACAGGTCCCTTTGGTGGAGTTTATGGCATAAGAATAAACCTTTGGCACTGCTGCAGGGTTGTTCAGCTATGAAGTGGATTAAGAAAGGAATTTCTATTCTTAATGATATTCTGGATGATGAGGGAATAAAAAGCTGGGACCAGATCAAACTTGAATTTGGCATCCTTGAGTCTCAAAAAAGAACATTTTCCATCATTAATAGAACTCTCTTAATCAATCTGGGTCAGGCAGAAAATTTGAGTGAAGTAGATTGGTTGGTGTTGTGACCTAATCACACATCGCCCCATTGCAAATGGGGACCCCCAGTTTTCTTCATAGAGTTAGCCGTTTTAGTGTTAGTTGTTTGTGTTATCTCAGAGTTAGTATGTGAGAATGATATTTGAACTCAATTTGCTTTTGGTAAGTGAAGATCTGCAGAGAAAGTGGCTAAGTGAAGACTAGGCGCAGAGTGTCATCTGCAACACCTTAAAAGTGCGCCTTGAGTGGGAAAATGATTCAAGTAGCCAACAATGGGCGCCCTGAAGAGTTAGGACCTCAAGATGTTTCTAAGTGCCTAAATCTAACTTATCTAACCATCTCAAGCTAAGGCGCATTTCTGCATGTGTAAAGCCTCATTTTAGCGCATTGAAAGGAGATTGGACATCTTGAAGGTGAGGCGCACTTTGTCATCAAAACAGTCTCATTTTAGCGCCTTGGAGATTGAATGTTATGAGTCCTAAGAGCTAGCGCCCAATTAAGGAGTGGTCTCTTGCAAAATTAAAACAAGTGATTGAAGTTATTTGATTGTCAAGAAACAAGCCAAGAAGACTTGGGCGCATTTTGTTATCTCTGGAGCCTCCTTTGGGCGCCTTAACTTAGAAGGGATATTTTGAAGTATAAAGGAAGGGCGCCTTAAGAGAGATAATTCACTTTGACTCTCAAAGTTGATCAAACACATCAAATTGAACATCATAAATCAAGGGGCTACTTTCCTCATGTACAACCTCACATTTGCGCCTAAGGAGGAAATCAACTTGAAACTACAAGTCTTGGAGGTTTTGGCTTTGATGAAGTCTTTTAAGAAGCAATTACAATGGTCTAAACATGAAAAAGTGAAGGAAGTCTTCATCTAGTCCAGGTGCATTTCAACCATTGAGGAGTTCATTTTGGGCACCTAGAAAGAAATCATGTTTGAATCAATCAATCTTGAAGCGATTGGAGCTAGACAAGTTCGTAAGAGTCTATACAAGTCATGAAAATCATGAAAATTGGAAGTAAACATCACATCAGGGCAAGGCGCCATATCACACCTTGAACATCATCAAAGTGCGCCTTAGGCGCTAGTGAACTCCTTGTCTAGGCTAGGCGCAAATTCTTGTGGTTTTTGTCATTTTGAGCGCCTAGGAAGTAAGGGATGAGTTTGAGCGCCTAGCTCAAAGGATATTACATCAATCATTTTGAAAGAGTATGGGGATTAAGATGATTCTATTGCAACCACAAGTGTTTGAATCTATGAGGAATCAAGTGAGCATCCTTCAAGTAATAAGGCGCATTTCCTTGTTTTTTCACCCAGTTATGGCGCCTTGAGTTATGAGAACATTGAAACTTTGAAAGTTGGTATATGGAGAATGGGAGAACCTTTTGGGAGGTTGAATAAGAGCTTGAAGGTGATTGAAAGGTTAAGAAACCAGCTGAGTATAGTTAGGCGCATAATCATGTTTATACTACCTAGAGCTAGCCCCTAAACTAGAGAGGCATAATCCATTAACATCTCAATGAGCACCTTGAATGGAAATCAACATGAAGTCTAAATGTCAAATAATGAGTGAAGAGCAGCTAGGCGCACTTTTTATCCTTGCACACTAAAATCAGCGCCTCAAAAAGACATACATCAATTAACATCACAAGAAGTGCGCCTTGTAAGTAAAGGTAAAAATCAAGGATAAAGGACTTCACCAAGTAATTATGCCAAGTATATGGGCGCACATTT
This sequence comes from Cunninghamia lanceolata, assembly GCA_027924645.1. Lineage (NCBI taxonomy): Eukaryota > Viridiplantae > Streptophyta > Pinopsida > Cupressales > Cupressaceae > Cunninghamia > Cunninghamia lanceolata. The sequence continues at coordinate 12,467,854 of BSBN01000524.1, forward strand.
CAGTCCATTTTGCCTAAAATCAGCGCCCAAGTAAAGAAGACACTCATCTAGTCTAGGCGCCAATTCATGTTGGTTTCACTCTTAAATTGCGCCTAGAAAGCATGAAGATGTTGGAGCTTGAAAACGAGTTTGAAATCAGTGATAAAAGCCTCCAATCGCTCAAGTTTGGCGCCTCGATTGTAAAGGAGTTTGTTTTAAATTTTGAAAATTTCAAAAATGCATTAAATGCCCAAATCAGGCCGACCTAGCCTGGCCGACCTGCCCATTAAACAAGGTAGATTGCCTATATAAACCCAAGCACCCTATTCATTTTGATCATCATTCATTTTGCAATTCATTATAGGAGCGATTTTTAGAGGAGAAGGCAGCGATTTTTATAGCAGATCTGCAGTTGTGAAGGTCTGATTTCTGACATTTAGAGCTGATATTCCATTGTTTCCTACAGAAATCTGCATTAGTTTAGTCTGAAAATTTGTCAAGAGGTATGTTTCAGCTGCTTTTAATCTATAAATTTGCCTTTTTACTTGTTTAATTTTCAGATTTCTATGGTCTTATCATGCAAAAATCAGTCTTATAAAGATAATTTTATCATTTGAATTCACTAATAGAGGTATAGTAATCTTAGAGGTAAATGGGTATGACTGCAAAGGAGCGTCAAGTGATGATCAAGATGGATGCTAAGTCAACCTTACTGGAGTCCAAGCTTGAGACGCATTGGAAGAATGTAGAAGACACCAACATGGGACATGTCAATTTAGAGGAGATCAAAGACTTCTTGCTCGCACCAACAAGGAATGAAGACATCAAGGCTATTGCTAAAAGTGGTATCATACAAGCAGCTTGTTTCCCACCTGTCTTGCCATGCACCGAATTGGTGTTGGAATGCACTCAACGTTATGATGTTGAAGAAGGCGAATTGTGGCTAAGGATGGAACTGTTCTAGCTTATCTACAAAGAGAAGCTATTCAAGAGGTCTTCAACATTCCGAATCGAAAGACAATGTTCATTTGTCCTACAACTGCACAACAAACATTTGAAGCCAAGTCTAAGCAATACATGCAAGAAGTAAGGAAGAAGTGGATGGCGGATCCCTCAACAAAGATATACAATCCCAAAGATCCGAAATTTCACAAGGCCGATTTCAAACAAGAGATAAGTTATTTCATCATGTTTTTGAATAGAGTAACAGGTAGGCCTCAATCATCAACTTTTGAAGGATGGATGTATACATATCTTGCTCATGTTTTCACGAAGAATAAGATGATTGATTGGGCTGGGGTTATAAGTCATTGCCTTGATGAGCAATTTGAAAATTTCAACAAGTCAAGGTCCTTCTACATGACTTCCTATCTTGTCTACATATTGGCGAGGAGTGTGGTCTACAAGGGATTGACTTCTGAAGGAGAAGTGGGCACTAAATCCAATCAAATCCTATCGCACCAATGCTATACACAGCTCCATCTCAAGAACAACAACCATTACAAGAGATTCAATGATACATTTGCCATGTATATAGTGAGGAGATTGCGAGGAGAGTTGCAAAGGAGATTGACAGGTGCTGCTAGGGCCTTTATTGAAGAATATGGACGATATTACATTCAATATGATAAGTTCACCTATATAAGAATTCAAGGTTTCACATCCTATCCGTATAGATTGCCAAGGTATCCTACTAATAGGATGGTGATGTTAGAAGTATCAAGACAACTGTTAGAGTTCCATAAGATGCAAAAGGCAAGGAAGGTCGGGTTGCAATTTCCTCTAAAGCTTGGGAGATACTATTCATGTCCATCATTGCAAGCAACCGAGCACTCCGAGACTGAGCTTCAAGCATATCACTTGCACCTTCATGATTCATGGAGGGAGAACTTTGATCCACATGGAGCAATCAAGCAATCATATCCTACCTATCAACATATAGAGCAACTTGAAGATCATTGGCCAGATGCAGTTGATGACATTGATATAAGGGAACAGAGATGTTCAAGGTTGAAGTGGGATTTGGTAAGGGCTACAAAGGTGTTGAGGATACCGGATCAGCTTGATGATGATGAGACTCTCTCGGGGGATGAGTATAACAAGGTGCGAAATCTGCCATATACCATTGATTGGGCTGAAAGAGAAAGAGCATATGATGAGGAATTGATCAAACCAATCATTGCCATCACTAAGGAGCGTGGAAAAGATCAACTACAAGCATTGATAAATGAAGGAAAGAGGCTTACATATAGGAAAATGGGAGAAGTTGAAGAACAAGTACAACATAGTGCACCTGATAGAGACTCACAAAGTAAAGAGAATGAAAGAGATTCAAGTCAAGCAAGGAAAAGAAAGCGACTTGAATATACACAAGGGGAGTCAAGTCAGAAAAGGAAGAGGATAAGTGTTGAGACTGCTTCATCTAGACAACCAGGAGGTACTCCAAGGGATCATGATATAGTTGTGCATGAAGTTAAAGATGAAGGACAAGACATTCCATTTGAGGAGATACCTTCAAGTCCACATGATACCAAAATAATTGATGAAGGCAACGCTGACAATCAAGATGAAGCTGAAAAGGAGACATTGCCCATGCAAGAGAGGCAAGTTCAAAGGCAAAAGGATCTTTCATCCTTGCCGGAATGGTTACAAGAAAGAATCAAAGAGAGTGTGAAGTAGAAAAGTATCACCCTATTCCAGTTGAGGAGTTGCTTGTAGATATGTCGACAGAAAAGCCAAAGAGGAAAGCAACAATTCTTTCAAAGATAACAAAGGATGAAATTGATGTAAGGAAGGTTCATGTAACTGTTCCAAGAGTTACAATGAATGTAGAAGACATTGTACCTGAAGACTATGATATCAACACAATTGATTTGGGTCCTTTGACTGGAGAACAAGTAGAGGAAGAACTTCAAGATTCAGTCACTAATGCTAGAGCTATGATAAGATAGGAAATCAAAGGAAGGATAAAAGTTGAGCAAAGGTGTCAAGCATTGGAACAGTATATTCAACATCTAGTGCATCCCATCCGCCAACAGGAAAGAGTTTCCACGCCTCCACCCATTCTTCCTCCGGAAACAGTTGCACACCTTGAGGAATTGAGATCGTCATCTCATAGGTTGAAGGATTGGATGAAGAGGTCAAGAGGAACAACATATGAGCATCTTGAAGATATCATGCAAGTATATGATAAGGTCAGTGAACTTAAGGAAAGAGTACTTACATTGTTGACAGCTTGTGCTGAGTTCAGAGCCGTCAAAGAACAATGCCGTCAAAGAACAATATATGCCACATTTGAAGAGTTTGATGGGAGCTTCAATTGATGAGTTGATACATGCTCATGTGATTGAAGAAGGAATGACATATGATTTCTCTTCATGGTACTATTGCTTTTGCAACAAAGGTCAACTACTTGATAGAGTTGAAACAGACATGTCAAGAGTGAGAAGTGTCATTCAAAGGATACAAGATAGTATACATGCATCATTGATGAAAATATGTAATCCTTTTGGAGAGATGACTATTGATCGCATGAAGGAACAAGTCAAAGCATTCTACTTTCAAGAAGATGATATTTCTGATGAGAGACTTGATAGCATATCCTCACTTGCCATCCACCTTGGTGCAACAAGGCTCGAATGACCGATTGGGAGAAGACACTTGGCGTTTATACAGTTGATGTACTTAAAGCAGAAGGAACCATTAAGAACGTGCCAAGTGTACCTCTTGATGATGTCAAGCAAGTGGTGTCTAGATTCATTGCACTTCACAGTAGCAGTGAAGGCGACTCACATGAAGATTCTTCATAGGCTTTGATGTGTCATCCTTGTCTTCTTGGGAAGCGTGCCTTTGTTCCCTCTTTCATGTACTCAAAATAGTAGTTTGTTGTACCTAACTGCCGATGTGGCATGATCTAGACCATTGGCTTTGCCAATCAATCTTAGCCATTCATGTATTTTTGAAGCCTCTATAGGGGCTCCTTTTGCTCTCATTTGTAAGTTGGAGATTCCAGAAAAATTGTTGCAAGAACTCTTTGAAATAATACAAGACTCATTGGTTTGGTGATATTGTCTATGTTTCAAAGTGTTGCATGGTTTCCATTTCTTCAAGCAAATATTAAGTTAGAATAAGTTTTTTCTTTTCAGTGTTATGTTAGTTGATGAAAGTGATTATTATTGTTTCGTGGTGAAATCTATATGTTCATACCATTTGTGATTGGTGGCTTGCAAGTTGCAGTGTATGGTTAGACTGAACAAAGTGAACTTAACTTTGATTGTTTGTGTTTGTTGAACTTTGATGAACGCAAGTGATTTGAACATCTTGTATTACCCTAGAAGATTGCATCAACCTTGTGTAGTTGTTTAACTTGGCGAAACAAAGTTGGTAGATTTCACCTGAATCAGTAATCATTTCTTGCATCTACGAGTAGAATAGTTCTTCTAAACCCTATATCTTTTGCACCTTTTTATCTATCATTGTTAGGAATTAGGATCAAGAACATCATTGCCATATCATACATTGAAAGTTGTAGTACTTAGAAATTCCAAGCGTTTGCCTCTTGTAAGTGAAACAAGTAAGTTGTCAAAACAATTGTGTAAGTCCCTTTGTGATAATCAGCAATATCACATCAATTCGTTGAGTTCATCCATCATAAATCATAAGGAACCTTGAAGTTACTTCATTGGATCACATAGCTCTGCCTTTGAAGAACTTTATTCAAGAGAGAATAGGATACTTGGTGTTTTATTCTATTGTTGAGTTGTCTAAAAACAATCACCAACATTTGGGAAAGTTGGTTTGGGAGGATGGCAATAATTTTTTGTGTATGGGCTCCAAAAAATTATATAAGTTGGTTACACTCTCCCAAGAGGTGTTTGAGCATATTAATAGGGTTTGGAAACTTGAGTTAGAACACAGAGTCTTGTCTAAATCCATCAGTCTGTTCTAGTCCAAATATATTGAACCTAAAAAAAAGAAGTTTTAGATGGCTCCTTTGGCAAAAAAAGCTTTCCCTAGGCTTTGATAAATCTGTGTTCTATTTGTAAGATTGTTGAATCTTGTGAGCATGTGTTCTTTGAATGTCCTTTTGTTGTTAAGGTTTGGTCTTTGTTTATGGGGAATATTAAAAACTAGTCTTCCTTGAACAGTTTAAATTGGAAAGAGATTATTTGTGGTTATATTTGTGGTTTGAATGTTAAGGCAAATATATTCTGGTTGATTTTATCCACTGAGATTTTATGGTTGTTGTAGGAAAAAATAAATGTTCATTTCCAAGGCAAGAGGAGGATTCTTACTGGGTCTAATTGTAGACTCATGTTTTCTAACATCTTTGAACAGGTGGTCATGACCATGGAGCTCCCCATAGAAAGGTTCATGAAGATAATAGATGAAGGACCAAAGGTTATTTACAAGGCAAATATCAAATATGTAGAATTTTGGTCACATGACTTGAGAAAGGTAAATGACAAGTTCAACAATGAATACATTGATTTCCAAAATCTGTATTGCAAACACCACAACTTGTAAAAGTTAAGGGATGAAGCACTACGAGCCTTTGAATTTACATTTCAGAATTTCAGTGTGGATAGTAGTCAACTTAGAGTTTCACCTTCTATTGGTACATTCAGAGGTATGGATTCCTATAATGCCAATGATAACAAAGGATATCTGGATAGGCAGGACAGAGGAAGGGGGCAGGGAACATATATAAGCATTCAAGATTATGGAGAGAGAGACACCCTAAAGGCCAAAGAGACAAGCAAGAGTGGCAGGAACCCTCAGGATGAGCATGAACAGAGATTTATTGAACTTGACAGGGGAGCAGGTACACTACAGCGGTGAGGGTCAACAGGTAGGTTTTTTGCTATCACGGTTGATGCATGGTTTATGATGAGAATCAGTTGAAGGCATACTTTCAATATGCTTTGTTTATATTATCTTTGTTTTGATATGTCTATGATTTCGCTGAATTGGGTGGTGTTCATGTGGAGTATACTGTGTAATTGCTCCCTCTTTTTTGAGTTGAAAATGATGTAACTAAAAGACTTATGTGGCTTCCTTGGCCACATAGATTGTACTGTGATCTTTTTTTGAACTTAATAGTATATGATTTTCAATTAAAAAAAAAGATCATTCTGGCGCTCCACGCCATATGCCTCTTGAAACAATACATTTTCTCATTTATAGGAATACTTTGAGTGTTCTTCATCCTCAATTGAAACTTCGAACTTTTCTGACATTGTCATCTCTTCTTTCTCATCCTCCATTGTCACACATTCTTCCTTGGACTCATCATCATTCTACTAGAATCAACATTTGATAGAAGTCAAAATTTCTTCTTCATCAAATTTTTCCTCTTCATTGCTCCAACATTTGTGGCTTGGTATCCACGATTCCTTGCATGTGAAACAAATATTCTCTCTTCTAAGTTTGTTTTTGCTGCTCACTTCAGGAGTACCTTTAATCTGTGGATACCTAGGAATTAAACTCTCAACTATCAAGTATGTCTTCAATTTTTTTTCACACTATTTAACCGCGTTTGTTGCCAATGCATGTGTTGCGAGTGAAACTTCCTACCTATCCTTCTTCACATTGGGCAACAAAATTGATAAAAGTGGTTGAGCAATAATGTCACTCTCATGTAGAATCAAAGTCATAATGGTCTTCATTGCAGTTACAACATTTTCTGCATGATACCTTTTGATAGTATCAAAGAAATATTGAAACATATTAATAATAAGATCATTACAATCATAGTCTATAATCACAACACATAATCTGACCTTTCCAACATTTTTTAAAATTGTTACCCTCTTAGCAAAAAAAGGACTTCTGATATCATGTAGACCTTGAAAACTTTCCACAATCGGCTGAAATATTTCCCTCATAGTGTCTACAACATATGGAACTTTTGGTGTTGTTATTCTTGAAATTTCACTCATACAAGTGATAACTTCAAGATTCACATCTTTGTCTAGGTACCTTATAAACATGGGCTGAACCGAAGCAGTCATTGATGGTTTTAGAGCCCATTTCATAATATCAAAATCTGATTGGACAACCATAAATAAGCAAATTCCCACTTCTTTCAAACTGCTTAGCAAATCATCTTTTGACTAACATAAAGGCTCCAGTTTCTTTCCTGTTGTGTAGCGCCTCATTCCTAATTCGAATGCCATGATTCACGGGGACGTGGAAACCAACACTCTGAACTTAGCACATGCAACTGTTGAAATTCTATTACTCAACTGAAGATTTGCAAGGGTGTTAGCTTCCCAACATGTTGGCAAGATCACCAACTCTGATACCACTGTAATTACAACCCCAATAATTTTTCTTTTTGCAACTAAAGTAAGCTACAATCCAATGTCCTCAACACTTTCTGATCACCCAATTCCCGAAATGGGCAAGGTGAGAGCATATAGTGCGTAGGATCACACCCAATTATCTAAGTCTGCAGCAACATGAAGTGATCAAATCAACCAAAGCACACAAGGAGGCAAAGCCAGCCAAGTCTACACTTCTTCAATGGAGTGTGCCCGATGCAAAACTAAAATGAGCACACTAGGCGACAGAGCAAACCACATCTATGCTTATTCACTGGAGTGTGCAATTACAAACAAAAATACTCGCACACAAGGCGGCAAGCCATAATTATCTACGCTTATTCAACGGAGTGTGCTAAATCACAATGAGATGCTATAGAACTGGCAATAAACCATCTAGTTATTACAAAATGAAATGCATGATATAAAAAGCCACCGGCGATACTACCATGTAGGGTTATACATATAAGCATAAATGCATTACAATATGAGAGTTTTACAAGTAAAATGGCTGCAACAAACTGATATTAATATATGATCTAAAAGATTACTCTGTTGCAAGACCATTTTATTCAAAATTAACACCAAAGCTTACTTGCCAAGCTGGGAGTCAAAAAACACTGAAGATAAGAAGTTGTAGATGAAACATGATGCACAAACCAAATAGAAAACACACTGAAAACTGCTGCAAATAGTGAAATATGCAGATCTGATCTGAACTGCAACAAAACAAAACAAAGTCTAAAAAGTATTATTGAAACCCTAACCAACAAACAAACTCTTCCAAAGACTCATAACAAATCTGATATACTGCTGTAACAATGAATAATAGCCAAACAATGGAGCGCTGAAACCCAAAACAGCAGAATATCACTTCCCTTTACACTCCTTTGACCTCTAATGGTTACAAGAGACAACTTCTTGAAGTGCCACTAAAAAAACCACCAGATTGGAGTTATTTCAGCCCCATAAACTTCAAACTGTTAATCCTGGAATAGAGTACGACTCCCCAAACAGATGTTTTCAGGTCTGACACCTGCTGCAAGGCTGCGATCAGCGCCTCCTAGGAATGGCGCCTTTTTATTGAGTGCCTGAAAACAAATTTTGGTCAACAATGCATGATCGCCCCATCCTGGAATCTTCAAAAATGTGTCTAGGGTAGAGTCAAGTACATAGTGATATCAACAATCTAAAAATCAAGACTTGCGCTAGGTTTTTAGAAAGATGTGCAATATAAACCCTTGGCACCCAACAACAAGCTAGAACCACAATCATACTCACAAAATCTTTAGAAAACCCTAAATAACCCTGAATAACCACACACAAAATCAATGGCACCAAGTGTTAAGCACAAAGACAATCTCTGTATGAAATTGCTCCAATATCTTCTGCATTCAGCACAATGGTGATTTCTAGGTGAAATCACTCTATCCTGCTAGGAGAGTCTTCATCCCCAAACTTGCTATTTTCAAAAGGGTTTTCATCCTCAAGAAAAATGGAGAACACAAGTTCTCTCTCAGAAACAATTATCAAAAACAATATTCAGGGTAACCCCAACACTGTGCTCAACATCTCCTTTTATAACGTTTTGAGAGAATAAAATATTATTTTACCTTATCCCTTCATATTCTCCTCAAAATATAAAAACAATTCATTTCATGTGTGCATAAGTCCCCTTTACGGCCCCCTTGTGCCTAACATCACTTTTCTGCACAACTTAAAGATCTTTTTATTAAATAATTAGTCATAAGTTGTCTTTTGCTTTATTCACTTTTTGACAACTTAAGTATTAACTATTTAATAATTTTAATTATTTTCTGCACAACTAATGTTGCAGAAACAATTAAAATGATTTGGAATATGGATTCTCACCATACCATATTGACCCTTAGCTCTCAAGATGATAAACTGTATGCAGATTGATTTTTTCCAAAAATAGCGGTCTCCTCCAAGAAGTTTGGAATACACTCAAAAAGTTAGAATTGCATCCGAAAATACCTTTGGGCTCATCTTGATCTCCTGAACTCATTGCCACTATCAGAAACCCTACCTGATTAAGTAGGCGCTCTCCAAGAAGTCTGGAGTGCTCTTATAAAGACAGAATTGCATTCGGAAAGCACCATTGAGCTCATCTTGGTCTCTTAGCTTACTGCCAATGTCAAAATCCCAACATGATCAACCCACTCTAGGAAAGTTGGAGTTTTCCAATGATGTTGGAAATGTCCCAAAAAGGGACATTACACACCTTTGATTGTGGCAAAGGAATATCAATCTTCTTATTGTTATACACAACCATGTTGTTGGAACAGTGGTTATCATTCATGAACAACAGCAAGTTGGCACAATTCAAGAGAAAATCCTCGATGGAAGAAGTTAAAGAAAGGTTGCAACCAAAGGGAATCACCATTGCAGCCACCATGGTACCTAATTGGGTGAGATTTCAATTGAAGTGTGAAAATCCTAACTCATAGGTACAAGAAGTACATGACGGGTTGTTTATTGTCATTATGAGGAAAAAGAGGGGGAAGGCATTGGCCCAAATTATTGCAATATGAGATTCGTGATGGTGGCATGTTGGTGCTTTAGTATCCTCAATTACAAAATGCTTCAAAACAAAGGGTATTCCATTTGGGTTTGCAAGGTGTTTTTGAATAGAAGGTATTCCATTGGATAGGTGCGGGACCCTGGATTGATGAGCATCACTCCATGATGTGTTACCTTGGCATGAAGTGGGTCGTGCCCTTGAGTTATCATTGCTTGTGGGTAAGCAATTTGGGGAAGGGAGGATTGTCATGTCCCCTTTTTCCTAATACAATTAATAATTAATATTATTAAAATAATATAATAAAAGTGTTTTTAAACAACATAACTATATTATAAGTATTAAATATAAAATTAATTAATAAAATATACATAAATTAATAATAAAATAAAGAGAAAAGAATCAAATTTTAAATTTTGGCGCTCAATTTGGGCCCTTGTGACCCCAATTAGTAAGGTATTTGAACAAGCCTCTCCTCTTCATTTTGGTATCCAAAACTTTGATATTTGCAATTGCTATTTGAGTTCAAGCGCTCAAACCCTGTAGGACAAAAACTCTTGAAGGTTGTTTCAAAGGTGAGGACGAAACCCCTCTTTCTCTTACTAGGCAGCTCCATTTGGGTGTTGCAGTTCGTGCTTAATTGATTGAGTGTGTTTTCTAGGGTCGTGACATTGGTTGAAGCAATTCAAAGAAGATCTGGATCTTATCGCTGTTCATCATCATTATCTAATCCATTTGCAAGCAAATCTGAGTGCCTTCACCTATTGGACTGAGGATTAGCAGTGAGTGTTCCAAAACTTGCTGCAGCATTCAACTAGGTGCTAGGGTTTGTCAGCAACTCCCAGAGGATAATAATCCAGTCACAAACAACATAAAGAAGAGTGCAACATAGTTATACCAGCATTTAATCAATCCATAAGGCAACTACAGATCGCAAGAGTGGAAGAGCGATTATAGATTAATGCTTCACACTTCCAGCCGCCAATTGTGCCCTAAATCAGTCGCCAGGGTTCCCTGTCATCATCTAGTTGTCACCATCAACAACAGATCTGAAAGTACTAAGGAAATAGTCGTGGCCGGGTACCCATAGACTACAGATATACTGGGGAGTTGGATCGCTATTGTCATTGCAACAGCTTGGCAGTCAACCCTCCCTACTGAATGTAAGGCTTCCAAAGACATATAAATTGATTGCCAGGCGCACACCCAAGGCGAATACATTTTTCACAATTTAACATCTCCCTCCAGCGTCTGTTTTTGTTGGGAACATTCAATAAGGAAAAGGGGTCGCACCAACAGGTGAATGACCAAGCTCACCTCAAGATATCTTACACAGGGTAAAAAGGAATAGTTAACATTTTAGCAGAGTATCCAAGTGCGGTTTCGAGCAAGTTCCCCATTGTAATAATTAAATCCTCTCATTATTAAGACTGCATTTTTCCAGTTGAAAGTGGATTTCTATTACATATATACATATTTGTGTTACATTTCAGAATGTCTGGTGAATTTAATAAATTAAATTCTTCATAATTCATTGGCTGTTATAAGGGATCTGTTTGTCGTGTACGAATTAGATTAATTATTGTCAAAAGGGAGATGTCCATAAAGTGAAAATTCAGACCCTAATTCAATTGGGACATCTCATAAGCCTTATATTTTAAAAACCCCTCTTAATGCTTACTGTACTAAAAGAAAAACATACCAACACACTAACTGAAAATTAAAAACATCAAAACCCTACAAAACCATATATTCTTCAAAAGCTTCTATTTGAAATCAATCCTTGGACTTGGTAGAACTCCATCAAGCCACCCCATAACCCTTGCAAAAGTGTAGTTCCCCAACTGAATTTCTAAGTTCCTAGATTCCACCTCTCCAAACTCCTGAATTACGAACCTCCTAAATTATTGAACAACCATCAGTATTGAGCTACCTCTACAGTGCTCCCTCTACAGTGCTCCATCAGGTTGTCTCATGACCCTTGTAATGTTATAATTACCGAGATCCACAAACTCTTAAACTATCTAGGTAGCCATCCATACTGAGTTTAATCTACACTAAACCCTTTCCTATCATTGAAGTGTGGACTTCTTAAAATATGTTTTCTTCATTAATGAATTCTTCACCACTGTCAACATCTAGTGGATCTTCAACAATGGCTATATTAGCTTCATTTGGTTTGTCTTTAAGCATTCCCTTGAAAACATCATTGGCTTGAATTCTATAGTTCCAAGTTGTGTGACCTCTTTTCTTGTAGTAATAACATTCAATCTCCTTTTTGTCATTATCTAATCTTCTACGATTGTTTCTTGAGTATAATGCACTCTCATGTTAAGGATCGCCTTTTGTATCTCCTACAATTGTTCTCTATTCTTCAACTAAGAGAACTGAAAACGTGTCTTCTAGAGTTTGCAAATGTATCTGACTGAGTAAAAGTGACATTGTATTTAGACGGCAGACTGTTTAACAAAATGGCTTTGGCATCCTCGTCATCTAACATAGTATTGACTTCTACTAGTTGTCTAATGAGAGACCTCATATTGCTTATGTGGCTAGACATAATGTCTCTGTCATCCATCATGAATCTAAATAGCTAAAGCTTTAGAGAAGACTTTGCATTAACCACATTACTACAAACAATTTATTTAGATTATAACAGACTTCCTTGGATGATTTTTCTAGATCTACATGATGTAACTCAGAATTGGAGAGAGCAAGACCAACATCTCTAGTGTACCAGTCAAGTAACTTATTTGCATCTATAGGTGGTTTCTCATTTTCATTTACTATTCCCATAAATTTTGTTCATTAGATTTTTACTTTCATAATATTTACTTGCATATTTTTCTAATGGAATTTCCACTCTAGAAAAATTTTGAACCCTTATGAATTTTTCAGATTAAAAAAAAAAAATTGAATGCAGATAGAAATACCCTCAACTGCAACTTTGATTGGCAACACTTATGGCTAGGGTTTTGAAGCAACATACTCTACAAAACCCACGAACTTCCTTTTTTCTGCCTGTGTGCCCCAACTGTGACTTTAGAGGGCCCATGACTAGACATGACTAATAAATGCCCTCACGATGCTCAGACATTGCAACATCCTTCAACTGGTAACAACAATTGATAAATCCTACGGCCGTGATTGTTGAAAACTTTGCCCACACAACTGAAAAAGCGATGTGATTTCTTGTGACCCAGGGTTTATTATGATCCGCGCTTGTGGAAGAAAATGTCCATCCGACCACATTCAAACACCTGCGAATGTGCAACATGAGTTACAATAGGCACCAGTCGAAACTATGCCCTTGCATTCATCCCATGCAAATCATTCAAACCTGCAACGATGATTTCCTTCTCTGTGTGCGACACGACTGGGCTAAAACCCTCGCTTTGATACCATATTAACAAATGAGCAATAAGCACATACGAATAATAACACAATAAATTATTATAAAATATGGAAGTGAGAATTACTAAGAGGTTCATCTCCTTACATAGAGTTTGAGAGATGTAACCAACAATAAATAAACGTGACACTTGTCAAATATTCTAAATACTAATAATAGCTAACATTATTACACACCACTAAGTCACTGCAGTGACTATATTACAAAAGGTAAACCTTATATTCTAACAAGTATTGACTATAATTTTAGTGTGCAAGAACCTCCCTACTGTGACAAGATTTTCAACTAAGACAGCCCTAAAAGTCTATATCCATGTATACACTTAACAGAAACTCAAACAATGCCCTTAGATCTCACCTGCAAGTACTATATTGCTCTTCTACTTGGACAAAATAAGCTTGTAGTTGTAAAATATGGTAAAATAGATGTCATGCCTTTTAAAAACCAAGTTCTTTGGAACAAGTTTTAGAGAGGTTAATACCTCACCAAGGCTTGGCTGTCAAAAGAAGACTCGTTAAGAATGACGTATCTGCCATGTTATGCCTTTGGTGTGAGAAAGGAATCAATAAGTCATTTATTCTGGAAATTTACATCTTCAAACACCTTCTGGGTAGGCCTGCACGCTAAATTAGTTGGCTTATTCATTGTCCCTCTCCCCTGGCAAGGTCTATTTTAAGCAACACCAAGATGATCAGAGACAATTTGAATGTTACAGAAAAAGATAAGGTTGAAACTTGTCTGCTATAAATGTTCATTGAAAGGCAAGATGCAAGGTAGTTGCTCATGCAGATAATTCCTGATTCTACATGGAAGAGTTGAATTGTTTTTAAATAGATGTGGCTATGCACATTGTATTCAGAAATAATTTTTTTTCAAAGGACATACACTCTATATTGTATACTGCTGTTCTCTCGAGTCCTGTTCACCTACTTTTGGTCATCCATGGAAATTAATATAATTTCTTTCTTTCTTTCTATGCCTCTTGAGGCAAGTCCTCAAATTTCCAGCTTTAATAGAACAAGATATTCCAATTACACCTGATACTCAATTGAAGAACAATGGTAGGACTAAAATATGTGCATTTATAATGATTTAATAATGTTTTGAATATTGAAATTCGCAGGACTAAAATATCAACAATAAATCTCATGAATAAGAACATTGCAACCCTTCAACTGAAGCTGAGTTTATATAGAAACTATGATTGCATTGAACCAACAGAACTGATTAGAACTAAAGTTGCCAACATTTTTACCAAATCTTTTTTCCGATGACTGTCTTCCCCTTCAAAAGGATCTGTACCAAAAAAGATTAAACATTCATTCAGAGAATTCACTATTTGTATGTAAAATATAATAGTAAAGACTGTATGCCCTCAAAGTTCAACAGTAATATGTGAATTGAAAATGTCACAAACATGTTGCTAATGGCTGAACTTAAGAGATTAATATTGACAACAGAAACATCAGCCTTCAATTTTCATGTTAGATGAAAAAAGATGAAAATGTCATAGAGCATCATAATTCTTGATGTCAATTTCCTTTATTTGAGTTGTTAACCCTCACTAAACATAAAATCAAAAGATTACATAAAGGAAAGGTACAGTAGAAACAGCTATAAAAGAACACAACCAAATTGCATCATCACATAAACCTGAAAGATAACATTCATCTGGAGCTGGCGACCACCAAGGACGTGTTTTCCAGTCTCCATTAAATGAAAGAGAATCAAGGCATTTTTCTTCAGACCATTGAAGCACTTCCATTCCTGAGTTCAATTTCATCAAGATATTCTGCAACAAATAAAATCAGAGAACAGCCACATAGTTAATAATGAGTCATGACAAATAAAATTGAGGAAATAGCTCAGACCAACCTCTACTTCTTCAAAATTATTAATAATGAGTCATGACAAATAAAATTGAGGAAATAGCTCAGACCAACCTCTACTTCTTCAAAATTATCTGCTTTCTCTTTCAGCTGTAAGATTGTTTGCTCTATCCTCACAAGCAAATAGTGATATGAATTCTGCATTCGCTCCCGGAATTTCACAAACTCAAGCACCTGCATCAATATCCATGTTCATTAAACTATGTATACAGCTGGATAGTCAAAATGCATAAATAAGAAAACAGACAAAAGGGTGTTCTTTTAAAGTTAAAAGGATACAAGTAACGACGCCTACTTCCAATAGAACAGATTCTCTCTAAGAGACAAGCCAAGAATATACTCTTCAAATTATAACCAATATAAGCTTAGGTTGTATACAGAAAGGCCAAGTTTTAACTAGGAATGTATTGCAATGATGCTTTTAATGCAATATGATATATACTAAAGATTGTAAACCTGAAAGAATAATTTAATGGTCCAGTAAAAGCTTTAGAGAAACCAAGCAAATTTAGAAATGCTTTGAAATTCACAAATCAGCTTGTATAATAACTATTTGTGTGAAGATGATTTAAGAAAGATAAAAACACAAACCATAGTTTAAAAACTCTGTGTAATAAAAATATACATAAATTTATAAACAAACATTAAATAACACGCAAAATAGTGTTAAAAAGCATAAGAAATGATTTTAATTCTTGCATAGCTAGGAAAATTGTTGAAAATTTATTTAGATCCACAGCGATGGAAAAAAAAATGACAGGTACTTCTTTCAAAAAGATTTAAAAAAAAAAACATCTTCAGCTTGCTGGATAGTTTTTACAGAGTACGCGGCAAAAACACTGGCCAAGATCTCAGCGAGTTATTGAGAAAGTAACTCTCTGGCTGGTTTTGACCTGCGAGTACTCACAAGTTGGTGAGCTACTTGCAGGATTTTTGATCTATAACACAAATGATATGCTACCAACATCAAACTACTACTTATGATAAAAGATGCTGTGATAAAGAACACACATGAACCAATCTATATCAGTTGGTTACACCAATTCATTTCTGCTTGACATATAAATTTAAATCTCTATGACAATTGTCACACAATAAATTCTCAGCGTCATCTACCATTCATGACAAAAACATGCTGCACTCTAAGGAACACTGGAATTAAACTCTATGTGCTGCTTACATCAGTTTATTTATTTTTAGCATAGTAGGTTTTGATAATGTCTTCGCATTTTAACAAAAGGAAACACTTTATTCAATAACTCTAAGGTTGCAATCAAGGTACAATATCTTTTTACAAAATCTTTTAGAATACTGTAAGACAGAAATTTTAGTCAATAGTATTCTCTTTTCGGCTCTTTTTTAGCTATAGCAAACATTTTGCCCAAACTGCTAACGATTTTAAAACTGGAAAAAAGAAAAATTACTAGCACATCAACAAGAAAATTTCATACTTAAGAGTCATAGTCCAGGAAAAGCATTAGAGGCACCAACACTTTTTGAGGCAAATTTAGAAACGCTTGGAAATTGGAACTCAGCTTGTATAAGAAATGTTAGTATGAAGGATATTTAAGAAAGAAAAGAACACAAATGATATGCTCCCAACATCAAACTTCTATTTACGATAAAGCATGCTGCAATAAAGAGAGCACACGAATTAATCCTTATCAGTTGGATACACCCATGCATTTCCACTTAGCATATAAATTTTAATCTCTATGACAATTGTCACATGATATGCTCTCAGCTTCATCTACAATTCATGATTAAAAAAATGCTGCTATAAGGAACACACGAACTAATCTCTATTTGCTGCTTACATCAGTTTATTTCTATTTAGCATACAGATTATCTCTGTGATAGTTGGCATCTTAGTTTTGGCATTTTAGTAAAAGGAAACACTTCTTTCAATATCTCTAAGGTTGCAATCAAGGTACGGTATCTTTTGATAAAATATTTTGCATTACTGTAAGACAAATTTTAGTCACTAATATTATTTGTTTGGCTCTTTTTACTCCTAGAAAGATTTACTCACAGAGGTCAATAACAAAGACAGTTCACCTTTAGAAACGATTTTAAATGTTAGTTCAGATTCCTGAAATAGGACTTTCTACAAGGTAGATCAGATTTTGTTACAGTTCATTGCAGTCATTCAAATAAATTTGTAACAGGCATGCAAATTTGTAAATTTGATGTAAATTTGTAGCAGGCATGCAAATTGGGACTTTGTGATGAATGCACAACATGAATTGTTGTGATGTTGGTATGCTGGATGCTAATGTGTGAACCACAAATAATGAGTTAATGCACAGGGTGATGTTGTGTCAGTGCAAAAGAACTGGCATGCTATCGATCAAAGGTGATGTTGTCTTTGCTTGCAATTGGCAGAAATCCATTCAGACTCTCTCTGCAACTGAGAATGACTGCTAAATTTATTTAAATTGGCAGTGACTGCTACTACTGCACTATGATAATGTTTCAGAAACTAAACCCATTTGGATTTACTTCTGTTTCAAATGTAAAAATGTTCTGATTTCATTGTCTCAACCAGATAAATTCAAGTACAATATGATGGTACTCCACTGAAAATCTACATAATACTAACTACAGAGAAATATAAAATTGTTTAATTCAAAACAAACTGACAGTACTTGCCTGATTACTTGGATTCAGATCTTCAAAAAATTCAATTGACTTTATACAAAATAATTCAGTTGCAAATGCATTTTGCTGCATTTGATCTAAATTTTAGCTTTCCCTTCTTCTAAAATTAATAAAGTAGAATAGACCTTATTCTATGACGGTGAACTTCACATTATACATATTCATCAGAAATCATTCATCTGCAACTTGCTTCAAAGCTTTCTTTCCAATACCTAGTATCAATGTTGATCTTTTAGAAGAGCTTAAAGAAATCCCAGATTTTGTCTAGTATAATCTTCGCTGTGTACTCAGAGGTACTACAATGGGCCCTTTCTTCTTGTACGTAATGCATTTGATCCATCCACAGTGTTTGTTTGACACTTCTATTGGTAAATTAGTGTGCTGCACAATTACCAATGCACCTTGAATACTGTAAATGTCAATTACTGCTCTTATACACACTATTTCCACACAGCAGTCTTTTGTGTTTGATTATTGAATACCATCAACTTTCAGCATTTATGAATTGTCACAACTTCACCATATAAAATACATCCATTATATTAATTTCCCACCTCCAAACTAATTAATTAAACTTTAGAACTCTTGTAACTTTAAAAAAACAAGAAATATAAACCTCATAGACTGTTTGATTTGCCAAACACACGATGGCAAGAAATTGTCATAGATTTTTGGTGCAGTGTTTGCAATGTACATTTTCATCTCATAGTTTTTCTAAAATAACATAAGCTACTCCATGTGAGATAGATTGTCAATGCTTAATCTTGTTTCACTTGCTACCATTGATCAATCTAACCTTTACATAAATTTAGAATGTAAGTATTGATGACTGTCTATAAGAATTGATAGTTTGATCCTTTATTACCGTGTGTGTGTGAGATAATCAGGTAAGGTCGTCTAGGAAAAATATACATAACTGTGTTTGCATGAGAGAATTAATTAGAGGCTCTCTTTAATATCTTCCGGGGAAAAGATATGTGTGCAATTTCTATTTATTACCATGGCCAGAGATATTCTCCATTCTCTTAACCACATATCTGCAAACTCTTGCAGTTGATAAGGGAAAAAATCATGGCAGTTTACTGTGAATGTTTCCTTAAGGCATGGATCTATGATACAAATACCACCACTAAAAAATATAGTGATCACCAGACTACTCACACCAACAGTGTCACTGGCTAAGTTGCCGATCCTGGTATGGGATCGAGTACGGGTTCGAGGATCAGGTACCCGGATATGGCAAAAAAAAAATTGCCCGGGTACGGGTTCCGCAACACACGCACACACACACACAAGGTACCAATAGAATGTCGTGCATAGGGCACAACAATGTGAATGACTAGAGAATGCAAAAGCTACAAACTGAAGTACACAGGAAAATAATGGATTGCCTCTGTGCTACTCTCGGAAAGAGATCGCATACATAACACCAGCAACTGCTATTAATACACAATAACAAAATGCCTCCTACAGACTGCAACAGGCTAAACTGGGCTAATATACACTAAATTTGAGTGACAACTTTAGCTAAGGAAACCAGTGACCATTAATTCTAAATCTGATAGACACTGAGACATTAGTATCTGAAAATTAATAAAGACCAAATTATGCAGCAGAAGGACCATTATATTTGATAATGGAGTCCTTATCTGTGAAAAAATGTGTGCTAGACAAGTACATTGGGCGAACAAAATAAGTGATCACATATCATCCACCATGCACTACATCACAGAATAGAATAGGAAGAACATAAAGGGCTGACATATTTTTTGTTGAAAGCATAGTGCAAAGAATTTGGTTGGAAATCTACAACGATCATTGCAGAAATAAAAAACAGAAACAAACCAACCAAACAAGAGGCATAATCCCCAGTGGATGGAACAATTTGAAGAAAGAAAGGCAGGGAATATATTACAAAAGTATAGTGCATGTAACTGGAATCTGAGCTACAGCAGAGAAAAAAAATCTTGCACAAATATCTGCAGAATTTTCAAGATTAAGATATTAAATTCAGAAAAAGATCAAATCAAATTGGGTTCATGGACCAGCTTTGAAAATATGAGAGAAAGCTAGCAAGTTGAAGAAAGAGGTTTTTGTTGATCAAATTCAATAAAAAATCACAAAATAGACCACAGGTCATAACAGCAAATTGTCTTTGGCCACAATCAGCATTAACAGTTAAAAAAATTGCCTTTGGGCATGCCCGGGTTCGCTCTAGGTTCTGCCCAGGCGCCCTGAGTACCCTGTGAGTTCTTCAAGTACCCAGGGCGCCCAGGCAGAACCCTAGGCAAACCCCCCGGTGTCCCATTCCCGTACCAGAACCAGAACCTAACAGGTCCAGGCACGGCAGGCATATGGGAAGAACCCAGTAACATAGGTCACCAGTCTTGCCAAATGACCATGTTTCTTGATTCAAGCAATACAATCATAGCTTCAGTTATGCAAAGTTATGTTGCAATGAAGGCTTGAGAATTTTTAAACAATATATGAAAAAAATAAAATCATCTAATTATTTTGCTCACTTCAAACTGTCTTTGTATGGATGGTTTCTACAAAGATGGTGCATCAAGGATTTTGAACAAATGCTATTTGTAGGTTTGCTGATCAAGGCTACCAAATTTCATAAGTGTGCGTATCTTCAATGACAAATTGAAATTCTGTGTATGTTGTCTGCAAACTATCCTGGCAAATTTGCTCTCTATCCAATAGGCATCCATTAAGACGAGTGTGTCTTTGATGAACATTTATCTTCCACAATCGTGTAAAGACCTCACATTAGCACACTACAAATCATATCTTCCCATATGAGGATTATCTCTGCAAGAGCAATATCATCAAGAAGAAAGGGCACAATAACCTTGGCATCTCTTCAGTTATAGTGAATCGGCTAGAGCAAATTTGTGTGTCTAAGCTATGTGCAAGAAAAAAGTGCACTTGATAATATCTGAGACAACTATTGATTCGTCACCCCACATCAACATCTACTGTAGAAATGACTAATCTTGAGTATAGAATATCTCTGGATTAGGGTTGAATAGCAAGATGTCTGCTGTGAACACCATTGATTGTCACCTATGCTCCCCCAAGTTTCGGGGACGGGCGGGGACAGGGGGACGAGTTTCAGGGACAACATTTTTTTTGGCCATTTTTTAGGGGACAGCTACTAAAAAAATAAGATTTTTTTTTTAAATATAAGGAAATTTAAAATATTTATATGATTACATTGATAAGGCATTCATTATAGACATTATAGAACCTTAAAAAATGAATACATAACAATAGGTTTTATCCACTAAGGGATTTCTCCAAGGTAAACCTGTCTTCTTATGGTGGTTGTTCTCTATCATTATTCTATTTCCTTGCTCATTTCTTGCTAATTAATTTCTGTCATGTGCTCTCTTAGTCTAAGAACTAAAATAAGTTGTTGACAATCTAGTTGAGGAATATCCTTCTAGTTCACAGATCACCAACGTTAAGGTGCACCCAAGAGATGTGCCCAGACTCTTGTATGTGAGAGCAGCCTGCATGTGGAGGCTATGATGCCAAGCTATACACTGATACTAAAGAATACCTTGAATGCATGAATATGTGGAGAAAACTAATCATAGAGAAACCCCTCTGCTCTGTTCTGTGATGTGAAATGTATCTATGCAAAAGAATAAACAACTCGTTAGGAAAGGAGAATCAACTCATTTCAAGAACCCTAAAAGATTGAAAATTTATATCATGAAAAGGTGATATGTAATTGTGATGACATCACATATCACGATTGATTCTACAGTCAGGATGGCCCAGGCATGGATGGGACCAATGTGCATGAAGAAGGCCTCTGCGGTGGGCTGCCAACTGAATCAATACCATATACTAAAGCCTACACAACTAGAATCTGAGATCAGCCAGCAATGGCCAGATTTACAAAATAGATAGATGTGCACGCTCACATGCATGCATATTTGTATGTAAAATGGCCCTGTAATGGATGAATTATTTAGTCTTGATGCACTACACTCAACTCAACAATAAAAAGTTGACAAAACCAGGAGTATTGATGCTGTCAATCTAAACAACACTGATATGATACAACATCATAGTAAATCAGTGATACACAGAAGCAGGCGCTAAGAGGATCAGTGTTTTTTTTTTAAAAGTGCGTTGGAAGTCTGCTGGGCCGTAGGGGACGGCCAGCCGTCCCCTGCATCCCCGAAATTTTAGGTGATGTCCCCGGCGAAGGGGGAACGGGTAGGGGACGTTTCATGCCCGTCCCCGCATCCCGGGTACGGTACGGGGTCTTCTGGGGCAGAGGACGCGTTCCTGTGGAGCAGAGATTGTCACAATCATTGTGTTCGTGGTCATCTAAATAATATATGGTGCCTACTCCTAGTTATTGTCTTATATCTACTATATACAGATGTCTGAAATTTAGGACGACTTCAAAAAAGGTCATACCTGATATTATTTATCTTTCTACCATGATTGTTACAAGCTCTTCTTCATAAAATTGATATAAGTTGGGATTATCCTGTTCAATTCTAGTATAGTAATGTTGTAAATTCTTGCTTGATCACAACCTCCCACATACTTATATTTGGTTTTCTCGACAAGTAAATTTTAAGAAAGACTGACAAAGGCTGTACCTGCTATTATTTATCTTTCTACCATGATTGTTACAAGCTCTTCCTCAACAATTGATGTAGGTGGGGATTATCCTGTTCAATTCTAGTATGGTAATGTTGTAAACCCTTACTTGATCACAACCTCCCACATACTTATATTTGGCATTGAAGCAGATCACAGGAAAATCTCACAATATATCATGAGATCTCGGATCTTGGCGTGCATCCCGATTTTTTCCAATGCAAAAAATCCACGACTGATTTTTTAGATTTTACCCACCATTTTGCAAAAACCGACCGATATTTGTGGTCTTTCAGTAATAAATTGCTGCGAATTCATCATGCACTGCATATTCCGGTTTAAGGTTTCTAATAAATTGCTACAAATTCATTCGTACTTCTCATTGTAGACGTATTAGGGTTTAAAAATTGCTCCGTTGTTCATCAATTTCGACATTGCTTTATATTACTCAACATTGTTGTTATACAATTTTTTGTTTTTTTTATTTTTATGTTTGTGTTTAATTTTTATTGTAATAAAAAATGTTATAATATTATAATATAATATATTAAATTTTTTAAATTTCTTTTAGGTTTTTCCATTAATTTTTCAATTGTAATATATATTTTGTTTTCTAATTTAATTTTTTTCATATTTATACTTTTTATATTTAAACTTGAAAAGTAAATTTCAAAATTTATGAAATAATAAATTTATTTTAAATTTTAATATTAACTAAAATATAAATATAAAATGATTATATGTTGTTTATTTTAAAAAAATTAAAATGTTATATATATATATATATATATATATATATATATATATATATATATATATATATATATATATTTTATGTGGATGATTAATTTTCAAATTGTAATTTATTAGTTTTCATTTTTTATTTTTTCTTAATTGATAATTTTTATTTGAACTTAAAAATATATATTTAAAATTTATTAGATAATGTATTTATTTTAAAATTTAATATTAAATAAAATAAAATAAATTTATATCATTACCTATATTTTTATTTTATTTTTAAAAATTAAACTATTATATGTTATTTTTACTTTTTTAAATTATTTTTGTTTTTGTTTATAATTTTAAATTTAAGCTTCTAAAAAAAAATTTGAAAATTTGAAACAAATGTTTGTTTCAAATGAGTGGTCACATTCTAGCTTTGTTAATCATACAGATGGTCAGAATGTGGTGGAACATGTTTTTGCTAGGAGTTTTTGGACAGTGGCAGAGGAGATGTGAGATTTTCAAAGCCTTTAGTTAGAGTGTTGCGACTAGTTGATGGGGAAAAATCCACAATGGGCTACTTGTATGAGGCCATTAATTGGGCCAAAGAGGCTATCAAGGAAAGGATGGACTGTGAAACAAATAAGTACATGCCGATGTGGGAGGTCACTAATGCAAGATGGGATCGACAAATGCATTGTGCCCTCAATCTCATTTGATACTTCCTCAATCCAGCATTGTTTTATAGTGACTCCTTCAGTCAAGCTGAAGAGGTGAATGATGGCCTATTCCAATGCATCAAGAGATGTTTCCCAAAATCACGGGATCAGCGAGCAGCCATGGCAGAGTTGCCTACATACCAACAAGGAAAGGGATTTTTTGCCACTCTTTATGCTGTATAAGGCAGGAACACTTCGAAACCAGGTACTTGGGAATTTGTAAGATTGTTTGGTTTTTTTTAAGATTGAAATTTTTTAACATAATACAATGTTGATTAAAATTTATGTTTTTTGTAGCCAAATGGTGGATTTTTTTGGCAAAGATACTAAGTTAAGATGGACGGCAATGCACATTTTGTGCCAACCATGTAGTTTATTTCCTTGTGAGCGTTCTTGGAGTGTGTTTCAACACATACACTCCAAGAAACGCAATCGTTTGACTCAAAAGCGGATGAATGATTTGATTTTTGTCCACCATAACCTTCACCTTCAAATGAAAAAAATTCAAGGTAAGGAATATTTGCATTTCTATTTGTAAATTGTAATTATTGTTTTCTTTGAATTAGCAATTATTATTCTTATTTTGTATAAGGTTTCAAACTAATGCTTTCTAACTGATTATATAGGGAGTGTCGAGGATGATCAACCAATTAACCTTGATGAGATTCATCTCGACTCAGAATGGCTTCTTGATGAAAAAGACTCAATTGATGAGGAAGACCTTGAGATGTTGAGGGAGGCTGATGTATTTGATGAAGAGCAGTTGAATCAACTTAGGAGGGAGCATAATATTGGAGCTTCATCATCAAGAACTATAGCTCCCTAGTGGATTGTACTTCACAATACCTAGCCTTCTTAGCTTTATCTTCCTTGTGTTTCTTTGTGTTAGTTTGTAACTTGACATTTGTATTTTGTAGTTTGTGATTGATTTTGAGGGTTCAAACTTTGAAGTGGAAGCATGTAATATCACACTATCTAGTGTGTACTATAAATAATGATTTCAAGCTTAATGAGAAAATCCATATTTCAAAAATTAACTGTCTACCTTTCCTTTACTTTCTCTAACTCACTTTCCATGTAGCTAGGATGCCTTTAAATATAAAAAGATCAGTTATTTCTCTTTTTTTGTAAATTTTCTGCATTTTTGGATTCCCAATATTTTTACGATATTATCCTGAGAAATTGAAAATATCTTTCTCTTTTGGTTTGCTGAGATATTCCCGAGAAAGATATTTGCTTCTATGATATTTGGTTTTATAGACAAGTAAAATTTAAGAAATAGACTAACTTTTACTTTGACCTTTACTTCTTTCAAATCTACGTTGATTTAAAATTTGATGAATCATAAATTATCTTCAATAAAAAATAGCACTTCCCTTAAACATGATGTTAGATCTTGTCTTTATGCCCTCGTTTCTTTCAGAAAGATTCACGAATGTAGAATTTGACTTCATCTCAGAGCTACTCATCTTGCTTTGATGACTAGAACTAGATGCTTTATAAAAGCATATATGGTCTCAGATTACACAAGCCACAACATAAAAGACTGAGTAGGGTGCACAAGAAAAGCACTACCAAATATTTTTTTGTATTACATCTCACTTTTATTATATGCATGAAGATCATTGTAGATAATGGAAACATAATAATCGCACTTTATATAAACTGAGTAATAAGCATCATAGATGGAAAACACCAATTTGAAAGGAAAAAAAAAACACACTTTTTGGTTTATTTCCCTGTATGGAGAGAATTTCCATTTTGTTTGAGAGAGTGAGTCAATGCTGACCAGCTCAATATCTAACATTGATGAACTTAATTTTCAACTTCTAAAACCAGAAATCAAATATTGTATCTGAAATATTATGTTTATGGATATTTACGCAAAATTCTATATCCAACTTTCTTGTTTTTCCAAAAAAAAAAATGCTGGAATGTATTTTACTTTTCTTTGGGAACATTTTCTCAAGTCTTTTTTAACATGCACGCTACTATGGTAATTAATAATTGCCATGATCGCATATATAATATGTAATATACCATGCAATATATCATATATATTATAGATATGATTGAAGCTTGATTTGCTCATCCTATACCTGCCATTTATCGGTAGAAATTATGTAACGTACCTTGTATTATGGTGTTTTGTTTATCTTCTGTTGTCAAGGTTCTTGTGCTGTAATTTCAGTTTCTCAAAAACCCCAAAACACAAATTAAAAACAAAGTTCTTTAGTATTCCAATTAATTCGTCAAAAGAATCTAACAGCTAGGTTAAGATAGAGAATTTCTGTTTACAGCTTTTTCTCTTATGTATTGGCCAAATTCTCGTACTGTGACAAAGGTTAAAATAAAACCTATCTCTGCCCCATGCAAACTCTCTGCACTGGTTCCATCATGTGTTTTAGAGAACGGGGGTGTCAATTACTTGTGATTGCCAGGATGAGATGATGCTCTTCGTTGATACCTGAACATATTTTTAAGGATAAATTGTAAATTATAGAGCCCTATGTTCTATAAATGTCTTATCTGCCTCATTCCCATATCATCATGCCTTCAAAGTGAAAAATGATTTTAAGTAGGACATTATATTTTTTAAAAGTGGGATATGAGGCAATACTGACAAGCTGAGATTTCAAAAAAGCTTGTCAAATTCTATGCTCAATGAATATATGTTTTCTTGAAAATTTTGGTACTAAAATTTGCAAGAAATCCATTCAACGCTTCTTACAATTTTGGTTGTAATCAAGGGCATATATTCTGTGGTTTAATCATTTTTACCTCCACTATGAGTTACTTTGATACAATGGGAAACACCCCTGTTCATATCCATATGCCATAAATAATAGATATGCTGACAAGGGTATTTATGGACATATGTGCAGTACACCAAAATTTCCATGTTGTACCTAGACACTGCTCAGATATCCAAGTCATATGCAAATAGTCACAACTATATCCCAGCTAAAACCCAAAATACTAATCTAGTATTTTAAGGGGAAAATAGCAGGTATTTCAACATATCTAGTGACTATCTAGTATGTCTAGTTAAGTGGGTAAACACGAGTTAATTTTGGTTTTGGAAGATCTTCAATGCATCCTCACTTATTGCATTTTAAAGCAAATGCTAAGAAGTGTATGCTTATTGAATTCTAATGGAATAGATAATCTAGCGTCTCTTAAACAATTGTATTGGATGATGTTAAGTAAATCTTGAAGAAATATGATCCAGATCCTAGGAGACATCCAAAGGACAGCACTAAATTGTTAGAACTCAGATGTATTAACGCAGAAGCAGATATTAAACAATGGATCAGAATAAGAACAAACATTCACAGAATGACACAAAGGAAAGATATTAGGACTCTAACAGAAATTTTATTAATACGAACATTCTGGATAAGACTTTTTCTCAAAGAAGATGAATTCCTGTAATGTCCCCTTTCCGTCGCTAATTAATTTAATAATGGTTAGCCTTGTTTCCGTGAATTTCCCAAAGGCTAACTAGACTATTTAAGGAAAATGACTTTTAAATTAATTAAATTAAGTTGTCATTGGTTTTAACTTCATATTTTAAAGTTGACAACTTAAGTTATTTTAAAAGTGGCTTTTATGGCTTGGTGAGCATTGGTAAAAAAGATTATTTTAATCCCCAAAGTGAGCGCCCACTTTAGTGGGAGATAAATACACATGAAGCCCATAATGCAATATAACATATTTTATTCATCTTTTGGCATGCACGGGAAGATATAAAATAGAGTTTTGAATGCTCATGGGAGTTTATGCATTTTCTGATTAAAATTTCTGTGGAAAGCTTTTCAGTTTGGTCCTGTGAAGTTGCATCCCTCATTCTTCTTCTGGTTTCAGTTGTGGAAGACCAACCCTAGCTGCAAATCGGGTGATTTTATCTCAGAAATCACAAGGAGCTTCAATAGAGCCAATTTGTAGTGGATTGGGTTTGAGAAATTTTGATGTTTTTTGAGTTTGATTTTAAGATTATTAATTTTGGGAGTGAAGATTGGTGGATTTCTGCAGATTCCAATGAAGGGGAATGCCAAAAAACCCAGCCGTACCCTTCTCAAGTAGAACCGTACCCTTTCCTAGCTAACCATACATGTTCTTTGCAAAATCTGAATGAAATGGTGTGTTGGCTGATGATTTGGAATTGTTTTGTCTTTTAGCATCCACTAAAGACAAACTCCTTGCTGACCGTACATGTTATTGGATTGGGTGATTGTTTATTGGTGGAACCCTACACTCCAAGGGCTGCTGTACCATGCATGAGGTATGTGGGAACCTTGCAATTGAAGTGCTCACTTTGAGCCATATTCCATAACAAAAAGTGACGCCCAGCTGCAAGGGAATCTTTAGCACTGTTTTGGTGGGGAGATTCTGGGTTTTGGAGGAGTTATGAACCAAAACATGGGTACTGATCTGCTGTACCAGCATGTGGTACAAGTCTGATTTTAATTTCTGTTATTTATGTTATGCTTTCCAGTTGTTAGAGGCAGTTTGGTGTGGTTGGGAATGTTGTTCAGTAATATTTCTCAGTGTTTGATGAGTTTTGGGGTGTTTGTGGTGCTGATGTGGATTTTTTAGTGCTGATATAGTCTTCAGAATTGCTGCAGCAGAGTATACAGTGGTTCAGATTAGATATCAGACCATATTTATCAGTTGGGAATACTTCTACAGCAGTATGATTCCTTGTATCTCAGTTCTGAGTCCTTACTATACATAATTACCTTGAATACAGCATTTTCTGGGCAGTTTATAAGTCTGATTTGCATGCTGTAACAATCTGAAATAATAATCAGACATAAATCTTCTTCTAGTTGCAATCCCAAGGTACTAAGAATCTATCTCTTTTTGGTTGTAAGCCCTGGATGGTAGTACCGCCATGGGCCCTTGAATATATGTATTTCATTTTGTAAACCACTGGATGGTTTACCGCCAGTTTACATAGCATAACGGGCAAGCTAGCATATCGACCTTATGGGTTTGAATCAAGCTTAGAAATTCTGCCAGTAGCTTCCACACATTCCCACTGAATAAGTGGATGCCCACTGAACAAGTGGATGTTTGTTATTTGCTGCACCAGTTGGATTGTTGCTTGTATCTGAGGCACCGTATGCTCTCACCTTGCCCTCTCTAGGATCTGGGTGATCAAAAAGTGTATCGGAGTTTGTTTGTGCACTCAATTTCAGTTATAATATTTTGAAAAAACTAGGGTGGTTATTACAATTGTCGTCTATCTTCCTCTATCTTCATCTAGTTTATGCTAAGTTCTAACTAATTATCTAGATATCTACACATAATCATACATTGTTGCAAAAAGGAAAGAACAATCATGGAAGATGAAATGGTTGCTCTTTCACGGGTGACTCTTTATCTTCTGTCAGTTGAGCCTAAGCCACATCAATACTTAATACCCTGAGTAATATTGACAGCTCTGGCTGACTAAGGATGGGTAAAACGACACCGACAATACTCAGTGATACCAAATGTGGAAGTTAAACTCTACAGTTTGGACCATAGGTGCCTGTGACCAAGATATATCTTCTGATATATGCCACATGAGGTTTAGTGCACTCTTGATATAGCATGATACAGTCAAACTGCCCAGATTGCCCTGCTCATTAGAACTGTCGGTGCCAATATGGTGGACTCGTGGAGCACTGAGTAGAACTTTGCCAAATAGATTATAGGTAGAATATTCATCTTGGAGGTATTATGAACCATGTAAGATGTGTTTATGTTACTGTAGAATATCGAAGACGATTGGGTGTTACCGCAGATCATAGAATTGGGCTTAGCGGTATCACCGGTACTAAATTTGGAGCTGCTACTTCGGAACATGTTCTAACATTTCAAGAATAATCAAGGCTAACCAATTGTATTAGCAGATGCACTTTCCATATAATGTTACACTTACAACCATAGTTCAACAACTTGGCAAGTCACCGAGTACTCCCCAACTTTTTTACCCACCCTGTTTTCCTAAATGTTAACTCACCAATTCTGAGCGCCATGTTTTAAGCAATTTTTTTGCGAGTTTTTTGCTGAGTACTCGCCGAGTCACACCACATGGGATATGCATGCCAAAAACGCACTTCATATATTGAAAAAACTCATTTTGGTGGCTTCATAAGCCCTATCCACTCATGTTAGACAAACACACTAGCATTGCAATATTTTAGAGCAAATTGCAAGGATTTTATAGGCGATTTGAAGAGCGGTTTTCTGGAATTTCGGATTTGCAAGTTAGTTCTTTTTGTTTTCTTTCTTTTTTTTTCAAGCATACAAAATATTTCTAATTTTCTAGCATGTTAAATCATTTACAGCATGTAAAATCTACAATTGAATTCAATTTATCATTTATGTAAAATTTTTTGCTGATTTACACAGGTTTATGTGAATCATTTTTTTTTTTTTCTGAATATAGGGTTTACGTTTTAGGGTAAAAACATGTTATCTTTGTCAAATTCGTTACTTTGATTACTGTTCAATTATCATATTACCCTATTACGTTTCAATTTTTCAAATGCATTTAAATTTTACATGATCTAAAAAATAAATAAATCGTGTCCAAATTGCTGTATTTTTTTTAACGTTATTTTTTTAATTAATGTTGCAGGTTAGTATACAATGGCATCCGGCTCTACATCAAGTTTGGACTCAGCAATTGGAAGGCCGTCCTGTTGGAAGTAAACCCCCTCGAAGCCATGACCCTACTTGGAAACATGTCGTAATGGGACAGATAGCAGGGAGTATGATTCATACCTGGTACACAAAGAAGCTTAATGGAGGCACCAATCGCCTCAAATACCATATTGCAAGCATTCCTAATTGAGACGCCAAGCAGTGTCTAGATGCCCTAGAAGAGACGAAACAAGAGATGAGAGCACTTCTTCCATTATTGGATGAAAAGAAATTGGAGAGGGTGAGGGCACAAGCAGCTATAGAAGCAACCATTGCTCCTGATTTGCCAACAGAAACCAAGGTAGATATGACAGACATTGTGGGCTCTAGTTGTGGTCCATGCATACGTGGCACATCCAACTCAATTAGAGCCTAGTCATAGGGCCTTTTTGTTCCTAGAAACATACGTGGACCACAACCTTCACTACAAGGTACAGGGTGAAACAAGGAAGCACAAAATCAAGCCGATAAGGCAGGTGCAATTTTTTGGTATTACAACCACCTTCCCTTCAACATCGCAAAGAATCCATATTGAGAGTGTTTGGTGACAACATTGACAATTGTAGGGAAAGGGTACAAGGCATCCTCTCCAAAAGAGTTAAGTAAGAGGTTGCTCCAAGGTGCTATTGCAGATGCAAAAACAATTGCGGAAGATCAAACGAAGTAGTGGTGAAAGTTCAGATGCGCAATTCTTACAGATGGTTGGACGGAGGGAAGGAGCTGTACCCTCATCAATTTTTTAGTGGCTTCAAATGGTGAGCTGATTTTCTTGAAGTCAGTTGATGCCTCCAACAAAATAAAGAATGTCAGAACTTTGATCTCGATGTTAGAGGAGATTGTTTCAGAGATGGGCATACAAATTGTTGTGCAAGTTGTCACTGACAATGCAGAGACATACGTGGTGGCTAGAAGATTGCTTCAACAAGGATATCCAACACTCTTTTGGACCCCTTGTGCAGCCCATTGCCTTCACCTTTTTTTTGAGGCGACAAGCAAAATTGATTGGTGAGCCCTGTTGTACAAGATGCAAGGAACATAATAAAAAATATTTATAATCGTTCTTGGGTTCTCAACTTGATGAGAGATCACACCAGGGGGAAAAGAGCTTGTGTGATCGCATGTCACAAGGTTTCCAACTTATTTTCTAATGTTGCAAAGCATTTCTAGTTTATTGACATCCTTGAAGCAAATGTTTGTGAGTCGACCATGGATAGACTCTAAATATTCAAAAAAGACTAATGGAGAGAAGATTGCAAAGACAATTTTTGATGATGTCTTTGCCAAGAGAGCTACAAAGATTATCAAGGTGACTTCAAACTTCAATTAAATTTTCAAATTGGATCCTTTATTTTTAAACTTCAAAAGTATTTAGTTTCATTAGATTTCAAAAACATCATTTGACAGTTTCTCAAATGCAGGCTCCTTAACTTTGATGTCAGATACAGATGGAAGCTTTGTGTTGTCACAAATACTAGAGACAAGAGCTAAGAGATGCCTTTGGCCTGAAAGAAACATCCATTTCACAACATAAAAGTTTAAAACCTAAGCTATCAATGCTATTTCGGTAAATGTCATATATGGGCCATGGTAAGCAAAGTCCCAAAAGATAATGATGAACCAGTTCGTGTAAATACACAAATTTTTTGGCTTTACCAGACTTTGGTTTTCTCAATGTAAGTAATGCACATTCAAGGGAAAACAAATTGCCTAATAGAGTAAAAACAAATACAAACAGGCAACAGAAATCAATACTGCCTAGAACAGAATCAATGAGCACTTTATGCAAAGAAAGTTTTATGAGGGCTGCATTAAACTTCCATACCAAATCATACAAGCGTCAACTGTCAAGACTCAAAAGTACTTCATACAGAAAAGATAAGGTCGACAATACCCACTAGAATATATCAAGAACTAATTTGCAGGATAAATGAATAAATGGACAAGAAGAATTTTCCAAGGCAATGAATTCAAATTCTATTCAATAAAAGTTATAAATACTCCCCATTTTCAGATGAAGATCTGAATTACACATGATAAAGAGATGTTTACAAAGTGCTCTCAGAAATTAGCAGCACTCAATTTGAGCTTCTATGTACAGTGTACACATTTCACTGAGTCATTCAGGATCTCATTGAAAGAACCAATCAGCTTTTAACTCAACGTACATGGTTTCAAACAGATTACAGCATCCAGATACATATGTTTAACAAAAGGATAAATGTATAGAACAAGTGCAATATGGGAGCTCGCTCTTGGAAAAAGGATGATGAAGTAAACACTAAAACTCTAATTTCAGAATATTCACACTGAATATATTATTCTGAAAATTAAACTTTGCTGAATTCTTCCATTGGAAAAGACAACACCTACCTTGGAGTAATTGATATGACGATAGACCAGAAACGTATGATCTGCTGCTTCTTTCATGTAATCTTCATGGAACTTAAGATATTCCTTCATTAAGCCATATGATTCAGACCAGAGGGGAGAGCTCAACAATTGAGGAAATATATGATGTGTCATTGACTCCAGCAAAATGTTTTTTATTTCCATACTTTTATACCTGTTAAAGGCAGCAAGCTGTATAAAGGCTGCAAAAATGTATCAACAATAAAGGCATACTGCAATATAAGGAGTTATTAAATGTACCATTCAAATGCCGAGTCAGTAGCAGCCCAACATGTGTACATATGAACAAGCATAATCCTGTATTGTGATATATATCTGGTACAGCAAAAATGTTATCATCAAACCAAATATGCAAAACAGAAATTCTAAGTTCCTATATCATACCACATATAGAATATCACCAAAATTTTAGAGTTTGGCTTGTCATGTAACATATAGAATAAGGAACCAAAATCATGCACAATTCAACTTTCATGGTAGCTAATCTAACATTTTGATCACACTAAGGTAATCTATTTGAAGTACAACATATCAAATGTTCACCTGTGTAAGCAAAAAAATTCTGTTCATACTGGCTTCAAAAATCAGAAAATTATATTTGGCTTGAACGAGTGGTTGACAGCCTCCTAATAAACATATATGTCAAAGCTGACAAAGAATGACCCTCCTCGCCCATCTCTTATTCTTACATTATATAGCTAAAATAAACTCATTTGAAACAACTATACCATTACAAGTAAGAAAAACTACATATAAAATTTACCTTCTGATTGACAGGCCAAACTCTAAAATCATGATTGCCTCCAACAAATAACCAGGATGTTGAGTACGCCAAAACAACTACAAGAAAATCATACGAGTCTGAAAAATAAGTAATAAAACATAATTTAACTATGGAACATAGTATGCATGAAGCAAGAAAGCCGACCTTGTTTTTAGTCCAGGAGATTGAAAAATCATTGTGCATTTTGTTTAATGACATCTATTAGTACAGATCGCATAAAGGCCTCAAACATTATTAGTCGTCTAACACATATGAGATTTCAGACTATAATACCCATCCTCAAATAGACACCAAACAGATTACAGACCACAAGTACTGATATACATTATTGTACAATCATGAAGAAGAAAAAGCTCTAGGCTAAAAACTATCATCTATACCTGCATTAAAATATTACATGTCATTGTCAACAACTCTTCACCATGCATACTCTCTTGAGGATCAAGGTCTTTTGAAAGGTTTAAGTTATCCAAATAAAGTCTAGTTAGGGTCACAGCCTGTGCTACACAATCTGCAAAACAAAGACCACAATACAAAAAGAACAATGAGTAAAAGCTTTAAATCATTGTGTGAATTGCTTACCTCACACAAAAAGACAATATAAAAGATAATAAGCCATGAAAATTGTCTAAGTAATCTAACCATATGCTTGGCAAAATGCTAGAGATGAGATTCAATCGGGACAGCAATACAAAAATTAACCACAGCCCATAAAACAGAAGTGACGTTTGTCCAAAGCCAGCAATATCACTCTTTCATCATCTTTTGATTTCTAGGCTTAGCTCCAAGTTGATTGAAGCATGCACAAGCATTTCAGATAATCTCCAAAAGAAGTTGACATCCAAATGAAAAATATTGAAAACCAGTAAACAAGCCTCAAAGCTAGAATATGTAGGTGATAATCTAGAAGAATTCAATATCAAACAAGAAGAATTAATATCTAAGATGCAGACTCACACATGTACTTAGTCTTTATTTTTTGGCCAACAAACTAGCATGTTAATCAATGGATGTTAATAAGTTTAATCAAACTAAAAATAAATAAGAATGTCTCCAATGTAAGATTCAACTTTTAAACAGTATCTTACCATCATTGGATGCAGTAAATGTCATATCAAAATACTCCTCAACTTGAAAAACTGAAATAGCTCGTCCCAGTCGTCTAACTGCATCCTCTGAGGATAGCTGAGAACAAGACTCGTGAAGCATTTTAAGAAGTTTTGGTCTTTGAGATGGATGAAAAAATTGTAAGAACTCTTCTACATCAGATGTGAAGCTAGCCAAATATCCAAATCTGAATTTGCAAGAAAAGAAGTATTATAAGAAAAATAAAGCAAAATAACTTTACAAAGATTGATTTTTAGGTTTGTTTTTTATTTCAAGAAAGAAAGAATGAGAGAAAAATTATATTAATACTCACAAATGAGTAAAATAGGTTGATGAGACTGCTGAGTGCATTAATTACATTAAAAAAGTACTAGTGTAAAAAACACCCTTGGAATTGAAAGCAATATAATCACCCTAACACTTTAACAATATAAAAATAAATAGAACAAAGCATTTATCAAAGATCAAAAGACACGTTTACTATATGTCAACAAAGAAAGCTGGCCATTAAATTATTAATCAATGTTAAGAATCTATAATCTTTATCCAGTTGCAAGAATTTTTTTTAAAACAGTATTATGTTGATATATATAAAGTATACGAAACACCAGACCAAGGGACATGGAATTAGGTTTAGAAGATCACCTCGCAATGAAGATCACAAGGACTGCATTGGAAAAACATTAACAATTTAATTGAAAATACAAGCAAAGCAGCATAGATAACAGCTCAAAACAGCTATACTTAGAAGCAAAAATGAGTGAGATCATTGGCAGTCCCGTAGAGAAAACAGCAGTGAATCTGTTAAACTTATTTTTCAGAGCCTTGAGAATTAAGCAGGAGCTTTTTCTCATGGTTATGAAGTGGGGATCTTCATGTTTCATTTACGTTTTTGCAAACATTTATTATGGCCTAGAGGATATCATCAGAATGATGATGCTCACATAAAAGCTTCAGTTGCTCCCTCAGTCCTCTTGTCAGACATACAAATTGAATTAGTCAGGTTAACCACAAAAGCAAATAAACACAAGATATCTCAGCAATCTGAGACAATTGAAAACGATCTTCAGATCCTAAAGAGATATATATCCAAGGTTAGCCAGATTTTCATGGATGTCAAATTTGTAGGACTGTGGGACAACCATGGATGTTTGGTTCCTCGAGTAGCATTTTAATCTTTGATGGCCTCCTTCCTGGTTTTGTTCCAAAAGGAAATGATACAAGTCCAGACCAAGAGTCATAATACCATCCAAAATTTAATTTTGCCACTATACAAAGAATCACTAGGATCCAGGTGTATACAGAATCGGTCACTGAAGAGCATCAGACAATAACAAAAGATCTAATGGCAATAGAAGCAAAGCTCAAAAGGGGATCCATAATAAATCCTACACAAATCAATGCTGATTACAAAGCCTGCCAATTGCCAGCCAAAGGAAAGAATCAGGGTCCTTTTAAGTTTTTTAGGTAGGATTGATTTAGTGATCTTGAAAAGGGTTGTTGGTCTTACCACTGATGATGGAGAAAACCAAACTTCAGGGGATTTTTAATAGTTTTTCTAGCCAAAAGAACGGGTTGGAAATTTATTGTACCGAGGAGAACACCACATATATTCAACAGCTTTAAAAGAGATTTCAAATCGATGTATTAGTCCTTTTGTTGAATGAATTATGAGTGTGTAAATCTGAGCAAACCTATTTTAATATGTCTCTATAATTCTTGCAATTATCTTGAACCTAATTTGAATTTAACGGTCTCAGATGCTTAGTTCAAATTTAAGTGTCAAGAAAATCTCAATGTTATCAGCATCAATTTGATTAATTCTGAGCAAAGCTATTATTCTAAGTTGCCGGTCTTGGTATGGGGGCAAGGACGAGCTCAGGTATGCCAGTATGGCAATTTTTTCCCCTGGGTGCAGGTATGGGTTTGTATATATTAAATTTATACATATTAAAAATTCTAAAAACAGTAATACTCGTAAATTCATAATTTGCCAATAAATAAAATATTTAAATACCTCATAACTTGCCATAAAGAAAATACTAATGAATTGAAATTCATAATTCAATGAATTGTCAAATGTCAATACAAAATGAAAATTACAATTAATATTTAATAATCTTTATATGGCTCTTCAATGTCTTCATCGAGAGCATGATAGTGAACATTTGGTTCAATTTCATTTGAACCACAACTAACTACAGTGACACTCCCACTACCCACGTCATATCTAGAAGTTGTCTCATCGATAGAGACTTCGGCAAACTCTGCAACAGTAGCATCTAAGTCAACACACTCAGGAGTTAGATCCCAATTCCTTATCACCCCCTCGCTGTAATCAAGTTTCTTATTTGACAAGAGACGCAAGTTGGAGTGCACAAACACCAATTCCTTAGCCTTTTTTGCACCCAATCAGTTGCATTTAACTGAGTGGATAAAGGAGTATGTACTCCTATTCCACTCAGCTGAAGAACTTTCAACCTGTTGAATTTACATACAACATTTACAATTATAAAACATAAATTATAATATATAGCAATGAAAGAAAAATGACGAAGTTAAAAATTTAGAAATAAAAAAATGCATGAGAACTTTTAGTGCAAGAGATTGTAGGTAAATAGAGTCTTTGCCATGTACGTACCACCATTCATGAGAATCTTTTGTGCACTTGTCTCGAAGAGCACAAACATCATAATTCTTTGAAGATATGACGTGGCCAAACTCAATGAAGACAACACTTCGTATGTCTACATCTGGAAATATTCCTCTGAATGTAGTCTTGTACCCAGCGGCAACCTCTTCATCTCTGTATGGTGCTGACTACCACCCTCCTTGGCAAGGAAAGTATCTCTTTGCTATAATGCTTTGGGGACAAAGCAGATGCTAGGAGATGCAAGGGTGTGGTCATCTTGTTCCAATGGTCAACAATGTTCTTTTTCACTCTTTTGAAAAATGCTTCTGTTTGGTCATGCTCCTAGGTTTCTATTATGGTTTTTAGTTTTTCAACCATGGAGTCCATGCCATCATAAATTTTGCCGAAACATGGTCGATCCGTATTTGCATACATAATCATACTCATGATGGGCTCAGTGAAACTCAAAACATATTCCACACGAGCCCACCACTCTCTCGGATCAATGCTTTGACGTTTTGAGCTCTTTGTGTTTGTGATTGCCTCTATAAACTCCAAAGAGTGTTGATGACCATGGCGCCCAATGCCTCTCACACCTTCACAAGTCATATCAAGACGATTGTGTGATGCTAATTGAGTCTCTACAACCTATCATGGTGTAAAAAATAAAACAACTTTTAATTAGAAAGTAGCAACTTAAAAATTTTAAATAATTAAATACTAAAAATAAAAATAAAATTACCTTCAACAACTCCAAGTTGGAGAAAGTTTTGAAGATGGCTTGTGACATATAATGATTTGTCACAAACATTTGAATCTCCTCGGCCTCCATGTAGATTTCTTTGACCCAGTCAATCTCTATGCCAATCTTTTGCAATATCAAGTTGAGAGGGTGGTTTGCACATGGTGTCCAAAAAATATGCCCATATGTACCCTCCACCATTGAACCAACTACCCTAGTGTTGTCCATTATGACTTGGACAACATTTTTAGGGCCCAACATCTCAATGGCTTGTATGAGGGAGGATATTGGAAATGGAGGTTCCATCCTTCACTTGCCCTTCACAATCAATTGCCTTCAAAGATATCTCCCCTATATAAGACACTACAATGACATCAATTAGTAGTATATTTTTGCAATCCTTCCATCTATTAGAAATGGACACTCTTGTTTCAGGCCATGTATCCTTGATTAGTCTCAATGATGCCTCTACGGAAGCTTTTTCCTTGGCCAATAAGGTGGTGCCCACCTTTTCATATCCAAGAGTAATGTTATCAGTTGGTGCATTGGCAATTGTTGTCACCATATCCCACCAATATGGTGATCTAGCAAGGTTGAAAAGAAGCCCATTGCTATAAATGCAATGAGCAATGCTCTCATCTACAACCTCCCTTGCCTCATTCTTGAAGGCCT
The DNA here is from genome assembly GCA_027924645.1 of Cunninghamia lanceolata. Classification (NCBI taxonomy): domain Eukaryota; kingdom Viridiplantae; phylum Streptophyta; class Pinopsida; order Cupressales; family Cupressaceae; genus Cunninghamia; species Cunninghamia lanceolata. The sequence goes on from BSBN01000524.1 coordinate 12,506,787, forward strand.
TTGCTAATGGGCCTCTTTTACAAGAAAGAAAGGAGGTATTCTCTTCTTGGTAAGATGGTGGTGGCATGAAAGGATTTGGGCCAGGCAATTACGTTAAGCCACTAGGAGATCTTTGTGATCCTCTCTTGGATAGACCCATTTTAGGCATCCTTCCCCTTGGTTCTCCTGGGTTCTACCTAGGTTCTTCCAAGGTTCTGCCCGAGCACCCTAGGTTCTCTGTGGAACCCAGGGTACCCGGGCAGAACCCTAGGCGAACCGTACCTGTACCCGAACCGGACCCATACGGGCACGGCAGGCATTTGAGAAGAACCAGGTAACTTAGCCATTATTTGTTGATTTGGCAACCCTTTTTATTCGGCCCTAGACAAACTTTTATTCCTAAGCCGATAATAGCACATAGGTGAGCTTTCACTCGACTATACAAGCTCTTATATTCATTTCCACATTGGCTACGACACCAACAACAACCCACCACTAGAAGTTGTTCGATCATGATTGTATGTCGCCAAAGAGGTGACATTGCGTCAAATTTAAATGAGCTCTCTACATGTGGGGCAATTGAACTAGAACTACCAGCCATTATGTATGAATACAACAAAACAAAACAAAACATTACAAATTTACAACCCTACATCTTTGAAAAAAAAATCAGCATTGTAACCCCTATATTATGTATAAAAGGTTTCAAAAAATATTTAAAACATTTGAAAAAAAAAAAACTGAAGATCTTCAATAAGTTCTTGAAACCTGAACAAAATTACAAGACTCACTCACCTTTGATAAACAAATCTTCCCTGTGCAGATCTTTCTCTCCTATTGGTGTAGGTCTTTCTTTCGTGTACCCTTCACCTTCGATGAAATATGTAGCAACCTTCAAAAATCAATAATGGCAGCTTGGAGGCAAAAATGTTGTTTTACCCTGGGTGAACCTCAGGTCGTCCTAGCCCCGAACCTGACCCCAAACCGAACCCATACAAGCACGAGGGGCTAACCAGCAAAACCCAGTAACTTAGCTATTATTATTTAAATTTGGTTTTATTCCACAAATGCACTATTAGTTTCAAAGACATTTCTTTTCTCTCAACATTTTCCTTCATTTATTTTGATTTTCATTATGGAAAAGCTCTGTAAAATTTGTAATGTGTACATTATTTTCATTCTTTTACATTGCATGATCTTTTGTTAGGTAAATTTTGGTTTTGCTTCTTTTGTCAATGTATAATCATTAGAATAGATTTATGAGCCTTATCCAAGCGATGTGCAACTCGTACACTGGTGTTTCCCAAGAAGCCTAAAACGAGAGAAATTTAGTTTCATAGATTAATTGAATTCCCTTAACTTTTTTCTGATAAAGTCAAAAAAAAGATATTATTATCAAAAAGGAGCAATTCCCAACATTACAACAAGAGATGTGGCAAAACCCAAACGTGTAGAGATGGTAACTCCCCTCTTAAACAACGACCTAAAACAAAGACCTACAAGCAAGAAATAAGACAACTCACATAAAAGCAAGCATGCACACAAAGCAACACATGCATGGAAAAAGCATGCATTCACAAAAAGTGATGCATGTATGAGAAAAGGAAGGGATTTTCAGGTAGCTTTTATTGACTCTATTAAACTGGTTGTCTTTAGAGAAAGGAGCCATGTTAAATAAATTTTCTAGTCTATTTGTTAAAATCATTGCTAGCATACACGTAGGAGTGGGAGCAATCTTGGAGGCTCGGGTTTGCCAACTAGTCTGTTGCTTTATCATGCTCCTTCCTCACATGTTTGAAGTGGATACATTCAAATTGACACATAAGTATTTTGGCTTCCTCTATGAAGCTCTAGATTCGCCAATGGTTGATAATTCCATTTTACTGATTGTTGATAACAAGATTAAAGTCACCTTCAATTATTAATTTATGAACTCCAATCTAAACTCCCAGCCTAAGACCCAAAGTGAATCCTTCAACCTCTACTACATTGTTCAAGTTGAGCTCTGTAAAGCGAGTTCATATGGCAACCACATTACCATCATGATTCCTAATAAAAGCTCCTGCCCCAGACATCCTTGGATTGTTCTTTGAGGCTCTATCAAAGTTTAATTTGACCCAATCAACCAGTGAAGGTCACCAATCTTCCATCTCATCCTTATTATGACCTTTCTCAAAACAAAAACCTCAATAAGATTAGCCTCTTTGGATTTTGAGATATTTAGCATAGTAATACTATGGGAGCAAGTCTCTGAGATCTCCTTCCTAATAAATTCTATTATTCATCTCCAACCACACCTTCCAAGCAATGAAGCTTGGAGCCGCATCCCATAACTCCTAAAGAATATTAAGAGCCTCTAGACACTTCCAAGCTTCTAAACTATCATTGAAATAACTCTAGAACACCCACTTAAGATTGATGTTCTCCAGGAACCCATTCCAAATACTTTTCACAAAATCATAATGAAAAAGAAGATGAGAATAGTCCCCCTCCTGAGCTAAACAAAGAGTGTACCTATCGGGACCCAAAAACCCCCCCTTTGGAGTTGATCCCAAGAGAGAATTTGAGGGTGGTAGGCTAGCCAAAGGAAAAAGTTAGCTTTGGGCCAAGCCTTAGAATGCCAAATCTTATCCCAACTGAATGGTGAAGGGCCAATAGAAGCAAGAAACAAACTATACCCCTCTTTCATAGAGTAGATTGCACCCAAAGGGATCTTCATCCCTACTCCAAATAAGCCTAAAATTTTGGAGGAGTTTTGCAATGAATTCTAGCTTCCTCAAGAACAAGAAGAGACTAAGGAATAGCTTTCCACATTCTAGAAAATCCTAACACTTCCCTCTTCTCCTCCCAATAGTCCTTCACCTTAATACTCCAATAATTCTTAAGGAAGGCCACCAAAGAGTGAAAAACCAAATCATTTTTGAGAGGCTTACCAAAAATCCAATTAACTTCCGAAGAGATGCTTCTGTCATTTTAAATAACCAAGCCAAAGTAACTGAATAAATTTTTATCTCCCTTCATTCCTTCCCAAATCACTAAGCCATGTGGGAGATCATTCCTTCGACGAAAACAAAGCGAGTTATCCCCAAACCAATACTTATCCTGAAGAACTTTAACCTAGGAGGGCATCCCTTCTAGTAATGAATCTCCAAACCAATTTAGCAAGAAGAACCTGATTGAAGAAGCTAGCATCCTTTAGGCCAACACCTCCTCTATTCTCGCCTTTACATATCACATTCGAAGAGACAAGAGGATATTTGACTGATCACAAGTGCCCCTCCAACACAAATTTCACATAGCAATAGTGACTTTAGATATGATGCTTCTAGGGTCAAGCATAAGGGAGAATCTATAAATAGGAATGGCTTGGAAAACAGATTTTAAAATACCACCAGTCCAGCTGAAGAGAACCGTCTCCCCTTCCATCCATTTAAGATTTGACTAATTCTTTCAACACAGGAGACCAAAGTTGTTTCTCATTTTTTCCCACGACTAGGGGGGAACCTAAGTAAGAATCTAGAAAGCTTCCTTTCCTGAAATACAAGCATCTGCAAAAAAGGCCTATTCCCAATTGTTCATATTAAAACAAAAGATTTTGGATTTAAGTTTATTAACCTTTTGACCCAAAACTTGCTCATAGTTTTTGAGATCTTCGATAACTCTACATTCTCTAATGCTAGGTGCAGTAAAGAGCATGGCATCATCCACAAATGGTTGACGAGTAAAACGACATGTCCCACTTTCGTTCGCATCAATTCCAACATGTTTGGAGAATTACAAGATTCTTGGAGAAGTCCACAAACCTTGGAGAGCTTCATTTTCAGAGGTTTCGTATTTCCTACTTTATTTTAGCTAGTAGTTTCCTTGGAAATAATTTAATTAGTCATTCTAGTATTTTCCGTAGTTAAGTGCGGGAGTGGGAAATAAATTTTAAAATAATAATTGAAGTCGGCCTTTATATTAATTTTCATAACTTTGTAAGGAGGTCACTTTATTATTATTTTCAAGCTGCCTAAATGGGGCGAATAAAGCCTTTTGTAATATTTAGTTATTTCTATTAGATGGGTGAGAAACTACAAAAGGTAAATTAAAATTAGCTTTTCAGGCAAAAAGTAAAAAAGTAATATTTTATTTCCCTCCTGAGCCTATAAAAGTAGGATGAGGGCTCATTGAAGGGATTCCATCCTTTCCACAACTTTGTTATTTGAGTTTGAGCTTTGTGCCCAACTTTGCTTTAATGAACAAAACCCCTAAGGCTGCCCGAAAGACGAAAACCCTGAAGGCATATGGGATTAAAGACGAAACCCCTATGTTCTTGTTTGTGAAATTTCATACAAAAATTTCCATTGGGCTGAATCTGTTTGAATTTCTAGTATTTTGTTGTGTGCTGATATTTCCAGAAAATACAAAAAAATATTGTGTGAGTTTTTCCAGATTTCTGTGTGTGTATGGGCTCAGTGTTTGAGTTATTAAATATTTTGGTGTGAGATAATGCCGATTTAATTTGTGATCAAAGTGCATTTTATTGTTCATATTTTAAATTGATTTTATGAAGGAGACATACCCTAGCTGGCCGTACCCTTCTCCAAACCAAATGCAGCATACGCTGTTCACATTTTATGGTTTAGATGGGCTGTACCAACTAAATGAAAGTAGCTGCCCAAGTCTATAAAGAATTCCAAGAAGCTGCGTGAGTTTTGGTCAAAGCTTAATCTACATTCCAAGTTGTTGTACCATGAAAGGAAGGTTTGCTATTATATGAAGTTGCTCCCTATCAAATGTTTGATAGCATCTTAGGGATTTTAAGTATTATTTCTGTTCTTTGGGGAAATAGCTGATAATAACAGCAGCATATCAGATCTGATAATATTCTGATATTTTATTAGGAAAGTGTAGATTTAGAGCTATAAAATATAGCTTATAATATTTGTAAAAATCTGCTCAATAGATATTGACATAGTTCGCAAACTCGGCGAGTACTCACCATTTTTTTGCTATGGCAAGTTACTCGCAATTTTTTTCTCGACGAATCTGAGCAAAAAACTGACCAGACACAGCAACTGAGGTAAAAAGATTTTTTTTTAAATTAGAATTTTTTTGGATCTCCGTGCTAGTAACACTAACACTAATGGTTTATGGGCCCAACCCACACCCTAAACAGACACAAAAGTGAAAAAATGGGAGAGGCTAAAGGCTGCAAGAGTGATTGTGAGTATTAGGATAGGAAAAGTAGGGACTCGGTATTGCAGAAAACATAGTGATAAAATTGTGAAAATGACGTGCGCTGCGCCCAGACCCCCGCAAGGGGCATTTGCCCCCATACCCCTACAAGGGGCGTTGCCCTCAACCCCGTTTGGGGCTCCGCCCCCAAACCCCCACCCAACACTGTCCCCTTGTCATCCCCAAACTTAGGCCCTTGGTCCCCTCATCTCAAAACCCACTCCCCCATCTCCCCATCAAGAAACTCCATGGAACATAGATCAAATCTAATAGAAAACACTTTTGTACTCATTAATGGATTCATTGGAATTTTGTAAAAAAGTTGTGTTTTAAAGAAATTTAAGTTATTTTTATAATTTTAAGTTGTTGAATTTTTTGCCGAGTTTTTGTCAAGTTTTCGTCAAGTTTTTGCCGATTCGCAAATTTTGGGTATGCTGAGTTTTTGCCGAGTTGCAAATTTCCCAACTTGGATATTATTGTTGTAAGTGGGTAGTTGATAAAAATCTGAAAATCATCCAGAAGGATCAAGTTGATATTAAATTGTAAGTTTTTGTGCGCTTTACTGCCAAAAACAATCTCCGATCTGAAGTAGATTACATTTGTAATTTCCGGAAGGCTATCCACCGGAACATTTAATAATCTATATTAGCATTGTAAAACGTTGGATGGCATAGCCACCAATCGTTATTTTTCATCATCCACCATTGTTGGCGTGAATCAACTGGTCCTTGCTCCAGGAAAATGATTACATCCACTAGTTTGGTGTCGAACTGTATACTGGTCATTGTTACCAGTCTGTTATTTGCATCTTTGTATACTGGTCCTTGCAACCAATCAATTGTTTACTTCCATTGTCCACAATCTGGTTGTATGCTCTCACCTTGCCCACATTGAAAACTGGGTGATCAAAAAGCTTGGATATGTGTTGATTGTAAGTTTTGAAAAAATTCCTAGGGATTTTTGGCTAACGATTCCCACAAGGGACATTACATAAAGGCTTTCCCCATAGAAGAAGCTTGTAAGCCTTTTATGGAATCTCTCACCTTGAGAGCCAATATACCTGCCCAAGGATACCACCATAATAATGAAAAGATAGGGAGGCATTGGGTCACTTTGCCTTAGGCCACGAGAAGCAAGGAAGAAGCCTTATACGAAGTCATTGACTAAGACAAAGAAACTAGGTGACAAATAGCAACCTTTGACCTAGGCTCCCCAATCAAAGCTAAACCTAAACTTCTCCAAAACCCAAATCCAAAAAATTCCAATTACCTCATCATTGGCTATAGAAACATCCAATTTGAGAAGCATACATTTTCTCTTACTAGCCTATAATGAATGAATCAGCTCATGAACAGTAACAATCTCATCTATGATTTCTTTCCCTTCCACAAATCCTCCTTGCTCTCATATAATGGCAAACAATAGAATTTTTAAAATATTTGCAATCACTTTAGAGATGATTTTATAGATCATATAGCACAAGGCACTAGGCCTGAAATCCTCAATCTTTAGAGCATCTTTCATGCTAGGAATAAGGGTGATAAAAGTAGAGCTGATGGCTTTCAAGATAGATCCAAAATCCTTGGTCTCTTGAACAAATTCCAAGAGCTCATCCTCAAAGAGATCCCAAAATCTTTGGAAAAAGGGAACCGAAAAACCATTTGGTCCAAGAGCCCTATCCCGGACCAAATCAAAGAGAGCAACCCGAATTTCTTCTGTGAAGATATCATGCATGAGTATCTCATTCTCTAATTGACTGATCAAAGAAGGGATTTGGCCAAGGAAGAGGTCTTGCTTGTCAACTCCGTCCTCATTATCTTCAAAAAGAATTTTCTCCTAGAAGGAGATTAAAGAGGTCCTGAGAATCTGAGGATCCTTAGTGATGTTACCATCTTTCATCTAAATCTTGGAAATGCAATTTCTTTGCCTCCTTATTTTGCAAGCGAGATGAAAAAACTTAGTATTCCTTTCTCCCTCCTGGAGCCATTTTATTCCAATTTTCTACTTCCCAAAAATCTCCTCACATCTGTAAATATCATCAAGTTGGGAAGAGACTTCCTTTTCTTCATCTATGAGGACCTCCGAATTAACATTCTTTAGGAGGAGAGATTGAATCTCAGCCATTCCATTCTCTAGATTAGCTTTCTTCTAGAATACATTTTTTAATTCTAGATGATTCCAGTACTTGAGTTTGAATTTGAGAGCTTTCAACTTTTTACTGAAGACGTACATTTTTATCCCATACTAACCATTCTGACACTTCCAGAAGGTAGAAACCACTTGATCAAAACTAGCATGGGTCAGCCGCATTTTCTTTAGTCCAAAAGGAATTATTATGGGCAAAGTATCATAATCAATGGTCAAGGAGACTAGGGAATGATTAGAGTCAGCTTTTGTCAAGACTTCAAAATTACAAATAAATTTGTTGTCCAACCACATAAGCTAAGAATCTGTCAATCCTAGCCAGGATTTAGTCTCTTCCTTTTCTTCTATTGGTCCAAGCGAACCAACATTTCTTAGGTAAGCTATCCCATAGGGCAAAATCTCTAAGGAGAGCAAGCAGCCCCTCCTTATCAAGAGAAGGAGATCCACCCTCCTTATCCAAGAAATCAAGTCTAGCATTGAAATCTCCCACAATAATCCACTTAGCTTCTTTGTCCATTCTCAACATATCTTTGATTTGGCCCCAACAGTGAATATTGTCCTAGGTGGATTGAGGGAGAAACACAAGTTAGAGGTCAGAGCATGAACCAATCCAACAAGCCAATATTAAGTACAGAGCATTTCCTAAATATTGAATTCCAACTTGTTTAAGACAATGGCTAAGACACTAGCTAACCCTCTAACATATTTATCATTTATGCACAAATCCTCATTTTCCATGAAAGATGGACATATCATGGAAACCATGATTTGAGTTGATCTTGTTTTCCTGGATTAATAAGATATCAAGATTAAATTTCTCCAAGAATCTTCGAAGAAGCCTCTTCTTGGAGGGAGAGTTCAATCCCCAAATGTTCCAAGAGATTATCAGCATTGGGTAACCTTTGATCTCTTGGTGCTCACCAAGCCATTTTCTAGTTGAGATAGGTTCCCAATAGCAACATCAGCTAAAGTTGCAGCTTGTAAGGCAATATATTTGTTAAGTCTGTGCACCTTAGATTGTCCAAAGTCTCCTTTTCTTTTTTCAAGTCACCTATGGTTGGCAGCCTTACCTAAACCTTCTGGTTCTAAACCTAATCCTTAATATTGACGGTATACTTAGGGGGATTGAGCGTATTATCCATATCCTTCAGATCTAGAGAATCTTTTCCAACTTCTTGTTCATCAACTAACTTTTCCATATCCCTTTTGAATTTGTAAGCCTTAAACAAATCATCCTGACCTTCAGATTCACTCTCATTAAATTGTCTCCCTTACTATCTCCATTCCCTCTTGTGAAGACTTTTTCTATTCGGTGGCATTTTTTTGTTATTATTAAGATCCTTGTTCCTAACAGTATTCTTTTTTTGGGTTTAATAAAACCATCCATATCTTTCTCAAGATCATCTTGAAGCTTTTGAGTATGCATTTTCCCTCAAAGATTTGGGCATTCTCTAATAAGATGTCAATATTTGTGACAACCACAACATATGAACGACAAGCTTTCATCATCTCAAGCTTGGATCCACTCCACCTCTCAAGCCTTCAAGGTAATACTTTTCAGAAGCGGAATGGTGAAGATCCAACTCCACACAAGTTCTAGTATGAACTGAAAGATTGTTACCATGGAATGGCATGAAGATGTCAATAGTTGACCCCAAATTTGGCAACCGTTTCAAAAACATACAAGGACCAAAACTCCTCAGGTAGGGCGTACGTGCAAATCCATACTAGCACATTTCCTCATAGGGTTTGAAAACCACATGCCAATGCTTCATGAAGAAACCAACATTTCAAAAAAAAATTGGACCTCCACCAAAGATCGTATCCCTATCAAATTCATTAACAAATATAGCAATAAAATACCCTCTAGCACAAGCACATAACTTATAATCTCCATTAGTTTTCCAATTCTTTCAACCCACAAGTAGGAGTCTTTGAACGACAATTGCATGCCAAGGAATCTGCAGATCAAGCTTCTACCATGTAGGGAAGACATTCTTTCAAAATTCTTGGGCAATAATGTTGATGATTGGAGAGTCCCCCAAAGCTAGCATGCAATGATTCAAACTGCTTTCGGGTTGGTCAATCTTGCGCTTACCATCAACCACCAACAATGCATCAATCTCCTTATCACAAACCAAGGAGTCAAATCCTATAAGCACATTTCTGAATGAATGAAGGGGCTAGATTCCCCCTACTTGGACCCATTGAGAGTAAATCAAGAGAGAAGAACAAGCACCAAGAGCGCCAAAGAGAGAAGAAAGAAGTTAAAACTCAAAAAACCCCAGCGAAGCACATTTTCCCAATTATCTCAAATCTCGACATTTTCTTCCCTTGATTAAAACCTATCAACACTTTAGGGCAAGAGATCATGTCCCATTTTACAAGAGGGGATTTGAACTAGGAATCTATGCCTAAATCCGTAGAAAATTCTTTTAAATTGTTGTGATTTTTCCACCAAACTTAGCTGGTAAGGTAATATGAACAAGATACGTATCCGGGTCACCTAAAGGACTCTTGCAACAATTGAACCCGACTAGCCAGAATCAACCACCTGTTAGTCTAGTTGCTCAACATTTTCTAGATATTGGATGGCATTGGATTCTATAGTTCTTTTCAGGGCTTCAAATATAGAGGAAATCCCAGCTAGGCCATAGACAACTTTTGTTCAAAGAATTGGGAAATTTGAAGAATTTGTTGTTTACGTTTCTCTAGCATATTAGACAATATCACCCCTAATTTTTTCTAATTAATATTTTGTCTGGAAGCTTGTTGATAGATGTCAAGAACTTCTAGTATTCTTGATCTCCCTCAGAGATATCAAGAAAATAAGACTGTTTCATCTGAAAAGTGGAAATCAAAATACACAGTTCCCCTTTTAGTAGTTGGAACTTGGAAGACCATAAATCTTACTTGTTTCCTTTTCCTCATTAAGGAGACGAGATAGAGTCTCATTCATTATAATGATAAGGTACAAATTGGGTCGGTCTCCCTACCTCTGTGCCATTAAAAAGTGGAAGAGCATTCTCATTTGGAATTTACCTTGACAACAGAAGAGGCCATGGTAACACAACATTTGATACATCCTATGACCTTTCCATTAAACCCCAACATATGGATGGTTTTACAAATCAGTTCCCAAATACAACTGTCAAGACACTTTTGAGATGTCCAATTTAATGATAGCCCCAGGCCAACATTGTGTTCAACGAGAATGTAGAATTTCTTGAACACAAATAACATTGTCTATAATTTCCGTGCCAGTAACGAAGGCGTTCTAAGGAGTAATGAATTTGGGCAGCAAAGGTTCTATTCTCTGTGTAATAATTTTGGATATTATTTTGTACACCATGTTGCATAAGGAGATTGACCAGTACTAGTGCAATTCTTCATCTTCGCCACATTTTGCGATCAAACTAGGGTTGTACTATTCAAGGATTTTACCATTTGTTTGTTTTGTCGAATTTATTTCACTGCTTCTAATAAATCTGTTTTGATGACGTCCCGAAATACATAGTTGAACAAAGTTGTGAATCCATTGGGCCTCAGAGATTATGTTCAGCCTCTGACTGTTTTCATCATGTTGTCACTGACTTCATTAGATAATATTTCAGTTGTGAATGTGAGGAGTCTACATTGAGCTTTCTGACTAGTGCTCATGTCCCCTTTTCAAAACCAACAAGTTAATAATATTTTTAAGTGGACCCGATCACTTTTGGCTACTTAAATATTATTTAGGTTCTATGTAATGTTTTAAAAAAGATGTTTTTATGTTTTATTCAAATGTAATTAAAAAAGGGGACCTATGGATGTATTTTAAAAAGGTATTTTTAAATACTTGGAGGGAAACATAAATTACCAATAAGATAAAATAAGATGGAGTGTCCGAAAAAGGCAACTATAAAAAAAGGTCAAGGCACAAAGCAAAGCATCCAATTATGTCATTTTCACTATTCCTTCCAAATTGGAGCTTTGGTGCATTCAAGGATGAAACCCCTTGGCGTGCAAGTGATTGGAGGACGAAAACCCTTCAGGTTTCCATTGTAGGCTTGAGGACAAAAACCCTCTCGCTCATTGGAGGCGATTCTATTCACGAATCGCAATTGTGTTGAAACAATTTGGATTTGCAAACAAATTGAAGATTGTGTGAAGTTGAAGATTTGTCAGTACCAAAGTGTGCTTTCACTGTTTTTGTAGTGCATTTCAGATTTCAATGTGTGTGGATCTAATATCAGTTTGTACTGGGCATCGTCCATATCAATAATACAATATAAATCAAGTGTTGTGGGTTCAGATCTCATTGTGTGGCATTTCACATTGCTGTTCAGCATGGCATGTTTAGATGTTATATTGTACTAGTATTTTCAGAGATTAGACTATATTTATTTTGATTCTATGTTTCTGAGCAGCCGTACAATATTCAGCTGACGCATACCTTCCAGCAGTGTCACTGTGCTATCTACAGCCACTCACCCTTGTTAAAATAGTTGTGATCTCTTTAGGCATTGACTGCTGTCAAATGTGGTGGAAATTCTGGGGTTAAAATATTAGGGATGCGGGTTAAGAATTACATTGTTTCGTTGCTTCCTGCTGAGTCATCAAGTATGACAGGAAATGTCTGCCACTAGAAGACAAGTCTACCCCTTGCTAGCCGATTCACATGGGTCAATGTCCTTAAGCCTGTGCCATATAATATATGGTTGATTGAATATCATGGGAAGTAATATATAAGTTGTCGCTGGGTTTGTCATGTCCCCTCCACGTCATCAAGTTGATATTACTATTATTTTAATAATAGTGTTTTTAAACACTACCTTAATATATATATATTAATAAAATAATAAATTAAGAATATTAATAAAATAAAAATATTAATAAAGTTTAAAAATTTTAAATTTTAATTTTGGCGCCAACCCTTAGGACCCAGGCGTCCTAAATGAACAGGTATAAATGAAGGTGCTGGTTTCATTTGGAAAGTATATGATTTGATATTCATGACATTTTGATATTCACTGAGTTCAGTGGAAGCTATTGTGCCAATTGGGACGAAACCCCACGGAGGTTGGACTAGGTAGGACGAAACCCTGCCCAGTCATTGAGAAAATTCTAACTCTGGTGTTTGCAAGCGTCATTAATTTGCATGATACTACTCTTTCAGGTCTGCGAATCATTTGTTGAAGAGACTGATCTCCTAAACAGCTATCTAAGGACTGAGTGTACCATTAGATGAGCAGCGAATCCTTAACAATAACTCGAGTAGAGCACTCAGTCACTGCTGGAAAGAGTTGTGGATCCAAGACGTAGTGAAGACCACCAGATCGTGAGGCTAGTCAAGCAGGAGTTCATTGGAAGGAAAGCCTCATATGTGTCAGAGACACCCTGTTGACTAGAAACCGACGACCAGAATTACTATATGCACCAAGCACCCAGTTCTATTCAGGAATGGAATACAGACTTCACCCAAATGGTTCCCAGATTCGCCTCTGCATACTGACATACTTGAAGATACTTCAGAAGACCAAAACGTGCCAGATCTGAACCGTTTCATAAGCTGATATTCCAAAAGAAGGTGAAGGCAGCACATCAGATTTGACCGAGCATGCTACAGTCTTCTACGTATGTTACTCGGCAATTGAACTAGTATTGGAATACGCTGTTGGTACTTGGCAATAAGTCCATACTAGATCTCTATAAATACTCTTTCTCTGGGAGTCAGTATATTGTGATATTGTAAGGATTGTCATTCAGCATTATACACTGTATTTAAAGGCTATAGGTGCAGATTTCTGTTTGAAACTCCGACTCAGACCTAGAAGGTCAATTGTAATAGATTTTGTTAGCTCTTGGAATTTCAAACTTATATAACAATTGTCGAAATCTGTTATTTCTTGTTTTATGTGCCATAAACTGCTGTGGAAAATACTGTTTTATGCATAGACATTCAGGTCAGAATTCATACCAGCACATTTCAAGGTTGTTAGCTTTTGTCGAAGTCTATCATGATAATCGCGACCTATTCCTATTGGTGTTGACTGTTGAAGACCAAAACAAGGTAGTCACAGCATTTCTATGAATTGTAACATATTTTAATTGGACGCAGCATTCAGGAGAGGCAAATATATATATGAGCCATATCATATGCAAGGCTGGTGCAACACTTTAATGCATAAGAGTATTCAGTGATCGCTGTCCAGTTGGTGTTCATCACTGGGTATATTCCAGTTTGGGATTCAGTGCATAAGAGTATTATGATCGAAGACTACATATTGAATATTGTTTAAATAGATGACTGTTTCCAGACCATCAATGATATAAGACATGTACTGAATTCACAAAGTTAAAGTGATACTCAACCAATGTGAGATTGGAAATTTCCGAATTTAAGCTGATCCTAAGTTAATCTGCCCAGATTGCTGCACTAATTATAATCAGAAGTGCTGAAATAAAAGCCACCGCAGCATCTTGGAATTGCAGCACCATACCAACTACCAATGACTTGGGAGTTCAAATTCTGAAAAATATTTCTGGAAGTGAATATCGTATATGCTGCTGTTATCAGTCTTTGCAAATTAACGTTTGGAGGACTTGTATTTACACCTGAAAATTATATTATCAGACATATTGCTGCTTACACCCGTTATCATCATTAGTGATAGAATTTGACAACATTCCTTTCAGTGGGATTTGGCATTTATTCAGTTTGCACACATATCTAGATAAAACTGCCAATTTCCTAAGTTGGTCTGATTGGGGAAACTACATGTTATAGTTTAATTTCACTTTTCCATTTTGCCTAAAATCCCAAAGCTATAGACAATTAACTGCAAGCCAAATGCATTTCACCAGGCCGTGAAAATTCAGCCTTTCAATACTCATTTAACACATTAATGATTTAATAATCCAATGGCTCAAGAATCACCTTTTGTAATATTCCATAAATGCCTGCATGAACTCTCCAGCATTTTCCTTCCCAAAAATAGCTCGGCGTTTCTCTATCTCGAGATTTGCCAAAAAAGGTCCCCGTCTAAATTCATGCACATCCATTTGTTGAAGCTTTTCAATAAAGAAGCGTACATCTGATATACGTTTATCAAACTGCGAAAGAACATTCAGCATGAAAAAACTTTTCTAGAAATATATACATAAGGTCTCACAGAATAGCTCTCCCAAGACATAGCTCGCAAGGAACACCTGCTTTCAAAACCCAAAAACAAAATTTATTAAAATCTAAATGGCAAATAAAAGGGTTACCTCTTCCTCTGTTAGGCTTGTCAAGTGGAAAGAATTTGGCCCTGTGTCAGATTGATGATGGTTTTGAGCATTTATAAACCTCTTGCTTGCTGAGTCATCTTCTAGAGAGCAATCCAGATACTGTAGAAACACCTCCCAATCATCCGTACTGTACAACAAATTATAAATTATGCAAAGATACCATTAGAGCTAGCAAATTGAGCACAAAAGAATAAAAGAACCTATTACAGCCACACTAATGAAATATAGTGTGCATTTACACAGCAGAAAAGACTCAAGAGTTGCTATGATTAACCATTTCACAATTCATGACCAATATGTACACAAACATTTACAAAAGGTTTATCCTGCGAATTTAAATTGAAATTTTGAAAACAGACAAAATCCTTACAAAGACATAAACAATAGAAAACAAAGGAATAAAAGGAAAAATCATTTTATATTAATGTCCACAAATTCACTAAAACAATGTGTATATAACTAAAGGGATTAAAGCTAGTGCAGTTAATTCCCACATAAATGGCCTGATGTCAAGTACAAATGACCATATAAAAAGCTATATGAATGAGCGACTGCAGAAACAAGGATTTGAAGAAGATTAAGTTGGAGGCCAAGATTGGAAAGCAGCACTGTCACATGGTTGTAGGAAAGCACAGGCCAACAGAACCAATGATACATCACCTACCAGAAGAAAAGGACCAATGCAGGATTTGACAAGAGGCAATTGCTCAAAATACTAGAGGAAAGCAAAGTGCCCCACTTTAAAGTTCTCCTAACACCTAAGGTCAATGAACCTTTCAGGGTAACGATAAAAAGAATTTATGTTTACTAACCCAGTTTGAAGGAAGAGGGGTAAGAAAGACCAAAATGCAAAAACGAAGAAGGCTTATTGCACCTCACTCCAAGGGGTACTAGAAAGCCCACAACACCAAAACAAAGAACATATAAGGTGCCGGGAATGAGAGCGACATCACTAGGATGCCCTACTAGTAGTATGCAAAGATGAATATGATTACACAAACCCATTCCTGGTCAATAGATCCCAAACTTGGTACCCAAAGCTGTAATCCATAAAGAACCATGTTTTCAATGACCACATTGAAGAGACACAACTTTTGAGTAAGAAGAAAAGAGATATCAAAAAACACAGCTCACCCCCTAGATACAACAATACATATTCATGCTCAGATTATAGTCTTCACAATTGTTGGAAGCTATGATTTTACTCTATATGTATAGAAAAATTAAAAATAGATTCAATGAAGATAAAATGCAACAGGATTTGTTTTCTTAAAAGCAAAAAAATGATTAGCAAAGGTTTCAACTGCATACTCCTGTTTATAAAGATGTGCAATAAGGCCTGAAAAGTCACTGATGACTTCATGAAATGAAATATTTTCATCCTTGCTCATGTCTTCCTCATCCACCTCTTCGAGTACCAACCACAACATGTCTTGATTATCTATCATTAAGCTTGATATTTTGAAAAAGAGAGATCTTCACATTTTTCTCAATTGGAAACTTTCCCATATCTCGAATATTGTTCAATGGGTAATAATAGACCCTCTACCCTGAAATTGTTTGTCAATTTGGCATTTGCCCACACCATTGAAAGTACTCCCTCAAAAAAGTTTTCACTTGCATGTTGTATTCCTTTCGCACATAATTTAAGGCAATCCTTAAATCTGATTCATGCATTCCTTGCAGGAAGATTTGATAAATATCTTTTAAAAATCTTTCTTCATAAAATTTTTGCGCTGCCGAGGTTAGAAAAAAAATGCTGTGTACCACTGTTATTAACCCAAAGACAAACCTAAAAGAAATCTAAAACTAAAATCAAAACATAAATCCAAGAGGGAACAGAAAATCTGAAGCAAATCAACAGAGCTGAAAGTGGGAATGCTTTTTAATCTGAAATTGATGCAATATTTGAACTGGCTAATTTGAATCCATTATATAATAGCAATCCAAAACTGCAGCAAAATATAGAACTTTAATATTGTTGCAAATCATATCATAATGTAGTAGTAGAAATTACCAAAGTAGGTCAATGGGACTAGAGAGTACAAGGAGACGCAATTAAAAAGAATACTAGGGCCAAAGACTCAACACTAGAAAAGGAAACATGACTAGGAGTTCAACAAAGTGATTAAACTCTCAACTGGCAGCTCTGAATATAATTACAAATACTCACGAGGAAAGGACCACCCCATGAAGGAGGGAGCTAAAGTCAAAGAAATCCAAAACCGGAAGCCAGATTAAAAACAGATGCTGTCATGTATCAGCAGCAAAGGCCCAATAAGGGTGGCCAATGTTATCATCATCCATTACCACAAGCGAGCCAATGTAGGATCTATAATGTCCATTGGAGAATGCTGAGGATTAAACACACCTGGCTGGAAAATTCTAGGGGTAAACAAGGCCCTCCTTCTAGAACTCCCAATGCCACCCTTTCTTTTGACCTATGCCAAAGAGTTGTTTTGAAAGCCCCTGAAGTGGTAGATATTTAGCCTTTGCCAAACTCAGTAACTCTTTGAATTGCATTTTAAAAATGTGGTTTCTAGCTACATTGAATAGAATGACCATTGAACAAAACAAATCAACTAATGCATCATCCACATGTTGCTTCTCTAATGGTTTACAAAAGTTGTTCAATGTTCCACTACCTAATGATTCACCTTTTGTGGCCTTAGGCATAATGGAACAAAACATTAAAGATGTCATGAACCTAGACATCTCCTCCTAGATTCTTTGTTCTTTTGTGTCGATTTCATCTTCCCCAGAATCAAAGACACTTGGTCTTTCTCTAGAGCAATTTTGATCTCTAGAGTCACCACAATTAACTTGACAAATTACAATAGAACTTTTAAAAACAACATTTAAAATGCTAACAAATAATGATTGTGTTGTCCAAGTTTCCAACCAATCGGAAAATAACTTCAAACAATACCATTTATCATGCTTACCAAGAGACAAGGACTGGTACAGGTATGGGAGATAGGGATAGATACAGGTTTGCCATTTTCAAAACAAATTGTACATAGGTCATCATCTGAAGTCTCCTTATGTCCAGAGGCCTCCCCATTTGAGTCTCTACGAGGGGGACAAATTTTCAGTATGGGATACAAGTACCAAGGGTCACAATACAAATTTCCTAGTAATTATGCTATTTATAATTATAAAATACATTAATAAATGTTTATTGTGATATTAAAATACAAACATATTTATTACTCCTTTCAATTAAAATTTGTGTCTATAACTCGTGATGGAATTTCCTCCAATTCCTCCTGAAAACCCTACCTCCTCTTTTGTGTTGCTAAGAAGGGAGTGGCACAAGGGGAAGTTGGGATGGTTGTGTCTACGATGGGAGTATTGGATGGGTCAGCTCATGCAGCAGTGTCACTCATCGTAAATGGCATTTGCAAATAGTGTTCTGAGTGACCTTTGCAATGGGTTATGAGCAACAAGGGTCTGCCCCCTCAAAGGAGATTTTGTCTTCATTGGTTGTTGAGGCTTCAAAATCTGCAAATACTAAGTCTTCATATGTGTGTTTTAAATCTCCTACGAAATCTTTCGCAGCTATTGTTGAAGGTGTAGGAAGGATTCTGAAGCAAATGCAGCTACAATGATAGAGAAGGGCTTTCACAAGGCTAAGAAGCTTATTCCTTTGAATTGCTCAGAACAAACCCCTCTTTTAGAATTTGGGAAGGAAGTTTTGGAGGGGTAAGCCTATTATGTGGAAAACAGGGTGATATATAAATTTAATTAATTAAGGCCTAGTGTTTCTAAGAGATGAAAATGATCCTAGGACATGTGGGCTATGGGCCCACAATGTAACCTAGGATAGGCTTAGGTAACAACTCTAGATATTGGTTTTGCTAACAATAAGCATAGTATCGTTGCCTTATCCAACCAATTAACTAACTTAAAATAATTCAAAGAAAACACATGCAACAATCATGCATCATTATATCTCAGTTTTCATTTTAACAAGATTCTTTGTTTATAGATTTTCTCCAGCTCACAATGTTCCCTACTTCTAATGTTCCTTAATTACAATTTTCAATTTGTTTACAACGTGTAGGTTAGATGGTCAAGATAAATAATTTTAACCTACTAACTTTTAACATGCATATTGAGCTATTGATACTAAGTGTTTAAAAGCATTCCATAAAAAATTATATCCACTTAATGGTTTTGTACCTATGACCTCCTTAGGTTGAAATAAAAGATTTCACCAACTATACTATGCTATAACATGACTAAAAGATAATTTTAATTAGTCAATATAATATGCAAAAAAAATAACATGACTAAAAGATAATTTTAATTAGTCAATATAATATGCAAAAAAAAATTATGTATCAATCAACTTATGCAAAACTTTATATTCATATTCATATTCATGTTCATATTCATATTAATAATATAATATAAAATAAAATAATTACGTAACACAATAGTGATATTATAATTAATCATTCTCTATATACACCTACACTTATAACAACATACCCTAATATTTCTAATGGTGAATTTTGCATACTCGTCATTTCCTCTTTTTTCCATTTAACTATAGTAAATAAAATAATTCTTACATGCTAATAAAATAAGTAAAACTGTCCAATAGTCGTATATTTGAAATATGTAATAAATAATTTTTAAGTAAAAGAGAGTAAATAATGTCTAAAATAAAACAACTCTTAAGTTTTAATAAAGTAAAAGGTAATATTAATTAGTCAATATAATAAGCAAAAAAAATATTAATGTATCAATCAACTTATGCAAAACTTTATATTCATATTCATATTTATAATATTATTTAAAATAATTACTTAACATAATATTGATATTATAATTAATCATTCTCTATATACACCTAGACTTATAACATGGTATAATATTTGTAATGGTGAAATTTGCATACTCACCATTTCCTCTTTTTTCCATTAACTATAGTAAATAAAATAATTGTTAAAGTACTAATAAAATAAGTAAAACTGTCAAATAGTCATATACTTGAAATATGTAATAAATAATTTTTAAGTAAACGAGAAAGTAAATAATGTCCAAAATAAAACAACTCTTAAGTATTAATAAAATTACTACATAGTAGATAAAATACTTCTAAAGTAAAATAAAATAGTTTTAAGTAATTAAAATAGCTCTATAACTTTTCTTATATATTAAGGATATCTCTCAACATCTTTTAGATAATTCTATATTAAGATATTTCCAATATATATTTAAGTTCCCATAAATTAATATATTATTAATCATATTTATTTATAATTCAAATTAATATTATTTTACAATTATAAGATCGTTATACATATATATTGTCACAAATAATAAATTCAAAATATATGAGGTATAATATACTTATATTATATCCTTATCATTAAAAAAAAGTAGATATATATATAAAATCTACTATTAAATAATTAGCAATGTATATGATGAGTATATGTACTAGTATATTTATATTTTAAAAAATATATCTAAAGTATGCCGAGAAATATCTTCTTGACTCCGTGTTTTTTAGTGTTTTCTATAGTTTTTGTGATTTTCTCCACTTTTTTTCCTTCAACCTTTTCCACTTTCTTTTTTTATTTTTATTTTTATTTTCCACTAGTTTTGTTTTTTTTATTTTTTCAATTATTTTTGGTGATTTTCTCCATGTTTTTTTCCTTGAAAGTTTCCAATTTCTTTTTTGGTTTTTATTTTTTATTTTCTCCAATTTCTTTTTTTTGGTTTTATTTTTAATTTTTTTCTATTTTTTGCTTTTCATTTTTTTTTTTTTTCTATAAATTTAGGCAGAAAAAATGAGTGCTCTCATCCCCACCCAGATGTGACTATAAATGCCTCTCGGCATAATAAATATTAATGCACAATATTCTTAATAAATTTATTAGACCCACAATTCTCTTAAAACATAACTATAAATTTTCATTAAAACATCATACTAATTTTAATATTGAATTCATTACTATCATTTTAACATATTAGCTATACTTGACCAAAATCCCAAAATACAAAAGAACATGAATATTAATTATATTGAAATACTTATTAAAACATATATTTGATTTATATTAAATATATAACGTCACATGCACCTATGACAATATTTATGATAAAAAGGGTGTAAAAGCCCTAAATTTTTCTTTTTATCTAGGATGTTTTTACCCAACATGATTAATTTATTAATTTAACCCACATCATATTATAAACCATTTTCCTTTATTCATATAGCTTCATACTTTACACTTTATACTTGTTTAAACTGTAATTTTCACTTTTTCAATTAAATCGTATTTTCACAACCCGTATGTATTAACAATACATATAAATTTTTAGTTATAATATGTCCAAAACCTTACTACTTACCCTAATTATTATTACACTACAAGTACAAATAATATATTAATATCCTAACAGTTTTACTCATTTTTATTTACTCTTTAATCGTCTTATACTCTACTACTTTTAATTCTCTATTGATATACAAAATTAAAATTACAAATAACCATTTATAGTTCAATATTGAATTTATTTTAAATTTAGATTTCAATATTTAATCATGTCTAAATTATAAAATAGGTCTCTTTATCTTATATTCAACATTTATAATCCCCTTTAAAACAAATGAGAGCACCCCAAATCTTAGTAAAAAACTTCTTATGAAATAAATATATTACATAATTTTATAATTAATTATAATTATTCTCATTAAAATATTACCATTTATATTAAAAAGTTGACACTGAAGTTATATAAAAGTTCATAATCTATCCTAAAAGTGTAGGTTATAAATATAGAATTATTAAAAGCTCTATATAGACATTAGTTAGGTGTTCTGGAATAGCTTAGTTTACTCTGTGGCTTTAATAACTCATAGTTGAATCATATTACATTTTTAGATGTAAGGTTTAATTTTTTCAAGATCCTCTGTTTTGTATGAGAATTTCTGCAGGTTATTAATTTCCATTCACTTGCAAAAGTAATTTGTTAAAACTTTTTTTTTAACTTGGAAGCTAACTACACTTTATGAAACCTCTTACCTCTATAAATATTTGGGATTTGGGATTTGGTCTTGGGATTATAAGTAATCCTTTCTTGCGAAAAAAAATATTGATGACAGTTTAATAGAAATCAGATTAAAAGGGCTTATAGCATGCAAATAGACATATGTCTACAGCCAAGAGAATAAGGTATTTTACAGATGACTCCGGAAATTATTTGCAGGGCAACAAATATTACACAAGTTTGGCTCTGATACCAAATGAGATGGGCCAATTCTCCTCAACTTATTTTTATATAATTGTTATATATTTTAAAAAGGATTAGGGATTCATTTTTACACATTACAATCTTAATATATAATGAAATCTAATAACATTCCAATAAATATTAAATTATTAAAAACTAGTGAATCAAATAACAAGAATATATATTATACTTTCCTTTTATTTAAACAACAATAGAACCAATACTTATCTGAGGTAATTCTTTGGAATGGCTACTCACACCCCTGGAAGAACCTCGTGGATAGAACCCTTAAGCTATGGCCACAATCCAAGAGGTATTATTAATCAAAATTAAATTCTTTCACTGCCCTAGCCAGAAACCATCCTGAGTGTCCTCTATACCCCAAGTTGGACACACTGTGTGCCCTTTCTCCAATGCCCAATGCCCACTGCCTGCCTATCCACCATCTTCCATGGGTGACCTGGGTTCTCTTCTACCCTCTTCCAAGCCTCTCATAAATGTTCTATATAATATTCCAACGGGTGGTTTCCAAACCATCACACCCTCTCGTAAGAAAACAATTATTAATCCTTGTCTTGTTTTTCACTCAAGTTTCTTTATTTTTCACCCGATAATCAATTATTCAATACCTTTTCCAAAGGTAATTACATAAGAATTATTTTCACCCCTCTTTAAATTCTAAGGTGATTACATATAACTTTTATTTTTATCTCTCTTTTTTACCAAAGGGTCAAAATAATAACTTTTATCCCTTTTTTAATTTCAAAGGGTCATTTACCTTGGAAATTGTTGCAGAAAAAGTTTCATAACAATTTCCAAGGTGCACAAATGGATTTCTAGTAACTGGAAACTACTAATGGAAAGTATGGTAGGTTTATATCCCTACGCGTAAGGCATTTTTATACACTTTTTTGTTCCAGTAACGATAGAAACTTAATTTTATGTGGATTTTGGGAAATCATACCCTCCTAATAAAACTTTGGTTTCCAGCCTTTAACCCTTTGATGGAAATTTTCGACGTGGTTCCTGTTTGGGTTAGGCTTCCTAATCTACCCCTTCAATTTTTCATTGATTCTTGTTTCCAAACTATTGGAAACTCACTACGTTGCTATATGACTAAAACTCCTGCAACTTTTACTTTCTTCCACACCATCACACTATCATTGACTTTATATATTTTATAAAATATTTACTAGTTATGTGATTTTTTTAATTTCTCATGTTTTTTTTCTTATTCAACAACTCAGGGAATTTTGGGCATATCGTGCAGTACAAAAGCCTAATGAAAGCAATGTTTTTCAACTCATATATATGTTTACATCAAAGTCCAAAAATAACAACTTATTCAATGCATACCAAGTTTCCAAGACGTTCCTCAGGATTTTTTCTGCAGCAGCATATTCATGTCCACATATAAGCAGCTTCCCCTGTCAGCTTATTGCCACAGATTACCACAACCAACAGCTAGAAGAATTTAGAAACAATTTCTAAGGCTTTATAATTTATTGATTGGCATTAACACACTGATACACGGTACATGGCTGATTGGCTTGATTAGAAATAGAAAAACCCTCTAAACAAAATTTGTTCAATGAACTCATCAAACCAATAACTGTTCTAATTAGAGTATATGATTTGTTCATCTACTGCTTTTCAAATAACACTGCAGAGTATGGAACTCACCTGGATCCTTAATCTATCATTTTCAATCTTAAAGAGATCGCCTAGCTTTCCCGCAAGCACATTCAAAGCCACTTCAAACTTACCTTGTTGTTCCAGCACAGAAATATATACACGCAAGGCTGCCAGGAAATGATACTTTCGAATTTCAATGAATTAAAAATATGTCATCCTGGTAGAACATATGTTATAAAACATGGAAGGTTACCTTCCAATTCAAGTAAACCATGAGATTCAATGCGCTTTTTAATTAAAGCTTCTGCCAATGATAACAACTTCTCGCCTTCGTTCCCACAAGACACCTAAAATATACAACATTGAAGAATCAGGATATAAGCATTTTCTTATTGGAATACAAAGGCCTGTGCTGAGCTTAGATAGACCATGTCAAAGACAAAACAATAAGAAGAAATAATAAAAACAAGGACCTTCTTTCCTAACAAACTATAGAACAATATTAACATTTTAAATTTAACAAAACTGAAAGATTTCTATGAAGTATGTGACATAGGGGCACTTATATCAAGTTTCAACCATAGTTTGCAGTGTGAGCAAGAGTAATAGTAATGACTGAAGATCAGCAAATACATCTAGCTAAAGCCTAAGACCTTAAACCTTTCCAAAGTCCCCAAGCATTTCTTTTTTCTCAAAATGTTTATGACAAAGCCCCTCATTTGCTTTCAGGATAGACGATTTAAAATAGGATGCAACATTGCCATCCCATATGAAAGAACATCATGAACCTCTGAAAATATGTCACTCTTCTAAACTGAAGTTGTATGAAAACCTTCGTGTCAACGGTCAAGATTAAATTGATTTACATTTTGGAGAATTAAAAAATCTATCACTACTTAAAAACACGTCATATGAAAGGAAAAAGCGGGAATCGGCACACACTGATAAACTTAAAGCTAGTCCCCAAAGTTCTAATATAAGCCTTACATGGCAGAAGATAAGAGATAACCTAATAATTCTTCACATCCATCAGTTAAAACTCGAATTCCATACTGTAAGCATAAGTTCACATCAATAACCCATTGCTGTCTTTCACATACTCCTGCTCAACATCACTTTACTCTCTTCTAGGATATTGCCACCTGCTTCAATTACATTCTGGATGTGTGCATCCAATAATTCACCACAGATCTGCACCCAGTTGAAAGGAGCATCGGGAAATGGTTCTCCCAAGGAGGAATGACCCCTTTTCTCACAGCAGGGAAGGCTTCCATTTCCAGCAGGAAGCATAAGGAATTCCCTCGGGGTAATGCATCTTCACCCCAAAAATGTAAACAAATACATACTAAATGAGAAAAATAAATAAAGTGTCATCTCATTAATGGGTTACAAAGAAATTCTAATGAGTAGTAAGACAAGCCACAAAAGAAATTCTTGACAAGATAGATAAGGTCCCTTCTAGACACACTTCCAAGACTTTGCCTTCCAAAAGTAATAACGTGCAAGGTGACAAAACTGAATCACTGATTTCTGGGTTCACAAGACTCGATAAAATCTTAAGTGCATAATTTGCAAGGAATGAAAATTCTGGTCAAGGGTACACATAAGATGATGTTAGATTCTAATTCAGACTGTTCATGTTTAGTTGAGATCAAAACATTTCTGACCATTGATAGTGCATTGACTCTTAAACAATCACATCAAGAGTTCAATATCAACCACTATATTGTTGTAGATTATTAAGTTTATATTTAGAATATCATAGATAATGGTCAATCTTAGGTGCTTAGTTGCAGATTGCTTTTGCTTTTCTATCTTCTGCTTTTTACCTGTTAGATTTGCTCGCTTCTGTTATGCTTTGTTAGCTCCAGCTTTTTGCTTTATGCAAAGCTGTCCGTCTATTGTTAGAACTCTCATTCTCTTTATAAGAGCTTTTGCTCCTCTATGTAATTCATTCGATTATATTCAATAAACTCATATTGTTTCTGTAACATGGTATCAAGAGCTAGGTTCGAACCTAGTTAATTCTTTTTCTCCAGTCTTTTGTTTTTTATCGTTCGTGTAGGCTTGGTTTTTGTTCGTGGGTCGCATAGTCACCATTGACATCTCCTTCTAGTGTGATATCTAAAGGAGGTCACGTATTTAAAGTTCAATTTTTCTCTGATGGGTCATGACTCCTGATCCGATTTTTCTCTAGCGATTTGCTCCTGCATGAAGGCTTCAGTCATTTCCCGTTATTTGCTGAAGGGCGTCGGCCTTTCTATGTGAGTCATGTTTTTACAAGATCGCGATTCTTGGTGATCGTGCTTTCTTTGTCCCCCTGGATAGAGTGAGTTAAACGGAAGCGGCTGGTCTGCACCTTATCTCTATCTCCAAGGGCATGTTCTATTTATGCCATGATTCGCGTGGACTATTTGGCGGATTTCATGGTTTTGAATCTGGTTGGCGTTCTGATTTTTCTTCTTCAAAGTCGAGATTTCTGTTTTGGCGTCCTATTTCTCTGCAAATCTGTGGCGTTGGCGAGTCTTATGCGATTTTTACATAAGGCAGTTCGTGGGTGTAATCCCTCCTTCTATGTCGCGATTTTGTTCTGAGTAAAGATCGTGTGGAGGTCGTGTATAGATCACTGCGATTTTCTTTCACCTAAGGGTTCTTCGATCTTCTCTCTGGTTTGCTCTAGACAGGACCCTCGCGCTAGCTTTCAGCCTCTCTATGGACGTGCGGGTCTGAATTCTTGGTTGCGGGCTCCTGAACTCGCATTTTGTTTGCTCTTGCCTCTCTACTGTGCGCAAACGAATCATTGGATTGGTCTGTTTAAAACCAGTTTGGGCGCCACCAGTTTTGGCATTTTCTTTGTTTGTTTCGTCCTTGCAATCCACAATATTTTGTATTTTCTAGTCATTGCAAACATTCAGCCAGCAGTGGAAATCTCTAGTTGTAAATTGACTTTGGTCGAATTGACTTCTATGGTTGGTCCCGTTTGCAAGTTGCGGATTTCTGAGGATTTCGAATATGTTTTCTCTGAAGTGAAGGTGTATTGTTATAGCAGTTTCTGCAGTTACCAGCACACAGCAGATATACTTTGCTTTCTGTTTTGATAACCGTGATCATGATTTCCGCAGTCTCAGTATCTTTTCTTGAAACTCATGCTCAGATGTTCTGAGCCTCTGATATTCGTATTCTCGAGATCTGTGTTGTAAAATCCGTGTTTCGAATTTATCTTGAGATCTGCACCTCGAAGTCTGTGTTCACGACTGTTGAGTCAACTTATTCCGTGTTTTCAAAATCTGTATTTGTGTAAGGATTTTCTGGTTGCTATCTGTGCCGTCTATCTGCTTCCGTTTCTGTGCCCACTACTTATAATTCGTTTTGTCGTGTCTCGAAGAACGTGAAGCATGGCATCTTTGACCAACATTCTGTTGGAGAGCAGTCAAAGATTCAACGGCAAAAATTACAACACCTGGAAGCAGCGAATGATGACTATTTTTGAGTATCGGTGTTTGGACAAGATTATTTTGGGCACAAAGGATCAGGATAGATTTGATGGGCAAAATCGTGAAGCGGTAATGCTTATAAAGCTATCAATCACCGATGATCAGCTGCCTCAGGTTTCGTCTGGCAAAACAGCAAAAGAAATTTGGGAATCATGAAGGACCTTCATGAAACCTCTGACAAAAGCTGGGCATTCTTTCTCAAGAACATGCTCTTCTCAATGATGATGGATGATCAGATGTCTCTGCAGGAGCATCTCGCAAAAATCAAGGACATCTGTGATCAGTTGCCGGTGATTGGTTGGAAGATGGAAGAAGATATGGTAGTGATCACTCTGAAAAGTCTACCATCATCTTATGAGCACTTTATCGAAACTCTTAACATTACTTCATCTAATGTTAGTCTGGCGTTCCCCAATCTATGCAACAAACTCTTGCAGCAGGATCGATGGAAACAACAATTTGGTAGCAGTGCTTCTTCCTCCTCCTCAGAACAGGCATTTACTGCCAAATCCTTCCAGCAGTATCAAGGTCCTAATCAGCCCTCTCAGCAGTTCAATCAGGGTCAGTCACAGGACCCATCCAAGAAATACAACATCCAGTGCAATTACTGTCACAATTTTTGGCATATGAAAAAGAATTGCCGAAAACGCTTGGCTGCTGAGCAGTCCAAGTCTGAAGCTTCAACTCCATCAGCACACATCGCAGAGCATACTGAGCAAAAGGAGTCTGCTTTCTACGCCTTCTAGGCCAATCTCCTCTGTCTGTTTTGTCAGTTGCTCGTGGATCACCCTATCTCTGTTTTGGTTGTCATCTTTAGGAGGGACAACTCAGTTTTAGTTAGTGGATTGACCATTAAGGGGGGGTATTAAGTTCATATTTAGAATATCTTAGATAATGGTCAATCTTAGGTGCTTAGTTGTAGATTGCTTTTGCTTTTCTATCTTCTGCTTTTTAGCTGTTAGATTTGCTCGCTTCTATTATGCTTTGTTAGCTCCAGCTTTTTGCTTTATGCAAAGCTGTCCGTCTATTGTTAGAACTCTCATTCTCTTTATAAGAGCTTTTGCTCCTCTATGTAATTCATTCGATTATATTCAATAAACTCATATTGTTTCTGTAACATACCCAAATGTAATTACCTTAAATATTGTGATCCAGTTGGCAGCGCAAACAAGCAGGGCTTTATGCACCACCACCATCAAATGCAGCAGCAGCTAGTGTCTCCCTTGCCCCTGTTGCAGGGTCATTTAGCAGCTACTCCTTGTGTAGTCAAAGATTTAATCATGGCCGTCAAAGACTAACTTGACACTAGCTTTTCAATAGCTTCAGGAAAGTGAACTGCTTTGTCTACGTCGACATCCATTCATCTTCTATTCCAAACTCTTATATAAGATTGTACTCCACCTCTACCCCAGAAAAATAGTCATATTTACATTCTGTATCTCAGCTCGTAAGTATTCTGTTGTACAGATCCTTCATATTAACACAACTCTGATTACAGTTTCTGTTGTTGATATTGTTCTCCTTAGTTCCAAGAACATTTTTTCGGCTTTTGCATTCTTCTAGTACTTCTTTCCCTTGGGAGATCGTCTCTTTGCTTGGCTATTTATGTTTGAGTTTAAATATTATGGCTAGGGTCTACCTCTCCGCTTTTTGTTTAATGTTTTAGTCTATGTCATTGCTTTCACTCTAAATTACCAAATTGGATTTGGAATCAGGTACAGGAAAATGGCTATGGTACACCAGTATGGCAAAAAAAATTTGGGGGGGGGGGGGGGGTTGAGGAGAGGCTGGGTATGGTCTGGGTACGTCCATACAAAGAACATATAAAAATCATAAATAAATATATATATTTGTAACCTGAAGAAAGAATTAAGTTCAGAATTCCACATGTCATACATATGCTAAACAAAACTACCATAAATATTACAAATACAATATACTAATTTGACATCAATTTGTTAAACAGTATTTTTTTATTTAATATAAAAGATGTGAACCCCTTAATCTACATTTACACATCAAAATAAATAAATTGTTAAACATAATAAATAAGCTATATTTTATATTTTATGATTATTTAATATAATAGACATGAACCCCCTCATCTACATTTACACATCAAAATAAATAAATTGTTAAACATAATAAATAAACTAAAATTCATAATTAAAAATTAATACGTAATAAATAAACTAAAAATTAAAAGTAAATAATAAATATTGTTAAACATAGTAAATAAATTAAATTTTAAAAATTAAAAGTTAAAATCTAAGTTTTAACATACAATGAAACATATTAAAAATTTAATACCAAAACATTGAAAGTCAAACTTCTAATTAAAGTGGAGGGAGAGGATATTTATGTATCGATCAAGCTTCCATTGTCCACGCTTCTCCCTCCCGCACATCCCTATAGCAGTCATCATTCTATATTGGGTGAATGAATATGGAGAATCGAGATGTTTCCTTTGGGTCAGGCCACCATAAAATCCTAATATAAACCCATTCCAGCTCGCATTGTAGACAAATAGGGCAGACTACGTCTACGATGAGGGTGACAAAATGATTCCCAGCCGTCGAGTTCTAGAGATCATCACCCACACTGTTGGAAAAATATTGGAATGAGCATTGGCCAAATCCTACCCTTTCACTAGGATTTTAGCTTTCCTAGTTACTATAAGTTCGGCGCTTAAAAGCCGAAGCCTACATGGAAATCAATCATTCAGCCTGGAATCGCCCAGATACATGCATCGACAACTCCCTAAGATTCTAATGCTTAAAAAATGTACCCTACCCGATTCCACAGGCATTTCGTACTCCAATTTGATTCCAAAATGAATCGTACCCAAGTATGCAAGGTTTTCTTACCGATTCAGTAACATAGCTTTCACTTGTAAGTATGATAAACCTACTTTGGTCACTCATAAAAATAGATTTACTTCATTCTTTGTTTCCTCTTCTATCAACTGAGAAATGTTCCCACCAATTACCAATTCAAAATGACCACCATATTCCACGAGATAGGATCTCTTGCCTTTCTTCCCCTCAATGAAGTGGAGAGTAAACAACACTTTATTTTCATTTGCCTTTTCTACTATTAAATCTAGGGGAAATATCGCTCTTTGTACACAAACTCAAAAGGCTTCTTACCAACATTTATTTGTTAAACACTCCATAGGTACCTGGTTCTTTACATTCGAGAGACTATCACTATTAGATTGGGCTCTACACAACTACTAAATTGATTACCTCCTTTCTGCCTATTTCTAGTTGACACACATGGAAATTGAACTTTGAATACAGCAATTCCACAAGAAGCTACGACCAGGGCAAACAATCCTTAGATTCTCACTTCAAGCATCATTGTTCAGCTGCCCTCTATAAGGTCAGTTAGTTCCCCTTACAGCCCAAGATGGAGGTCAATCCAACCACTACAATCAATGTTATTGGGCATCAACGGTGTTGGAGCATGTCCTTCCAAAACTTGCTTGCTACCTAACAAGCGGAAAGGTAATAGGACTGAACAAATATTCCCCAAGTTCAAAAACTGGACGAAATATCAGATGTTCGACTTGCATGCTTAGGGAATGAAAAATTTATATAGGAACTCTGACCCAAGGACTTGGAAAAGATCTCCAAAATCTCCCTCCTCCCACCTCTCCACCCTCACATACCCAAATAGAGGGTACTTAAGAGAACAACACCTACTATCACCAATTTAAAGATTCCCAAGATACTTCAAGGGCAAAGCTTCCCATGAAGGAGTACTTGAAATTAACCTAGTTCCCACCTTATAGTATACTCTTATCCTATATTATAATCTCATTTAATATTATAGCTTTACATTATTTTTTAATACACACTTAACTTACAGCGTAAAGAACGATGACATTACAATATATTAAAAAGTAGGTTGGGTAGATCATGCCCATCAAGATTACACCCCTTGAATATTATACATATTTATCTACAATTAGTGCAGAATAGTTTGTGGGGCAGTGGTGCGGAAGGACTTCGAAAACTTCTCCATCCCCCCAACATGTTCAAACAAAAGGGAGTTGAGGAAGAACCTTAGGTGTGTCCCATCAAATGCAGATCTTGTGAGACTTCCCACATCTCCCTTTCAAGAAAAACTTGGCCCCAAAATGGAGGGATGTGTACAGTGTTCTAAAATATAACAATTTGATAAACAACTATAGCCTAACACTTTAATTATACGTTAAATACACTAGAGGATTTACCCACATGTGACATTCAATGACATGTTGGACAAGTGAGAGCTACAATTCATGAGAGAAATCACACAATAAGGCTCTATATTAGGGGATTAGACCCAACATTTAGTGTAGGCAAAACAATACTAACAGAAACTTGCATGGTGGCACAGAGGACTATCTAGTAACCTAGCTAGTAAATTTTTGAGATATCATGAACATGTAACAAAAAAACATGCACTAAACCATTGCATATTCATGTAAACTAAGAGAGTAGAATAAGGCTCTTCTATTCAATGAGAATAGATAAGTATTGAACGTGTACAAGAGAGAACATGAAAATTAGAAGGATAGCAATGATGACTTGTGATTGAAGACCGAGGGCAAGAAACACTTCCTAGCGGATATCCAATTGAATACATGTTATCTAAGACATTCACTGTGTTAGCACAATAAAAATTTGAAATTTTTACTATCTCCTTACTCCATCATATTTGAATAAATCCTGAAGAATATCCCAAAAAGACCATAATAAAAAAATTTTGTATCTCACGAGATGTCTATGGATGAGCAGTGCCAAATTTCATCAAAATCAATCCATCGGCAAGAGGTTGTGTTGCTTACACCGATACACAAGGAATCGTTTGAAAACAACCATCGGCGTGAAAATAGAGATCGGAAGAAGAATTGTGGAAGTCACCGATGGAGTAAGTAATACCGATGACTTTACATCGGCAAGAAAGGTAAGTGGTCATACCGATCGGTATGACAGATATCTATCGGATGACTTTTTAAAAGATGCCCCGACGGTATATATCATACCGATAAAGCATTTCGGCAAGAGTTTCACCGAACAACATGCGGGGGTAACGAAACAAATAGCCATCGGCGAGAGGTAAGCTATTGGGATAGAAAACAAGTAAGCCTCCGATGATTAAGAGTCTTGGCGATAAGAAAGCCATCGGCGAGACTCACAGCGATACACCTCTATCGGGATAACTTGACATATCGGAAGAAAAGAGCCAGGTCTTGCCGATTCACAAGTCACGGCGATCAAAAGGTGTCGATGACACTTTACTAAACTTTGCCCGATGAAGGATATGAAAAGGGTCATCGGGGAGATGATTTGGATCGGGATATCTTGAGAAAGCTATCCCGATAGTGAATGTCATTCCGACAAAGATAAAAGTCCATACATGAAGATGACTATCGGGGAGACCAAAAGCATCGGGAGGGCTTATTAATTTTACAGCGATGGTTTATGTTATACCGATGGAATAATCAATACTTATATATTGAGAGGTGATAAAGTCAAAAAGTCATCGGCAAAACAAATAATGTCGGAGTGAAAAATTTTAAATGTGCCGATCTTATACCTCTTGCCGATGAACACCTTTTCAGGGAGACAATTGCTTTCGGCAGAGATTATTTAGATCACACCGATCCTATACATCTTGCCGATACCGTATGCTGGAAACCGTGAGGTAAAAGAATTATTAAAAGTGAATTTATTTCAAAAGGGAAATGAATATAGGGTGTGAATAAAAAATTAAATCACATGAGATTGTAGTAGAATAAAATATAAATTTCCTGTTTTCATGGAAGGGGTTATAAGGTAAAAAATTATTAAATGTTTTTATTCCGAAAGAGAAATGTTTTCTGAAGAGTTAATCAAATAGGTAATTATTTTACCTAAATAATATTTTTATGTGAGAATGCATAAGATAGCCAGTAAAACCAGAAGGGGTAATTATTTTCACATAAATGATTATTCTAGCCGAGTGAAGGTAAAAAAGCATACCAGCGAATATGATGGTGAAATTTACCAACAAAAGATTAAGATTTAAGTATTATTCTTTATTTTCTCACGAGAACACGGAGACAAGTTAAATTAATTAATCTATCTACGGAAGATAATTAATTAATTAATGGAAAGCTACACGGGACAGAGATGCAAAGGGTTGTAACCCTAAAAGTCACAACCCTAAATTTACAAGATATATATGAGAGATGGCAAATTGAGCAAAAGGAGAAATGAGTAGATCAGGATCAAGAGTAGATTAGGAAAAATATCAGTTAGATAACTGGATGGATTGACCAGTTGCCGGAATAAAATATTATGTTGTACATTGTAAAACCTTTCAAAATTGTATAGTGGAGAAAATGCACAAATTAATGATTTAATATTGGTGACTATTGTTTGTTGAGCTGAGCAATTATTTGGTTGTCTCCATACTGTAATTTCTTTGTTATTTGAACCTGAGTTTCCAAGTTGATATTTCAGTTTCATCGAAACACACTTGCTGTTTTCGTGTAATCAAACTAATTGGTTTCCATTACAGATATAAAATCCTTTTGATTGATTACAGTAACCTGGAGGTAGCATTTGGATAGGTAAGAACAGCCTTATAATTGTCAAGATTGCCATACTGTCTCCAACTCGATATTGTCTTGTTATTCAAATTGAGCATCAACTCCATTTGTCAATACACATTTGCTGTCATTGTGTGATTCTTTTGATCGGTTCCTTCAAGCAAGGATTAAAAAATCCTTTCAATAAGTCACAGTAACCTGGTAAGATTCAAGTGGATCACTAAGTAGAGTCTGTCAATCACATTCTTGCACGTTTATACAAGCTATAAACAAAACAAGTGCCAAACAATCAGAATTGTAACCAGTAAGTAAATCGTATATCATATATACTTTGACTCCATTAGCCCAATAGAAATAGGCACTGGTCATACCATTTCCATTTTAGAATTCCATAAAATCCTATTCAAACAAATACAACTCATATCTTAGTACTAGGAGTAGGAGTAGTTCAAAAGCTTTTATCTATTTCACATTTTATGCCATTGTGAGTAGATACCTAAATCCAATCAAATCATATAGGGTTAAGTCTGCTTTAGTTACAAAGGTACACCCGCCTAGGTTTGCAGGACCTGAACTGTAGGGAGCAAATAGCTCTGTCAATTGGTCCAAAAACGTTGCAAATCCAAACATAGAGTCTGGCATCCTCTTAGGGTTAGCAACTTGCATTTTTGGGAACTAACACACTGACCCTCAAGGGTTGGCTACAATGTATATGTACAATTACAAGAAAGACATTTACAATGAGCGCAATTACAAAACAATTCAGGTTTTGTCACAACCAACAATTTTTGCCTTACTGTAGATGTGACAACTCGTTTCCCAGGTGGATGCTACATGGGCAGGCATGCTAACATGTCATAGGTCTCAAAAAACACCTCAGAAATGCCAGCTTTCAAAGTACAATAATGCAAAGGGTCAATGTTGCACCTTAGCTATTCAAAAGCCTTTGACATTGCACACCAACTCAAGATGAGCCAATAGTGCAGGGCATTGGCCAAAACATTGTTTGACATGGCTGATAAGCACACGCTTATACTGAGAGGGGGGATGAATCAGTATAAGAGTATCTTTTACTTTTTCAAAACTTAATCAACCACAACAACTATAAACATACAAGATCTAACAATTAAGAACATAAGAACACAAGATTTATGTGGAAACCCTTTCGGGAGAAAACCACGACAAATGATTGCTTATATAAAATTCTCTTACAAACTTTATAGGCACCAACCTACAGGAGACACCAATCCCCATTAATCTTTGTAGGCACCAAACCACTAGAGACACCAATCCCCACTACTGAGCACCAACCCAGCAAGAGACACCAATCTTTTCAATTTGTAGGCACCAACCTATTGGAGACACCAATCCCCGTCACTGAGCACCAACTCAACAAGAGACACCAATCTCTTTAATATGAGGCACCAGACTCTAACTCAACAAAGTCTTGTCTTCTTGAGAATAAATTTTCTCCAACAACTCCCTTGAATAATCTTCCAATATTTTCTTCTCCTCAAATCTGCATGTGTTTATATTATATATCTTCTTACACACCACACACTTCTCTTTTTAGATTTGCTTGTATTTCTTATCAAATCTGCATATATTCCATCTATCTTTCTGCTGTTATTCTTCACAAATCTGCCAGTGTACGACTGATTTGTCTTTGATTCCACACACTCCTTCTAACTTCCATCTTATCTTTATTTTATACCACTCATATGCCTCTTCACCAAGGGAGGCAATCCTTCACAAGGTGGTCAGCCTCACATAAAACAAATTTAATTTAATTACTTTTACTTCTCTTCCTTCAAGGTGGCACTTAACAAGGCATGGGTTGGCCCATGTTTAAATGTCAATTTAAATTTATTTTACTTCCCTCAAAAGAGGCGACTATGCCAAGGGAAACATTCTCTCAACAAGAGGCGATTTTGTCAATGAGACTCCTATTCCAAATGGGCAATCCTTCAAAGGGTCAGCCCTATTTTAATTCCAGCCGTATAACAATAATAAACTCGGTGCTGCTATAAAGAAGTCGGCCATCATGATGATTGGACTAAGACGATTAGTGGCCTTTGGCCTTTGACAATTTAATCCCTCCATTTGACATCAATGACAATAATTTTCCAACAATCTCCCCCTTTGCCATTGATGGCAACCCTGCATAGAAATAATTTGTGAATACAACAAGGGCATAATCCTCCCTCTTTCTGCATTGCTCCCCTTTTCTATAACTCTCCCCCTTTGACATCAATGGAAAAGGGATGTAACTTACTTCTCTCCTTCATGATGTGATTCTCCCTCTTTTTTGTGATGCTCCCCCTGTCTGTAAGGCTCCCTCTTTCTGTAATACTTCCTCTTGACATCAATGGCATCATTCTCACTTTTTCTATAACTCTCCCTTTCTGAAACTATCCCCCTGAATTCGTACTTCTCCTTATGAACTTAGTGATACCTCTTGTGCATGAAGTGTTGTTTGCACAAGCATGGATCTGTTTGCACAAGCATGGATCTCTCCTTTTCTTGCTCTTGTTTCTTTTCCATACTCTTGAAGTTCTTCCTTTTGTTTATAGCTTCCACTTTCGTATTTTGCCTGAGAGGTTCCATAAAACCACTTCTACAAAACCGGGCTATATGACCAAAGTTGTTGCATTTATAACATAAGGACTTCTATCTTTGTTCCAACCAAAATTTCTTGCACGAGACCTACAGTCTCTTGCTTTATGAACAAAATGATCACAAGAATAGCAATAGCCATAAAAGGAATTCTGGAACTTGGTCATATGCACTTGCCTTGGAAGAAAGGGCTTTCTAAATTTATCCTTGTTAACTTTTGGAGGAGTGCCTGTTTTCTGTGGAACTTTACTCTCTTTCTTCTTGTTGCTTCCACTTTTGATGGGACTTTTGAGGGCATTAGCATAACTCTTCAATTTTTCCTCATTTGTCTTCTTTGGTGGCTCCTTAGAATCTTCTTTGTTAGCCATCAGATTTTCCTTACATCCAATACCAATTTTTCATGAATGTTGGCCTTTGACAATTGATAATATCATCTAGAGTTTCAATGCTCTTCTCAAGTTTTAAGCTTTTGTTCAATTGAATAGTCGTCTTCTCTACTTCCTTTCTTAAGGAAACAATTTCGGACTAACGCCTCTCACAATCTTCTCCTTTGGCCTTTAATTGAATTCTTACCTCTTCATCAATTCGTTTTTCCTCCACTTTCAATTTTCAGATTGATGATCATTTTCTCCGACTCCTCAAGACTTTGTGACATTTTTGCCTTAGATTCACACTCCTCTTGAAGCTATAATTTTTGTTTCAAGTTATTCTTCTTAAGCTTCTTTATTTCACTTAGGGCACAAATAAGTTCCTCTTCCAAATCTACTTCTCCTTCATTTTCATCATATTCTTTGTCTTCTAAATCCATTTTAGCATTCTCTTCCCCTTCTGAATCTTTCTCTTCTTTTTCTTTATCTTCACTTTCCAAGATATCATCTTTTGTTTATATTGCCATGAATACAAACTCTTCTCTATCATTAGTGGAGAAACTCTCTTCGGATGAACTACTTTCCTCCTATAGAGGGTTTTCTTGCTTTTGTAAAAACTTTTCTTTTTCTCAAGTTTGCCTTGTTTGTGGCCCTTTTTATGTTGATAATATTTGCCACCTTTCTTTATACTATTCACTTTTTCCTCATCACTAATTTCATTTTCTGCATATGGGCATTTGGCAGCAACATTTCCCACCTTTTCACAATTAAAGCATTTGAAAGGCAACTTACCCTTGTACTTGCCGGATCCTTTCTTCAGCTTTCTCACAAAATGATCTTCTTCGTTTGTTTCATCATTGGAACTATCACTTGATTCGGGCTCTTTATTCTTCATCCTTTTTGAGGCTTTGAAGGCTGCCTCTCATTTTGATGGTTTCTCATTTTCAGTCCTCATTTCGTATGTCATGAGGATCCCATGCAATTCATCCATAGTTAGCTTATCCAAGTCCTTCATTTCCTCAATGGCTGAAACTTTTGCATCAAACCTTAAGGTTAGAGACCTTAATACCTTCTACACTATCATTGACTCTTCTACTTCTTCACCAAGACCCCTTTATGGTATTCACAATCTCATCCACGTGAAACGGATAGGCGACAATGTTTGCTTCGTCCTTCATCTTTAGGCTTTTGAATTGTCTCCTATGGGTTTGAAGCTTGGCCTTTTTAACTTTATCATCCCCTTCATAAATATTCTTAAGTTTATCCCAGATCTCCTTTGTTGAATCGCAATGCATCACTTTAACAAACTTTGATTCTGATAAACCACACAAGATTGCATTCATGACTTTTGCATTGTTCTCGCTAGCCTTCTTTCCATCCTTATCCGTTGGTGGAGATGCAAGAGCTTTATAACCACTTACTACCGATTGCCAAATATCGAAGCCAAGAGCCATTAAGCAAGTGTGCATTCTTCTGCTACAAAAAGCATAGTTTGTTCCATCAAACAATGGAGCCCTGTTGGAGGAGAATCCTTCTTAGCAGGCCATGTGTGCTCTTGCAATCTTCCTTCTAGCAATTAAACTATAATTTGAAGGAACCAGCTCTGATACCATTGAGGAGCACATGCTTATACTGGGCCGGGGGGGGGGGGTGGTGAATCAGTATAAGACTATCTCTTACTTTTTTCAAAACTTAATCAACCACAACAACCATAAACATACAAGATCTAACAATTAAGATCACAAGATTTACGTGGAAACCCTTTAGGGAGAAAACCGCGGCAAATGATTGCTTATATAAAATTCTCTTACAAACTTTGTAGGCACCAACCTACAGGAGACACCAGGCTCTGTTAATCTTTGTAGGCACCAACCCACTAGAGACACCAATCCCCACTACTGAGCACCAACCCAACAAGAGACACCAATCTCTTCAATTTTTAGGCACCAACCTACTTGAGACACCAATCCCCGTCACTGAGCACCAACTCAGCAACAGACACCAATCTCTTTAATATGAGGCGCCAACCTCTAACTCAACAAAGTCTTGTCTTCTTGAGAATAAATTTCCTTCAACAACTACCTTGAATAATCTTCTAATATTTTCTTCTCCTCAAATCTGCATATGTTTATATGATATATCTTCTTACACACCACACACTTCTCTTTTTAGATTTGCATGTATTCCTTATCAAATCTGCATATATCCCTTATCAATCTGTATATATTCCATCTATCTTTCTGCTGTTATTCTTCACAAATCTGCTGGTGTATGACTGATTTGTCTTTGATTCCACACACTCCTTCTAACTCCCATCTTATCTTTATTTTATACCACTCATATGCCTCTTCACCAAGGGAGGCGATCCTTCACAAGGTGGTCGGCCTCACATAAAACAAATTTAATTTAATTACTTTTAATTCTCTTCCTTCAAGGTGGCGCTTAACAAGGCATGGGTCGGCCCATGTTTAAATGTCAATTTAAAATTTTGATATTATTTAATGTATATTTATTATTCTTATTAGTCTTTAAATTTTAATAAGTTTACTAATTTTTATTTTTAAATTTGCATGGTGTTCATTTTATTTTCATATTTTTATTTTTTATTTAAAATATATTTTAAATTTTGATATAATTATTTTAATATATATATATATATGAGTTTTTTATGAATGTTATATCGAGCCATATCCATAATAGGGGGCCTTGCAAAATAGTCATATCCATATCCACGACCATACAACTCTATGTAAAATGCCTTGACTACTTTCTGATAGGTGAGTTAAATATATGTGCATCTTTCAAAAACCAAAACTCTTTTCCTTCTGCAACCATATTTTGAAAGAAGAAACCAAAAAGCATATGATTGTCAGAAGAAAAATATCTCAGGAATATCAATCTAGATTCAAAAGAAAGGAAATTGGTCAAAGATAACTTTTCTTATATTAAGTTTCCTTCTATGGAACACACAATTCCTTAAAAAAAGCAAAAAAGATATGATTTAATAGAAGATAAAATACCTGCAACTGAATACTGCAAACAGCCCACATTAAGAATCTCTCCTCACCAACAAGCTTGTACATTTTCATGGCTGTCTGCCAAAAGAATTAAAATTTAGTTGCTATTGTACAAGAATCCAAAATTAATTTAGATATTTTGCAGATTACCTTAAGAAACTAAAACATGACATAATGAGATGATCATATTAGAGGGTAAATCTTCAGCACAT
The DNA here is from genome assembly GCA_027924645.1 of Cunninghamia lanceolata. Lineage (NCBI taxonomy): Eukaryota > Viridiplantae > Streptophyta > Pinopsida > Cupressales > Cupressaceae > Cunninghamia > Cunninghamia lanceolata. The sequence continues at coordinate 12,546,585 of BSBN01000524.1, forward strand.
CCTTCTACCTGTTGTTGTTTTACATACGAATATTCACGTACATAACAATTGAAGAGACCCATCATTAAATCTAAGTTGTTTGGCGACTTTGCACAGGCATGCTCATAGCAAGAGGTTGCAAGATCCACTACATTAGCAAAACATAAAATTAACAAATCCAATTTCAATAAAAAGAAAACGAAGAAAATTCCCAAGAGATGGATAAAACATCAAAACAAAGATAGCAATATGAATCACAAACTGCAATTAAAAAATGCACATACAACGATCAAGTCGTTGAAATACTATCTGCAGTGTACTGAGAGTAAGGTCATCAACCGGACCAGCATCCTTAGCATTTAAGCAGAGAGGCAATGATTCATCTGGCTTTCCCATCCTCTCTAAAACCAAAGCCTTAAGAGCCTGTCATTGGAGAGCATAAACAAATAGAAAGAGCCATTAATTAATTAAATTATCTACAGGTTGAAACTTCATACTTACATCCAAAAAAATGTCAAACCATAACAACAAATGAAATGATATAGGTTATATAAATGTAGATGACTAACTAAAATTGGTCAATGCAATTTGATGGTACAACCAGCACTAACTATAGAAATACAGCATGTCGAATCATAACAAAAACAAAGTAGATGAACAAACAAAAATAAAAGCATGTCAACCAGAAAATCCTAAGAGATTGCAAGAATGGGCAGCAACAGTAAAAGGATTAGTCTTTGTGATATACAAGTGAGACCCTTAATCCTCATTAGTAACAGAAACTGAGAGAGACTGTGTAGAGTCGCTGCAACTGTTTTTCCAGCACTATTATCTGACAATTGTGTTAGGAGAGTAGCGCATGCTGATAAAATGCTCATGTAGATATCCTCAAAGTTGACAAAGTACCCTGCATTCTCCTCAAATTGTAGATTTCCAAGAAGAGATCAAAAAATGTTATATGAACCTGGATACAAAATTTGAAACCAAGTAATGAAAGGCTGTCTTCCTGTTAATCTTGTCATATGTAATAGTAAGTGAGACCCTTAATAATCATCATTAACAGAAACTGGGAGGATGTGCAGAGTTGTCAGAACTGTATACCCAGCAATATAATCTAACAGCTTTGTTAGGAGAGGGGGCCAGTCTATAAATGCTGATGGAGCTACAGTCAAAGGTAACAAAGTACCTAGCAGTCTCCTCACATTGAAGACTTCGCAGTAGAGATCAGAACACGTTGTCTGGACCTGGCTTCAAGATTTGAACTGGGGGCAAGAAGAAATGACTCTTATCATGTGCCAACTACAAACAACGTATGCATGTCTCGAAATATTGTGTGGCATACAGCAGAGTTGCACGGAAATGGATACAATATCAGATACAGATACAGCAAATTTTCAAAACCGTGTGATACAGATACAGCTAGATAGGGTAATTATTTGCTCTATTCATATCTATACATCAAAAGGTTTAAAACATAACATTAAAAATATTTAATAAAAAATATTTTGGTTTTAATATTTTAGTTTTTTTTTTTTTTTTGTTATATTATATCTGTGTTTTTAGTGATTTAAATGTGTGTATGAACAATATATTTAATGTTTTCCTTTTTTTTCTTTTCATGTCAATTTTAGGATGTTTGTCACAAGCTCATAACCATAAATTAGACCACCGCGGCAGACAGCGTGATACCATATCTAGACACATCAGATACAGCCTAAATATAAGCTCTAAATGGATACAATTTACGTGATGTATCCAGCCAAACTTTATCCATATTTGTATCCAATAAGTGGATACATGTTTCTGGGCAAGCAAGGTAAGTATCCCACGATTCCAGTGTACCTTATGACCAACATTGATGCTTCCTCAGTCACAACGTTTGGCAATTTCCAACCCAATAAATAAAAATTCACCAAACATAAATACAAACTCAAATATGTTAAAATTCACATTAAAAATCATCCATATAGATAAAAATCAAATTTCATTTTTATTTAAAAATAATATGCTTTTAGTGCTTTTTTGGTATTCCTGATAGAACACACATTGCCATTTTTCATTCTTCTGTTTTCAGGATAAAGGGAATTTTAGGACTTGCAATTTGCTGTGATCATAGTTTGAAAACTCAGACTCGGCCAAAGCTCAGCAGCCCAAAATTTTACATGCAAATAAAAATATTACATAAATACACAAAATAAACATAAATAAATTAATAATGCATGAATCGCATGAAGAATGAATTTAGAGAACACATAAGTCTATTTTGATCAAAGCAGCATTACTTGAAATCACAATTGACTCAGTAAACCAGAAGTGTAAATGGAATTCACTTACTAGAGATTTAATCGGGAGATTAAAAACCAGTGTTTCTCCAAGTTTCCAGGACAAGGGGAAGGCTATATAATATATATATATATATAATTTGATGTTATGATATATTAATATAGATTATAATAAATACATTAATATTTATGATATATTATAATATTATTAATATAAATAATAATATAATTATTAATATATTAATATAGATAATATAATAACTTCTAAATATATTATAGTATTATAAATATTAATATGTAACTATTTAATAATTTAATTTAGTTAATATTTTTATTCCATTGTAATATTAATACTCGCTTTCTACTAATCAACCCCCTTATTGTATTTAAAAATTAAAACCCAATTTATAAAATAATCTATATAAAGTTTCTTTAAGTGTCAGTTTAAACTTTAAAAAATTTAAAACAGTTTATACTTTATTAAAACAGTTTATATATTATTGCACGGTGTATACTCATTCCCACGACAAATGAAGTGGAACGGGGCTTTCACGACTTTGTATGGAAGATTCCTCAGTTCGTAGCCGCGCTGCTAGGGTTTACAGTGCATCTGACATGAAAATTCGAAATCATTTTGCAGAAATAAATAATTTTTGAGCGTTTAGGTTTTCGTTTCTGAAGTGTGGATGGCATTTTTTAATTTTTTTTAATCTGTAGGGTTTTTTTAGTCCCCAAACATTGGGACATTCCCAGGAGGCACTCACCATCTGCAGGGGGCATCCCTAGGACGTCCCTATTATTTGCAAAAATACAGTGACACAGGGGGGGCATTCTGTCCCCATCCCTGCATCCCCAAAACTTCTCGAATGGCGAGAGCAGGGGAAAACCCTCGGGGACACATCCCCGGGGTACACTGTTAAAAACTGCTAAAATTTTCATAAAATTTGGAAAAAACACTAATTTTTGTTATTTCATACCAAATAAAGGGAAAAAAAGAGTTTTTCCATAAGGCAAAGCCCAAAACAATTTTTATCTTTTGCTTTTTAAACCAGAGCAGATGTCTGGGGGCAGTAGCCCCCAACAGGGTTAGAAAGGTCAAGGGGCAGATCCCTCGCCACCAGGCCAAAATTAGGCCTTTGAGGCTACAGGGACCTTCATGGCACTTGCCATTTTTCATAATTTTATCACTTTTAACCAACCTTTGATAAATCCTTTCAATCACTCAACAATCAATTCGTGTTGTTGAAAACCTAATCACTTAAAGAAAAAATGTCAAAACTAATAAAAAATTTATCAGAGAGCAAATCTGCAGAGAAAACTCACAAAAAACTTGCAAGTACCAAGTCTTTCTGAGAAAATCCCAAGTTTCTCTGCAAGACTTTTCTGCAGAGCTCTCGCAAGTTCAGCAAGAACTCACCGAGCTTGTCTAACTATGGTTGTGATTAAGACAACTGCAAACCGCTATTTGTCCACTGTCAAATAAGCATTCATATTATGTTGTGACCTCGTGCCATCGCCATTTGTCTTCATACTTCTGTTGTGCTGTTTTCTACAGATTTGTTCTTTGTCTGCTATTGCTTGCACTGAAAATGACTTCAAATATGCGATTGAGTTTATTTATCTCCTGTTCTGCTCGAGTTCACAGATCTCCTTCTGCTCGGTGTTACTGCTTAGAGCTCCCGGATCCCAACCCATTCACCCAACCTACATTACACGGGGACACATTCCGACCCCCAAAGTCACACTCTCTCTCTCTCTCTCTCTCTCTCTCTCTCTCTCTCTCTATATATATATATATATATATATATATTTGTGTGTGTGATATCCACAAAAAATGCCCCCCCAAGACTGCCATCCCCATTACGGAAACGCCATGGAACATAGAACCCAACACCTTTAACATTAGCATTCAGGTAGTTGTCTCTAAAAAATATTTAGTTTAAATTTAAGATTTAAGTTATATTCAAGCAATAAATTTACTATATTTTTAAAATATGTAGATTAGATTTCTAATGTATTTAATATTCTTAAAAATTTGGGAATATATGAACTTTTCTCTCTCTCTATATATATGAACTTGTCTAGACTCTAAAGTTAAACTTAAATTTTGAAGTCATGTGTAGATAAACTAGTAAAAATTTGAGTGAATCTCTCTCTCTACATATACATAGAGAGAGAGATTTTAAAAAGTCATACACATATATGTATATCTGTGTGTGTGTGCTATCCACAAAAAATGCCCCCCCAAGACTGCCATCCCCATCCCAGACAGCAAAAACAAGTCCCACCATCCCCTGCCATCCCCGTTCCGGAAATGCCATGGAACATAGAACCCAACACCTTTAACATCAGCATTCAGGTAGTTGTCTCTCAAAAATATTTAGTTTAAATTTAAGATTTTAAAATTAAAAATTATGAATAAAATTTAAAAATTAAAAATTAAATTTTGAATCTAAGATTTAAGTTATATTAAAGCAATAAATTTAATATATTTTGAAAATATGTAGATTAGATTTCTAATATATTTAATATTCTTAAAATTTATTAATACATTTTTTTTTAAATTATATTTTGTAAGAAAATTATATAGATAACAGGGAGGAAAAACCCAACAACCGGGCCCACACACACACTTTGAGGGCTTTTGCTAGAAGTGGGTGAGCTACTATAATTCCTCAGCCGCAAACTGAACTGCCCCATACTCAGCACAACTTGTAAAGCAGGTTTCGAATCTACAACCATTGTCCATGTCTTTCAATAGCTCAACCGTTTGGTCTATGCCTGAGGGTCATATTGATATAATTTTTAATTTCAATAAAAATTTAAGTATACTTTGTAAGAACATTAAAATTACTAATATATTTTTAAAGTAAATTTTAAATTTATTAATAATTTAATGTTTTAGGCTTTAAAATTTAAGTTTTAAATTTTTAATTTATTATTATTTTATATATTAGGCTTTAACTTTAAACTTTGAAATTTTCATAACCTTTTGTTTTAATTTTACTTGAATTTTAACTATAAATATTAAATGTTCAAAATATTTATAAACATTCAAATATTATTAAATAATAATTTGATAAATATATTAATATCATAATAAACATTTATTAAAAACAAATACGACTTATGGATTATAAAAAGCAATGTTTCTAGTTTTGTGATTCCATATGCATTTTATGTTTTAACTTTGATCACCTTATCACAATTCATAACTTCATACATGTCTTTATATGGTTTTCAAATCTCTTTAGTAATATTTGACTTTTTTCAAATCAGTTGGATTTCCATTTTTTGCTTCCATGAATGGATGTTCAATGGAGTGAGTAGGATATCCATATTGTGGAAAAACCACACAAGGCAACCCCTCAGATATTATATTATGATTTAGAAGCTCCCCAAGAAAGATATGCAAGAAAAATTACAACTTGTTTGAAGAGTGGATGCCAAATCGACCATTTATAATTTACGGTGATTTTTACAAAATGGGCTTATCCAAATCTTAAACTTGTTTACAAATTTGAATTCCTTGCGAAATTTTGAGCACTTCCAAAAAAAATCGCGAAATTTCAATATCATGGGCAAAAGTTATGCCATGTCGAAATTTGCACTTACAATGAAGTTTGGGAGTTAAAATAGTCAAAAAGACAAAAAATAATAATTTGACTTTGCCACAGCGAAGTGCACGGAAACACCTTTTCGTTGACTACAAATTTGTGAAAAACCAATAAACGGTTTCCAAGTTATGACAATTTGAAAAAAATGCCTATTGTAGGCCAAAAAGACAGAGCTAGTGGAGCTCTGGTGGCTCCTTGGCGACGACCTGGTGGCTGGTCGGTGGCTCGTTGGTGGAGCCCCAAATTGGGCCAAGTCAATGCTAGAGTCCAAAAAAAATGGCCTGTGAGGCCAATGCAGGCTGACAGGGCCGTTTGAAGCAACAAAGTGGCCGATTGGAGATGTGTAGAGGCCTGGTGGGGCGGATTTCAGGCCAATTGGGCCGAATTCTTGGTCAAGTATTGCCGACAAAGACTATATGTGGCCGACAGAGGCCTGAGAGAACGCCGATAAGGCCAATTGAGAGGTCGGCTTGGGCCAATTTTGTGGCTGCGGAGGCCGGCTTGTTGAAAGAGTCGTTGAAGGCCAAGAAACTTGCAACGACAACCAAAATGAGATTATAGGTGTAAAGGCCGAATAGGGAATGAGATGGCGACTTGTGGTCCGAGTTTGTGATGTAGATCACTCAAAATTCTGGCAAAGGAGCGTCGAATAGGCTCCAATGACGTCTAAATAGGCCTACACAGGGATAACCTCAACAAATATTTGAAGAACGGGGCTGAGCAAGATGAAAGTTGGGTCGAAATGCCTGTAGAAGTGGACGAACCCATGAACGCAGCCACATTCAGCAAGAGGAGATCGCACACAGTAAAGACTCTGAATATTGATAGAGATCTAAGTATCTATTAGCAACAATTAAACTGTGTTTCCTTATTATGGTGAATTTGAATATGATGGCAAAATGAGATGTATGTGTTGACAGTAACCTGCAAGAGGTAAATCAGTTTAATAGGGTTGATATTATACAAGGGATATTTCAGGAAGGCTCCTTTCTTGGCCACTAGCTATCTAAGGGAGATCCATCCAAACACTAGGTAACAAAAAATTGGAGGCTTCACTTATATCTTACAATTATTGCTTGCTTACAAACTTCTCAATATCTTATTTGCAGGTTCTTGGTCAAAAGATTGGGGTGGAAATACTCCAAATCTTCAAAAACTAGACCTCTGTATTTTGTCTCAACCTTGTAGCACTTTTGAATGTGAGCGCAATTGAAGTTTGTTTTAGGCCATTCACAAAAAAGCGCAATAAGTTGTCACAACAACACATCAATGACCTAGTTTTTGTGTAATGCAACCTTCAACTTTGCTCAAAAAAGGTGGAACACAACTACTCAAGAACCTATAGACTCGGATAAAATCAATGGGTATATAAACTAGACTAGGCAAGATGAAGACACCCCTCATGTTTACAAAAGATGAGATTGTTGATATAATAAGGCAAGCTATGGAGGGTGCAACTCCTACAGTAGGAGAAGGAGACATTAGATCAAATGACATCAATGTAGATAATGTTGGACATGAGGTAGAGGAAGCATCATTTCCATCTAGTTTTAGGGTGGAGCTCCAACCTTCTAGCATGAGAGTGGAGCCGCAACCAACTACAAGCAATAAGACCCCGCGCCAATTTTTCAATCAAACAGGGAAGAAGAAATTCTAAGTTGTTGTAACTTGCATGGATGTGTAATTTATGATGATGATTTTCAATGACAATCATCATGAATTCATAATGCATATCATATTTATCGGCTGGCCGTTGTTCTATTCACATGATGATGCAATATTGTACTCTTTTTATATTAAAATCTAAAAGAAAAACACTTCTCCAAAGTTTTACAAACTTGTTTAATATATTTTGTAATTGTATTTTGCATAAAATTTATGTTTTTTAAGGAATTTAAGTTTTTTTGAGTTGTCAAGTTTTGTTGAGTCACCGAGTCCGAGTCAAATTTAGGTATGTCGAGTTTTTGCCAATCTAAGTTTTTGAACTATGCTTGTGGCTATATTTCTTAGGTTGAAAATAAAAATAACAAAAAATGCAGATTTATATTCTTCAAACTTAATCACAAATTTTTCCTTGAATTTTATCAATTGATGAATATGTTCTGAATTTTTTCCTTGACAAACTTGAACAAGAACCTTGTGAGTTAGGATACTTCTATGTTAATGACAATGTTAGTTGCACTTGATTCGATATTAGGTGGACAATTACTCCAACACAAGATGAGATTAAGCAAAGGACCAATTTAATCAATCTAGAAAGCTTGGGAGACACTCGTGCCTAATGCACTGAAATCACAACCTTCTAGAGAAACTAGGCTGTGCATTTCTAATTCAAAATACCAAAATAGACAGAGGATTCCCTGGAATCTTTAAATAAGTAAATTCACCCCCCCCCGCCCCCCTTAATCTAATATAATAAATTCCTTGTTCTCCACTTCCTAAGACTGCAAGCCTGAATATATGATCCTCCTAAAGGATGTAGCGATTATTTCAATAGACAGTTGGCATAGCCGCATAAGCACACAATCTCATTTGGCCAAATGACAACATGGCTAATACTGCAAAAGATAGAAAGAATGGCAATCAGAATATGAGAGAAATGTTCTGCATAACAGACCAACTTCAATCCCAAGAGGCTAAGTAGGAGAGAGCAAGGCCATCTAGAATAATACCTTCTGATATATCATGGTTTTGCTCAGTGAATCAATAAGCATCTTTAGCCAAATGATAAGCTTTTTGCTTGAGAAAGACGACAAATTCTAGGTTTGAGTGATTTTAGACAGGAAATAATAAGAAAAACAGACAGCAAGAGTGAAAACCATATGAATTAAAAATTCTATTTCCAGAGTATTAACAGTAACATGATGAGCTGCACTCTCCTAAGTACTAATAAGTGAACATTTAAAGAATTTATCATTGTATAAGGTTGCATACTATTTTTCAATTCATGAAAAGGTAGATCCCCAATTATTTAAACTAAATATACTAAAATTAAATAATACATCTTTATTACATGAATCTGATGTATCAACCATAGTCACCAATTTTAAAGAATTTTCAAATGATATTTGAAATTCACCGAATTTAAAGATAATTGAGAACAGTTTGCTTTAAAATGTTGATATAATCCATCTATAAAAGAAATATTGGGATTAAGCTCATCCATACAAGAAATATTGAGATAAAGCTCTTTTGGTTCTTGGGTTATTTACAAGTCTTGTTAATTGTCAGTTAGTAGATATTTACAGCATAGTGAAGTCTAGCATGCTTACATATGCATAGAGTTATTATGTGTTATTTACAGCATAGTGGTGTCTAGCATGCTTACGAATGCATAGAGTTATTATGTGTTATTGATCTGCCACACCATTTAGAATCAAGTAATTCAGTAATATATAGGTATGCAATTAGTGATATGCATTGAACATTTTGAATTCTAATGCTATACAATCCATAGACTAAAAACTCAGCAAATACCCGTGTACATATCAGGGTCACCAAGTAACTCACAAAAAAACTTGGTGGCAAGTTTTTGGTGAGAACTTACCCAAAAAATGAAGAAAAACTCACAGAAAACTTGAAAGTCTGCAAGACAAACTCAACTGGAGTAAAAGAATATCAATCTACAATTGTTTGCAGGCACATTTGTTCGATTTGGAGTGAGTATTGATCAATTATAGAAATTTTTTCAGCTACCTTTGAAAAATGGCATGTGCCATGATGCTTGGTATGGTCTCAAAGGCCTTAATATGGGCTTCGCAGCAGAGGCTCCACCACCCAATCCCACCCTGTACCGCAACCCCCAGACCCTGCTCTAGTTTTAAAAAACAAAAAATAAAATTGTTTTGGGCCCATGTTTTCCACAGATGAAATTTGTAAAATATTAATACGAATATGTAATTTATAATCAAGTGACACTGTGATATCAATTGAACTCATTTTTTAATCTATAAATGAAAAAAAATTAACTTATTACCTTTGTAAATTCAGTTTTATGCATGCTTTTTAAGATTATTTTACAAATTCACGTGCTTTTTAATGTTCACAAATTTTGCCAAGTCCGTGTTTTTGAGAAAAAAAAAACTAGCCCTGCCAAGTTGTTGGTGAGTCTTGAGTTTTTGAACTATGATACTGTCAATTTTTGGTGACCTATATTTATGGGTTGTGATTTCTTCTGCCAATTGGTACCAAAGCACAACATACATGTATCTATGCTCTTGGTATAGGTCCCCGGTGAGGCATGTGAAAATTATATTAGCCCCATGTCGGTTGCTTCAAATCGGTAGATGCATAACAACACTCCCAAGGAAGTTTAGCAATCCAAAGATTGCGAGAGAAGCTTGTGAGTAGCCCAAATCTAAAATATTCCTATTTAACCAGACAAAAAATAATGCAAAAAAGACAAAGATTTATCTATTTCTTGATAGCTAATGACAATCCATAGAAACAAGAATTTCTTAACATGACTCGCTGGACATCTCAGCATACAAAAATGAACCTAGGAATGAAATAGAATGTTGATTGGTGCTAGGATGACCAGATTATATTCTATTGTTGCCTAGTGATGATGGTTGTTGATGTAGGTTTATGTTCTTCCCGATTTATGAGTGCCACACTAATAATTTCTCCTCCCACGTCTAGCTTGAATATTTCCGCTGTAACTGTGATGAAGATGGCTACTGGAGGGTGTCGTCCCCAGAGCCTACTAACTGTAACTATGGGTTTTCGTCCCAGGCACTACAGTACTTTGTTGTTGCGTGCTTCACAAGAAAGTTTTCTTTTAACGATTTCAAAAGATACCTTCTAATCATCCCCAGCACTACCTATAGCCTCAGTTGGGCGATCCACAAATTATGGGCATTATTCCCACTTTTATTGCTAAATAACTAACCATTCACTCCCCGAGATTCCAAGGAGGTAACTAAATGTATGACTCCTGAACTAACTACAAGAAACTACTGCAGCATACAGCCCAAAAGGAAAATAGAATTGCAACGCTCCCCTTTATTTAAGGATGCTCTAATACTAGTTGACTGAGACTCTGAGTCACATCCTAACTGTAACTAACTACTTCTAACTGCTGACAATGGACCCAGTCAACACATGTTCCATGTCGACTGTAATTGCCTAATGTTGGCACTCAAAAAGGGGCATTACAAGCCCTTCCACCCCAAATTTGCTTGTCCTCAAGGAAGACAATGCAGGGTGGTCGAGTATATCAATAGATTCCCAAGTGGCATCTTCTTGTGGCAGCCCTTTCCATTGTACCAAAACTTCAGTCCAACCACGGTTTCAAAGATGTTTCTCTCAACTAGCAAGTATCTATTCCGACACTAGTAATAACTTCCCTTCATCATCTAATGGTGGAAACTCAGCTGAAGGTGAAACCTGCTGCTCCACTACTTGCTTCAAATAGGACACATGAAAGACATTGTGGATTCAACTCTAAGGGGTTAACTCCAACTCATAGGGCACCTCACCCACACATCATACAATTCTATAGGGTCCATAGAAACAAGGTTTTAAATTTTCAGCTCCACTTCCCTTTAAAGTAAACTGCTTGTAAGGTTGCAGTCAAAGAAAAACCATATCTCCCACTTCAAAAGATCTCTCAATATGATGCCTACAGCATAAATCTTTTGTTGATTTTGTGCACGTTGGAGCTGATCACGTAAACCTGTCAAAACCTACTTGCTTCGTTCAACAAAATCTCCTGCTACAGGAACCCATGTCTCTGAAATCATCAGCTTTACAAAAGTTGGTGCATCATAACCATACAATGCCATAAAAGGGGACATCCCAATGGACATGTGATAGGTGGTAATACTCTCCAAGGTATAACCACTGCACACAAGTTGACTGACAATCGGTCACAAAACTCCTCAACTACCCTTCCACCCACTTATTTACTATTTTTGTTTGCCCATCTGTCTGGGGATGATAGCTAGTAGTGGATGTCTATTTTGTCCCTGACAACTTCAACAACTCTTGCCAAAAGGCACTCATGAAGCATGTACCTCTATCACTGACCATGGTGCAAAGTAACCCATGCAGTCGAAAAATCTCACTGAAGAAAAAATCTGCTACTTGCGGAGCTCTGAACTCACTGGGAATGGCAAAAAAGTGGGCAAACTTCATCAATCCATCAACAACTACAAAGATGCAATTATTTCCCTCTACTCTAGGCAAACCTGTAATGAAATCCATTGATATGGGTTCCCATTTCTGCTAAGGAATGGGGAGGGGCTGAAGTACACCTGCAGGGTAAGTTGTTTCATGTTTCATCCTTTAACATCTCCACACTCTCATACATATTGCAACACATCTTCTTTCAAACCCTTCCAAGCATATCTACTCCAAACTTGTCTGTAAGTTTTAAAAAATCTAGTATAACCAACAAGAGGAGAATCATGAAACGCTGCAACAATTTTTTTGTTTCAACCTAGATCCTAGCACTACAAAAATTCTGCACTTGTATAAAATAATATTGTTTTTTACCTAGTATCTCTCATCCTTGTCTAAATCAACGATTGTACCATCAATCAACCCTGTAGCTAGTTGGTCCTTAGCATACTCAACCAATAACTCATCCTTCCAATTAAATTTTGTAGAAGAAAGAGCCAATAATTCAGGCCTCCAAGAGGGTGCATATGCTACTCTATTATTCTTTCCCTTGACATACTCAATGTCGAAATCACAGGCTTGTAATTTACTTACCCATTTTTGTTGCCCATCATTGACATCACGCTGTGATAAGAAAAACCTCAATGCGAACTACAAAACGTCCACAAACTAAATATTGCTTGAATTTGGCCAATGCATGCATAACTGCCAATATCTCTTTATCATATATAGAGAAATTACGCTCTATATCAATTAATTTTTTACTTTCAAACGATATGGGTCGCCCTTTTTGCATAAGAACAACCCCTAGTCATTCTCTTGAAGCATCACGTTCTAACACAAAAGGTAGTGCAAAATCAGTTATGGGAAGAATGCAGCCCATACACATTACCTTCTTCAAATTTTCAAATGGTCAAATGATGCTTGTGCTGCTATGGACCAATGGAAAGCCCCTCTTTTGGTTAACTCTGTCAATAACGAAGCTAGCTATAAGAACCCTTTAATAAACCACCTGTAGTAGCTACAAAGACCCAAAAAATCTCATAATTGTGTCTATGTCCTCAAAGTAAGCCATTCTTGAATGGATTGCACCTTGGTTGGATCCATCTCTACACCTGCCTTGCTGATTATGTGACCCAACTACAGAATTTTTTGCATTCCAAACCCACGCTTGCTTTTCTTGGCGAAGAAGGGTTGTTGCTGCAGTATGGCCAGCACTATTTCCATCTGTTTCATGTATTCCTCCCATGTCTTACTATAAATCAAAATGTTGTCAAAGAATACAAGCACAAATTTCCTCAAGTGAGTTTTGCAAATTTCATTCATTGCTGATTGGAAAGTGGTTGGTGCATCGGTGAGTCCAAAAGGCATCACCAAAAACTCGAAGTGCCCATAATGACACTAAAAAGCAATCTTGAATGAGTCTTCAGGTTTAACTCTTATTTGATGGTACCCATACAACAAATCGTTTTTTATAATATGTTGCCCCGTGTAATTCATCACACAATTCATCAATACAAGGTATGGGGTAATGCTTCTTTTATTCAAATCCTTGTGATCTTTACCTAAGTTACTGGGTTCTTCTCATATGCCCGTCGTGCCCATATGGGTCCAGTTCAAGTACAGGTGTGGGACGTCGAGGGTTCACCCAGGGTTTTGCTCGAGCACCCTGAGTCCCCTGTGGGATCTTCAAAGAAGAAGCCACAAAGAACCCAAGGTGCTTTGAAGAACCCACAGGGAACCCAAGGTACCTGGGCAGAACCCAAGAGAACCCAGGGGAGTGATGCCCAAAATGGTGTCAAAATCAACTTTTTTAAACATTTTTTTAACCTTTTTTTAACTTTAAAAAAACCTAAATGAGTCTATTTCGCCCTAAAAGTGAAATATATCCAAGTATGACTATAAGTGAAATAAAGTTTTTAAATGAACATTTTAATGCTTTGGCATTCCAAAATAATGAAAATAATATTTTTTGATAAGAAGTATGAAGTTGGAATGTAAAAGAGATATCATCTAATTTTTTGGATAATCTTGTTATTATAGTTTAATAAAGCAATTGGGAGGTATAAATCCAATCTCCATAATATTTTCTAGCATCCTCCAAGCCTGTGAAAAAATGGGAGCTTTAGAATAGGGTGTGGAAATCTATCAAATCAGAATGGAAAGAGGATTTTTGTCTGACATAGTAGCTGCAAATGGCTTGGTACATATGTATGCAAAATGTGGAACAGTGGAAGCATACATAAGGCAAGTGAACTATTTGACAAAATACATCAAAAGAACATGCTTTCATGGACTGCAATGCTTATAGGATATACACAAAATTGGTTTGTGCCATTAATTGCTATAAATGACTATATGCTTTTTATCAAGTGTTTTGTTGTTAGGACATATAGTTTGTATAGAGTGTAACATTGGCTTTTGGTTTGAATAAATTGGATATAGCTTTAATGGTTGGTCATACCATCATAGTCTTTAGTATTTACAATATTATATAGTCCTCCATTAGATGGAGCTTTTTTTAATAAACAATACACATATTACGTAATTGGAACTTGATTTCTATTGCTTTGATGGTGCTACTTGGATTCAATTATGACTCTGAAATCACTGAATTATGAATTTCAATTCATGAGGTATTTAATATATATATATGTTGTTGTACCGTACCCAGACCAAAAAAAATTAGTGTATCTGCGTACCCAAACCTCGTACCCGTACCCAAACCCATTCCAGGATGAGCAACTTTGATCTATACACATCCTCTGCGTTCCATCTTTCGTTTTCACCAATACCACTAAGGATGAAAAATGATGACAATAAGGAGTCACAATGACAAACCTCATCCTTTGTTCCAACTCAATAGTGTGTTGGAATTCAATATCTAGTGGAAGTCTGGAGGCATATCCTCAAACACATAAGCATATTTATCCAACCAAATTCGGATATCTGGAGGATATCATCCACCCTAAGTCCTTGGTACCTAGAGGTAACCCTTTAATGGTGGAGATAGTTGCCATCCACCTAGCTTGATCCCATCTCAAAAGCCTTTCTATTCGATGAATTGATACCTATTGTATTGTAGCATCTATAACCCCCTTGATGACCTTAATTTGTCCTTGGTACCTAGAGGTAACCCTTTAATGGTGGAGATAGTTGCCATACACCTAGCTTGATCCCATCTCAAAAGCCTCTCTATTTGATGAGCTGATACCTATTGTATTGACGCATTTGTAACCCCCTTGATGACGTTAGTTCGTCCTTGCTCCACAAAGCTAAGTATCATCATTTGGTAGTTCTGTGTGAACTCTCCCAACAAATCTAACCACTGGATACCCAAAACCATGTGAGCTCCCCCAAGTGGAATGACATAAAAGATATGGGTTATAGTATGCCCATCCAACACTACCTATAACTATCTAATCACCTGTTTGCAGGTCAAAGAGTAACCATCTACTACTACCACTTGAACCCTACAAACTCTTCAGCTTTCAATCTGAAACGTGCTACCACACTATGATCAATGAAGTTATGGGTTGCTCCCCCATCAATGAGTGCCATTATATGCTGTCCTTCAATCCCTCCCTTAACTCGGAAGGAATGGTGCCTCGATGTTACTAACAAAGAAGCAATAATAGCTGGTTGTGTTCCATCTTCAAGTAACTATATACCTTCAATCCCTATACCTATTGGTGAGGCCTCATCCTCTTCCACACTATGTGCTTCTGTACATAATTCGGGCTCTCCCTCATCATCTAATTATATCTCAACCAAATGAACTCGTCCTTTTCCCAAGCATCTATGTGTCGAATTCCAAGGTTCTTTACAGCTGGAACATAGTTGTTTCCTCCACAATTCAATGCGGGTCATATCTCCTGAGTGTTGATTTTTAAATGTGTGCCCTATTGCTTGGGGCACATTAGGTCAAGAGGGGTCTGCCCTTAGCTTATGCAGAAAAGATTTGTATGGTATACCTTGTTGTACCTGCTATTGTTGTTGCTGCTGTAACACCCCTGTATCTGTTCCCTTAAATATTGACCCTTGGAAATATCGGTTAGGTGAAGTGGTTTCTAGGGTTAAAAAACTTTTAATGGCAGCTTTCAGCGTGTTGGGTTCAAAAGCCTTAACTAGGCCTCTAAGGGGTACTTTCAGCCCTTCCATGAAAAGAAAGATCAAGCACCTTTCCAATATATCAGGTACCATTACTGCTATTCTTTGAAAATCAGCCCCATAAGCCTCCATGGAGTCATGATGACGAAGCTGTTCAAGTTCTCTGAAATGCTCCTCAAGGTCCTGCCTCTCAAATCTATCGATCAATCTCCTTCAAAACTCTTTGTAGGTGGTGATATGGCTGTGCCCTTGAGTAACTACCATTACTGCTATTCTTTGAAAATCAGCCACATAAGCCTCCATGGAGTCATGATGACGGAGCTGTGCAAGTTCTCTGAAATGCTCCTCAAGGTCTTGCCTCTCAAATCTATCAATCAATCTCCTACAAAACTCTTTGTAGGTGGTGATATGGATGTGCACTTGAGTAACGAAACTGTGGTACCACCATTCATGCACGATTCCTTCGAAGTGAAGAATTGCAAACTTCATGCTTCCTCCTCATACATCAGACTCAATGAAAAGTATGTGTTCAGCTTCCGGATCCAAGCTCTAGCAGAGATTTCATTGGACCCAACAACAAAGGAACCGTGAGTTTTCCTAGCCTGCTTTGAAGATCTTTGTGAGGCCTGTTTGGAAAGGTTTTACTTGCATTTTCAACTTTGGTTTTTTATTTTAGTGTAAAAAAATTCATGAAAGAAATATCTGCCCCGAATTCTACACTCTGCCCCGTATTCGACATGAAGGACATCCAAATCTTCCTCATGCTGATTGTCCATATCTACGTCTTGCATCATAGCTTCATTTTCAAAGAATGTGACCCTGGGTAGACCCGTACCGATGACTGAATTCATTGGAATGTTCAGGTGTATTTCTACAGATAAAGATGCTCCCTGTGTACCAATCCCTGAAGGTGTAGTAGCCTCCTTATCCCGCTGGTTGTGAGTGAGCTGTTGTTGCCCATCTTTAAGACCCATTGTAACATCCTTCAAACATCTAACTATTTCAAAAAATCCCGCTCTTACCCTCACTTGGCATCTTCTGCTTTTTATGTTCCCTATGTTGATACATTGTTTCCCTTTCACTTGCTGTCATGCGGTAGATTTGGCTGGAAGTTTTGGCTTGTTTTTTTTTGTGTTGTTTTTGTTTTTTGGTTTTTTTTGGTTTTGTTTTCCACAAGTTGGCAGGATCCAGCTCTGATACTGTTGAGACATGGACCAGCTAGGACTCGAACCTAGGACCTTCCATATGCTGCTGGAGTGCTCTACCACTGAGCTACTGGTCCCTCTTGGACCAGTCCATCGTCGGTCCGGGTGTGGCTTACACCAACACCCCCCCATAAGCCACACCTCTCGTGTGCTTGGGGCTCCTAGCCTGGCCTGGCTCTGATACCATGTTGAGACATCGACCAGCTAGGACTCGAACCTAGGACCTTCCATATGCTGCTGGAGAGCTCTACCACTGAGCTACTGGTCCCTCTTGGACCAGTCCATCGTCGGTCCGGGTGTGGCTTACACCAACAGACACCACTAAAATATTCCTATCTAACCAAACAGAAAATAATGCAGAAGAAACAAAGATTTATCTATTTCTTGATAGCTAATGACAATCCATAGAAAAAAAAAAATTGCTTAACATGACTCTCTGAACATCTCAGCATACAAAAATGAACCTGGGAATGAAATAGAATGTTGATTGGTGCTAGGACGCCCAAATTATATCCTGTTGTTGCCTGGTGACGATGGCTGCCGATGTAGGTTTATGTTCTTCCCGATTTCTGAGTGCAACACTAATAATTTCGCCTCCCACATCCTGCTTGAATATTTCTTCTGTAACTGTGATGAAAATAGCTGCTGGAGGGTGTCATCCCCAGAACTTGCTGACTGTACATATGGGTTTTCGTCCCAAGCACAACAGTACTCTGCTGCTGCGTGCTTCACAAGAAAGTTTTTTATAATGATTTCAAAAGATAACTTCTAATTATCCCCAGCGCTACCTAAATCCATAAATTATGGGCATTATTCCTGCATTCATTGCTAAATAACTGACCATTCACTCCCCAACATTCGAGGGAGGTAACTGAATCCTTTTGGGCTGTATGCTGCAGCAGTTACTTGCAGTTAGGCTGTATGCTGCAGCAGTTACTTGCAGTTAATTCAGGACTCATACATTCAGTTACCTCCCTCGAATCTTGGGGAGTGAATGGTCAGTTATTTAGCAATGAATGTAGGAATGATGCCCATAATTTATGGATTCAGGTAGCGCTGGGGATAATTAGAAGGTATCTTTTGAAATCATTATAAAAAACTTTCTTGTGAAGCACGCAGCAGCAGAGTACTGTAGTGCTTGGGACGAAAACCCATATGTCCAGTCAGCAGGTTCTGGGGATGACACCCTCCAGCAGCCATTTTCATCACAGTTACAGAAGAAATAATCAAGCAGGATGTGGGAAGAGAAAACCATTTCTGAGTGCAACACTAATAATTTCTCCTCCCACATCCTGCTTGAATATTTCTTCTGTAACTGTGATGAAAATGGCTGCTGGAGGGTGTCATCCCCAGAACCTGCTGACTGTACATATGGGTTTTCGTCCCAAGCACTACAGTACTCTGCTGCTGCGTGCTTCAAAAGAAAGTTTTTTATAATGATTTCAAAAGATACCTTCTAATTATCCCCAGCGCTACCTGAATCCATAAATTATGGGCATCATTCCTACATTCATTGCTAAATAACTGACCATTCACTCCCCAAGATTCGAGGGAGGTAACTGAATGTATGACTCCTGAATTAACTGCAAGTAACTGCCGCAGCATACAGCCCAAAAGGAAAATAGAACTGCAGCACTCCCCTTTGTTTGAGGATTCTCTAATGCTAGTTGACTGAGTCACATCCTAACTGCAACTAACTACTTCCAACTGCTGACAATGGACCCAGTCAACACCTGTTCCATGTTGGCTGTAACCGCCTAATGTTGACACTCAAAAAGGGACATTACAAAATCTACTCTCGGAGGAAATTTGGTGGCCATTGGGGGTTGCAAAACAGGAGTTTACTGTTATTGGAATGGCCATTGGAAGAGGGCATTTGCCATTGAAAATTATAAGAACCATGCTCGAAAGAGATTGAGATCCACTCAACAATACTCTTGCAAGAAGAGCACAACCAAGTGAATATTGACCAGCCTGAGTGTTCCATGCCAAGCACAAGAGTGCCTCAGCAGCTAATTTAGGACTAACTAGCAGGTGGATTTGTCTAATTAGCCAGCAAGTTGTATTTGAGCATGAAATGGAAATGTAAACAAATGCTGAAGCACCATTACACATTCAGTAAAGGACAAGAGATAGCAAGCAAAAGGTTTTCTATTAGTCAAGAACAAAATAAAAAACATAGGAATACAATGCTGGGACGGAATACAATATCGTATATCCTCATGGGCCTAATCCAAAGATGAACTGTAACATGTGAGGATGAGTTAATAGAATTGAAGTCTGAACAGCATCCAACCCAATGAGAATTGAGCGGAGTAAAATTACAGAATCCTTGGATCAAATGCACAACAGTCCAGTTCCTGAACCATTCCAGTTCCAACCAATTTAGTTCCTCTTAACAGATTCTTTATCCATATAGTTATGTGTCACACGTCCTCCAGGTGCTGAATATGTCTCCCAATCACCTACCCAAGGTGTGAGTCCATTCAGTGTCCCCATCCTGTCTAGAATTGGTCATGGCACAGGAAGTACTGATATGGACTCTGCAGTGGACTGCAAAGTTGTAGTGTCATTTGCAGTTGACAAACAGCGTCACCTCATCTGTGAGATGATGGGGGTTCTCTGCAAATTCCATGTAGAGTTCACAGTGGAATGTAAATCCATCCTAGATGTGCTTGGATCACTGAGGGACTCATCATTTTATATCAGGCTTGAATTATGAGAGGAGAGTACATTGCTTGAAGTAGGGTGCAGCCCATAGGTAAGGAAGAGCAGTGCTGTAATGCTACCTTGGAGAGTGTTAGCACCTTCGCATACCAGACAACAATCCTGAGAAGCCATACAAGGCCTTGCAGAGAAGATAAGGGCCTAGTACAGGTAATAACAATTGGTAGAGAAAAATGTTGTGCTTGAGGAGGTGCACTGCTATTTTCTCCATTCAAAAGCTATGAAAGACAACTCAAGGATTGGGAAGCATAATATCTACTACCGACAAAAAAACTATGCAGAAGAGTGTTGCGCATGCACAAATGAATACAATCTCGATAAATTAAGAATTCCTATGGTTTAATTAAATTTAGCTTATTTGAAGTTGTTGAAATCTACTTCCTCCAACTTACCCTCTCTTTCTTGTTTTTTATATGGTGCTTGTGAGGTCACAAAGTTAACAAGGAACTTGATTAAATTTTCATCTGTTAAATCTCTACACACCTCAACTATTTTATCCATAGGTTTGTGATATGGTTTCAAAGTTCAATTCTGACTCAAAAGTTGGATTCAACATTTGAAAGAATTCTATCTGAGCAACTGCATAAAAACTCTAGAAACAGATTGCTCACTGATAATTACGTTGCAGCATTAACATTAGTACATTTGTGAACTTACTGGACTCAGCTACTAATTCAGAACATATATGATATAATAATCTTGCACCATTATAATTTCATGGAGTCATCTAGCACATAATAAAGTTGCAGCGTTATAATTTCTTGGAGTCATCTAACACCGATAGGAACGATAGATAGAATATTGTTTTTGCTACATAATAAAGTTGCAGCATTACAGTTTCATGAAATCATCTAACACAGATAGTAGGGATTGATATAATTTGGTTTGCGCTAAAGATTTTATCTAATGACTTTGCTGTACATGTCATTTCTTTTTTTTCTTTTGTTTACGAAGCTCTACTTGTAAAACAGGCTTCTTCAGCTGTCCATGGAATTGCAGTGCAACAGTAATGAGGGCCACTCGTTAAACCATGAACTAGGATCAACCCTCTCTCACCACAATAAGGCAACCCATAGCCATAGGAAATATGTGGGAAAGTTGTATTGTAAATTTGTAATAACTATGAGATGATGCAACGGAAACCCAAGTTCAACAGGATGCATTCAAGTGTGATCCATACATCAAAAATGGCCCAAACTTACAACAGATAAGAATACAATTCAAATTACCACACACTTTATTTACACTGTACCGTATACAAGAACACACGCATATATAGTAATAAATTTACCAAAACCTTACCATACACTTTAAACCTAATAGTTTGAAAAACTACAAGCCAAACAAAATTCCAGGTTTAACGTCAAGGAATTGTGGTATAATGATAATGGGGACGCATTTTTTAGAGGACTACCCGAGTTCAAATCTCCCAGCCAGAAGAAAGCAACCCATAATTCCAGTGAACACATGAAAACGCTGTGACTTAATAATTACTAAGTACATTTGAGTATGATGCATGCTTACCCAAGTTCAAATCTACCAACAAAAGGAAAGCTACCCATAATTCCAGTGGGCTCGTGGGAGAGCTGTAGCGTAATAGTCATTCAGTACAATTGAATGCAACAGCAGATTACCCTAAGTTCGAGTCTCACAAGAACACGAAACCAACCCGTATTTCCAGCGTGGAAAGGCTTGGTGTAACAATTAGTTAGTACTTTTGAGTGTGACACATGTTTCCATAAGTTCAAATCTCCCAATCACAAGAAAGCTACCAGTAATCCCAATGGACATATACCAAAGCTGTGGGGTAATGATCACATTAGCCCATAATCTAATCCAGTATTTATCAAACTACATTTAAAAAAATAAACTAAAATAATTATTTTTTTTTAAAAGTGGAAGATATAACACAAACATTATGGTATAATGATTATGAAACACAGTCGCGTGCACATATCTTAAGAATGTTATCCGAGCTTAACCCACTTCTCATTAAAGGCAACACACAACTTCAGCCAAAATTGAACAAGCCAGGTAAATAAATTATTTAAAAGAAAACTTCAAAAAAATGAGGATTTTTTGTAGTATTGAAGCAGTGAAAGTACTTACCAAGATGTAAGGAGAATCTGGATGTTTTGCTAACAATGTATTGGCAAGTTTGAGCGCGTTTTTGTACTGTCGAGTATCAATGGCATCCCACAGAGGCCGCACGCGCCTCTCTGCTATGCCTCCTGCTACCAAAAGCTTTGAACTCATTATTACCTTCTCCAAAATTCGAATACACAGAGTTTTACTCAGAGACTGGAACTGTAAATACTATTCTAGGGTTTGGACAATCCTCCGATACCAAAAATGTTCGAAAATAGGTTAGAATAGAATGTTATTTTTTTCACACGGAGCGATCATCTATCTTTCGCCTTCCCGGAAAACAAAACAAACAAAGAAAAAATACCCATTTTAGGCCTAATCGTATATTTTTCAAAACAACGGCCTTTTAATGAAGGTCTTAATAATCAGTTTAGATATTTTTTAAATGTTTGTGTGGGGAATAACACCTTACGTTGAATGAATGAAGGATTTTAATAATGTCCACGAGGCTAAGGAGTTTATGGGATCACCGGATAGCTAACCACACTACTAAGCATAACAGTCCCAAAACAAGCAGACCACTTACGCATTGCCTAATTGATCTCCCATTCCTTTTGAATCCTAATCTTCTGTTGTGGATCTTGATCAAATAATCTACGGTCTTTGTTATTGTTTCTTCTTCAAATAAATTATTCAAGGAGCCCACATTCAAAATCTCAATGTAATTAGCCCAAATATCCATGTAGGTCAGGCACTCCATGGTGTAGTGTCATTCTATCTCCACTAGCTCCAAAGTACAAAAACAACATATTCTATCTGCCCACTCTTCTTTAGGCATTGTCCACCTTTCGGTTTCACACCTAACCTAGTACAAACTAGTCCTTAGCTGGACCACTCCTAAATAGTTCTTTTGTTCGTGGTCATAAGAGGGATTGAAATGCTTGACATGGTATTATGTTTTCCTCCCAAGTTACTTTGTCCATATGCTTACTTTGACTTTTTCTCGCGCGTACCTTTTGATTGCCCCATTGGCATTTGGGCACTCTTTCATGCTAATATTCCACTTATGCATCCACTTGTCATTTTGTTTCATCCACATGCTTTTCCTTCTATCTAATTTTTCCTCTGTTGTCATTTTAGGCCAGCGGTGCAACTCCATGTTCTCCGGCCTCTTTAATAACTTAGTAACTAGATCAGGGCCGATGCCTCCAAAGGAAAGGCACCAGCTTCAACTAAGACAAACTAGTAAGGAACTAATGTTTTTGTTTTGAAATTGCTAGCGATTAGGTGCTTTTGTAAGCTCTCTATCTGTCTCCACTTCATCGTTGACATGCTGCCACCCCAAACTTCACACCCATATAGCACCACTGACACCATTAACAACCCGAAAAGAGTTTTCTTAGTTTTCTAATCCCACAATTCAACCTTTCTACATATATTTTGCAATGAGAATAAAGCCTTCCATCCTCCTTGTATCCTTTTTGCTCTACACGTCTCCAAGTTGAGCTTATTGTGGAACTCGAGGCCAAGATACTTATATTTGTTAACCACTTGCAAGGGGTTGCCATCAAAGATAAATTCTATCTGAGCCTTCTTTCTCTTCAAGGTAAAGATCATGACCTTGGTTTTGCTAGTGTTCACTTGCATCCCAACCTCATGACAAAACAATTCCAAAGCTTTCAAGTGTTCCCTCAAATCGTGCGCTTTTTTTGCCATTAAAAAACATCATCTACATAGGGAAGCAACTTTATTACATAGCTGGCCAAGTGAACACCCCCACCACCTAACTTGTCTATCCACTCCTCTAATTTGTCAATGTACAACCCAAATAGAGTAGGAGATAACTGACATCCGTGTTTGACCCAAAACATTCTGATAAACCTTGCTTGGTTATGATTTTAGCCCGAACTTAATCATACAACTTATGGACACCAGCCCTATACATTTCTGAAATTCCCAACTCTTCCATTCTACTCCATAATTTGCTTCTAGGAACAATATCAAATGCCCTCTTGAAGTCGACGAAGCAACAAAATATCTCTTCTCCTTGTTTATCCCAAACCTTCTCAACCAGGTGTCTAAGGGTAATGCAATGATCAATTATAGAGTGTTTTGGTCTAAAACCTACCTTTCCTTTCGAACTTTTTTTCCTTTTCTCCACAAATATTGATTCGACACTCTACCATACTACAAAAGAGTTTTCTGAAAAGAGGATCGATCATTACAATGCGGTAGTTTGAACCATTGTTGACATATCCACTTTTGAGCAAAGAAATGACGACATTGGTTGTCCAATTCATTGGAAAACCATTCTTAATGATCCAATTAAATATTCTCTTAATGTGCGGTGTGAGGGCTTCCATGCCCCATGTTATGTGTTATGCTTGTAAGCCTTCAATGTCCCTCAATTTGCCCACTACAAGCTTCTTGATTCCTTCTTTGATGTCTTTCGTGGAGAAGAGTTTAGCCATTGAGTTGATTAATGGGGGATGTCTTTATCTTGATCTCTCTCGTACAATAGCTTTGCATATTCCACCCATTGGGAGTCTGTGATGTTGTTCTTTGTAGTTGTGTTTTTTTGTTGCAATTCTTTCCAAAAGCCTTTTAGGTAATGCTTCCTAAGAAAAAACAATTAGTTTTGTCTTGCTTGCATGTAATCCTCTTTTTTCGATCTCACTGACTTTTCATATTCCTTTTTATTACCCTATATTTTAAATGTTCTCTTTACTGCCTTGTAGTCTTCATCATACCATGGGTTTTTCGGAAAGTTGTTTTTGATGCCCCTCTTGTTTATATTGGCCATCCCAATATCTCCCATTTCCTACAATTGTTTTTCAAGTGTTGTCTGAAAATTTTCTTAGTTTTCATGTGTCAAAAGGATTGTGCCTTGAGGATCCTCTTTATTTTGGTTTTGTTGCGACCTATCTTGAGGTTGGATGACTTTATGCATGTTGATCTTTACACATAAAGGATTGTGATTAGATTTCATTTCTATAGGGCATTCCTTCACCTGTACCTCTATTAACCTTGTCATAAGATTCTGAGAACATATAACATAATCCACCACACTTTGCCCGTTACAAGTTTGACATGTAATGTTCCTTGAGCTCAATCATGCTTTTATTCCATTGCATATAATCAAATCATACAAGTTGCATAACCCCGACAACTCTACCTTGTATTGCGTGATACCTCCTTTTTTGTCTTGAGAGTCTCGTTCTTACTTTTGATTCTCTTTCTCTTCTAACCATAAAGGGTTGTCTTTTATTCCTTCCTCGTTTCTAAGGCAAAGAGCTTGGCTATTTGTTGTTCTTGCATTAAAGTCTCCTATGAAAATGATTTATCCCATGTTGTTGTACGCTGATATATCCTTTTTCAATGTTGCATATGGGTCCTCTTTGTCTAGTTTCTTCTTCTTATAAGTCTTTGATCCCTGGGGTGCAAAGTAACACATAGCAAGATAAATTGTGGATCCTCTAACCATTATTTTTGTCCATATGTACTGGTTACTTGTGTCTTCCTTTTCTACTTGTACGATTCTTTCCCAAGACTCTCTTACTAGAATCATCACACCCCCATGACCATTGTTGCTTTCGATTAGCTCATTCCAAGCTGAAATCTTCTTGTAACCCTCAAAATTTGGAACCTTACATCCCTCGTGCTCATGTGTTTCAATGAGAACAATGATGTCATTTCCCTATGCAATGGGACCCAAACCAAGATCTCTCCTCTAAGGGTAACCTCTACAATTCCATCTTAACACTATGAGGTGCTCCTGGGGGACCCTATCTTCCTATTTACTACGTGCCATTTTGTTGTTGATATGGGCTTTCCCTTTATACAACCCTGCTTCGTTACCTGCATTTCTCACCGTTACAACTTTCTCCCATTCCTTCCTTTCTTCTAATTGTACTGGAGTTAAATCTTCGTCTATGTAGTAATGTGTGCATTTAAGAAGCCTTTTGTTCTTAAAATTATATTCCTTTCTTCTGTGCTTTTCAGGATTACTCTTATAGTCTTATTTCTGCCTTCTTGTGTCATTCTTCCAATCCTACTTGCTTAGAGGATATGCCCTTCCCTCTCCAACTTGTATGTGATAAAGTATTTTATTAGCTTGTCAGTGTGTTCACCTTCCCCGTGGTCTTTCAACCCTTTTATTATTATACTTGTTGCTCTATCATGCCAGCTTCTTTCCTCCCACGTTTGCAGTTCATCCTGCTTCTCTACGAGTTCTCTTTGATTCTCTGCTAGCCCTTTTGTCACTTGTGCCCATGATTTTGCCTCTTCCAATTGCTCCTTTAGTTTAGCTTCTTTGATGTCCATATTTTCTATTGCTAATTAAAATTCTTGTAAATGTAAATTGTCCCTCTCCTCTGTTGCCTTAGGGATATTTTGTTGCTAACTTGTTTTAATTCCTACTTTACGACCAAAATTTCTTGTTGACCTATTTTCATATTGGCTTGCAATTTGATGATTTCATCTTTAAGTAACTTATTTTCATGGTTAAGCTTTCGGTTGGCAGCCATGTTCTCTTGTCATTTGTTATCCTTCACTCGCTCCAATACCTCTATGACCTCGAGTCTCTCTAAGTGTTCTCTTTCAATGTTCCCCTTTGGACTATGTTTTTTGTTGCCTCCTCTTTGTAAAACATAACAAATTTGGTGTTGGAGTTTTCTTGGATGAGTTGCTACAACACCCTATTGTGCTACTATTTCTAACTAATTTTCATGCTCTTCTTGTCCTATTATAGGTGGCTTTACTTTCTCTTATGTTGCATCAAAGCTAGTTGTTGCTTGAATGATGCTCATTATCTTTGGTAGGATTGTGACAAACTTATTGTTCCCAAACCGTTTCAATTTTCTTGCTATTTTGGCCTGCCTTCGCTATAAAATACTCCTGTATTGTTTGGCATTTACAAATGTTAGCTTTCACCTGTACCTGAATCTTTGACTTGCGTGCATCCTTGTTTTTGAGAGTGCCATATTGACTTTAAAACCCCTACTAATATGAATGAGTGAGTGTCTTGATTCCTTGAGGTGTATGGTAAAATGTATGGAACTAACATGCCTGTTTAGGTTGTCTTTCCATAGTCCTTCATGTTCCCTAAATCTCTCTTGCCTCCATATACCTCCACTGAAAAATTATTTGTGTCTTCGTTGGGTTTAGGTTGGTTCATTGTTGGACCTACTTCTTGGAATGTGAGGTTATCCACCATATTTCTCGAGCCTGGCCTTGCATTTATCAATGTTTTAGAGATATTTTCCCTTTAACAAATGAGATAGAGATAGACTGTCATTTTGCAAATGAAAGAAAAAGAAGCCCACCAAAGAATGCCGACAACACCGAAACCAACCACATTTTTTTTTAAAGAATGACCTACTCAAAATATAGTATTGAAAAGTGTGTGGGGACTCACCTCTATTCATCATACCCACTTTCCACCTTCTCTAGAATGTGTTTTACACTGGTCCCACTTACCTTTGAGGGCCCACAGTTATGTCAGTAGTCTCTGTGTTGTTTCAAGCCTATCTCCGCCAGCTTCTATCACACTTCATGCTTATCACCACTAGGCCTGTGTTTCGTGCTTGCCCCCTCTAAGGTTTCCCCATTAAACTCTCCAACGATCGCACTTTAGTGTGTAATGGGTACATCGAAGAGGTTTTAAAGGTCAATTGTTGGGTCCTTAAGTAGATGACATGTTGCACTCAAAGTAGCCCCCCATGGACATGTGGCAGCTTTAGATTGTTTGTACATGAGGACTGATTGAAAGTCAGCCCATGTTCACACAATGCAAACCATCTGATCACAATTTAAGTAGTGTGGGCTTTAGATTATAGAGCTTCATTACTTCTTGCTTGAAAATTGATGGGAATAGTCATTTGTCTTTGATGTTCAGAGCTTGCAAGCATACAAGTCTATCCATGTGGAGATGCGTGGACCTATTATTAGTCAATGCATATGCAAGGACATTGACATAGGTCAACACATAGGTTAATTGGTTGCACATTTGATAAATCTTGGACCAATGCCAATAGTTTTAATAGAGTATTGAATTACTTGTAATAGGCGTGCATGTTCTATTTTTTAATTTTTGAGAGATACATATATGCACTATCCTTCTTCATGTATGACCTTGTCCTTGTCAAGATAGCAGACATTTGAGGGATCAAAACATTAAATAAAGGGGTAATTAATGTGGATATGCACTTTCACATTTGTCTCACTTCTTCTAAATACCAAGCAAAGTTTGTGTAACAACTTGAAGAGATGGGGATGAGAATGACACTATTCTCCAATAATTACACTTTTCTAAATTCTTTATTTATTGAGTGTAATATCCTTTTAGTATAAAGTAGATCTTAAAAGAATTTAGTGTCATTTTGGAATGAGTTTTATTTTTTATACTAATTAGTAGTATCAATTATCCTTCATTTACATTAAAGAGGTGGAGCATTTTGTAAAGAGAAGGGCAGGTACTCTTAAAAGCTTAAGCAATGGAAGCAATCTCTCCTATTTGTAGTCCAATATGTAAATACCATCTAAAGCAATATATATGAGCACTGGAATTTAACATTAAATATAACATGTTATGGAAGAATAATGTTTATAGTGTAAAGGTGATGTGTTGTTTAGATGTTGTTATGATGCAATGGTTAGACATTGTGGTTAACGTACTTATTTCTTATAACACAATGGCAATCCTTCATTTACATTAAAGAGGTGGAGCATTTTGTAAAGAGAAGGGTAGGTACTCTTAAAAGCTTAAGCAATGGAAGCAAGCTCTCCTATTTGTAGTCCAATGTGTAAATACAATCTAAAGCAATATATTTGAACACTAGAGTGTACCATTAAATACAACATATTATGGAAGAATAATGTGCTTATAGTGTAAAGGTGATGTGTTCTTTAGACATTGTTATGATGCAATGGTTAGACATTGTGGTTAATGTGTATTGATTGCTTAGATGAGTTGGAAACATAATGAGAATTTTTTTCCATTCATCAATTATGTGAGACTTTGATGAGAATGTCAACATCATTCTCTTTGAGAGTCTAGAATATGTCTTGGCATTGTGAATGCAACTCCTGATCTTGTTCCAATTTGGAGTTGTGTTAAGTCACTTTTACAACAAGTGTGAATAGTTTAATTAGTGATGTGGTGAAGAAAGGCAAATAATATGGACTAAATCAATAAAATAGAGTTATCTTGGAACCCTAACATGATTACTTGTGCTGTAAAAGTATATGGTTTTATAATTCCATATGTTTTCCTAGCATTTGAAATCTTGTGCATATCCCCTACCTCCTTTCGAAACAACCTAGACATACTAATAATGTTTGAACCTTAAGCTTCACTAGCTCAAAAAAATTAAATGAATCAAATCTATTTGAAATTTTGGACAAGCTAGGACTTAAGCTTGAAATTTCCTATAAGAGGTCTTAAAGGTGAATTATCGAGTCCTTAAGCAAATGATGTGTTGCCCTGAGCATATCTCCCCATGGACACATATCATCTTTGAATTTTTGGCATGAAATAATTGATCAAAATCTCTCTCTCTATATGTGTGTGTATGTATGTATGTATGTATGATTCCCCCCTCTCTCTCTAAATCCTTTTGAAACCAGAATTTAAGGCTATCTCTTCCTCTTTCTCTCTCTAAATCCTTTTGAAATTAAAATTCAAGGCTATCTCTACTTTAGACCATCACGAAAGAAATGCAACAATAACTATGATCACCACAATGTTAATGGCAGAGAATATTAAAATTCTCGAAGCTTTATTGGTATTAGAGGGATTCAAACCCAGTGTGGCTTGAGTAGTTTGAGTGCATGTACTGGGAGAAGCAGGAGAAGTATTAAGATCTCCCAAACCTGCTTACAACAACATTAATAAAACAAATTCAATTTATTTACCATTTGTGAATTTATAACTTAAAACCAATTTGAAAAGCATTAAGCTACAAAAAAAATTTACCTTCACATTGGCTAATAGGAGAGGTTGTAACTTTGCATTCACCTAGCAAGGCTATAGCTCTAGTTTTATAAATTAACAAACTATTAGTAGTAAGCAACTAACAGAGGTAAAAAGCTTCATTCTTCGCAATAGGTACACACCAAAGAGGTCTTAAAGGTGAATTATTGGGTCCTTAAGCTAATGACCTATTGCCTTGAGTGTAGCTCCCCATGGACACATGTCATCTTTGGATTGCTATCACAAAATGGTAGATTAAAAGCCAATCTCTCTTTTCTACATCTCACTTTACCTCTTTATCTCTCTTCCCCTCTCTCTTACTCTATCTTGCTCTTTCTCGGTTCCTCTTTGTCTCTTCCTCTTTAACACACTCTCTCTATCTCTCAACCTAATAAAAATAATTTAATAATAAATATCAAGAAGATCAAATAATTTAATATTAAATCTAATACTCACAATTCATGATTATACATAATTCTATAATAAAAAAATCTAATTTTATTGTATTTCATTAAAAATCTAATATTAATAATTCTTATAATACATAACTACGTAATTAAGAATCTAATTTTATTTTTATTCTTTTATTTATTATTATTTTTAAATAAAATAAAATAAAAAATAAGAATATTTATTTCATTAAAACATATAGCATAAAGGCAAAAATCAAGAGATATGTGTCTTATACAAATTATGTATTAAAGCTTATTATTAGTTTAATTGAAGAAACTTAAGCAAACTTATTGCACTTTCTCGTGGAACCCTAAATCATAACTTCTCTTTTCTCAATGGTGTTTTTTCTCTGTAGGCAGCTAAAATCTCTATGATGGAAGCTTAGAGAAGGGATTTATGGCAGTTTTAATTAAGAATAAGGACAACTACAAGGACGAGATTTAAAATAAGTCACCCATTTTGACTATGCTCTGCATGTCCCATTACGTAATTCAAACATTTCGTTAAGCTCACCAGTGCACTTTTACAACTTGGTTGTGCTAAACAATTGAAAAGGCAGAGGAAAATGAATGGACAAGATAATTTCTATCATCTTGCATACTTAAGAGGCATTCCTAGTCATTGATCGACAAAATCAAGTTGCTCCCTTTCATAGAGGGAATGCCTTTGGCGTAATAAAGGAATCTAAGAATAAAGTCTTAAATGGATTGAAATTTAGCATTTTAAAAGATTTCACATTGATTAATGTTTGTGACAAGGTAATTTGTAAAGGAAAATTAATTTCTTCTGTGTTATTTGAATAAATTAATTAACTGGTATAGATATTCTATATATATTTATCTAAAAAATGTCAATAAGTATGGTCCTTCTAGATGCAAACTATAGGTTGGATGAGGAATCAAATGATCATATTTTTATCCATTATCTATTTGCTAGTCAAATATGGATGTGGTTCTTTTAAAAATGGGGAATCTCATGGCAATTTCTATGAATACTGAAGGAGCTAATGAGTAGTTGGTTTTATAGTTACAAATCCCCAAGCCTAAAAATGATTTGGGATCTTTTC
Source organism: Cunninghamia lanceolata (assembly GCA_027924645.1). Taxonomy (NCBI): domain Eukaryota; kingdom Viridiplantae; phylum Streptophyta; class Pinopsida; order Cupressales; family Cupressaceae; genus Cunninghamia; species Cunninghamia lanceolata. The sequence continues at coordinate 12,578,207 of BSBN01000524.1, forward strand.
CCTGCATTGGCTATATGGAATTTATGACTAGAGAGAAATAGGAGAATCTCTCATCAAAAGGAGTTAAGAGAAGAACAATTTGGGATAGGATTGAAACAACAATTAATGAAATTGGTAATAATAAGGCAGAAGAGGATTGACACGTTGAAAAATAAGAGCTATCTTTTATTCAACCCTGACCATGAGTTAGTTGGTTACATAAGGTAAAGAAAAGAGAAGTGAAGGCAACAAAGAGGGTTTATCATTGGTTTTTTCCTAAGTCTAGCTAGATTAGGCTAAATCTTAACGGGGTGTCAAAAGGGAATCCAAGTCCTTCTAGAGGAGTAGTGTTTAGGGATTGCAAAGATCAATAAATGATAATAGTTGCTTTAGACTTTGGTATAGAGTCTAACAATATGACCAAAGCAAGGGCGTTTTTATGGGGTCTTAAGTACATTATTGCTTAGAAGTGGGAGAATATTGAAACTAATAGAGATTCCAAGATAGTTATCAAGTATTTGAAAGGTGTAAAATGCAATAATTAGCTGCTAGATACAAATATGTCTAAGGGGAAGATGATGTTAGGGAAGTTTGAATCCCTATCCCTTTAGCATATAAGGAGAAAGGGGAATTCAATAGCAAATTATCCTACCAATCAAGGAGTTAAGCAAGTTAACTTGTTTAGAGAGGTAGAGAGAAGATGGGGGGAGGAATTCTCAAAGGAAGTTATGAGATTGTTGCTCAGGTATCTATGAGCTTAAGTAATCCTGATAATGGGCATGGTCCATAGAAAGATAGAGCACACGGTATGTGCCATAATGAAGGTGACAAGCTCTTGGTGGTAGAGGATGGTTATATTTTTCCTCTTAAATGAGGGAAAGATAACTTGGAGTCAGAGGTGCTTGATGATGCATTGTGCACAAATGAAGAGATTAAAGGCAATGGGTTGGTAGGATTTTATTGCTATGGGAAGCTCATCCTTTCGAAAGAGCTTTGCGTTTGATGGTCTGGCTATCACCATGGTATAAATTTTAGTTTTGGAAAATGTAAGAGGAGAGGAGAAGTCAGAGTTGGGAAGCAGGACGAGGAAGGAGAGAATTAGAGGGGAGGATATGCTAGATGACTTCATGGCCTACATGGGAAGGGATATTTTGAACCTAGATTTATGGATTTAGGTCCCACGAATCTCGGAGCTTGCCAAGGATATGCACGAGTTGCCTAGAATGTGCATTCAAAATGCCATGTCCAAGCTATTTTGGATCCTTTCCAACCGGTGGAATGACGAAATGTATTTGATGTTGCTTAGGTGGTTAGTTGCATATTAACGCTCTCAATGGCAACCAGAACATACTTACTCCATTATGATATTAAAGGGCTCAAAAACCAGGTAGTCCTTCTTCAACTGTCAATTATATCACTTTCACGGGTTGAGTGAGAATATATATGCAGGCTTCATCGAGCACTCATGGATTTGGCAAATGGCTTGAAGGTAAATATGTCTCTTATTACATATTTCAATGTCCATATCTATTATTTTGATGAAGAGCATAGTATTGATTTGATAGACATTATGCCTCTTGTTAAGAATGAAGTATGCAAGAATTGTAATTGTGGGTCGAGGCATAAAGGTGGGCCTATGTAATTTTTCCCCCTCCGCCTTCATTCATAGGTTGGACCTTTTTAGCCGATAGGCTTTTAGTTGTGAGCATTATAGTGCTCGGAATAGTCCCACGCTGGAAAATTTGCGTTGGAAACTTTTCAAATCTGTTAATAATTTAATAAATTGTATTATTTTATGCGCGTAATTTTAAAATGTGGTGATAAGGGACAATTTTTTTTAATTTTTTAACCCAAAGGGGTAAAAGTCAATTAGTTTTGACGGTGAAAATTACTGTGTTGTAGATTTTTTTCACCCCATATCAGATTGTGGTACAAAAATTTTGGATCTAGGATTGGAAGTTTTACCATCTGAGAATCTCATTCATTCAATATACTAATTAGCCGATGCAACCGGAATTATCTCACGTCGTAAAAAAAATTACACGGCCATGAAAATCTTCTAAACTCGTTGGTTGTTCTTGTTAGGACAATAAAAATTTAAAATTTTACTATCTTCTCACTCCACCATATTTGAACAAATCCTTAAAAAATATCCCAAAAAACCATAGTAAAAAATTTAATGTATCTCACAGGGTGTCTATAGATAAGCAGTACTAAAATATTTAAAGGTCAATCTATCAGCAAGATGTCGTATTGCTTACACCAATACATGAGGAATCATTTGAAAATAACCATCGGTGTGAGAATAGAGATCGGAAAGAGATTTATAGAAGTCACCGATGGAATAAGTAATACCGATAAGCTTTCATCGGCAAGAGAACCAAGTGGTCATACCGATCGATATGACTGATAATCATCGGAGGATCCTTCAAAAGTTACCCCGACGGCATATGTCATACCGATGAGATATTTCGGCAAGAGTTTCACCGAACATCCTGCGGGGGCAATGAAATAAATAGCCATCGGCAAGAAATGAATTATCGGGATGAGAAACAAATAAGTCTCCGATACTCAATGTCTTGGCGAAAAGAGAGTTTTCGCTGAGACTCACAGCGATACAAATATCTATCAGGATGACTCGACATATCGGGACAAAGAAATTAGGTCTTGCCGACTCACAAGTCACGGCGATCAAAAGGTATCGGTAACACTTTAATAGACTCTGTCCGATAAAGAATATGAAATGGCCATCGGGGAGATGATTTGGATCGGGTTATCTTTTAAAAGCTATCCCTATAGCATATTTCATTCCGATGGGAATAAATTCATACCTGTTGATATTATAGCGGCGAGACATTAACAAAGTCATTCCGATCCAAAGTAAAGATGACTATCGGAGAGATGACAAAGCTCGGGGAAACATAAATATGTTATCCCGATACTATTGATCACCCCGATAAACAAATTATTATCGGTGAGACTCTTATCGATAGTTATATCGGTAAGACTTATTATGTCGGAGGGAAATCTCAATCACACGGCGATGAAACAAGTCCTGCCGATGGTCACGCCGATTGATTGTTCGCGCCACAAGAAGTATTAAAGTCACCCAGACATTTTAAAAAATCACGCCGATGAGAAGAGTTATGGCGATGTGACATTTCACGGTGATGAACATTAAATTGATCATACAATTAAATACAAACGGCTACGAAATCCTTTACAATCATTGTAGTCACAAGGTCGTTTGAGAGGAGAATACAGAGGAACTCTTGAAGCAAGAGCAGAGGATTTCAATTACAGCCATCGAACAACAGGTACAATCATACAAACCATTGTATAGCTTGTGTTTGAATTTTTCTGCAAAAGTTTAAAAATGGAGACTCCGGGAAAGGGGAAAGGAAGAAAGTCACAAGGGGAAACTAGCAAATCTAAAAAACAAAAAACTGAACAAACCCCTGAGGAAAAAGTAAAAGACAGAAAACTCAATCAGGACTTGATTGACCAATTGCCTGGGTCGACTCCCAAGGCCAGAAGGTCTGCTCAACTCAGGGTAGAAGTTGAAAAATTAGAGGATAAACATAAGCGCCTAGGAGATATTTGGACCCCAATCAGGGGATATGAGCTTTTTAGATTCCATTATAATAGAAGATTTAGGAATGCTCCTGTGTCAAACCCATGGCACTTGAATTTGGGAAAATTGGTTGTGCCTAACGTATTCCTGAATGTGGAGCTCCTTCAACTGCTTGCTAGACATTATAATTCAAGCCTGAAAGCCCTTTGCAACCCACAAGGGGAACCAATTGTGCATTTGTCAAAAAATGCTATTTGTGAAGTGTTTGATCTAGATGATTTATGCATTGTCCCTATTATTTATGAAGATCTTGAGAAAGAATATTGGAGAATGGATACAACTTACAATGGATGGAGGTTGCCCATTCATAAGCCCAGGATTGAAGGAGAAGTGATGCCCTTAACTGAAAATGATGGTCCTCCTTTTCATGTAGCCATATTTGAACCATATATACAGTATACCTATTATTCTGTGGGCCAAGTCCTTGGTTCAGAGGTCCCCGAGTTCATGACTATCCCTCTAATGGTCATAGCCTCTGACATTCAGTGTCACAATGCGAGGCAGTTTGATTATGCTTCCTATATTGCTAATTGAATGGATTCTGGCTTATTTGCAATAAAAAACAGTGCCCCAGCATGCTCTTTTGAGCTTTACTCAATGCTTATGCACATGGTGTTGTATTTCGGCCAGGAAGTAGGGTTATGGCCAAGTGAGCTTAAAGTTGTTACTGCAGATAAGAAAGGGGAAAAGATACCCATACAAATGTGGACCAGAATATGGGATAGTAGATATGCCCACTCCAGCTATACCCAATTTGAAGAACACTATGTAAAAGTTTTGTACAGGTATTTTAACCACCCCTGTGAATATTCAATTTCTACTAAAATAAAAAGATTCCTCAGGCCAAAGGATTTTGGTGGCCCCCCTACTATCACTCATAATTGGGGAGACTGGTATTGCTTTGAGGATGCGACTATGATCAGGGTTTATGGTTTTGAAGATACTCCATTCATATTGCCCAAGATTGTCCCTGACAGGCTTGCATACTTAGAAATAATCAGGCAAATGCATTGCTCAAATGTAATGCATATGAGTTCACATGATAAACAATCATTTATGCCCAGCACTTTATGTTTTGGAGATTTTATTGTGGTTTCAAAAGAAGGTTACAGTCTCATTTTGGATAAATTAATGCACTATAATATGAGGAGTGCTGAGGCTAGGAAAAGGTTTGACCCTAAAGGTTTTATTGACTCTGCACGCAGGAAACAAAATCTGAAATATACCAAGCCAATTTTTTCACTTTTCCAATTACAACAAGCAGAGCAATACACAATCGTTAAAGTTAGCAATTAAACCAAACGATGCGGAATTCAACTCTAACCAAGAATGTACACCAGGATGGCGTGATCATATGGTCAGAGGATCTCTATGCAATGCTGATAAAGGAACTCTAACCAAGAATGCACCGGATGTCGACGAGCATATGGTCAGAGGGTCTTGATGCAATGCTGATATAAAGAACTCTAACCAAGAATGCGCCTGATGATGACGAGCATATGGTCAGAAGATCCCTACCAACTATTATGCTGAAATAACTCGACGTCAAGAATGTGCTTTCCAACCTGAAGTGGAATTGGAGCTACCATATGACGGAGATGCAAAGTATTATAAAGCAAATATGAGAAGATGTATGAAGTGCTGACAGTACTACTGTTCAGCTTACAATAATTAGAGACTTCCAACCCAACTCAAATGATAGAAGTTAGCAAACTGAAATGACGGATCAGCAACTTTGAAAAACCAAACCAGCAACATAAAACCCTACAAAAATGCTCACACCTCACTCATTTCTCAACTAAATGACCTCAAATCTGATGCAATGCACTCCTATGACAATGGCAACGAAGCTACACACTATAGACCACTCTTAAACCCAAGTATTTATTTAGCATGCTTTCTAATGCACTCCAAAGAGGGGCGGCCAGCAAGAAGGGCGATTTCCTTCTAGAAAATCAGATTCTTCATAATAAATTCTGTAAATTGGCACAATGGGGCGCCCAACATAGACAAAGGGAAATATGAAATACCCAGAACAAATGCCTTTTTATTTTCAGATTTATGAATGAAACTACAGATTCAGCCCTGTTATCAGCAACTCCAAAAAATGACATAAAATGCAAATAACTGAACTACAAACAAAACTCAAGCTACAATGCAAATCTCACTACAAAATCACTACTATCAGCAAACCTCTCCCTAGGTGCTATCTCTCAAGCATGAAGTGAGCCCAGGCTAGGAGGCATTCATTCCTCGAAGCAGTCCCAAAACCATTACGGCAGCATAACATTATCAAGATTTCGGATGCCCAAATGAGAGCACTCTTCCTCCTTTTATACTCTTCCAACTGGGAGTCTCTAAAATCCTCTTGCATATGGGATAAAACATGAGAGGGAAAATAATATAATACTCTTCAATTCTTTTTCAACCTCAACCTTAAAGTCCCCTCTTTTAAAACAACATTAATATTAAATAATAATATTTAATTTACGGACTTTAAAACGGAGGCCAAGATGATGTCAGAAATTAATGATCTATAGCTCGTTGGAAAGGTCTTGACAAGACGAATCCAACCCCACTCTCAAAATCCCGTTCTGGTGCCAATCCTGAACTTAATAAAAATAGCCGTAACCAACAGGGACTAAGGAGAACAAACCCGGAAAGAAACTGCCAACCAAACCACAATCCACGAACAAAAGCAACCACCAAAACATGAAACCCCAATTTCAACCTCCGAGTAGCCTACGGGTCTCTGGAATAGGCCAACGGTCAACTGTAGAAGATCAATCTAGAAAACGGGACATTACAAAATCTTAGTGGATACATGCACATACATTATCCACATGACGATGTTATTAGAAACTTAGAAGAGGCTAAAGTTGAGTTGGTGATAGAAAAATATAACAGTGATTTAAGTGAAAAGAAAAAGCAACTAGCAGAGATTGAAGTTGTATCCTCTGAGAATGAAGAAATGGCAGATCAAGAACAGCCACAGGACAAAACAGCAAAAATGTCTAAGAGGAAAATGCTACAATATCAGCCTCCTGTTGTGCTACATGATGAGGAGGGGACTGCTGATGAGGATCCACACCAAACAGCTTATGATTCTTTCATCTCTGATGATAAATTTATTCAGTCAAAAGAATTTAAGTCATTCTTATATAAATACAAAGGGAAAGAGATCAGAGAGTCAGTAGATGTTGTTTCTGCTGATAATGAAACACAATTATTAGATATGCTGAAGGTAACAGTAGATAAAGAAATGCAGGACATGACACCTAGCAGGGGTAGACAATTGCTTAAGGATGCAGGCATTATGATTTTTCCTGGCCTTGATTTAAATTCTGCTTTAGTTTTTGACAGTTTTTTGAATAGCTCAAATGATAAGTATAAACTTACTCCAGAAGGAGTTAATGAAGTATATATGGGAACAAGATACAACAATGATGAAAATTCCTTAATGATATGGGCGTTATATCCTCCCCATCAGAAAACGGCCATCATAGATACTGAAAAGACTTTTGGCCATGTCATGACTTTGAAAGCAGGGGAAACTAACCCTTTGATTACTACAGACATTGGTATCAATGTTGCAAAATTGAACAAGGCACAAGCTCAAATGTTGATCAAAGAGAGAGATGCATACAAATTGAGCTATGAAAGATTGACAAAAGAAAATGATTACTTGAAGGATGCTGTTAAGAGTACTTTTGGTCAATCCACAAAAAGAATAACTCAAGGTGAGAGCTCACAAAGCATTCAAGCATTATCCCCTGACCAGGCAACACAAATTCAGATAGATGCATTTGTTACAATACTGCAGAGCAGGTATGCAAACATGGTGCGGTGGTTAAACCAGTTTTGGGATAATTACTCAGAAAATCACAAAGCAGTTAAAGAACATGAAAGACTTGAAAAGAGAATACAAGAAAAATTGATTGAGATACAAAGCAGAAGTGCTACTGATAGTACAGATATCTCCAATGCAAGAGCATTGCTTAAACAGCACCAAAAATACTATGACAAACTTAAAGCTGATGCTAAGGAAGGTACCGATGCTTCAAATGCAGGAGTGCCTGTGTTATTTAAAGACAATGGAGAGGTAAAAAGCAAAGAAGAATGGATTGTTGATTGTCAAGTCATACTACACAAGGCCACAGGAGCTCTCAAAGACAAAATTTCTGCATCTGGAGAAGCTTGCAGACACCTGGAAAGAATGGTCACACTTAATGTGATTACCAGAGATGCTATTGAGCTTACTGATTCTCACCGTGATGAGGAGTATTTAGATCACTTGGCTAAAGTTTATTTATGGCTGAATAGAGCCTAATCATGATTATGTAATCGTTGTTAATGTTTGTTAAGTTTCCAAAAAACTTATTGAAGAGTTATGTCTCTTCATAGAAACATCTATATAGGTTCAAACAATTGGTGCTGAAATATCATCAGCAGTAGAATATAAACATATACAAAAAATACAATGTCTCATAATGGCCGTGCTGTATATTTTATTTGAAGAAGAAATTGAAGTTCTCTGATTCAGTGGTTTTACTTTGGCATTAGTTGTTTGTTAAATTTATTCAGTTGTATGGTTGTCTCCATTTCTGCATTTCCTTGTTATTCAGATTAACATATCAAGTATATATTTGATCTGTCAATACACATTTGTTGTATCTGTGTGATTAAATAGGTTGGTATCCCTTTAAGGAATTAAACCCTTCCGACTTAGTCACAGTAGCATAGAAGTGTTAAGTGTGGATTACTAAGTAGAGCCATATAATTAGGATTGCCATTCTGTCTCCATATTGATATTATCAATCATCTCTTGCATATTTCACTCAATTGGTGCCTTCAAGAAAGGATTAAATTGCCTTCTGGTGAATAACAAGGAATTAGATCATATTGATTGGATCATTTAAGAAGAGTCTGTCAATCATCTCCCTGCACGTTTATACAAGTTATAAACTAGAGTTGTGCCAAAGAATTAGAATTATTACCATTAGGAAACCACTAGTCCTAGTCCTTCAATTGACTCTGTTACCCAATAAGGCACTGGTCCTATTTAACTCATTATTTAAATCCTTTACCTTGATATTGCTTATACAATTTCTACCAATTACTTATTAATCAGTTAGCAAGCTTTTCATCTATCCTATATCCTTTGCCATTGTAGATTGATTTAATTAGTACACACATTCACATTCAGTCTGCTTTAATTTTCCAAGGTTCACCCGCCTAGGTGTAGCAGGACCTAAAGTGTAGGAAATCATCAAACCTTGAAGGTTGATTTCGTCAAGTTAGTTCAAAAACGTTGCAAATCTAAACATAGAGCTTGGCATCCTCTTAGGATTGGCAACCTGCATTTTTGAGACCTAACAGTTCTCACGCTTGGAAAAAGCCATGTCACCTAGAATGTTCGGTATGCTTGCTAGAACAATCATCCGATCTAATATAGATTGCAGAAGTAAATGCAGAGATCTTTCATAGATTTCGGAGTAAATGCAAAGTTCTTGATGGATGGATAAATTTTATACATTAATTCACCCCCTTTGGTCACAGCGTTAACAATCTATAAATAAAAGGAATTTCTGGAGACACAGGACAACAGATAGAAGCAACTGGCGACACAGACAGAAGCAGCTACACAACTACAGACATGAGTATCTGCACCGCAACCTTCATCTACAGATGCTTCATCTGACACCAAATCTTTAGATGCAGTCGACTGTGTGCTTTGACCTAGCGTGCCCTTCTTTTCTGCATTGTCTATGTTTGTGGGAGCTCTGCTTGCTATCTGATCTTGCTTCCCTGGTTTTGATCCCGGAACTCGAATGTATCTTTGTTTTGTTTGATATGATGAGTTGCTCTTTTTACTTTCAATGTTGTGTGTATTGTTAGCATGCCCAACTTAGGCGAAGCATTCCTGCAACAAGGGTTTCAACTGTGTGTTCATCGGTTTTGGTTGATAATGAATTTGGTTATTGGTTCTTAGTCTTGTCCTCCTTTACGAAGAGACGTGGCATGAAGATGTTTGAGGGTGGGTTTCCATGCATTGATTGACATGTTTAGTTTTTATAATATTTTCTTACAAATTTCAAGAGACCAATATATAGATAATTTCTGATTATTATAATATTTTCTTACAAATTCCAAGAGACCAATATATAGATATATTTACAATAAACTTTAATTCCTATATATTATAAAGATTTACATGCATATGGACATTTAAATGTTTCTTGTATGAGGAATGTACATGTATATGTATTTTTATGATAATATATTGTAATATGAGATACTATTTTTTAATAAAAAAAGTAAGAAAATTGTATTAAAAATAATATGTAAGTTTAAGGTAAATTTTGATTAAGATTGTATTCAAAATAATATATATATTAAGAGTTAAAATAAATTTATATGGTTTTAGAAAAAAAATTAGAAAACAAAGCATTACATATAATATAATGTCTTATTACTATTTTATATAGTTTGCAGTCAAAACATATTTAAACTATTAATATACATAATAATTAATTGATAGTATATAACCATCTCAATTATGTGTGATTAATATTATATAACCATCCCAATTAAACACACATATAAAATAGTAATCACTCAAATTTTAAATAGAAATATAATTTCTTTTGGTTTTTACTCAAGTTCTCCAAGCCCCATATTACTTAATTCTAGTCTAAATTTTTCAAATCTCAATGTTCTAAATGTTTTCCACTTAAAATAGTATCACTTGTCTGTTGAGGGTTTGGTTTTGACAAAACATTTAATTTATATTTTTACTTTATATCATAAATATTTTATTTACTTTATATTTTTATAATAGAATATAGAATGTGATTTTAAATATTGATGTGATTTTTTTTACGTAGTTAACATCTATAAGTATTCTTGATTATTGATATAGACCATGGAATATTATGTCTATAAATATTGTATTCGTCCTATGATAATAAGCTATAAAAAATGTTTATAATTTTAATGGTTAAATTTGACCATATCATTTCTACTTTATGTATTATTAAAACATTGATTCTTACCTCAAATTTCCTATCGGCGTATCCCTTGAACCTCCAAAGGGTGCAAGTGCTAGTTGGTAGTATAGGCTAATGAAGGGAGGACCATGTAATTTTCCCTCCCTTTAGATACTTATATTTTGGACTAGTAGATAAATAATACAGTTAGTCTTTTAGTTTTGTGTTATAGGAAGATGCGGACTTGCCAACAATATATGTAATATAAAATGACAGGGTTATATATAGCTTTGTAGCAATGAACACATATGAATTTTTGATACTAGTTGTGAGAGGTGTTGTGATAAAGCTAGTTGGTGGTTTTGCCCTATTCTGTTGTTCAAAAGGGCATTTTTTGTGAGAATTGAAAGAGATGTTATATTCTAAGATGGATTTGATGAACCATTTGTTTACCAAAATCTGAGCTTTTGTGTTGGGTGCCTAAACTAGGTATACAAGCAAAATAATTTAATTAGTTTATGATATATATATATATATATATATATATATATATATATATATATATATATATATATATATATATATATATATATATATTAACAAAGTAAAATAAAATTATATACTTGTTTTATTTTATATTTATATATTTAATTATTTCTATGTTTTGATTTTTATGTACATGGTCGTGACATGAGACTCCTTGCCACCACTATAGAATGCCTCTCGATGTAATTTTAATGTTAGTAATAAGTATATGAACCAATTTAGATGATAGAGTTTTTAGTATATATAATTTTATAATTAATGTTATTTTAGAAAAGTAAATGTAAAGTAGATAGGGGTACTTAGCTTAACAATCAAAGAAGAATGATACTAGCGAAAATTTTAGAATTTGTAGCATTTCAAAATTTAGAAGAAGATCTCCATGTCCATATATTGCCTCAAATTCTATGTAAAACCTATGCTTTATCTTGGGTTGAGTTTAAGCTTGTAAGTCACTCCTGTTAGAGTTGGCTATGGTTGGAGCCACCCAAGATCTAGGACTTCATGAAAGCACAAGAGAGATCAAATGAGAGAATAATTCTATTCTATCAATGAATGCAAAAGTTTGATAAAAGATTGTTACAATGTACATGATATGCCTTGCTTATAAAGACAAGGATGAAATGTAGGATGTTGTATTCATGTGACAATTGTCTTAATCCTATGACATGTGACAACTATAGGATAAGATGCCAACTATCAACAACTATCAACAACTAGACACAACTAGAAACATCTAGTAGACTCACTAAGTCAACTTAACATGTGAATTATGTGTGATGTGTGAATATTATTTAACTAATAAATAGTTAAATAATATGAATTGTTCACACAAGGATAAACCGATTAGGTAATAACCATGTTCACACCAACACTCCCCTTAAGTGCAACTTAGGGAGTAGCTGACTAAAGCAAGATGCAATGATGGATGGGTCCCGACTACTAGACCATGTTAGGTAACCATGTACAACAAATCTAAAGTGGAGAAAAGGAGAAACCCTCATGGGACAAAACTCCTCTCTAAAAGTGAGAATGCATAAAACAACGAAAGTGAAAGAAGAAGTGATAGGACTCAACATGACCCCCCAAGGACAACTTCTATCACATTTGTATAATCAAATACCCCCCATAGGAGAACAAGAGTGAGACTATAGGTCCCTCCCACAATGAAGTAGCTCCTGTGCCAATGGTGAATACCTGAAGAAGAATGCTAAAGAGAATCCTATACCTACAAACAACATTCCTCCCCTTAGGAAGAAACCACTCCAAAGGTAGACATAGACGAAATTCTATCTCCAAGAAGAGAGATGAGGGAAGAAGTCTCATGATGGATACCTCTGAAGAGTGCTCAAATGTCCACATGTTAGAATCGAAGAATGGAACTATACAACGAGGTGTGACCAATCCAAAATCCTAGGTAGACTCATGAAGAACAACCTCCAAAGACAAAGTAGATGGGATAATAGTTGTGTTGTAACTATCATCAAAGAGGAGAGATCTCCCCTCAAGTGTGTCCTCCAAATCTGCAATATGAGACTCACAAAACAAGTCTGATATACCTACCAAGGAAGTATCCCACAAAGTTGTGTCTGAAAGACCTCTATGATCATGCTCAACTAAAGTAGAAGAAACCATATCGATGTCAATCTTTGAAGAAGTAGGAGGTTGAGGTGATAAAAGCTCAGCACTAGTCTCATGAACCAAAGTGGGTGAAAGAACACCAAGGTTCAAGTGACCAAACTTCTCCTCAGAAACATGATTCACACTTGATGCATGAGTGTGAATATCAATCAATGGATCTACATCATCAGAAGAAGCAAAATGGGAGAAGGTATATAAGCGAGATGCATGATCAACCATCCCAACAACAATGATATCTCTCTCTCCAAGTCTCGTATGATCACCAAACCAAGAGTGAACTCAACTGTCTTACCTGCACCATAATGAGTAATCTAGTAGATGTAAAGGAGATTGGTTGATAGGGAAGGTACACACAACACATTATTCAAAGTACCCTCACCAATATCAATACCTCCTTTTCCAGTTGCATGCATGTATGTGTTGTTACCCATCAAAATAGGTGGCAAAGTACATGACTCAAATGAAGAGAACATCCCTTGTGAAGATACCATATGATGAGAAGCTTCAGAATCAAGAAGCCATCTCTCTAATCAAAGAATTGTAGAAGCAAAGAGTGCTTGTCCTTTTCCTTTGTTTGTCCCATTAGCAATGCTTGTTGTCCTTGTTTGTGTAGATGATGATGGTGTCTAAGAAGAGGATGGACTAGGTGACATGGATGATGGCAATTTGATATTATGCTTTTGAATAATGTGAGTCAACTCATCAATTTTCTTCTCATAACACTTATGCTCATCATGTCCTGGTTTCTTGCAATATGCACACTTTGGTCTCTCCTTCTTAGATGATTTTTCTTTGAAAGAGGATGAGGACTTAGGTGAATTGGTTGACTCTTTTGCTTGCTTATTGTTCTTGAAATCCTTATTTTCTTATTTCTTGCCTTTGCTAGTCGAAGCCTTTTTATCCTTAAAACCTTGATTAACAAGAGGAGATATAGGTCTAGGAGACTGCAATGTGCCCATGTGTACTAACTTAGCTTGCTTCCCTGTGAGTGATGCGGCAAACTCATCAAGTGAAGGCATTGTGAAAGCTTTCCCAAGTGCATCCATAGTAGCATAAAAGGTAGAAACAAAAACTGAATAGTCAGGACCAAGCTTGACAAGGATTGAAAGAATCCATTGAGTGTCCTCTTTCTCAATTCCACGTTGCTTGAGCTGCAATATAAGTGACTTTAGCTTTTGTGAAGAAGTCTTGGATGCTTGCAAAGTTGGTTGGATTCAAACCAATTAATTCATTCTCCAATTTGAAACCTCTCATAATATCTTGCTTACCGAAGAGATTTTCTAAGGTAGTCCACACTTCATTAGGTGTTTTACAAGGTTCAATATGAAAAAGAAGATCAAGAGATAGACAATCATAGTGTTCCATAGGCTTTATCACATCTATTGTACCACTTTCTCTTTTTTGCAGTTGGTGTTGGTTCAATTTCTATACCCATTGTTACTCTATGAATTTTCAAACTTCTTAAATAAATTTCCATTTTAGTTTTCCACTCATGATAGTTATATGGTCACACATGAGTAGAGGAAGTTGGATCCATGATATAAGTGTAAAAAAAGAACAGAAGTACAACCCCCCCTTTTACTCAATCAAAGAGATTACACCCCCAAAAAAACGATTGTGGCACTTTATACTTAGTGCGATTTACAATTGTCCACAAGAGACCAAAATTGAGAAATAATCAAAATCTCTTAAAATAGAGATCCAAGGGAGATTACAATCACTCACATTGATTTGTCACAGCAAACAAATCCCTCCAAAACAAGTTTGACTTCCTCGAGTGTCAAAATGCCCAAGTTATCACTCAAAAGCCAAAAAATTGACAAATTGAATAAAATGAACCTAGTGTTGAATCTAAGAAAAGTGCACAAATGGATTTGAAGATCTCCTAAATACCTTTTCAATGCCCCAAGAATCACTAAAATCAGAGATCATGGGTGAAAGTTGTGAGCTTAGAAGCTAAAAATAGATATTTGTCTTCAAAATGTTGCAGTTGTCACCTGTAGAAGAATCTTAGAAAACTACTAACACCACTACAAAGTGTGCTTTGCCATCTTTCTGATGATATATCCTTTGCCCAATTTTGATACCCCAGCAAAAAGTTATCAAAAAAAAGAAAAAAAGCCCCCTTTTAGGGCTTTGAGGGGCTAAACGAGACCACTGGCTAACGTCACTACTGACGCAGTGTTGACGTCAACAGTCCAAAATGGAATATTCTCCTAGATCTAGAATATGCCATTGGTAAAAACAAATCTGCCCTAATTTTTTTCAAAACCGCATGCCTATGTCAAAACCATCGTTTTGTACTAGAAAACTGCCTATTTAATGGTGGAAATCGCCTATCTCAGTTTGAAACCGCCTTTGTACTAGATGTAACCGCTTTCTGAATGCCTAGTTGGTGGTTTATGTTGTCAGAGAGGATTTCTTTTTTTTTTTTTTAAATAAATTTATGTTGCTGGGCGGTATCTACTAAGACTGTTGGCTGGTCGTTGTGGAGTTGACTGCTGGGTAGGAGAGTATAACTGCCAGTTGTTGCAGTCCTATCGCGGGTGGTAAGATAGGAACATTTGGCAAGTTTAGAAAATTTCCCATAGATTATAAGGCTAATTTCAAATAGATATCACCGACGGTAATATGACCGCTGGCCCGTAAGTTTATTAAACTCTGCCAATGTAGATTAGGGGCTCGCGAGGGTTTTATGGGTCCTGCGCCACGTGGCACCCACCGGTTGGCCCTATGGGTACCTTAGGTATCGCAGGTACTATGTAGGTCCTGCAAAAAAAATAAATTTGTAGACTTTAAAAAAACTTTCAGGCAAACCAAAAAACCAACGAATATTTCTTTTAACCGATGAATTTATGCGCTAATATTGATTCTGATGACGCCAATGACTATGCAACCAGATTCCCCATAAATTCCTACTACATAGGGAATATTCCCTACAGAGATTTCGTATGGCCGAGGGGCAAATTTTTTTTGCCTTTTGCTACAACTTTGTCCGATTTTGATGAATTAACAGTCGATCTTGGGGTTTTTGGGCCTCCTGAGCATGATGGCAAGGTCAAATTTGACCCAAAGTGCTCTGAAAGATCAGGTACCTGTTGGATTTGACATGTACCGCCCAACTTCAAACCCTCATAGATTTGGCTTCCGATGTCCGATCTGGATGAAACAAAAGGTGATCTTGACTACCTTGGACCTCCTGAACACAATGGTGTGCTTAGATTTGCAGCATGATGCTCCAAAATGAACCTGCAATACAAGGCCACAAAGAGGAAAACCCTCCTAATGTAGTTTTTTAATCAAGTTTTTTTGATTCTCCAGGTCATCATTTGATGCAAAAGAAGAGCATACTCAACTATCAAGATCCACCATGAATTGCACTCAAGATCTCTAAAAAAATGACGAACACAAAGTGATTCTTCCTAGAGCTCTGATACCATGTTAGAGTTGGCTATGGTTGGAGCCACCCAGGATCTAGGACTTCATGAAAGCACAAAAGAGATCAAATAAGAGAATAATTCTATTCTATCAATGAATGCAAAAGATTGATAAAAGATTGTTAAAGTGTACATGATATGCCTTGCTTATAAAGACAAGGATGAAATGTAGGATGTTATAGTCATGTGACAAGTATAGGATAAGATGCCAACTATCAACAACTAGACACAACTAGAAACATCTAGTAGACTCACTAAGTCAACTTAATATGTGAATTATGTGTGATGTGTGAATATTATTTACCTAATAAATAGTTAAATAATATGAATTATTCACACAAGGGTAAACTAGTTAGGTAATAACCCTGTTCATACCAACAACTCCCGCATCTATGAATCTATCCTCTAGTGTGTGGATTTGATCCTACTAGGTGTACATTTTTCTCTCATATTCCCTTAATCTGCTACTTCTTTGTGTATTATCTAGACTAGCATTATTTAAGAATACCTTTAGAGGGTTATTAGATCACTAAGGGACAAATTCTCCTAGGTCAACCCCTAGAAAAGGACCAAATTTATAGTCCATTACCAGATTTTGAGTGATCTTCCATATTTTCATCACCGTATTGAGCACTCTTAAGGGCATAACCATGATGTTCCCCTTTCCCATTAATATGTCACCTCATCACTTAGGGGCATACGACATTTTTTTCCCTTGTGATCCTCTTGGGGGCATGACCTTGATGTAACATAGAAAATGTTGGTTTAACTAAGAATGTTCTTTGTTCTCCAAGTTAATGTTTTCAAGCCATTGCTAGGATAAAACTGACTCTTTAGAAAGAAGTATTTTATTTCTTTTCTATAACAGAAAGAACAAAATCAAAAAGAATATCCAAACATGCTTTAAACTTGCAAATTGGTACTTTTTGCTAAGATAAAGCATAGAGTTGAATAAGAAAGTGTTGATTTACATAAAACTAAAACACAAATCTAATAAATTTGATTCAAAATCATAAGTTGCAAAAAAGAGGAACCTATGACCAAAAGATGGAGCTCACAGTCTAGGACGTAAGCACGATGCGTAGACATTCGTGCAATGCGAGTGTCATCCATATGACATGTTGTAGTCCTGAATGCTAGTAAAATGTAATTTTCAAGCTTGAAATAGTTGATCATGTCCATCAAGAAACATGCACAACAAAACAACAAACCCAAGATATATCATAATGTATTAAAATATTGAAAAGTAATTGAACCTACATATTTTATAAATGACAAATATAAAAGACAGAGAGGGAAAGAGAGACATAAATGATCATGCAAGTTGATCTCCAAGAAACCTATAGTTGAGAACAAGAAAAAGGGTTGTGACTGCTTAGGATCTTTCCAAGAGTGGTTAAGCCCCTATTTTGGTCTTTCAATCTCTATGAGTAGTCAAAATAGAAGGGTGCTGCCACAATAATGGGTTACACTTTTTGGGACATCCTAATTTTTGCTGAAATCACATATTTTTAGATAATGTTTTAAGCCTTGAAAGGTTCCATTTAAAGGATTTTAATTGAAGAGGGCTTGATCAAACCCCCTTAGATTCAAATCCCCTTGGATAGCACCCCGCTAGTTTTAAACCATACCTATAATGGAGTCTCCTCTAAACCTATCAAAATGCTGATAAAAAACTACTTTTAATTTACCTTTTGGGGGATCAAATGAATTCATTTAAAATTTATGTTTTGTAAGTATGTAGTCCTTGTTATAAGCTTCCCAAAAAGTATAATTTTAAATATATTTAATTTGATTATTATATATTTTTTATTTCTTGTGAATGTAGGTTTTTCATCGAACATCAAGTTGTCTGTTCTACACACATGGAAAATTAGTAAATTAGTGAAAAAAAATTCTAAAATTTATCTATGCCCTAGGTATTGATGTCCTTGTTTCAACAAAAAAAATTGAATTTCAATACATACAGAAAAAGTTATGTTTTACGGAATACGCCAATGTCTAAATTATAATTGGTTTGACTTCAAAACTTAATTAAAAATAAAATATTCAACAAAACATTATGAAACCAAATGCATGTCCTATATATCGGTGTTACCAAGCTAAATTCAAAAGAATCAGAATTTTATCCTTTGTAGAAAAAAAGTTATGTGCTACAGAATACACATCACTTTAAAAAATGTTGTTTACTATTAAAAACTAGTTATCAAAGGAGATGCAAAAAAATTTGCAATTTAACTCCAATTTTTTTAAAAAATATATATTTAGAATCTACAAACAAAATCTCACAAATCACTAGTTTGCATCATCTTCAAATTCCTAATGGTTTAGCGGCTATGGGTGTCAGAAAGTGAAGATTTAGTTCAAAATATTGATTTCAATGTCAAGTTTGGCCAAAAAGTGTAACCCATTATTGTGGGATGACCCAAAAAATAGATTGAAAGAGTGTGTGCTCTTAGCCTATGTGCATTTATAAACTAAGAATAATGATAAAATTCTATGAATATTACTCTTAGGTCTAAAAAGAACTATAAACTAATGTGTGTATAAGATTCAATAAGAGGAGGTATCATCATACGATGTTGATAGCTCTTATGGAGCGATAGGACAGAAACACCTCTACCTTTCGTCTTCCAATGGAAGAGATGATGGTCACATTGGAGGATTTGCACTGAATTCTATGGATGTCAGTGCGAGGGGAGACCATGAGGATCGTTGAGCATTGATCCTATGAGTATGCTGAGGTGGGCCAGGTTTATTATCTTGGCCATAACATGCCCTCAAGTACTACTAGGCGCATTAGTATGTTGTGGTTAGAGCAGGGTACCGTTGTTGTACCAGTCATTCATCGCATCATGATTGCTACCATCACCCTTGTTGTTACGCAGGATGCACGAGGCATGTAGTGTCTTTGCTATGTCTAGTAAACTTGGTGGTAATCACACAATTCAAAGGAATAACCTATTGAATAGTCCACTATAACCCTTAAAAAGACCTTCATTCAATTATCAACCAGGGCTAGTAAGCTTGTGATGGCACTGGCACTGTATGTGCTTTCAAAGATCAAACTATCTAACTCATCTGGTGTAGTATCATAAATCAAAACCACTCAATGAAAAAAGAGAGTAATGTTGCTATTGTTGCTTCGAGTACTTGCAATGTAAGACTGTAACAATGACTATTAAGAAATGAATTCTAAGAATGAGCTTGGTATTGATAACTTATCCTATCCTCCTGAGTATCACAAGTCAAATGAACTAAAACAACTTAAAAATCTAATTGATCTTGCATTCATGAAATAACTGCTATAGCAATAATAACATGCAAGAAATAAAGTGAAGGACAGTTATCCTGAGTGGACCTTGCCCAGGTGACTGTCTCCCTGCTTTTAACTCAAACCTAGTTCTCTAGATTAACACAATCATATTGATTCTAACTCATTCATTACACAGTCCTCTCAAATCACATAAAATCTTGTTGAACTGTAGTATTCATAAACTCATAATCAGAATAACAACATTGTTTGCATAAATCTGGAAAAGATTCAGATAGCTATATCTACGATAGAACAATCTATTCAAACTTGAAACTTAACTCACAACTTAACTACCTCGACCACCGAGCCATACATATAGGCACGAGGGAGTTTATTGAAATAGGTCTCTTAACTAAAATCATAAAACACCACTCCATACAAACCAGAGTGTGATGAATGCTAACAATAATAACTAAAAAAGAAGGAAAGAAGAGTCCTAATAAAATTGGAACTCTTTGCCGAAACAAGGGAACGTGGATTGGTTGAACCAGTCACGTTGGTCTTCTAGTTGCAACATAATCCTTCAAACTTTCAATCATCTTTGTTGATCATCATCACGATGCATGATTATCTCCATCAAGTGTCTCCATGCTGTGGTTGTTGCACTTAGTTGAGTTTGGAACCTTCCCTGCTGTGCTGCCTGGAAATGTTGCAGCTGCGGGCTGCACCTTACAGTTGCTATGGGTTATAGTCCTTCTTTAGCTGCAGGAGTTAGTCCATAAACATGTACAAAATACTAACAACCATAATCAACACAAACATTCTCTACAATCCATACATTCCCACACATAACATACAATTTTCATCATATTATAATCATATTTCCATATACTTAATAACCAAGTTCAAGTCTACATAATGATCATAAGGGATAACATAATATATAAATATGTTTAAAATAATCTTTGAGAGCTTGAGGACAAGCAAATGGATAGTTGGGGGGTGTGATGAGCCTAGTTATTATCTTCTTTTCTTATAGTTTTGTGCAAGTTGAAAGACATTCTCAGACATTATTTTAAACATATTTCTATATTATGTTATCCCTTATGATCATTATACAGACTTGAACCTGGTTATTAAGTATATGGAAATATGATTATAATATGATGAAAATTGTATGTTATGTGTGGGAATGTATGGATTGTAGAGAATGTTTGTGTTGAGGTGATCTCCCTAAAATCTGTAATAGTACCTACTCCTTTGATCTACTCCAAATAAAATCCATTATTATATGTCAACTTGTTCATTATGGCAACCTCTACTTTCTCACACTCTGCACTCTTCTTCCCAGTCCAATATGGTGCTGAATATAGAAGCATTGGGAGTTGGAAAGTAAGTGGTATCCAGTTCAGTCCTTGTCCCTTGGCAATGTCCATGTATTTCCACACCCTTTCAAACATAGCCATGAAGTTATGAATAGAGTGGGGTTCTTTCTTTTGCAATTCAGGAGTCAAATCGTTCCATTTGTCTTGTACATACTGATGAGAGTGATGAATGAGCCTAACTGTTAAATGTTGAATCCTATCATAATCCTGTAGTCTTAAATTCATGATCTTCCTTCCCACACCTTTGTGTTCCAAGAGTCGTCGCCATTCTGCAATAATTGATTCAGGGATTTCAGATTCTCTTCTTATTGGGAGGGCAATTGATCTCTCTCTCTCTCTCTCTCTCTGTATATGCTTGCATGATTTCACCTCTCAAATTCTCATTCCTGAAGTAGGAGGCCAGTTCTCTCACTTGTAAATCCCCCACATAAATCAATGGGTTCCATTCAGCATCCTCAGATACAACATAATTATGTAAGTAATACTCACATAACTGGTCTTGCTCTTAAGGTGTGGCAGTAGCAAAAACTTTTAGGAAGGTCATTTTTCCACTGATTGCAACTAGTTGGTTACTGATCAATTTACTAAACTGGTAACTTAGAAATTTCTCCTGCAGAAACAAGGCATAAGTCCTAGCTAGGGGTCTATGTCTGACAATTTGAGCAGCTTTGTATGCTACCTCCTCCATTCTGACTACTAGCCTTCTCAACTCAATATCTTTCCTTTGTAATGCCTGAGTGTGTTATGCAATCATGGCTTCTTTTTCTCTCTTCCACTCTTCTTTTTTTTAGAGAAATCTTGAGTAACTTTCCATAGATGATATCCTAGGGACATAACTGTATGACAAGTTGGGGTTTTTACAACGAGTCTTTTCTCTTCAAACACTAATTCCTTATTGCTATCAACAACTATGGCTAGTTCTGCAAGGATATCTAGTTTTGACCCCTGATCATAAGTGTTAACCTTTTCTTCCAACTCTTGTATCTTTGCTTCTCTCTCCTTGTCCCTCTGCTCATAGGTTTTGACCAGTTCTTCTAGCTGCTTTATTCTCTCGAAGGCTTCTTGCAATTCTCTTCTAACATTCCTTTCTTCAATCAATAATACCTCATCCCTTAAAGGTTGTTCATCACCACCCCTTGTGGACTCATAACCCTCATTATCAGGGTTGTCTAGGGTTTTCTTCCTAGTTTTTTTAACAACAAAAATATCCTCTGATTCTGATTCAGAGGTAGTAGACACATACAATTTCCTTTTGATGGGGACTTGTACATTCTCAATCACATTGGCCTCTTGTTCATGGTCAGATTCTACTACTACAACATCCTCTTTTTCTTCTCTAGGCTTCTCAATAGCACCCCTCATGACACCTTTCTTCTTTAGGCGATGTGAATGCCTTAATGGTGTGGGTTTCTCTTTTGGCCTTTTTGTAGGCTCAGAAGAAGAACCACCTTTCTTCTTCCTAGTTCTTGGTGTTTTGGTTCTAGGTGCTTTACAAGAGGATGGGGCTTGATTTATCTCTTCCATTGGGGTTTGATTTACCTCTTCCACTACAGGTTGGTCAAATGCTACATGTGGTGAAATTGGCACATCTTGCTCCCCTGTTTCTTCCACGCTATAGGTAGGTGAGGTAGCAGGTGTAACAGGAGTTTCCCTCAGAGATGCAATAGGTGGCTCTACATTCTCTTGTACTACTAGCTCATTAAGAATGTCATTAATGTTTTTGCATTTCAAAAATCTTTTCCAGGGCACCTGTGGATACAAAACCCTAAGGCTTCTCTTTACTAACAGAGTGACCAAACAATCATGTGACAATGTTGACTTATTTGACTTCCTCTGGTATTCATATCTCATTCTCTTTAGAAAATTATACAGGAAATTGGGCACATTGACTACTCTGTTATCGCGAAGATGACTCAACAATTTAAAATGCAATGTATAACATGGACTGCCTACCATCACAAGTAAGGTATTTAATAATATGAACAACACAAGAAGCCCATAAATGTGGAAGTGATAGTCTTTTAGTACCTTGTGATGTTGATTCCAAATGCTCCCCTACCTCACTGAATTCATCTCTTATAGCTATTGCATCTACCTTGATAGGGAATTCTTCTCCGCTCCTGGGTAAACCAAATACCTCAGCAATTATAGCTTCTGAAGCATCCACTATCAAACCTTTGATAGTGGCTTCATCATGGTAGAGTGAGGCTGCAAATTACCTCGTCATACCTTCATTGTATTCCGTGAGCTTCAGAAAATAGTCAATCCATACTACTTGTGTAAAGATTAGCAAGGTTAACTGGTCTCCCAATACTACATCATGCACTGTAGGTTCCCGTCTAATAACGTCTCCTTCCATGTTGCCAAATTAAACTTCAAATTCAAATTCTTCACAACCCTTCTACTAACCCTCTGTTATATCTGCTTGCACTTTTAATTTCAATAACCCTCTATACTTTCCTTTGCTATATTATACCTGTATGCATCAACTCAAACCATTCTAAATTGACTCGAGATTGTAGGAAATTAACAGACAAAAGGTCATAGACATAAGAAGACAATGGAAGAAAAGGTTGTATTGTTTGTGTTTTGTAACTGATGGTGGCGAACAATCATTTTTTTAGCATAATACACCATCCCTCCCTGCAACTAAAATCTTGAAGTCACCTCAGTTCAAGTCATTGTACGAGCGAAGAGAATAAGTATAGTATATGGACATAAGATTAATAATGAGAATTTTGCATGATTAACTGCGAGAACATATAGAAGCAATTAAATATTTATGTTAAATAATGGAAAATTAATATTTGTGCCTGTCATAATGAAGTGAACTGGACTTTGCGTGAGTGGAGCATTGGAAAATGTGTCTGCAGCATAAGTTGGATTGGACGGGACTCATTATTATGAGGAATGGTGGAAGTCACATACTAGCACGTGTGAACCAGTTGATGAAGCTTGCATGCGGTGAGATGATGAATGGCGACTACATGCGCTTGAAAAGTGGAGTGAATTGCATGAAATTTGAATGAGTTGATGAATAGTTGCTGCATGTTCCTTTATCAACAAGTCCCAATGTGTATTTTGGCAGCATGGATTTTGTTGCCTTCTAAATGTCCCTACGGCTTATTGAAACGGTCTCCATGAAGATTGTGGCATCGGTGCTATGTGTGTACATGAAGAAAGGAAAGAAATTATACCTGAGTGACCTCAGGAGGTGAGCTGTGTAGCTCACTTGCTGAGTTACTTTGATAACTGGCAGGGCCTGCTTCCATGTTACTGCTTGGTGATAATATAGCAATATCTGTTTCAGGACTAGGAATAGAGCATTGCTTTAGAAAATCATCTCTTGTTGCTGGCCTGGTATAGAGATTTAATCTGTGGGCATTAACTAATAGTGAAAACCTGACTTCATCTATGGTCTGTAGTTTTATAGCTCCATTAGAAAAAACCTGGGGTATTTCATAAGGTCCTAACCACCTTGATTGCAGTTTCCCTTGTGATCCTTGTATTTGGAATCATATAACAAAGCCTAGTCACCCACATGGAATTCTTTATTCTTGATGAACTGATCATGCCATTTGGCTCTCTACTTTTGAACTATCTCTATGTGGTGCATAGCTTCCATTCTGATCTCATCTAACCCATTAAGAATATGGAGTCTTTCTTGTTGTGCTGCTGTTAGATTCATGTCAAGTTCTAGTGCAGTTCTTAGTGTCTTATATTCAAATTCTATTGGCAAAACTGTTGTTTTACCATACACTAATTCATAAGGTGTGAAACCAA
The DNA here is from genome assembly GCA_027924645.1 of Cunninghamia lanceolata. Lineage (NCBI taxonomy): Eukaryota > Viridiplantae > Streptophyta > Pinopsida > Cupressales > Cupressaceae > Cunninghamia > Cunninghamia lanceolata. Next base: position 12,602,854 of record BSBN01000524.1, read on the forward strand.
TTATTGTTTTCCATGTGGTTCTGTATGCCCATACTGCCTCTGGTTATCTGGCTGCCCAGTTCTTTCTATGAATGTTCACTGTTTTGGTCAGGATATTCTCAATTTCTCTGTTTGTAACTTCCACCTGCCCATTGGCTTGGGGTTGATAAGGTGTTGATTTTATATGTCTAATTTCATATTCTTTAACCAATGTGGAAATGAGTTCAGAAGTGAACTGGGGACCTTGATCAGTGAAAATTTCTCTTGGTGCTCCATACCTAGTGAAGATCTCTTCATACAAGAATTTGGCTACATTCCCATCTCTGGCAAATTGGAAGGCCTTGACTTCAACTCATTTTGTCAGATAATCAATGCAAACTAAAATGTACTTATTATTAGAAGCTACTGAAATTGGCCCAATGAAATCTAACCCCCATTTGTCAAATGGTGCTAGTGCCATCTGTGGCTGTAAAGGCATCTCATCTGACCTTGTTGATATGCCCATTCTTTGACATATGTCACAACTCCTTGTATACTTAACTGCATCCTTATGAAGAGTTGGTCAATAATAACCTGTTGTTAAGATCTTGAATGTTGTCCTTTTGGCTATAAAGTGACCCCCACAGGGCTCATCATGACAAGCTTTTAAGATGTCAAAGACCTCATCTTCTCTTATACATCTCCTCATAATATGATCTGGACCAATGTAGAATAAATAACCAACAATCCAAGAATATGGAAAGCTTTTATGCACTAACTATTTCCTTTTTCTAGGAGAGAAATGTGATGGTATTTGCCTTGCTACTAAGTAGTTGGCAATATCAGCAAACCATGGTGTGTGTATGTTGAGATCAAACAAATGCTCATTTGGAAAAGAGCCATCTACAACACCTTCTTCTATTTGTGTAGGCAATCTAGACAGAAAATTTGCCACCACATTAGCTTTCCTTGGCTTATCCACTATTGTTATATCAAACTCATGTAGTAAGAGCAACCATCTAACTAGTCTACCTCCAACCATAGGTTTATTCATCAAATACCTGATTGCAGTATGATCTATATGGATAAAGACTTGGTAACCAATGATATAATGCCTAAACTTGTTGATAGCATAGACAAAAGCCAACATCTCTTTCTCTGTGACAGTGTGATTGAGTTCTGTTCCTTGTAAATTTTTGTTGATATAATAGATAGCATACTCCTTATTACCTTCTTTCTGTCCCAGTACAACTCCTATAGCAAAATTAGAAGCATCAGTGTGTATGTGGAAAGGCAATGTCCAATTTGGTCCTCTCAAGACAGGTGCTTTTGTCAAATTTGTCTCAAGTGTGTCAAAAGAGTGCTGACATTCTGTGGTCCAGTCAAATTCCATATCTTTTGTAAGCAGAGTAAACAAAGGTGATGCAAGTTTGCTAAAGTCCTGAATGAACCTCCTATAATAGCCTGCATGGCCTAGAAAGCTTCTGACATCTTTGGGTTTTTATGGTATAGGAAGTGTAGATATTATCTGTATTTTATTGGGATCTACCTAAATGCCATCACTTGATATGAAGTGTCTTAGAACAACCCCTTGAGTCATCATCATAAACATTTTTCATGACTCAATGATAGATTATGTTCTTGACATCTTTTTAGAACCTTCTCTGGATTGTTGGGTGCTATTTCAAATGTTTCTCCATAGGTGGTGAAATCATCCATGTAGATCTCCATAGAATCATGAGCATAGTCTGAAAAGATATTTAGCACTGCCCTCTAGAAAGTGGTTGGGGCATTGCATAACCCAAAAGGAAGGATAGAATAAGCATATGTACCCCAAGGGCATGTAAATGTGGTCTTATCCTGGTCCTCTGGAGCTATCTTTATCTGATCATAGCCACTAAAACCATCTAAGAAGGAGTAGTACTTTTTTCTTGCTAGAGAATCAAGTACTTGGTCAATGAAAGGTAATGGAAAATTATATTTTCTAGTGGTTGTGTTAAGTTCCCTATAGTCTATACATACCCTCCACTTGCCTCCTTTCTTAGGAACAATAACTAAAGGTGACACCCATTCATTGTTAGAAATAGGGTAAATGAAGCCAGCATCAAGGAGTTTTTGTAGCTTAGATTTAACTATGTCTCGTAAGGCATGATTCATTCTCCTTTGTGGCTATCTAATTGGCTTGAAACCATCATTTTATGTAGATCCTATGCATGCATAAGTGTGGATCAATTCCTTTCATGTCATTGTAATCCCATGCAAAAGCTGATGCATGTGCCTATAGTACAGTGTTCAGGGAAGTCTGTTGTTCCTTAGTTCGGGCATTGTTAATATTCAACATTTTGTCTAGCATGATTTCCAATGTTTTAGAAGCTAGTTGTACATATGAAAGGTCACATCCACTAATGTTGGGAACACATTCCTAAGGTAGTAAAGAGTGGAAAAGTTGGGATAATTCCTCTGAGGAATGTGCAGGTATGATATTCTGTAATGGATCTTGCAGACATGATAGACAATCTTGTTGCTGCGGGTCCCTACCGCAATGGTTATGTATAATGTGGTCAATTGAGTGATCCTCATCTTGGGTTGCTAACAAGGGGCTATGTTCAATAGTCATGAGAGTTTGCAGGGAATAGTGGTCTTCTTCTTCTTCTAAGGTAGGCCATATGATTTGCTCTAGATTGTCATGAGGTTGAGCTGGTGGATAGATGACCAATTTCTTGGTTATAGTTCCATTTGATATTATCATGTTTCCAGACCTACAACCTATGAATGCATTCACTGTTGCCAACCATAGTGTGCCTAAACCATAGTGTGCCTAAGACAAGTGGATAACCTGCAAGATTGACTTTTTGTTGTAAAACTATGAAGTCTGCAGGGTACTCTCATGAGTCTAATGCGATGACTATGTCTTCAATGATCCCCTCAAGTTTTATTGTTGACCTATCTACCAACTGTAAAATAGTTGGTGTAGGCACGAGGTTAGGTAGCTGAAGTAGTTGCGTTGTTTCTTTAGTCATGACATTAATGGCTACCCCTAAGTCAATCAAGGTACTTTTGATGACAGTTCCATTAATCTTAACTCCATTATTGGACTGCCAAGGTCTGTGTATTTAAGGACAATTATGTTCCCTAGCATGATATTAGCAAGGTTCCCTAGGACATGGATTGTTTGAGGGCCCTTCCTCTTCCTTCCTGGCTTTTTAAGACAAAGGTCTCTCACTGTCTTGGTATAGATTGGAATGTCCTTGATAGCTTGGATAAGGGGTATCTTGATACTGACATTCTTAAGTTGACCCAATAGGTTTGTCTCTACTTGGGTTTGATGTTTTGGAATGGCTAGACATTTAGGGAAAGGAGGCTCTAGATTTGAGATAGTCTGATTTACTTGATTTGATTCAGGCTCTAGAGGTGAATTGTCTAATACCTCAGCTATGGGTTGTTCATCCCCCACCTCAGTGATTTGGAGAGATGAAAGCCCAACCAACGTTTTCCCTGACTTGAGGTGGACATCACTCACCTGTACCCCATAAGTGGGGTATTGAATAGCCTCGTTAGTGTATGCCTGTTGAACAGGCTTGTTATTAGGGTTAGGTGCAGGTTGGGTAGGAAATTGTGGTGCTCTTGGTGGCTGAGTTATAGGACTGGATGGATTTGGTATAATAGCTTGTTGTTGTGGCTAAGAAGGTGGCAAAGGTTGTGAGTAATTCATATTTTGGTTTTGCCATTACTGTCCCTTTTGCTATTGTGGTTGCCATTAGTTTTGGTGTATTGGCCATTGAGGGTTGTAGTTAGGTCCTTGGAAATTTTGTTGGGGCCATACATTTGGTTGTTGCTGATTCCAGTTTTGTTGAGGATTTTGCCATTGTTGAGAGTTTTGCCATTGGTTTTGGGCAATTGGCCAAGGTTGAGGGTTCCAACCAGAGAAATTATGATTACCTACTGGAAATGATGCATTGAAAATTAGAGGGTCTTGTGACATACCTTGCCTTTGTTGCCATGGTTTCCTTTGTGCAACATAGAACAACTAGCCATCTTCACCTTTAAATGGTTGAAAGTGTGGTTTCTCTGACTTATCTTCTGTAATACTGACCACCCTTGTGCACTTGCAATTGGCTTTTCTTTGTCTATAATTTGGATAGTATTTAGTGAGTATTGCATCAACCTCCTCTTGCTTCTTCTTCAAGTGTAGAGTATCCAGTTGAGTAGCTAGGTGACTGATAATATATTCTTTCATGTTGGTCAATAGGTTACTCAATTCCACCCTTGAAACTGAATTGGATGTCTTGCCAATGGTAGATGTTCTCTCTCCCCTTGTCCTCTCGGTGAAAGTCCTTGAGTAGTTTCTACAAACTCTGTAAACATCTTCAAAGGGTAATTGAGATACATCTCCTGCCCCAATAAGATTAAGGGCATCCATGCAATCATCATTGACTCCTCTAAAAAATACAAGCTTCAAAAATTCATCTAAGCGTTTATTCTATGGGTTTTTCTTTAGGCAGAATTAGAACCTTTCTACATAATCCTCCAATGGTTCATCCTCTTTTTGAGTCATCCTGAAGGTGTCATCTCTTCTCCTATCAATTCCTCTGCAATAATCTTGGTATTTCTCCAAGAATTTTGTTTTTATTGTGTCCCAATCTAGAATAGCATCCTTGTCTAGTCCCATAAACCATCTCAAAGCAACATCCTTCAAAGTAGCAGGAAATAGCTTGAGCCTATGAGCATCAGTTATGTAGTCATAGCTTCTACACAAGACATCAAACTTGAAGAAGAATGTATATGGATCTTTAGTCACCAAACCATAGAAGAATGGTAATGTTGAAGGAGGTATATTCTTCAAAGCAGCAGCCCTCTCTTGGTTGGTAATTGGAAACTCAAAAGTCACATGTTCAGGTGGATCATCCACTGCATCAGCCATGGTTAGGAAGGTTCTTTTTGTATTATTAGTAGATGTTGACTAGAGGGAAGATTCTTCTTCAGTAATACCCTCGCTCTAGTCATTGTAGTCACCAATATTTGTTGTAGCTTATTGGGTTGATGGAAGAAACCTTCCCAAAGCGTCTTTGTGCCTCTACATACAATAGGTATGACTTTGTGTAGCAACGGTTCCTGCACAATGTTAGTGAACTTTTCTGGTATTTTGTGAGGTGAAACCTAAGTGTCCTATCTTCTGAAAACAAAATGTCTATACTAGGAAAACTTGGAAAGGAAAGGAACTAGTTTCTGAAAATAGTGCCATCCTCAGAAACGGCGCCAAAAATGTTGTGTCTTTGCTATGTCTAGTAAACTTGGTGATAATCACACAATTCAAAGGAATAACCTACTGAACAGTCCACTATAACCCTTGAAAAGACCATTGAATTATCAACCAGGGCTAGTAAGTTTGTGATGGCACTGGCACTGTATGCGCTTTCAAAGATCAAACTATCTAACTCATCTAGTGCAGTATCATAAATCAAAACTACTCAATGACAAAAGATAGTAATGCTGCTACTGTTGCTTCAGGTACTTGCAATGTAAGACTGTAACAATGACTGTTAAGAAATGAATTCTAAGAATGAGCTTGGTATTGATAACTTATCCTATCCTCCCGAGTATCACAAGTCAAATGAACTAAAACAACTTAAAAATCTAATTAATCTTGCATTCACGAAATAATTGCTACAACAATAATAACATGCAAGAAATAAAGTGAAGGACAGTTATCCTGAGTGGTCCTTGCTCAGGTGACTGCCTCACTGCTCTTAACTCAAATCTAGTTCTCTAGATCAACACAATCATATTGATTCTAACTCATTCATTACATAGTCCTCTCAAATCACATAAAATCTTGTTGAACTGTAGTATTCATAAACTCATAATCAGAAAAACAACAATGTTTGCATAAATCTAGAAAAGATTCAAATAGCTATATTTGCGATAGAACAATCTATTCAAACTTGAAACTTAACTAACAACTTAACTACCTCGACCACCAAGCCATACATAGAGGCACGGGGGAGTTTATTGAAATAGTCTCTTAACTGAAATCATAAAACACCACTCCGTATAAACCAGAGTGTGATGAATGCTAACAACAATAACTAAAAAAGAAGGAAAGAAGAGCCCTAATAAAATTGGAATTCTTTGCTGAAACAAGGGACCGTGGACTGGTTGAATCAGTGATGTTGGTCTTCTAGTTGCAACAAAATCCTTCAAACTTTCAATCATCTTTATTAATCACCATCACGATGCATGATTATCTCCATCAAGTGTCTTCATGCCATGGTTGCTGCACTTAGTTGAGTTTGGAACCTTCCCTGCTCTACTTCTTGGAAATGTTGTGGCTGTTGGCTCCACCTTATAGTTGCTACGGGTTATAGTCCTTCTTTAGCTGCAGGAATTAGTCCATAAACATGTGCAAAATACTAACAACCATAACCAACACAAACATTCTCTACAATCCATACATTCCCAGACATAACATACAATTTTTATCATATTGTAATCATATTTCCATATACTTAATAACCAGGTTCAAGTATGCATAATGATCATAAGGGATAACATAATATAGAAATATGTTTAAAATAATGTCTGAGAATGTCTTTCAACTTGCATAAAACTATAAGAAAACAAGCTAATAACTAGGATCATCAAGGCACACACCTTCATGGGGGCCTAGTGCATACCATTAGAGCGATGGAGGGGCATAGGACTATATATTCATGGGGACAGAGTATGCTTTCTCATTTATACCATGATTTAGGGTGATATGTGCATCATGAGATGCATAGCTTGGTTGCTTGCACACGTCTTTAGGTGTGGGCGTTCGAGCATATTACATGCACATAGCCAGTGGGGTTCTCGACAAAGTCTATGTGGACATAGCCATGAGCACATGACTACGGACTGAGGAGACTATGGCAATGTGGTGATATATTGTATTGGAGAGTGAGGTTTGATAGACTTTAGCCTACAGATATCTAGTGGAGACCGTATAAGAGTTGTCAATCATGGGTTGATATTTCTCGGCAGTTGGCGAGGATGCAGAGGGATCAAATTTTATCTAATCAACTTGATCACATCATTGTGCCCTTCTATTATGATCGAGTGATGAGGCAATTCGGTCACGTACAGAGGGTTCCTGCACCTCGAATGGCCTATGTGCGCTCAACTCGTAGTGTGGTGAGGGCAGGAGATGAGGCTCGACCTACCATGATAGACATCGCTTTGAGTGACCCTGATGATGAGGAGGAGGATGTAGATCCCATGTCTGATGCCGAGGACATTGGTGTCAGCGCAACATACTTGATGTGGTGGAACACCACTCGTCTTGCCCCCGTGTTTCCTGCAGATTACCCCATAGGCAATCCTAGGCTATGGAGGAGTCAGGGAGATGATTCAGGAAAGGAGGAGATTGATGATGATTGTGGTGATGATTATGATGTATATGAGGAGTAGCCAACATTGACAATAGGAGGGAGATGACGATAGGGAGAGGTGAGTGGCGATGCCACAGAGGAGAGGCCTATGGCTTGACCTTGTGCATGATGACCACTACCTACAACTAGCAAGGTGCATAGTCATTAGGAGTGCGGGGAGACAAGTGGAGGTGCCACTATGGTGCCCCCAACAATGCAAGTGACTACAGACTCAAACACATTCATACCTCCCGTAGATCCTCGTTGGCGAGCTGGCGATCCAGGTGATGAATTTTTTTATTGATTTGATAAATGTATATATGTTGAGCTTTGATAGATTTTGATCTATATGGTTTAGTGTTTTTTATGCCTCATATGTTTCTATTTTATAGTTGATACACAAGGATGTCTTGACTTTACAGGTCGAGTCATATCAGAGATAGTTTCTACTATGCAGGTCAAGCAACCAACGCAGTCTAGTTGTGGGTCATAGCACAGTGCAGGATGACACACATAGGTGTTTGATCCTATTGTACAGTTGAGAGCAGATTATGAGGAGAGAACCATTGAGAGAGATCAGGCAATCGAGAGAGCATCTAGTTCTAAGGCGGTGCTGATGCTCTTCAGATACAACTAGATCAAGTTAGAGCTACATATGGGGAGAGGATCGTTGAGAGAGACCAGGTGATCGAGAGAGCATCTAGTGTTGAGGTGGCACAAGAGACTTTCCAGATATAGCTAGATCAGGCTAGGGCGACATCAACACTTGGGATGGTGATGAGGTATAAACAACCTCATTCCTTTGATAAAACAAATAACCCTTTTTGCATTGCCCAACACCCTAGCCATGTCAATTTGTTTGTTTTTAGAAGCAATACTTATCTATTTTTAATGAAATGTTTTACAAATCTTTATTTCCTAAATTGATTGAAATTAGCTATTAAATGTTGATATAATGGTGTGTAGAGTTGAGTAATTGTGCAGGATTAATGCATGGCCTACGAGAGGAGTGGACTTCAAGTAGCCAAGGTCAAGTGCGGTGGAAGTCGAGGGCGCCAGAAATTTAGGCGTGCATTGATTGGAGACTCTTTTAATTCTGTTAATTTATGATGGTTATCTGAGACTTTATGGCTCCACTCAGAGCCTTTTATATGTTTTTATTCCATAAAGACATCAGTAGTTGAAATTCTATTTTTCTGTTATAAGACTTTTTCAATAGCATTTAACCACCATCTGGAATATAGGATTTTGTAATAGTTCAGTTTTAGTTAATTGCTCAAAACATGGATATATATATATATCATACTGTGGAAAGAATGATATGAATCTCTTTTTGGAAAATAATTGAGGAGCTATGTTCTACAATATTTTCATGAATACAAAGAGTGTTATTCTGAGTATTTCCTTTTGAGTTATGAAGATATGAATGGAGTTACTATGTTGCTATGGAAACGATTGAATGTGATCTGAGTTAAAAGATGAATTTCTTCCAAGAGCTGGCCACTCGTGGGATTGTTGAGCAGATAAGTATTTATGTTTTCATGAATGTCCTGTTTAGAATAGTGTTATTTTATGTTTAGTTCTATTATGTGTGCCTGCAGGTTGTGATATTTAGGACATGAATTCTTGGAGCTCTGTTTGTTTAACATTTTCAGAGCATCTACTTTAGTTTCAAATTGTTGTTAACTATTAGTTGAAAGTTTGAATGTGTGTGCAGTTATAGGATTAGTCACTGTTCAAGTTCATATTCAAAATTGCATGTATGAATTTCTAGTATAGAGTTCAAATGCTTTCTAGTATAAAGTCCGGATGCTTTCTAGTTTGATATGTTGTTTTAGCCTTTTTAAAGATTCAGGAAATTGTTTCTAGATGAGATATCCAAATGATATTCCCTATTGCATACAACCTTGGACACTACCCAGTTGATAAACAGATATTTCTCAACTAAAGTGTCATGACCTTACAATAGCCTGTCACTTTTTGGCGCCGTTGCCGGGGATTGATTCTTTTCTAAGTGTTATTAGGGAAATGTTTGGAGACCTTTTCTAGTAAACACCTAAAAATAGTTTCCAAACCTCTCTTTCTGCATGGTCAGGAAATGAGGTCCACACAGATGATTTATACCAAGAACCCCCAATAGTAGTTCCAACCATAAGGAGGGAGGTAGAAGTCTTAGCTGAAGAACTAAGTTACGAATTGATTGAGTAGGATCAACCTGAGACCTCCCAAAATATCTCAGAAGTCCAACCATTAGACCTGACCTTTGAAGAGGAGATCATTCATCCAACAAACCCAGTCTTTGAAGAGGAGAACATTCCTTTTAACATCATGGCTGATAACAACAACAATGACCCTTTCAATGGCTGAAGAGCAAACAATGGAGATGGAAGGGCAAACCAAGGAGATGGTGATAACCCAAGAAGGGGAGCACGGACATTTACTTATCCTATTGCTCTCAATGAAGAGGAAAATGCACCCATGAAAAACATTTCACCCTTCATTTTACCAACTTTTAGAGGATTATCCTTTGAAGATCCTAACTAGTTCCTCTTCGAGTTCAAAGTCTTGTGTCAAACTTATGATTACAAAAATGATAACCAGAAACTTAAACTCTGTCCCTCCACTCTGAGAGATGCTGCAATGCGTTAGTTCATGGGGTTAGTTTTAGGGTCAATAACCACATGGGATGACATGGAAATCATCTTTTTAGACAAATACCAAAGTTACTGCAAAGTTAGTGATAGGAAAGAGGAATTGTTCAAACTAAGGAAAAAAGAAGATGAGAGCCTGGAAGATTACCTTGATAGGTTTATCTTTCTAACCAAACGCTGTGGTGAAGAAGCCATAAGTCTAGAAATTCTGAAGACTATATTTCTCAAAGGACTTAATGAGGATGTTGGGAGAAGCCTAGATTTAATGGGAAAGGGAGATGTGTCCCAACTTGAACTCGGTGATGTTGTTGAGTTATGCCGAAATTTCTCCCATATACTCAAGGAGGTATCTATAAATCTAGTCTTTTAAGAGGTTCAAATGAAATAGGTAAACTGCGAGAGGAAATAGCAAATCTAAAAATTAACATTCTTGTTCAACTAAACATCCCTTTGGATGGAATACAGGCCAAAACACGTAATCCCAAGACTTTATCCATCTATTGCCCTAGGTGTCAGAACAAACATCTATTAAGAGAATGCCCTTTGGATAAAGCTGACAATTGCAAAATTTGTGAAAAGAGTCATGCCACTAATCAATGTGAGATCCTGAATGCAATCAAGAATTCTAAAAAGAGGTCATCTCACATTGAGGAGGAGATCAATTTTGGGGGTCAAAGACCTAGAGGGAATTTCTCCTATGGTCAAAACTTCAACCCTACATGGTGGCCTCCAAACAATTGGAACAATACATAGTGGACAGATCCTTGGCCATCAATACCACCTTGTTGGGGATCTTACCCACCTTGGGGACCAACTGAACGGATGAACCAAGTTTGGGGAAATCCTCCATGGTCAAACCAGCATTAACAATAATGGCACCGTCACAATCAACCTCCACAATGGACCCAACCACCAAATCAATTTTATAATGGTCCAAGACGAATGCCAAATCCGCAATAGAACCTTCTTCCAGCTCCTCATAATCCTCAACAGAATGAACAAGTTAATCAACCACCACTACCGGCACAACGGTCCCTAATCCCAAGAAAACACGTCAAAATGCCCCAGTATATTCTGCTAATCAAGATAACATGGTGGAAGTTAATGCTATCTATTGTGGAAGCCTATAGTTGAGGTCAAGAAAACGCTTAATCAACCCACCATTGTTGAAATCACAGAAGACCCAAATGAGGAACCTAACATAGAACCAGAGACTCTTCTTATACCTTTAGAGCATGACCCTGAGAACAATCAAGAGAAGTTATCCCCAACACAATTTCAAGTAACTTCACCACCTACCATAGAATCGTCTCAAGAAGAAATCACCAAATGACCACCAAATAATCCAGAAAATGATTCTATGCTAAGAAAGAAAACTTAGGCACCCTTTCCAGAATGCCTTAGAGAAACTATTCCTAGAAACACTCTGGAAATGCCATTGTCTAATGAAACTCATGTAATACAGGAAATTAAACAACTCCATATCGAGATTCCCTTGTTACAGGCGATTAAAGAAATTCTTGAACTCAACTAGCTAGTCAAACAGTTGTGCATAACAACACTAGGAAGGAAACCGAAATAGATTAATACAGTGCACATCAATAGATATCTAGCTAACCTTCTAGCTGGAAAAACCTTAACCCCAAAATATGGTGACCCAGGCAGTGCACTCATAACAATAAGAATTAATGAGGTAGCAATACCTAATGTACTAGTGGACTTGGGAGCAGCCATTAACGTTATGATGGTGGATGTTATGGAAAAACTAGGACTCAGTGATTTGCATCCCACAACTACCATATTGCAAATGGCAGATCAATCCATAGCCATTCCCAAGGGTGTCCTAGAAAATGTCCCTGTCAAGGTTGACGATTGGGAGTATCCAGTAGATTTCCAAATCATCCAGTCCCTCACACCCAAGGATAATTACCCAGTAATATTGGGCAGGCCGTGGTTAGCTACAGTTGCAGCTAAGATTGACTGCAGAGCAAGAGGAATGATCATTTCACATGGTCCCAATAGTAAACACTTAAGCCTATATCCCCCCGCTCAACCTGTTGAGCATAACCAAGTTTAGGTTGATGAATTAGATGAATCTGACAAACATGAGAATCTAGCTTCACTTGCTATGGTAGTCATTAAACAACATGGTGAAGAGTTGGAAGATGAATTGGAAAACATCCAAGACCTTGCCTTAGACTCAGGTGATGAAGAGATTTCAGAAGTGGAAGAAATTTTGGGACATCCAATCCACATTGAAGACAATGAACATGATTACACCAACTTCACAGCGTTACCCTGTCCCCTGGCTAATATTATTCTGAAAATAGATCACTTCTTCAAAGATATTGCCAAACTCCATAGAACTATATCACATAGCTGTCCTCTCAACACCTTAACAAGAGAAGTTCATACTGTCACCTCTAACTACCCTGGGACTGAGACTATCATGTTACTACCAGAAAAAACTTTAAATATCAATAGTTGGTTGACAGAGTCAGATGAGCTCAAATTGTTTGATGTTTTGATGAATAGGTCCAAATCTTTTTCTTGGGACTATATAGACATGAGAGGAATTCACCCAAGTGTTTGTACCCACCACATCTATATTGAGGATGTTAAACTGGTTCGTCAACCACAACAAAGACTCAATCCTGCTCTAAAAGATATTGTCAAAATAGAAATTGAGAAACTTTTACAAGTAGGATTCATTTATCCTATCTCTGACAGCAAATGGGTTTCACCCTTGGTAGTAGTGCCCAAGAAAAATAGGAAATGGAGAGTGTGTGGTGACTACCGAGAACTCAACAAAGTGACCTACAGAGATTACTTCCCACTACCCTTCATAGATCAAGTTTTGGATAATATAGCGGGAAGGAAGTATTTTTCATTCCTAGATGGATTTAGTGGATATAACCAAATACAAGTGGCAGCAGAGGGCTAGGACAAAACCACTTTCACTTGTACTTGGGGAACATTCGCATATCGGGTTCTTCCCTTTGGGCTCTTTAATGCTCCTGCCACCTTCCTTAGAGTCGTCCTGGCTATCTTTGCTGAACTTGTAAACAATTGTGTAGAAGTCCATGTGGATGACTTCACAGTCTATGGTTCCACTTTTGATGAAGGCCTCAAAAACTTGGATAGAGTATTGCAACGATGTGAAGACCATCAACTGTCTCTAAGCCATGATAAGTGTCTAATAATGGTAGAACAAGGTATAGTGCTAGGACATCATATGTTAGAAGTTTCTTAGGACATGCTAGTTATTACCAGAGGTTCATAAAAAACTTTAGTAAGATTGCAACTCCCATGTTCTCTCTTCTTCACAAAGATGTGGATTTTGTCTGGACAGAAGAATGTCAAATATCCTTTTACATTATTAAAGAAAATCTTGTCTTGGCCCTAGTCCTACGGGGACCTAACTGGAAACTCCCCTTCCATATTTATGTTGATGCTTCCAACGATGCTATTGCAGCAGTGTTAGGTCAAGAAGATGAGAACAAAGGAAAGTATGCTATATATTTCATCAGCAAAAACTTGAGCCCCACTGAATGAAACTACAACACCACAGAGAAAGAATTTCTAGCAATAATTCATGCAATAAACAAATTCTGACATTACATTACATGATTCAAAGTGACTGTGTTCACAAACCATTTAGCTATCAAATACTTTATGAACAAACCCTTAGTAAATGGGAGAATAATTAGATGGTTATTACTCCTCCAAGAATTCAATGTGACCATAATGGACAAGCCTGGGAAATTCAACATGGTTGCAAACTTTCTATCTTGGATAAAACAAGATAATGGAGATTGTACTCCTGTGCATGATGAATTTCCAGATGAAAACTTATTCGATGTCTCCATTAAAACACCCTGGTTTTCAGACATTGCCAATTACTTAGCCACCTCTAAGCTCCCACCGGACTTTACATCAAAACAAAATAAATGCCTCATTCGGGAAAGTGCTTAGTTCAAAAGGATTAATGGCATGTTATTCTGATGTGGCCCTGACTTGGTCCTGCGACGTTGTGTCAGACCAGATGAAACATACAGCATCCTCAGAGCTTGCCATGATGATCCATCTAGTGGACACTACTCTACCAAAAGGACTTCCCATAAAATCTTAGGTGCAGGATATTATTGACCCTTTATGCAGAAGGATGTGAAGAACTATGTTCGCCGCCGTGATGAATGCCAGCGAGTGGGAAGACCCGCGGCATCCAACGAAATGCCTCTACAGCAACAGGTAGTTTTTGAACCATTTGAAAAGTGGGGTTTGGATTTCATCGGTCCTATAGATCCCCCTTTGCAAGGAAAATAATATATTTTGGTCTATACAGACTATCTGACCAAGTGGACAGAAGTCCAAGCATTGAAAGTTGCTAAAGAAGAACAGGTTGCAGACTTCCTGTATAACATGATTTTTCTTAGATTTGGAACCCCTAGATCAATTATCACAAATCAAGGACCCCAATTTATGTCTAAGGTATTGTTAGCCTTTACTAATCATTTCTAAGTAAGCCATAAAAAGTCATCACCTTATCACCCACAAGAAAATGGTCAAGTAGAAGTCACTAATGGGGAGCTTGAAAATATCCTGACAAAAACAATTTCATCAGGAAGAAGAGACTGGGCCAGAAAATTGCCTAAAGTTGTTTGGGCCTACAATACAACTTGGAAATCAACCATTGGTCTTACTCCTTACCAGTTAGTCTTTGGGAAGAAACCTCTTCTGCCCATTGAATTTGAACTTCAAACTCTGAGAACAACAATGGAGTTAGATTTAGACCTCGATCGGGCTCAGGTAGAGAGAGTCTTGCAGCTTAGTAAATTAGATGAACTCCACTTAGAAGCTATCCATCAAACTAAGCTAGTTCAACAACAACGAAAGGCCTGGCATCAAAGAAAGAGAATTCCATGAGGGAGATTGGGCACTGCTATTTGATTCTCAATACAAAGACCAGAAAGGTAAATTGAGAACTCATTAGCTGGGTCCATATGAGATTTATGAAGTATTCCCAAATAGAGTAGTGCATCTCAAACCCATTGATGGTGATACTCAAACTCTCTTAGTCAATGGACATTGACTACAGATCTACCATAAACCTATCAACAAAGAGGAGTTTACTCAACTGGTAGAAATGTAAGGAGAAACTCAATGTGTTGACTATACTTCGACAAAGACAATATAATGAGTAAAAATAATAATAATAAATAAATATTTTTGAGTGTGTATATATGCATTTAGGAAACATTTATTCATATGTTCATCTTTGTACTTGTCTAAATTTCATCACTATTTTGCAAGGCTTCATCTCTGAAGAGTACAATTTCCGGCGCATCTTCCAACGATGCTCTAGAACTTGCTTATTTGAATAGATCCATGTCCTCGTCATATCCCAATATTCCAATGCATCTTTTAGCGATGCTCCAAAACTTTGTTCCTTCATCCTAGCTACATCTTTCAACAATGCTCTAGAACTTTGTTCTTTCATTCCAGCTGCATCTTTCAGCGATGCTCCGGAACTTTGTTCCTGCATTCCAGCAGCATCTTTCAGTGATGCTCCAGAACTTTGTTCCTTCATTCCAACTGCATCTTTCAATGATGCTTTGGAACTTTGTTCCTACATTCCAGCTGCATCTTTCAACGATGCTCCAGAACTTTGTTCCTGCATTCAGGCTACATCTTTCAGTGATGCTTTGGAACTTTGTTCCTGCATTCTGGCTGCATCTTTCAATGATGCTCTGGAACTCTGTTCCTTCATTCCAGCTGCATCTTTTAGCGATGCTCCAAAAATTTGTTCCTTCATTCTGGCTGCATCTTTCAACGATGCTCCGAAACTTTGTTCCTTCATTCTGGCTACATCTTTCAGCGATACTCCAGAACTTTGTTACTACATTCTAGTTGCATCTTTTAGCGATGCTCTAAAACTTTGTTCCTTCATTCTGGCTGCATCTTTCAGTGATTCTCCAGAACTTTGTTCTTTCATTCAGGTTGTATCTTTTAGCGATGCTCTGGAACTTTGTTCCCGTATTCCAGCTGCATCTTTCAATGATGCTCTGGAACCTTGTTCCTTCATTCTGGCTTCATCTTTCAGCGATGCTCCGGAACTTTGTTCCTACATTCTAGCTGCATCTTTCAATGATGCTCCAAAACTTTGTTCCTTCATTCCAACTACATCCTTTAGCGATTCTCTGAAACTTTGTTCCTGCATTCTGGCTGCATCTTTTAGCGATGCTCCAGAACTTTGTTCCTGTATTTTAGCTGCATCTTTTAGCCATGCTCCAGAACTTTGTTCCTTCATTCTGGTTGCAACTTTCAACGATGCTCCAGAATTTTGTTCCTGCATTCCGGCTGCATCTTTCAGCAATGCTCTAAAACTTTGTTCCTGCATTCTGGCTGCATCTTACGACAATGCTCTAGAATTTTGTTCATATCTTGTATAACTATTTCATAAACATCTTCCTCCATCATTTTGAGTTTGTGATTCCCTCACGTATAAATGTTCCTACATCCTTAAACACACTCATTACCCCCTCCATAATACATCATGTTAAGCCATCATGAGTTTGTCACTCCCTACCATTAATAAATGATATTATTATGGCAACCTATTGTCATAATAAGCAAATACTTTCAACCACCCCATTCTCATGTCATAATAAATTTCATTCCAATCTAAATTAAATGGTATCGCCACCCAAGATGCTATTACGTCAGCAGAAATGAGCAACTTTCAAATCAATAGCAGAACAGAAGGTACGTACATCTTTAATTTTAAATAGGTAATTTATTGTGAATAAAAATAGATGAATTGGCACGACCCCCCTTTCTTTTCAAAATTTGGCAAAACGTGTGAATCGTTTCTTCACTGGAGAAGGTGGCGGCTCACTCACTCTATCCCATGCAATGTCATAGTGAACTGTTGAGAAGCTAAGTGCCCTAAATTAATTCTTGTCTTATCAACATTGCCGAAGTACAGGTGGCCTTAAAAAACTACATTTTCTTTAAATTTGCCTATCAATTACTTGAGCAGTTTTATCATTTTGGAGTGCCGTGATATTTCAGTAGTCACTTAGCAATATTACCAGTAAGAAATAGAATGGGAGGAGCCAAACGCAAATCTAAGCCAGCTTCACCAGATAAATTGTTGGCACTAGGAAATATTTCAGAGCTATTTCAGAGGGTAGGATGGCTGGAATTTATGAAGAAATTTGACAGACATCATGTTCAACTGGTCAAAGAATTTGTAGAAAATTTTTCAGACAGCTAGTCAATTGTGCGCGGCAAGAAGTTCAAGGCGAGTCCCCGAATTATCTCTAATTTATCTGGTATTGAGAATGAAGGTGTTAATTTGTCAGAAACCACAAACATTTCTTATTAGCAAATGATAGAACTTTTTGCATGGAAAGGGGAATCTCACACATTGCTAGTTATAAACACCCATGGGCAAAATAAGGGGTTCCACAAAATGTCTATTGCAGAACCATGGAGAACATCAGTTGCATGGATTATTAAACACTTCACATGTGAAGGGCAATGTGCCACTGTGGCTGGTCCCTCCTTTTGGCTACTCGTCCACCTGCGCCATGGCTTGGAAAACCTCGAATTAAGGGTTAACCTTCATGCCTTCCTCCATGATTCCCTTGTTAATATGATAGAGAGGTTCAAAATAGGGTCTGGGCCCTTGAAACATCATGGTCTTGTTCATTTAATTTGCAAACATCATTTTCATAAGAAAAGGAAACCGGATGCAAAATGGCAGAAATTTCTACAAAAATTTGAGAACACTGAGCCCTCAAGACATTTTGAGGAAGGTGAGTTGTCTAGTGTGGCAGCACAAAATTTGAGAGAGCTCTCCCCTGTGCCTCAAAATGACAGACAAGCTCCTAGCGGCGAGGCGCCAGAAAATCCAGTAAGCCTCTTAGACCCTGAGGAAAGACCTAAACCATATAATGTGCCTAAGACCCCAGAGAAACGAGAAAATGTGGATTTAGTGGATTCAGAGGATGAACATATTCGGCCTCGTAAAAAGGAGAAGAGGCCTAAGATAAAACTACAAAAACCCCCTCCTCCAAGAAGGAGCAAACAGCTAGCCGCTGAATTTAGTTGTGCCACAACTTGTGAATTACCTCCTATTCCTAAGAAAAAGAGACAAGAGAGGCAACCTTGTGAAAAAGTAGCCCAGCCTTGTGAAAAAGTAGCTCAGCCAGATGAAAATGTATCTCAACCATGTGAGGATGTAGCTCAAACCCTGGAAAGCAGTAAGCCACTTGAGTCTAAATAGGGAATTGACCCATCCAAGGAAGAACAAAAAGAAACAGGAGAGAAAGGACAAGAGGGAACAAATACCCAATTATGTTCTAGTTGAAGAAGAAGAGGTTCCTGAGTATGAACCTGTAAAAATAGTTTCTCCCTCACAGCAGCCATTAAACATTCAGGAAATTGATACAGTGCCTGAGGTGAGACAATTGTCTCCTTTAGATAACATTAGTCACATTAAACAGGGTCCACTGGAAATGACTAATGAAAGACATATGTCCGACAGTGAGGCAGAAATTTTTGTTTCCCCCCTTTCTACAAATGTAGAGGATAACAAAAATGAGTATATGACACCAGAAATAGAGGAATTGAAAGCAGAGATTATGCAATTGAAAAATAAATTGCAACAGAATGAGGAACAGTTAAACAAACAACAATAGGAGATTGGAAAACAAATAGAACTTCTGGAATAGAAAGATCAAATCATTAAAGAATCACAGTCCCAACTGCAACAAATTGAAGAAAAAGATAAGAAATCTTTGGCCAGTCTATCTAAAAAGGATAAACAGATTAAGAATTTAACCTTTAATTTGGAGCAGTGTTTGAAAACATTTGCAGAGGAACAAGAAAAACAAAAACTAGAACTAAATAGAGCTTTGAGCAGAACTGTTGAATTGGAACAAGATTTACAAGAAGTCAATGTCAGGCCAACCATGGAGTCAAAAAGGGTTCAAATTGAGCCAACTAAGATGGAGTCCACATTCCTCCCATGTTGACCAAATAGATGGAGAGATGCTATTTCATAAGACAATCTAGGGTTGAAAATGCTAGACTTAAGAAAGAAATGGTATTATTAAAGGAATCTTATGACAGGTTGTATCAGGCTAAAATAAATGCATGTAAAATTGGAGAACTATTATTGGCCTGTAGGAAACCATCCAAAGCAGGTACTCCATGTTCCTTAATGAGAAACTATTGAGATGGAAGCTCTTAAGAATTTCTTGCAACTTGCCACATTACCCAGATGATCAACATTTCCTAGAAGCATTTAAAGAGGCACCTCCTATTAAAAAAAAATTGTTATGTGAATTTTTTATACATAATTTATTTCTTGAAAAACATACTGATTTCTTTATCAACCTGTTTGTGGGAGAAGTTCAACCAAGGGCATTTATGTCCAACATGCAAAATCAAATTCATTGGCAGGATAGAACTAGGGAGTATCTCCATGCAGAAAGGACTGTGGGATTACAAATGAGATACCCTAATCGAAAGCCTTTTGCTTTTAAAGATTAGTTTCGAAGGGGTAAGAGCTATGCACATATGAGAGAGAAGTACAATGAAAGTATTAGGATATGTTTTGAAGACTTCAAAGTTAATGGACCACCATTGATTGATAGAGCTTAGAGTGCCTGCGAGGAAAGATATACCCCTCTACCTGTGTATTTGAAAAGGAGAGATGATTTCTCCTACCAACCTTAGATGGTCTTATAGAAAAGATGACACATTAATAGAGATACTACAACAACTCAAGACTAAGTGGATAGGGATGCATTACAAACCTCCACTACTTTTATAGCCACCCCCTGCAGACTTAGTGGTTACAGAGCAGGATCCTAGAGATTTACATACACAGCATATGAGAATCAGACTAAACAAAGGCTTTATAAAATACCTTGACCATATTGATGAGGAAGTAAAAGAAATGTATGACCTTAGTTCAAAATTTGATGAATTAAATAGGAAAAGAGATGCAGAAAGGCAGAGGATTCATCAGAGAGTAGGAGGACCTGCTCAAGGCTAAGAAGGGGAGGATAATGAGGTATAAACAACCTCATTCCTTTGATAAAACAAACAACCCTTTTTGCATTGCCCAACACCCTAGTCATGCCAATTTGTTTGTTTTTAGAAGCAATACTTATCTATTGTTAATGAAATGTTGTACAAATCTTTATTTCCTAAATTGATTGAAATTAGCTATTAAATGTTAATATAATGGTATGTAGAGTTGAGTAATTATGCAGGATTAATGCATGGCCTACGAGAGGAGTGGACTTCAAGCAGCTAAGCTCAAGTGCGTCAGAAGTTGAGGGCGCCAGAAATTTAGGCATGCATTGATTGGAGACTCTTTTAATTCTATTAATTTCTGTTGGTTATCTGAGACTTTATGGCTCTTCTCAGATCCTTTTATATGTTTTTATTCCAGAAATACATCAGTAGTTGAAATTCTATTTTTTTGTTATAAGACTTTTTCAACGGCATTTAACCGCCATCTAGAATATAGGATTTTGTAATAGTTCAGTTTTAGTTAGTTGCTCAAAACATGAATATATATATCATACTGTGGAAAGAATGATATGAATCTCTTTTTGGCAAATAATTGAGGATCTATGTTCTACAATATTTTCATGAATACAAATAGTGTTATTCTGAGTATTTCCTTTTGAGTTATGAAGATATGAATGGAGTTACTATGTTGCTGTGGAAACGATTGAATGTGATCTAAGTTAAAAGATGAATTTCTCCCAAGAGCTGGCCACTCGTGGGATTGTAGAGTAGATAAGTATTTCTATTTTTGTGAATGTCCTGTTTAGAGTAGTGTTATTTTATGTTTAGTTCCATTATGTGTGCCTGTAGGTTGTGATATTTAGGATGTGAATTCTTGGAGCTCTGTTTGTTTAACATTTCTGGAGCATCTACTTTAGTTTCAAATTGCTGTTAACTATTAGTTGAAAGTTTCAATGTGTGTGTAGTTATAGGATTAGTCACTGTTCAAGTTCATAGTCAAAATTGCATGTATGAATTTCTAATATAGAGTTTAAATGCTTTCTAGTATAGAGTTCAAATGCTTTCTAGTATAGAGTTCAAATGCTTTCTAGTATAAAGTCTGAATGCTTTTTAGTTTGATATGTTGTTTTAGCCTTTTTTAAGATTCAGGAAATTATTTCTAGATGAGATATCCAAACGATATTCTTTATTGCATACAACCTTGGACACTACCCGGTCGATAAACTGATATTTTTCAACTAAAGTGTTAGGACCTCACGACAACCTGTCAGATGGCTCCTGCTCTTATGAGTTATATGCAGACATAGATTTATAGGCTACAAGTCGAGAAGGATCATCTTCATAAGATGTATATAGATTTGAGGACAGAGGTGGGGGAGCTTAGGGGCTGGCAGGCGTGGAGTGCTTCTAGGAGTCACTTGCGATCTGTCACATCACATAGGCAACCATCTATTACTTAGCCACCACCAGCTCCCAAGGGATCTGGTTATCATGGTCCACGATCATGATTATATTGTACTTATGATGCACCACATTTTGATGTGGTGGTGGATTTTTCTCTTTATGTATTCAAACTCTTATAGATATGTATGTGAATGATTATGTTATGGGATGATTTGTTTGGATACCACACATGTGTTTAACTTTTTGTAACATATGGTGATTACAACATGTATGCTACACTTAAATGCTATTGTGATTTGACTAAACAACCTTATGTGATTGTTTAATAAAATGCCACAATGATTTAACCGATACATGTATTCAGTTATCTAAGTAAACACCTATGTATTTATTTAGGCACAATTATCACACGTGATGAATTAATACAAATGTGGTCTAACTAGACAATGTTGTCCCATTGTCTAATTAGCTACAACAATGATTAATTAACATGGTGCACTTTTAATGAACTATAACATAAGTAATTCTCAAAAGTTAAGAAAACTACTTGTAAGAAATCAAGACAACTATAAATTTTGTCGTGATCGAAGCAAACCATACTAAATACTTCTAACATAATTTTCTTTAAAGGAATATTAAATGGCATATAGATTAAAAGGTGTAAGATAACTTGAAAGTAAAATGAAAGAAATCTAAGAATAATATCTACGCAAATGCATAGCATTAATAGGTTCTTTAAGAGGCATATCGTCCATGTCAGATAACTTGTATGCACCGGATCTATAGACTTCAGTAATAATGTATGGTCCTAACTAGTTTGGGCTAAACTTTCCTTTTTCACCAGGTGGTGCATTTACATTTTGTTGATTTTTGTAAAGCATCAAATCTCCAACTGTGAATGAATAGTGGATGACACATCCACTATAACAATTTTGCACATTCTTTTGATGGGCTTGGAGATGTTTGAGAGCATTTATGCGTTGTTCATCAAGCATTTCAAGCTATTGAAGTCTTTGTTCTCTATGTGTATTTTTATCTAGGATGCCATGGAGAGAAACTCGTAATGAAGGAATTTCTAACTCCAAAGGCATGATCGCATCGACACCGTTACAAGGTTGTATAGGGTAGTACCCATAGCCGTACAAACACTTGTTCGTTAAGCCCATAATGCATAAAAGAGTCGAGTATGCCAATCCGTCTTGTGTTTATTAATAGTTTTCTGAAGGATTTGTCTAATAATTTTATTAGAAGCTTCTGACTGGCCATTTGATTGTGGATAATATGGCATGGAGAAGCAATGTTGAATGTGGATTTTTTTGAAGAATTTCTTCACGTCTTTGTTCTTAAATGATGAACCATTGTTAGTAACCAAAGTGGCAGGAAGTTCAAATCGATAGATAATATTATCAAGGATGAAGCGGCAGATTACTTCAGCAGTCGTGGATCAGAGTGGAACTGCTTCGACCCATTTTATGAAGTAGTCGGTAGCTGTGAGAATGAAATTATGTCCTTGTGAAGGAGGATATATTTTTTTCAATAAGATCCAAGTCCCACATGGAGAATGGACAAGGGGATACTTGGGCATGAAGTTCCTGGGCAGGAGGTCGAATGAGATTGTTATGTTGTTGACATTGCGGGCACTTTTTTGATGAAGGTGAAAGAATCTTGTTCCATGATTTGCCAATAGAAGCCCATGTGAAACAATATTTGAACCAAATATCTCCCACCGAAATGCCCTCTGCAAGCACCTGAATGTGCTTCTTCTAAGGCAACCAAGATCTCTGATTTGTTAATACAACGAAGAAGGAGTCCATTATATCCTCTTCAATAAAGAACATTAGATAAAATGATGTAACGTGTTGCGATCTTGGAGATCTGCTAACTCGAGCATTTCTAGATGTTGGATTATGAAAGGTACCATCACTCAAATATTTAAATATATGGGAGTACCATTCATTTGAATCAATGTTACAACAAAGGACTATATTAGAAGTGTTTTTAGATGTGGATGGTGATATAATATTATGAATGATGAGTAGATAATACTTGGATGAATCATCAGGGGATATAAGGGAAGCAGTGCTTGCCAGTGCATCTGCATGTCGATTATGTTTTTGGGGGATCGTGTCAATTGTGAAAGAGGAGAAATGTTTCAATAGTGATAAGGCTAAGTCACGATATTGAGATAACTTATCCTACTTTGCTTGATAAGATCTAGTGACTTTGTCTTATAATCAACCAAGAATCGCTAAATATGCGAAGAATTTTTATATTAAGTGACAAAGCAGCATGCAAGCCAATAATAAGGGCTTCGTACTCTGAAATGTTGCTTGTACATGAAAAGTTGAGACAATAAAATAGAGGAATTGGCTTTCTTGAAGGAGGTATTAGTATAACGCCAACGCCGGAGCCAGTTTAACACCTAGAACCGTTAAAGAATAGATGCCACTATTGATCAGTGTCTAAAGAAAGGATTTGATCATCAAGGAATGATTCTTGATTTGGAAAAGAAAATGGTGAAGGAGCTTCAGCTAAATGGTTGATCAATGCTTGACCCTTTATTGCCTTTTGGGAGATAAATTTTAGATGAAATTTCATTAACAACATAACCTACTTAGCTAAATGTCCTGAGAGATCCGTTTTAGCAAAGAGGTACTTTAAGGGATCAAATTTTATGATGACATTAGTTTCAATGTTTATAAGATAATGTCTTAGCTTTTGTGTTGCAAATACAAGAGTGAGACATTACTTTTCAATTGTAGTTCATATTGAACTTCATAATTGAGCAAATTTCAGCTGATGTAATATACAATACATTCTTTGCCATCGTCATCATGCTGTGCAAAAAGAGCTACAAGAGCATTAGAAGAAGCTGATGTGTAGAGAAGAAAGGGTCATCCAAAGACGACAGGGTGTAAAACAGGAGGATTAGGAAAATAGCTCTTTAGATTATCAAAAGTTTTTTGGAAATCCTCATTCCAACTAAAATGAAAACTTTTCTTAAGAAGCTGTGTGAAAGGGAGAGTCCTATATGTGAGTTGTGATACAAATCGACGGATTGCTTGTATCTTCCCTTGTAAACTATGAAGTTGTGAGATATTTTTAGGAGGTGGCTTGTTGACAATAGCATCAATCTTCTTCGTATCCACCTCAATACCATGATGCAAAACAATAAATCCCAATATCTTACTGCTATCGATGCCAAAGATGTACTTACGGAGATTCAAGTGCATGTTGTATTTCGTATACGTTCAAAGATTTGGAGGATTTTGATGTGATCTGACACAAGATAGACTTGGCCTAAATTTCATCGACATAGTCCTCTAAGATATTATGCATGAAATCATGAAAGATAAGGGTCATAGCACATTGGTAAGTCACACTAGAGTTCTTCAATCCAAACAACATGACAACCCAAAAAATATTCCCCAAGGAGTTATAAAAGCCGTCTTATATTGATCCTGAGGATTGATGAAAATTTGGTTATATCCAGAGAAGCCATCCATGAATGAGAGTAATGCATGGCCAACAGTAGAGTAAAAAATCATATTATGTTATGAAGAGGAAAATCATCTTTTAGAGATGCTTTATTTAAATCACGAAAGTTAATACAAATTCAAATATGGTTATCGGGTTTAGCAACAACCACAATATTCAAGATCCAAGGTGATTAGTCAATAGCGAGATAAAGCCAGCTTGTAAAAGCTTCTCAATCTCAGCCTTAACTAACAGTGCCACCTTAGGATTCATCTTTCAATTTTTTATTTTACAGGCTTAGCATAAGGATGTAATACAATGTTGTGTTACAACCTTTGAATCAATGCCAGACATATCAAAATATGTCCAAGCAAAAATCTTTGGATAGTCATGTAATAGAGAAGTATGTTCACGTTGTTCTTTTGAATCTAGGCATTTTTTGATTGGGATAATCTTTTCGAGGTTATTAGGGTCCATCAAGTCATCAACAATTTTCCCATTAATGAGAGTACTGTGGTCTGGGACATCAGGGGGATGAAGGGATTCCATAGGTATCTCATGAGATTCTGAGGTATCATCAAATAAATCAGCATCTTTCCCAAAGTATGCTTCCACATTTATACAATAAGGAAATCCATGATCACGATGGTAATGAGGCAAATGATCATATGCTCCTAGGAATTCAGCTAGAGCATCATCTGTTGAGAAACTATCCAAAATAATGTCACTACAAGTGTTACTCATGTCGATTAACTTAGGATAGATTATATAAGTGTGGAATCACCTACAATTGTGTTTACATTAAGAGAAGGACAACGAGAAGCTTTAGTGGCTTCAAAGGGCAGTATCTAAGACCAAATGAAGAGCTATGTGGATTAGCTTCTAAGGGAATCTTGATACCTTGTTCCTTTATACCACAACCATTACCTTTATATCCTAATTGAGATAATATTTGAAAACCTTGACCATAAATTGAAGTCATTTTTGTTGAAGAAGGTGGCTCACCATTAGTCGTGTAGTCAATATTATAAGTATAATCATCACATTGTGTTAAAGTAATTTTAGGAGTGGATATTGTAGATACTTTTGAGTTGTTTGGTTTTGATGGTGAGACTTTTTATTCACCCATGAAGGTAGGTGTAAAGTATAACGAACCCCAATCATCATCAAAGAACTTGTTTGAAGATGATCTAGGCTCTTCCTCAACATTATCTGTGGCAAGAGGAAGTGTTGAATCTATTTTTGATAGAGATGGAATTAATGTGTTTAGAGGTGTAGAAGGAAGAGGTTGATTTCCGACTTCAGTTTGGAAACAACTATATGGATTAGAATTAGCCTCAATTGTCTAGAGTTTGTTATTGTAGATAAACTTTATTGAGTGGTGGAGGGTATACGAGACTGCCCTCATGGCATGAATCCATGGTCTACCTAGAAGAAGATTATATGTAAGAGAACCAGACACGTGACATGGATAAGTATAGATAAAGTCAGAAGTCCAACCATCACAGGTAGTGTGATTGTACCTAGTGATTGTCTACCAACATTATCAAAGCCATGAATGTTAAGTGTATTAGGTTTTATAAGAGATGTATATGCACCAATTTTATGTAACAAGTCTATGCCATAGACATTAAGACCTGACCCGTTATCAATCATAGTTTGTTTTACTTCGATTCTATTAATGATGACGAATATCATGAGAGGATCATTTTGATTTTGAACTTCTATGGGAGGTAGTTTGTGTTGTTGAAAGATAATGTCCACATTTGTTACATGCATACAATCTAACATGGTTGCTACATCATTTGGCTTAACAGAATGTGATACAATAACCTTTTGTAAAGCTTCTTGGAGCATCTCGTGGTATGTACGTGATATTTGTATCAACTCCCATAGTGAGATCTTTGCTGGAGTAGCGTGAAGCTGCTCAACAAGATCATATTCTCGACCAACCTGTTGAGAAATATGAGGAGCTCGAGGAAGAATAGGAACAACAGGTGGAAGAGAAGCTAGAACAAATGTTATTTGTTTTCTTTGATTGTTGTTTCTATTTTTATACATGTGAGAAAACTCATGGTGAATGGGTTGCTATGACACATTTTGATTGATTTGATTATTTCAGTGATCTGTTTTGCAAAGTTTAGAATGTATCCAGAAGGTCTAAATGGTTTTGTCACACCTCCTATAGTTAACATAGGTTTAGACTGTGGTTGAGGAGTATCAGAACGTAGATGCACAATAATTTTGGGTTTCTCAGGTTCTTTGTGGGAATTGGAAACATAAATTGTGTTGATTAATCTTTGAAAGATACATGGTTTAAGAGCCGTAGAGGATTATTCCGTTGAGATGAAGTCATCAAGGGATTCATCTAGCATATTGAAATCATCACTACTAAATGACTTATTAAATGCACTAAAATATATCTTACTTTTACAAACACCAATATCTAATAAGAGATAGATGATATATAAAAATAATAATGTCTAAAATAATTAACCAATTAATTAGCTAATTAGACATAGATCATATCAAAAGCATTGTAATATCGTCAGGTTCACCAAAATGTTTAGTGTAAAAAAAAGATATCTAGTCTAATAAAATCAAAACTAGGTCTCACTTCCTTCTACATAAACATTGGGACACAAACTGAGCTTAGCTACAGTCCTGAATAGGAGAGCCAAGCTACAGGGGTTCTGTCCCTTTGTTGTATTTTTGAAGGATTGAATTAAGATGACTTAGATCTAGGGTTTTATAATGAAAATATGCCAAAACAGAGAAATTATACCTTGCATATCTGAAGACCTAGAAAACTAGAGTTGGAATTAGCAGAGTAGAGTTGTCAGATGTCATTGCTAAAATTTAGGGCAAATTTGACTGCACAAAGTTGACCAAGCGCTAGTGTCCTAGGGTTTTTGGCTGGATTTCGAGAATTTTTGAGAGTTGGGGTCACATTTGTAAATCAACTCCTAGATCTTGCACATCTGTTCCTAATCTTTGAGAATCTATAAAACAACATGAGATGGAAGGGTTGTGGCTATATAGGAGTTTGCCTTAGTCAAACCCCCATTTTTGGTATTCCTACCTCACAGATAGCCAGATTAGAGAAGATCAAATAGTGTGTGCTCCTAATCTTATGTGTATCTAAGATTGTAATGAGAAGCAAACCAAAGGATTTATCATTAAACCCTAACTCTATATGATTCAAGCATATAGAATGATCTACTCAAGAGAAGTACTTCACTCAAGGAAACACTAACCTTCAACTCAAGGAAAGTGGGCTGATTTGAAGTCTGCATAATAAGAAGGTGCTGCAACCATACCCAATCACGATGATGTAGGTACGCAAGCCAAACTCAAGTTCGTGGTTCCAACCCTTCTCTCAAACATGCAAAGAGGAACAAGATAGACTCAAGATCTTGCTTCCAAATTCGCCACAATCTTTTTCAAGAGCATCAGTATTCCAACAACAATAAAACATGCACTAATTCACAAGTATGCAATAATATTTAGATAGCTAATAGTTCTCTAGCTCTCTTTAGGTATTTTTCAAAGTCTTTTTTAATTCTAAAGCCCAAGGAGGGAAAATATTTTAGTTTT
This sequence comes from Cunninghamia lanceolata, assembly GCA_027924645.1. Classification (NCBI taxonomy): domain Eukaryota; kingdom Viridiplantae; phylum Streptophyta; class Pinopsida; order Cupressales; family Cupressaceae; genus Cunninghamia; species Cunninghamia lanceolata. The sequence continues at coordinate 12,631,403 of BSBN01000524.1, forward strand.
AGAGGCCGACAGAGCACGGGACCCAAAATGTCACAATTGAGGTCACGTCACACAAGACAAAGCCAACACCATCGGGGGATTCAAATTTCCACAAAATCTGGGAGGACCTTAGCGTTTGGGCGCTAGTGTCCTGATCAAATCACCCCAGTAAGTTAGCATTGCCTCGGACATTCCCAAGACCTTAATTCTGCCCTATGTTCTGACATTTGATCAACAAAAATAGTTTAGTGAAGTTTAGGAAGATTTAGGAAGGTTTAGCAAGGTGAAGCACCTCTCTCGAGTTGAGGGTAAAGCCAAGGTTAGAAAGTGGTCCTATGAGTGGAATAATGAAATCGATACTAAGGTGGGTGCTAAACACAATGTGAAATCATGCTTGCATTATCATGGAGCACAATTTGCAACATAACATAATGCAGATTTAAATACATAGGAAATAAAGAAGACAATTCAACACAGATTTAACGTGGTTCACCCAATGTGGGCTACGTCCATAGAAACAACCATCCAGTATTTTTATTATCCAGTGTAAATCAAAACCAATTACAACCAACAACTTATTCGCTACTATGCTACATGAAATGTACTCACAATATCATTTGTGTTTCATGACCTTTCACATTCTCCAGCCACTTATTTAACAAACCTTGTTGGTGGTTTAAAATGTTAGTTTTTTTAATGTCAGTTAACAAAACTAACAAATGACACCTTTATTAAATATCAAGCATTTTTTGCTTTGTGGGTGCTACCCTCAATCCCCCAGCCGAGGGTGTTGCCCTCAGTAACCCTCACCGGGGGTGTTGTCCCCAGACCCCCTAGACCCTGCAGGAGGGGCTCTGCCCCCTGCACTCCCCCGTTAATTAATTTGGGGTCAAAAAGTGACTGTCAAAGTCACCAAAATTTAGCTTGCTACATGTAACTATAGCCTTGCATCATGATCAATCGCCACATACTAACAATCTCCCACTTGGAGACTGATCCTGGAGCAACACTGTTGCACTTGTAGCTCCCACTGGATGAAGTGCCTAGACTTGGCTGGTTTCTCATTTCCATCATTATCATTCATGAAGGCCAACAAAATCTGATGGGGAAATTAGTTTCTTCCATGTGACTGCCTTTGTGAACATATCTATAGGATTTTCACTTGTATGGATCTTCTCTAGCTTCATTGTCCATCCTCCAAAACTGACTGGAGGAAGTGGTACCTACGTTGAATGTGCTTTGTTTTTGGATGAAGGGTTAAATTCTTTGCAATATGAATGACACTCTGGCTATTAGTGTACAATGGGCTATCTTCCCGCTACTTGCCCAATTCCTCTAGAAAATGTTGTAACCAATTCATCTCCTTGCTAGCTTCGGTAGCAACTACCTACTCAGCTTCAGTGGTTGAGAGTGCAACAACCTTTTGTAGTCTTGAAATCCAACTGATTACTGTTCCTCCTACAGTAAAAACATACCCTGTAGTACTTCTCATGTTGTCTATATCACCCATTGGATCAGAGTCAACATAACCTCTTAGAGTAGTGTTTGATCCTCTCAAACATAGTGTCTTTGTAGTTGTACCTCTAAAACACCTGAGAATCCATTTTACAACATTCCAATGTTCCATTCTTGGATTTCTCATATACATGCTCACAACTCCAACTACAAGTGCAATATCTAGCCTCGTGCATACCATCGCATCCAATCGCTAATGAATATGGAATCTTAGATATTTTGTCTACATCCTCCTATGTCTTTGGACACATCTCCTTAGTCAATTTAAAATGACTAGGTGTTAGTGAACATATTTTGTCACCACTTGTTTAATATAGACTCACCCAATTTAGCAGCAACAAACTCCACCAACAGTTGGACAATTTTTATAAATTGCCCTTTGAATGTTTAAGAAGGTACATCTCCCTTTGTATGATAAATTTAACAATTTTTTAGTGCACTTTTAACCTGAAAGCGAGAAAGGTAATTTTCCACAAATATGAAATTCAATCAAAACAACAAAACACAATGTATTGCAGGCGAGAATCTTATTCACAATAATAAGTTATTATGATCTTCTTCTAGACACATGAATGGAAAAGAGTCAATGAAATAGTTGTTATCCTATTTTGCCTTATGGCCAAATAGCTCGAGGACCCATGAGATCCAATTTTTTTCCCCTTTAGAAATGCAAGAGAAAACCACCCAAAATGGCTAAGTCCCAAAAATCCTAAGTTTTCCTTGTGTTTTTTTTTTGTGTTTTTAGAGTTTCAGAGTTCGGGGTTATCCCCTTCGTCATGCCATCCTAATCGGCTCCAAGCTCTGCTTTGTCCCTTTGTAAATTCTGCTAAGTGTAAAACCCCAAACTCGATGACTGACCTTCTGTCTTCTTCATAAAAGGTGTAAGGTGGAAGGCTCGATGATTGACTCCCAACGGGACGCGTGGCACTCACAAAAACTCTAAGGCATTATGCCATTCCACCGAGCCTTTTGGTGGACCCACAACGGGCTTGCGAAATCGCGGGAAGAAGACACATGGTGCAATCTGTGTCTTTTCTGCCATTTTGTGAGCCTTCATCTGTTGCTTTATCTCATGATCGTGGGACCGCGGGAGGCCACCACATGGACAAAGGATAGACGTCAAGGAGGATGGCTCAGGGTCTGAGTTCCGCTTCTTTTCCTTCAAATATTTCTAAGTGTTTCGAGGAGTTGGACTTCGGATTTCTCTTCTTCCCTCTTCCTTTCTTTTGGAAGGAGGAAGGCCGAAGGTCCGAACCCCAAACTCTGTTGAACCTTTGTAAAAGTGGCTAAGTCTTCAAACTTGCGAGGCTCAGACTTTCTCTCTTCTTCTTTCTCTAGGAAGGTGGAAGGATGAAGGCTCATGGCTCGATCTCCGCTGGTTTCGCAATCGGCTAAGGCAAAACAATGTAGGGTAGAAGGAAAGAAGATAAGGGGGCATTCTATCAGCAAGGTTGTTGGTTTGCGAACTTCATAGTTTGTCGATTGACGGTTTTGCCAACAGGCATTTCACTGACCAAATTTAACAAAGGAAAGCGAGGAAAGCTTCATCAAGTGAAAAATCAGCTAAGGCACAGGAGGTTCGCAGAAGGCAAGATTTGCCGATAAGGCGAAAAGCTATGAAGAGCGGCCATTCGGAGAATTGGAGAAAGAGAGAACTTGCCAACAAGTTCATGATTTTTGGATATCATCGATAATGCGATAAAGAAGAGTCAGGACAAAGGCAAAATAGAGGATAGTTCTGAAAGGGGTGAAATTGCCGACAAAGCGAAGAGCAGTGAAGGCTAAATTCGAGAAAATTCAAATTTGCCGATAAGGCAAAATGGCACCAAGAAATAAATTTTAGAAAAGTTAAAGTTTGCTGATAAGGTAAAACATGAGAAAAGCTAGTGGCCAAGTTTGGTTCGCGGAGATGGAGATTCGCCGACAAGGCGATTAGAAGGCCCAGTTTGTAAAAGTAGAGTTTTGCTGATAAGGCAAAGGCAAGGCCAAATATGGTTCACAATAGTAAGGTTTCGCCGATAAGGCAAAATAGAGAGCTAGAAAAAGGGAAAATCAATTAAGTGTAATCTTTAGAATATTTAAATAAATTTAAATATTTTAAAGTGTTATAAAAGCTTGTTCAGTCCCTAAAATCACGCCATTTTCTCAAGATGAAGGTACCCAGCATTAAATTTCACTGGCCAAAGTCAATTACAGGCAGCTGAAACAGTGAAAATCTTCAATGCTCCTATACAAATGAGAAACAAAATGGATTTTGTAGGTATGAAGAAGGAATTCAAACCTTCCTTCTTCAATGTGCCTGGCACCCATGCGTGTAGGCAGTCTCCCTTTGCCATTTTCAGGACCGTCAGAAGCATGGCCACCGTCCCTTTTGTAGATCTTCTGGCTGTGTTTCTAAGCAAAAAATTAAATGCAACGTGGGCACTTGGGCAGTGTCAGTTGACCAATTTTTAGTGCCCAATGTTACAGATGGATGGAATGCTATATATACATATAAGACATATGTAAAAAAGGTTGTTGTTGTTAGCTGCTCTTCTGGGTTATTATGCTGGGCAGATTATTTGTTATTTTCAGACCTTGTAATGCACCTATAGAACCAACTGGATGTGATACATTGTGCTATTTTTTTGAGCCTTTATTTTCTCTAGTTGATTATTCACCAATGAATGTAGATGGTTATCCTGTGTCTACTCTTTTGTAACATATTATCTTCCCTTTGCAATATAATCATTGATATTTTGCCTCTCTTATGCTTTTTCTCTGTGTTTATTTGAAGCTTGTGACTCATTCTATGAATAAAATGGTCCCTTCATTAGTTACAATCTTCTATTCGAGCCTCTGTCAAAGCTATAAGTCTATGTGAGTTATTTCAGTATTTGAGATCATTATTGTGTTATGTCAGTCCCAACTAACATATTAAAATCTGGTGCATCACCTCGCCCTTTTATTTCAGTATTTTCTTCTCCCTTTTCCCTGTGAGTGTAGCATTAGATTTAGTTTCATTCTTTGAGCCTTAAGCTTAGAAAGAGGAACTAGCCTTGTTTGGAGGTTTGATCTCATTTGCAAGGTCCCACACCTTAAGATTAGTCCCATTGTGTCATTGGAATGCTTGGACAGGCTCCAAGTAGGGTGCAATTTCACATGACAATAGTTTTTGGCATGCCCGATGGGACTCTCTGCTCTGAGTAAGAGCTCGACTGAGGAATTTCAATGCTATTCTTAGTTCATTTTCTATTGTGGAAGCATTCAACAAGCACTTGGCGACTCTACTGGTCCAGTGTTCATAATCAACTCCACGTTTCATGCCTGGAGTGCAAATCCAATCTTCTTCTAGAGGTAATTCTCAATTCATTGAGCTATCATTTACTGAGTCAAGAAGAAGAAGCAAACTGTCCAGGTCCCCAATGAGGGAGAGTAGAAGTGTAGTTCCATGTCCTTCAAGATCCCAATCTACCCCCCTCCATCTAGATTCCAAGTTAGATTTCAGTATTCAAGAAGGACCATGCGCTTACCCAAAATTAATTTGAATATCCATAATATGGTAAGGAACCTTCCTTTTGTAGCATTCAATGGGGGTAGCCCTCTGGACCTAGCCCAGTATGATGATATCCTTACCTCAGCCTTAAAGGCTATACCATTCTTTACCAGTGAAAATTCCACCACCCCTGTTGAGTACATTCAGGATATTGCCAGCGTCTGCTCTGTCCACAATGTCATTGCAGATAATGAGGCTGTGAGGCTGTTGGCTTCTTCATTCAAAGGGAAAGCCCTTTAATTGTACAGAGGTCTCGCATCGAATTCTATCCACAATTGGGATGATTTGGGCACTAGACTATGCCAACACTTTGAAGAATAGAGTGACCACCTGTCACTGATGAAGCAGCTAGCTACAATCAAGAGAGCCCCCCATGAATACATGGTAGACTTCAACTATAGATTCCAAAAGACATGGGATAGGATTCCATTATCGGTGAAGCCTTCCCCAAACACTGCATTCATTTATTGTTTGAGGTCTTTGAATTCTAACATTATTGTCATGATTCAATCTATGGGAGGGACTATGCTACTAGATGCATATGACATAGCTATAAGGGCAGAAAACTACCTAATTCAGGGTGGGAAGATTGCTCCAAGGCCACCAATGCCTTTATTTCCAGAGGCTCCATTTATTCACCCTACCGTGGCTCTAATTCCTACAACAGTCACCCCTGCAGCTTCTTCAATGGCACCCTCAAATGAATTTCATGAGGTTAAGACTCTGCTGCAAAGATTTAGCAATGAGTTGGTGGCACTAAAAAGGTAGCAAGCACAACCCAGTAGGCCATATCAAGCATTCAATCAAAATTTTCATCAAAGTAGACCACCATATCAAGGTAATATGCATAGGTCAAATCAACCCAGTTATATTAGATCATTGAATGCTGTACATCCTAATGCTGCTAGCACATCTGGGCCTTTGGTGCCCATTTAGAACAATTTGGCTTAGGATAACGATTAGTGTTACCCATGCAATCAACCACATGATCAAAACTCATGTCAAAGTGGACAATTCAGTCAAGCTTTGACAGTGAAAAACCAATCAGTTCCTTCAGGGTAGAAAGTTAGCTATAGTCAAGAAATGGTGGGAGGGCAAGAACAAATGCAAAATAATTCCACTTTGATGAATTGGACACATAATGATTTCTATGGTGTCAATCAGAGCACATGCCCAATAGCTTTCAATACAAGATTCAAGAGGAGGGTGATTAAGGATATAACTATTCCTACAACTACTCACATCCCCACTCCTCGTGCATCCACATCCCATACACCTTCAATGAGAGCAACAAGAGTCACGACAACAAAGGTGCCTCTGGAAAATGCAGTGAAGGAGGATGTTGTAGGGACACCTTCGACACAGGTAGATCTTTCTGCTAGGTGGGTGAATTCAATGCCAACACAACAACTACACGTCGACCAAAAAGCAAAAGCTAACTCTGTTGTTGCCAAAGTATCCCAGAAGGGCAGTCAAGTCCCCTTCAACATAGTTGATCAGATGAAGAAGACCAACATAGGTGTCACTATGTGGGATACTCTGTTGATCCCAGCTCAAAGAGATTTGTTGAAGGAAGCTTTGATAGGCTTCAAAGAGCAAGCCGTAGAGGTGACAAAAGAAAAGGCTACCGTCCTAGCAAGCCTATGCCTTCCAAAAGAGGAGGCAAGCACAAGCAAAATTAGTAAGCCCCCTCCATTTTATGTATCCCTAATTATCGGTGATAAACTATTACATAATTGCATGATAGACTCTGGGGCGAGTACCTCTGTTATGCCAAAAAATATAGTTTATAAGTTAGGCACTTAATATGAGCCTGTGAATAAGGGGGTAATGCAATTAGATGGCACTGTTGTTAAGACAGTAGGTGTTGTTAAAGATGTAAATCTCACCCTACATTCATGTTCTGGCTGATCTATTTCAAAAGACATCTCAGTCATTGACCTCCCTGCATACTTTGGTATATGCCTATCTAGAGATTTCATTGCTAAAATAGGTGGGTACCTATCTTCTGATTGGTCCCACACGTTATTTAGAACAATATATGGCACTAAGGTGACCATCAAGGCTGATCCTATTGTTAATGACCACATAGAGCCCTATTCTCCCAATCTCACCAATATGAACTACACAATTCATGAGCTAGAAGAGGATGACAACAGTAGGCATGAGGTTGCCACACCTGTGGAAGAGATCCTTGATATATTGCTTGATGAGTGGGCAAATTGTTTTTAGTTTGACACTCCTGATCATATAGACAAAATAGGGCTTGGTACTTACTATATCCATGAGGAGGACACCATCGTCCCTAATATTGATAAGGCAGCAGCAGATCCAAGTGGGGTATGATAGATGTATTTTGATGGCTCCAGAAGTAAAAATGGAGTAGGTGCTGGGGTTGTGTTAATTTCGCCCCAGAAAGAGAGTTATTTCTTTGCTTTCAGACTACAATTCAATTGTACCAATAATGTGGTTGAGTATGAAGCCTTAATTCAAGGTATACAACTGGCACAGAAGAGAGGAATACAAAATTTACAAGCATTTGGTGACAACGAGCTTGTTGTCCACCAAATCTGATCACAAAGTGCTTCAAAGAATGACTTGCTCAAGTCATATAAACACAGAGTTTGTGACCTGATTGAGGACTTTGATGCCATCAATACCCAGGCAATACCTAGACAAAGAAACAAGAATGCTGATAGACTAGCTATAGTTGGTGCTCAATTTGACATTCCCATAATGTCAAACAAAATTCAGATCAACATGTAAAGATTTTTGTCAGACCTACTGTGCCTGACAACATGATAAACTGGCAAGTATTTGACAGTGACTAGCAGATTGTAATTTCTTGCAAGATAAGGCAGAGTTTACTGCTAATAATCAGTCAGTATTGCAAGAGCAATATGGTGACCAGGTGATCCAGCTAAAGACTAATAAGTTGCCCAGAGGACTGATCACTTTAGAGAGCATATTTGGTGCAGATGATCAACCTAAGAAAGAGAAAATGAACATGACAATCAAGAAAGAAGACTATGAAGAGGTGGAGATTGCATAGGGAAAATTTCTAAAACATGGCTAGGTATGTGATCAAGTTGAGAGGCAAGGTTTTATTGAACTTTGTAATGAATTTGATGATTTAATTGCTTGGGATTATAGGGATTTGAAATGCTTTGATCCTAGTTTAATCCAACATACCATTGATTTAGACCCCAATGCAAAACCTGTCCACCAAAAACAAAGGCCAGTGAACCTCAAAATTGAGCCATTAATGAGAAAAGAGTTATCCAAACTCATAGAGGCTAAAATCATTTATCCCATTAAGCATTCCTCTTAGGTAGCTAACCTTGTTCTAGTTAGAATGAAGAATGGGGAAATCAAATTGTGTGTGGACTTTAGAGACCTGAATAAGGCCTCCCTTAGAGACCACTATCCACTTCCTTCCATGGAGCAAATTCTCCAAACAGTAGTAGGAGCTGAAAGATTCTCACTCCTCGATGGCTACTCAAGCTATAACTAGATTCTTGTAAAAGAATCAGATCAGTACAAAACAACTTTGACCACCAAGCGGGGTACTTTGGCTTATCAGAAAATGCCATTTGGGTTGACTAATGTTGGGGCAACCTTCCAAAGAGCAATGGATTTGGCCTTTAAAGGTCTGATCAATGATATTATTTTAGTCTTGATGATTTGACTGTGTATTCTAAGAATGCAGCTGACCACTTGGGTCATTTGAGAAAAGTCAAGTTGAAAGATGCAGGGAATACATCATATCATTAAATCCAAAAAAATGTGTATTTGTTGTCCCAGAAGGCAGAATGATGGGGCATATAGTCTCAAAAGAGGGAATGACCATTGATTCAGAAAGAACAAGTGCCATTCTATCTCTTCCCCTTCCCAGTCACAAAAAGGGCCTACAAAGTTTTCTAGGAAAGATTAATTTTGTGAGGAGATTCATTCCCAATTTTGCTTCAATAGCAAAGCCCCTCATAGTCGTGCTCAATAAAAATGTTGCCTTCACATAGTCAAAAGAACGCAGGGACAATTTTGAAGCTGTCAAGAAGGCCATTGCATAGGCTCACATGCTGATAAACCTTAATTATGAGAAGGATTTTATCCTTTATGCCTTTGGAGGCAAGGAGGGTATATTAGTAGTTTTAACACAAAAGAATGAAGATAAACTGGAACAACCAATTGCTTTACTCAACTAGTTGCTCAAAGAATATGAGCTAAGATATGATTTTGTTGAAAAATAAGCGTTTGATGTGGTGAAAGCACTCAAAACGTTCAAACATATGCTTTCAAACGACAAAATACAATTGATGGTGAACCACCTCGGCATTAAAGAATTTCTTTTAAGCAAAGATATCAATGAAAAAAGGGTTGGGTGGATCACAAAAGTAATGGAGTATGATGTAAACATCAATATCATGAAGTTGGTATGAGGCAAAGACCTATGCGAACAGATGGCCACAGGTTCTGAGGTCAGAAATGATGCTGTATGTGTCCAAGGGCAGGCACAACCAGCTAATTCCCACACTCCAACTGACTGGTACCATGACATGGTCACATTTCTACAGTTGGGAGATGCCCCTATGGACTAGATCAATAAAAAAGAAGGTATTTCAGATTCTAGTCTATACCCTATGTTCTTTTTAATGGTGTCTTGTTTAGAAAATACATCAATGGAGTTCTTCTTAGATGCATTGCACAAAATCAGACCTCTAAGGTATTAGAAGAATTTCACAATGGTCCTGCTGGTGGCCATTATTCTCCAAGGACAACTGCTGTCAAGATCATGAGGACTAGTTATTATTGGCCAAATTTATTCAGAGACGCCCATAGATGGGTAAGGAGCTGCAAAGAATGTGTATTCTTTGCAGGTAAACAAAGGTTGGCTGCTCTTCCCATTCACCCAATTTAAACCGATCAACCATTTGGCCAATGGGGTTTGGACTGCACTGGGATGATTAATCCACCCTTCAACACTGGCCATAAGTGGATTTTAGCATCCATTGACTATTTCACCAGGTGGACAGAGGTGGTTGCATTGAAGGATGCCATAGAGGCCTCCATTTTAGACTTCCTTGAGGGGATAGTTACCAGGTTTGGTGTTTCATTCACCATTATTTCTGACAATGCCAAGGCCTTTGTAGGCACACAAATTAGTGAATGGCAACTTAACTATGGGATCTACTTGAAAACATCATCCAATTACTACCCCCAAGGAAATGGCTTGGTTGAGTCCACAAATAAGAATTTGATCAGGATCATCAAAAGAACAATGGATGATAATCAAAGAACTTGGCATGCCAAATTGAAGACAACTCTTTTGGCTGATAGAATTACCCCTAAGAGGGCCATTGGCAATTCACCCTTCATGCTAGTATATAGAAAGGAAGCAAGACTTCCACTGTCATTGGACCTGCCTTCCCTTGAACTGGCCCAACAGTTGGAGTTGTTGGAAAATGATGCCATGACAGTCAGGTTTGCTGAGCTGATGGAGCTTGAAGAAAAGAGGGATGTAGCCATGAAGACCCTTGAAGCCCACCAAGATCAGGTCAAAAGGACCTTTGATAGAAAATCAGTGGACAAAGTCTTCTAAGAGGGAGATTTGGTGCTAAAATGGGATGAAGATAGAGCTAAGGCTAGGAGGCATTCCAAATTTGATGCCTTATGGAGTAGATCATCACCAGTTGCAAGCAAGCCAATGCCTTTCAACTCTCTAAATTGATTGGTGAAGCACTTCTGATCCCAGTGAATGGGATTCATCTTAAACCATACTTCTGAGTTTGGTTTTGGGATTCTTGTAAATATTTAGAGTAGGTATGTTTCTATTTTAGGCTTCCCTTCCTCTAAGTGCTTTTGCACAGGAAGCTTTCTCATTAGGAGGTTGTTTGCCTTGTTGTGTGTGTGTGTGTTTTTGGTTTTCTGGAGGCAATTTTTAGTTTTGTTTGGTCATGTTGCTATAGTTCCCCTTTTGACTCTATGTCCAATAAATTGTATAAGGCAGCTAGATCCCTGTGTTTAGCAGGAAAACACCCCTACATAGTTGCTAAAATGTTATCCTATTTTGCCTTCTGGCCAAATAGCCTGAGGGTCCACGAGATCCAAGTGTTTTCCCCTTTAGAAATGCAAGAGAAAACCACCTAAAATGGCTAAGTCCCAAAAATCCTAAGTTTTCCTTGTGTTTTTAGATTTTCAGAGTTCGAGGTTATCCCCTTCGTCATGCCATCCTAATCAGCTCCGAGCTCCGCTTTGTCCCTTTGCAAATTTGGCTAAATGTTTCAGTTTTCGAAGGTCGGGAGTTCTCTCTTTCGCATTCTCTTTTGGAAGGCCGAAGGTTGGAGGTCTACTTGTTGAAGCCCGACAAGTAAATGCTCTATGTATGTTGGAGGTTGGATTTTGGGCTTCTCACCTTCTGTCTTCTTCATAAAAGGCATAAGGTGGAAGGCCCGATGGCCGTCTCTCGACAAGAGGTGTGACACTCACAAAAATTCTAAGGAATTCTGCCATTCCACTGAGCCTTTTGGTGGACCCACAACAGGCTTGCAGAACTTCGGGAAAAAGACATGTGGCACGATCTGTGTCTTTTCCACTATTCTGCGGGCCTTCATCTGTTGCTTTATCTCATGACCGCGAGACCGTGGCCACGTGGACAAAATATAGACATGAAGGAGGATAGCTCAGGGTCCAAGTTTTGCTTTTTTTCCTTCAAATATTTCTAAGTGTTTCGAGGAGTTGGACTTCAGATTTCTCTTCTTCCCTCTTCCTTTCTTTTGGAAGGAGGAAGGCTGAAGGCCCGAACCTTGAACTCAGCTGAACCTTTGTAAAAGCGGCTAAGTATTCAAAATTGTGGGGCTCAAACTTTCTCTCTTCTTCTTTCTCTGGGAAGGCAAAATGATGAAGGCACGTGACCTGCTCTCCACCGGTTTCGCAATCGGCTAAGGCGAAACAATGCAGGGTAGAAGGAAAGAAGATAAGGGCACATTCTATTGGCAAGGTTGTTGGTTCGTGTACTTCATAGTTCGTCGATCGGCGGTTTCACCGACATGCATTTTGCTAACCAAATTTAACAAAGGAAGGTGGGGAAAGCTTCATCGAGTGAAAAATCAGCTAAGGCATGGGAGGTTCGCAGAAGGCAAGATTTGTTGATAAAGCGAAAAGCTATAAGAGCAGCCAATAGGAGAATCAAAGAAAGAGAGAACTTGCCAACAAGTTCATGATTTTTAGATATCACCGATAATGCGATAAGAAGAGCCAGGACAAAGGCAAAATAGAGGATAGTTTTGAAAAGGGCGAAATTACCAACAAATCCAAGAGTGGTGAAGGCTAAGTTCGAGAAAATTTAAATTTACCGATAAGGCAAAATGGCACCAAGAAACAAAGTTTAGAAAAGTTAAAGTTTTTCGATAAGGCAAAATATGAGAAAAGCCAGTGGCCAGGCTTGGTTCGCAAAAATGGAGATTCGCTAACAAGGTGATTAGAAGGCCCAGTTCACAAAAGTAGAGTTTTGTCGATAAGGCAAAGGCAAGGCCAAATATGGTTCACAAAAGGAAGATTTCATCGATAAGGCAAAATAGAGAGCTAGAAAAAGGGAAAATCAATAAAGTGTAATCTTTAGAATATTTAAAGAAATTTAAATATTTTAAAGTGTTGTAAAAGCTTGTTCAGACCCTAAAATCACACCATTTTCTCAGGATGAAGGTACCCAACATTAAATTTTGTAGGCCAAAGTCAATTACAAGCAGCTAAAACAATGAAAATATTCAACGCTCCTATACAAATGAGAAATAAAATGGATTTTCTAGGTACGAAGAAGGACTTCAAACCTTCCTTCTTCAATGTTCCTGGCACCCATGCATACAGGCAATCTCCCTCTGCCATTTTCAGGCTTGTCAGAAGCATGGCCGCCATCCCTTCTGTAGATCTTCTAGCTATGTTTCTGAGTAAAAATTTAAATGCAGTGTGGGCACTTGAGCAGTGTTAGTGGACCAATTTTCAATGTCCAATGCTACAACTGGATGGAATGCTATATATACATGTAAGAAAGATGTAAAAAAAGTTGTTGTTGTTAGCTGTTCTTCTAGGCTATTACGCTGGGCAGATTATTTATTATTTTCAGACCTTGTAATCCATCTACAAAATCAACTGGATGTGATACATTGTTCTCTTTTTCTGAGCCTTTGTTGTCCCTAGTTGATTGTTCACCAATGAATGTAGATGGTTATTCTGTGTCTACTCTTCTGTAACAGATTATCTTCCCTTTGTAATGGCTATTCAGCCTTCATGATCAATACAATCACTAATATTTTACCTCTCTTATGCTTCTTCTCTATGTTTATTTGAAGCTTGTGACTCATTCTATGGATAAATTGATCCCTTCATTAGTTACAATCTTCTATTCAAGATTCTATCAAAGCTATAAGTCTGTGTGAGTTCTTTTAGTGTTTGGGATCATTATTGTGTTATGTTAGTCCCAGCTAACATATTAAAATTTGGTGCATCACCTCCCCCTTTTATTTCAGTATTTTCTTCTCCCTTTTCCCTGTGAGTGTAGCATTAGATTTAGTTTCATTCTCAGAGCCTTAAGCTCAGAAAGAGGAACTGACCTTTGGAGGTCTGATCTCATCTGCAAGGTCCAACACCTTGAGATCAGTCCCATTGTGTCATTGGAATGCTTGGACATGCTCCAAGTAGGGTACAATTTCATGTGACAACAAGAACAACAGTAATCAAACCACCACATTCGCATCAGATTCTAACATAAGAAAGACGACACTCCAATGAAAATATACTTATAAAGGAAGTGGGTTATTAATATCTCATACAGAAATGCAGTTATCATAATTCAATGCACCACACATCCAACATATGAAGAATAAATGGTAAATGCATAGAGAAATGATGGACCCAATATCAACCTTCCTCTTGTATTTATGAAATTAATAACACCACATACACTGTATCAAATATTCCCTTTACTCAAATTAAAATGTCTAGTGATCTATTCATGAAAAGAAATTTCACCAAAAGATCCTTCCTTCTCTTTTACCCATACATTATATAGTAAAAGAGAGGAACCAACATTTACCCGTGTAATTGTCTCATACAAATAACCAAAATAAGATAAAATAAAGTTCATGAAATATTAAACGAGACATAATCTTGAATAATGAAATGAGTCCTGACATAACAAACTATGAGAAACCATAGAGCAGTTATGAAGACAATTCTTTATCTTCCTCATCCATCGTATCAGATTCCATTTGCTCATTTGTGGTATTCTTTCCTGTTTCAGTCCCTGCTTTCTAGGGTGCATCCAACTTGGCTTGGAGAACCTTGAATTTGCTCAAGATTGCGATAACACCTTTAGAATTGGGAATGTTGGTGATCACTAACCTTGTCCTCCACATCTACAATGTACCACTGGACTCTTCATATTTTCTCTAGATTTCTACGACATCTTTCTTGAAATTGAACAAATAAGAGGATACATTACTTAGCCATTCCATGGAATTCCTTGTTGCATTCTCTTTTATGTTCAATTCCTTAGTCAACAAATCTTTAAAAGCCTGTTTAATGACAACCACTTCTAAAATATTGATTCAGTTTCATCATAAAGATCAACTCCCAAGGAGACAAAAGCACTCCTGAGATCAAGAAAATAGGATCTATTATTCTTAACTAGGTTCAAATCACTTATACACTATTTTTCCATGCTCAGCTTCCAATCCACGATGGCTAGCCATTTTACAGATTCATTCTCTTTAGGACTATCAATAACCCTCTTTGCAACTAAGATGCTAGAATCCAACTTAATCATGGTAGTAAGCTCATTCTTGGCTACATTCAGCATGGCTTCATCTTTCTTGATTATCTTCAAGTCATTCAAAAATTTAGTTTATTTATTAGAAATCTTGGAGTACAAAAGAAAAACATCACGAATGAAAAGGAGCCCATCAATTGTTAATTTTTCTACCCAATCTTCCACTGCATTTCCTAGATATTTGTATTTGTTTATCTGATCAAAAACTTTAGTACTCACACCTTTGGGAAAGCCAGTAGTAGCATCCAATGGCTAGGAAGTGGTATCAACAATAGATTTGATATATGATGTTAAGATATTTACCCAATCTTCCAAAACTTCATTCTCCTTTTCTTTCTCTTCTAACCGGGTGGCTAAAATATCTACAGACAACTTGGCATTATGAATATCCCCTTGCACAGAAGGTGGCCCCAAATCTACTATACTAACATGAAAATCATCTACAGATACATCTTTCATTTTCTTATCCACCATAGGCTCAACAATTTCTACATATTGGTGTTTAGAAACTAGATCCACCATGAGCCTAGACATTCTTTTGGCCTTTTTGGGAGTGGACTCCAACTTTAACAACCTGGCCACTGCATCAAATTCTATATCAATTATTCGAGAATATCTCCTTTTGTTCCCAACTTTGTCCTCAACCAAGTAGGGGTGGCAGTTATTGAATGATCACCTGTAGGACCATGAGAAACTTTATCTATTTTAGGACCATTATCTACTCTAGGCTGCTGCTGAGAAGAGATAGGGGTTTGGAGTACTCCATCCAAAGAAATGGGAGGAGGAGTTGCACTTTATTTTGTAGGGGATGTTGCTTCCTCATCTTCCTTAACCTGTAATTTCTATTGTTGCTTTGTTGTTTTATTTGCCTGTGGGTTCAGGCACTTTTTGGTTCTTTGCTTCTTCTTGGGAGTCTGCATATCTTCTCCAACAGGATCTTTTGAATGCATTTCCTATTGAGGTCCATCTACCTCACCTTGCCTTGTAAATGGAGATTGTAAATTGGTATCTTGGATAGTGGCAGGAGTGCTAGGGCTAGCAGTACTTGCAGACACTTGTTGTTCCATGATTTGCCCCTTGTGAGAAGGAGAACCAACACCTTCACTACCCACCTTAGAACTCAACCATAGTTGGCTTCTATGCAATACAAAATAAGACCTAGTCTTAATATCTGTGATTTCATCAACACCCCAATCAACATCAGGTAGGGGTTTAGCATCTTTGACAACAAAAATAGGGTCAACTAGATCAGTGTAATCATCTACCACAAGAGAGAGTTTCCAACCAAGGTGATAAATCCTTATTTGATCCAAGGTCAATCTTGACCAATCTCTTCTTCTCACCTCAAACTCATCCATACAATCAACCCAAAAATCTTCTAAATGAGGTCTATCTTCTCTTAGCATGGGAAAGTAGAGATTTTTCTTCACAAGATCCTTACTATCAAAGAAGCTCCTAGAGCTGAAAGATGAAAAATGAAATTGGGCCAAAAAGCCTATCCACTTTTTTAGCATTTTCTGGTTTTGTACAAGTATAATGAGTCAACTTTAGCGGAAATAGATACCCCTTCTTCTTGGAATCATAATATCTCTTGCCTGCCAAGTATGCCTGTCTACATACCTCCAAGAATATCAAATAGTCAGAAGCATATCTCGGTAATTCTAGAGGAGGGAATTCAAAACCTCCTATCCTGATGTAGGTGAATTTATCAAATTGAATGAAAAAGCTACCAAAACCCATTATCCAATTAACTGCCTCAGTTGAGATCCTAACTTTAGGGTTTTCCCAAATTTTATTTACCATCAACATCATAAAAGCATCATTTACCCTTCTGTATACTTTATTGCCATTCTCCTCTTGCAGCCGAGGGAAATAATCATACACTTGCGTATCTTGAGTCATAGGGCTAGCTACTTCCAAACTTGGCCAGTTTTGTTGTGTGGTAGCCAACAAATAAATCAAATAAGAACACATATGAAACTTCTTATTCTTATGAAAATTGACCAATTGGTCATGCAAGTGACCACTGATTATCTGAGACCAGTCAATGTATTGCTTCCTAGTGAAAATAATAAGAATGAATTGACACATCTAATTTGCAAACTTATCACATTCTTCACTGCCCATCACTCTATGTAGCAGGGTAATCATATCTGAAATATCATCTTTGAAATGGCCTATGACTAGGTTTTTGGGCAACTGAGAGCCACCCTTCTTTTCCTTCTTCAGCCATGTGGTAGCTATAGAATCTTTGCACATCTTCTTCCCGTCTATGTAAAAGTTCCAACCAGTCTCTTGTGTTAAATTGGCATACTCTTCATGTTGTAAGGCAAACCTAGCCTATTGCTAATGGATTTGGCCTTTATCTGCAACACTACCTTACCACTCACTATTCTGATTTCCCTTGCTTTAGCATGGTAATTCTAAATGCAGGCCATAATCAAGTCAGTGCATTTTATTGCCAGAGGAAAACCACTTGCGTGTGTTAGCCCGCTATTTAGGGTCTTCTGGGCAATTGGCGTTTTGGGATCGACATTGATTCTAGCCCAAAATTCACTGAGGTTGACATGCCCCAAGTTGGTGTCTTTCACCCCCGCCAATTCATTCCCAATGATGAAGGAAATAGCCAACCCTTGGTATTTGTATTTCATTTTGACTACTCCGAGTAACTAGTATGTAAGGCTTTTCACTAGGGTCATGCTCGGGAAACTCAGGTCAAGCAAAGGGGAGCTATGATTGACGGTGGAGAAGAATGGGGTTTCACAAGTCATGAACAACAAGGAACACCACAAAACAAACCCCCCACACAACTAGCTAATAATGATTTCTCAATTTGAAAAGAGAAATGGGCCAGAGACTTACCTTGAGTGCGACACCTTATGGGAAGAAAATGACTAGACTGACTACGGTTAGCTCCCAAAAATGCTTTCTCGATAGCGATTGTAAATAATGCTTAAAGAGAAGCTTTACTTTATAAGGTAGCAAGGTGGGGTTAGGGTTGGGACATTAAATGATCCTTACAATAAATGCCACAGACTTGACATACCAAATACTTTACCGAGAATCTCATTCTCCTTTATCAGCAAATTTGGCTGTCGTCTAACCTAGTTATCAACAAACTTCTTATTTGGTGAACCCAACTTCTAACCGCTGCATTCATTCAATCAACAAAAAGTAGTGTTCACAAACCTTATGTGTTCTCGATTATATGTATCTACTGCCTTGTTGGCAATTTCATCAATTCACGAACCAACTTCATAAATTATAACTATGGTAAGTGAAATGTGCTCTCCATGAACTTATTGAGCAAAGTTGTGACCCAGAGACACTTCTTTTATCAGTGGGAGAAGAAGCTTTACAAAAACCAAAGAGTGTCAACTTATCAGCTTATCGAGAAACTAGGGAAAAATAAAAATCAGGAACTAAAACTTATTTCATAAAAGAGAGAAAACTGATAAAGAGGACTCAACAAGACTAAGGACCATAGTCGAGTTATCGGGGAATCAGCTAATCAGAAAAAGGCACAACTCACGAACTAAGGATAAACGTTCATGAAAATGAAAGATAGCCGACGAAATAAAAAGTGACAAACTTCCTAATGAACAATTGTTGGGAAACTTGTGAGTTCGCAAACTTAGAGTTTTGCTTATATGGTTCATGAACTTGATATTTCCACAATAGGTTCGCCGATAGAGAAATTTTTTGACAAAGCAAAGGATGAGCTAAGTTCATAAATTCTTAAAATTGCCGACAAGGGATTTTAAGAAATGAAGCCTCAAACTTTAAGTTCAAGAAAGTAAGAATTTGCTGATAGAAGAAGAAAATGAGACTAAGACTTTAGAACACGACAAAAGGACAAGGAGAAAATTACAATGGACCAAATTTTCAAATTTAGGGAAACACTAGGCAAATGTGTACTAACTACTTTTGCATTCTGCATGTTAAATATTTTCAACACCTTCTCTATATACTCACTTTGAGACAAACAAATTTCTAGTTTTCCTATCCCGTGAGATCCTCATACCAAGAATTTGTTTGGCTACATCCAAATCCTTCATAGCAAATGTCTTTGCTAATTTCTACTTAAGCTCATTTATATGCTGTTAGACTTAGGGCACACAACTGAGAGGGGGGGGGGTGAATCCATTGTGTAAAACTTTCTCCAATTTACACACTTAAATCTTCTTAGTGATTAGAAGTATATTAAACATGAAACATAATGCATTCAAATCAAAAGCAGAAACTCATCAACACATAAGACACCAAGATTTTGACGTGGAAAACCCAGTTAAGGGAAAAACCATGGGGTGATTAACCCAAGAATGTATTGTCTGCTAGAAGAATAGAAAGAACAAAATGGCACATGCCAATTAGGGCTCACTGCCTGAGCACACTGCTCACAAGAGGCTCACTGCCTACAAGAGACACACTGTCTACAAAGAAATAAGTATCACATACATGAACTGGAGAATAGCATCTTCACCATGCTTGAATTAGTTCCATTTAGCTCAATACTCCTGCTCTGCCTTTCACTTTGCTCTTCGCTACCACACTCTCATCTCCACAAGACACACTCTGAAATGACTTCACAATCCCTTATTTATACACAACATCGACTTAGGAACAATCATCTAAGTTGACAAACACCTACAAGAACATCCACAAGACGTGTAATACATCTGGTCGGCCAGTCTCAGGAAGAACACCAACATCCGGTGGTTATTCTTCAAATACAAACTTTAACTCCAATGCGGACCACCAACATGAACTGGAAACGATCCACAGATCACCAGAAGCTTTCCTGAATCACCAAGAACATCCGCACTTCATCTGCTTACTAGAATCCTTCTCTCCTTCATCTGGAACCTCAAGAACACAATCTATCCTCACTGTCACAAAGGAATAGGTTCTTCTGGACCTTCAAACCACGAACCAATTGACTTGACACTTTACAAGGATGTTCTCAACACTTCCTCAAATCTGCAAAATGGGATAATGCATTTCCGGATCTCACAGGACCTATCTGTGTCACTCTGTCACTTCTGAACACCTGCCAGAACCGGTTCTACTTGAGCAACCATAACTTCTTCAGATCTTCATGCGAACCTCTGAAAACTTGATTGGAGCATCTCAAGACTTGTATCTACAAACCCTTTAAACCGTATCCTCTGATCCTCAACCTATCTTGGACTTTTACCTTGTTGTCATCACTGTTCTTCACTGTTCCTAATTGAGACTAATTTTCTCAATATCCTCAGCACACAGCTCATCCAATCCTTCTCATTAATGCAACATGAGTATGTTGACATCAATGACAACACTGGTTAGACCCATACTTGCAACAATCTCCCCCTTTGTCATTGATGGAAACATATGATGTGAAAAACCATCAAGACAAGAACTTCTCCTTACTGTCACAACTCCCCCTATCAACAACAACTATTCACATGTCTTCTCTTCCTTTACTACTCCCCCTTTGATCATCAACCACTTGTTTTTCACATGTCTTCTCTCCTCCTTTGACATCAATGGCAAATAGCTCATACTTGCAACTCCAATACTTCAGAATCATACCTGCTGCTCCCCCTGAGTAGTAGCTCCCCATCATCAATCTGGATCACAAGATATGACTATGATATCCACCAGACTGATGCACATAAATGCATCCTAGTTCATCACCGGAGGGGCAATAACCCCTAACTTCTCCCTGAGATACTCAAAAGAGTCCTTGGGAAGAGGTTTAGCAAAGATATCTGCAATCTGATCCTTGGAGGGCACAAACTCCAGTTTGACTTCATCCTTGTTCACTTGCTCTCTCAGAAAGTGAAACTTGATAGATATATGCTTAGTTTTAGAATGCAACACCGGATTCTTAGAAATATTTATTGCACTTGAATTATCGCAGAAGATTGTGATAGGCTCCTTATACTCTACTTTAATATCTCTTAGCATCTACTTCATCCACAAAACTTGAGTGCAACTACTTGCTACTACTATGTATTTTGCTTCAGTTGTAGACAGGGATATTGCCTCTTGTTTCTTACTTAGCCAAGAAACCAATCTCTTCCCCACAAAGAAAGCTCCACCACTGGTACTCTTCCTGTCATCCACATCTCCTGCCCAATCAGCATCTGTATATGCATGAAGAGAGAAATCATGATCTCTAGGATACCACAGACCATACTCAACCGTCCCTTTTAGATATCTAAAGATCCTTTTGATTGCCATGACATGAGATTCTCTAGGATCAGCCTGGAATCTCGCAACAAGACCAACAACCTGCATTATATCTGGTCTAGTTTGAGTGAGATACAACAATCGTCCAATCATTGATCTGTACTTTGTCTGGTCTACCTTAGGAGAGTCATCATCTTTACTCAACTTACATCCGGTTGCCATGGGAGTATTCATTGGCTTTGAATCTTCCATTCCAAATTTCCTCAACAATTCTTTCACATATTTGGTCTGAGAAATAAAGATTCCTTTATTTGTTTGAGTAATTTGCAGACCCAAGAAGAAATTCATTTCACCAAGCATTGACATCTCAAACTCAATTTTCATTTGATTTGCAAAAGTTTTACACATACTGTCTCTTCCTCCAAAGATGATATCATCAACAAATACTTCAACAATCAAGATGTTTTTATGATCAATTTTGAAATATAAGTTACTATTAGCAGTACCTTTGTTGAAACCAATCTTCAAAAGATGTTTGTCCAATCTTTCATACCAGGCTCTTAGGGCTTGCTTTAGTCCATACAGTGCCTTCTTCAACTTGCAGACCATATCAGCATGCTCAGATAATTGAAATCCATCCGGTTGTTCAATGTACACTTCTTCTTCTAAGTCCTCGTTCAAGAAAGTAGACTTGACATCCATCTGATACACCTTGAAATCCTTGAAGGCAGCAAATGCAAGAAATAATCTGACTACTTCAATTCTTGCCACCGGAGCAAAAGTTTCTTCAAAATCAATTCCTTCTATTTGAGAGTAGCCCTTGTAGACCAATCTGGCTTTATTTCTGATTACTTCACCAACTTCATTTAGTTTGTTCTGGAAGACCCATTTGGTTCCAATCACATTCTTGTTTCTAGGTCTGGGAACAAGATCCCAAGTGCGATTTTTCTCAATTTGCATCAACTCTTCCTCCATTGCTTTGGTCCAGTTTTCATCATTGCAGGCTTCATTTATTATCTTAGGTTCAATCTTTGAAATCAGACAATATTCATCTGAATTTTGAGCAATTTTCCTTCTAGTTTGCACACCTTTGCTTTTGTCACCTATGATCTGATCTTCAGAGTGGTTCAGTCTTACATACCTTGGAACTTTGGGAGTTTCTTGCACTTCTGCTTCTTGATTAGGCTCATTCAGACCTATCTCTTCTTCCTGATTTACCGGATCAGTTTGAATCTGACTTTCAGAAGAGGATTGAACTCCTTGAACCATAACACCATTTTGATCGTCTTCATCATATTCATAAAACCTTTTGGGTTTCTCTATTCCCTCATCAACCTTCACATTTGTACTTTCTATCATCTTTCTCAGTCTCTTGTTATAACACCGGTATGTTTTGCTTTGAGTAGAGTAACCCAAGAATATTCCTTCATCACTTCTAGCATCAAACTTGCCTAGATCTTCATCTCTTTTGATGTAACATTTGCTACCAAAGACTCTGAAATATCTTACAGTAGGAGTAATGCCAAACCAGAGTTCATAAGGGGTCTTACTAGTATTGCTTCTGATTTGAACTCGATTGAGAGTATAGACTGTAGTGCTGACAGCTTCTCTCCAATAGATCTGAAGAATATTTGCTTCCATCATCATGGTCCTAGATGCTTCCAGGATGGTCCGGTTCTTTCTCTCCACTACTCCATTCTGCTGTGGAGTCCTAGGAGCAGACAACTGTCTCTTAATTTCATGTTTCTCATAGAACTCTATAAACTCACAGAATGTGAATTCTCCACCTCTATCAGACCTCAGACATTTCAACTTTAATCCTGTTTCATTCTCTACCATAGCCTTGAATATTTTGAATTTTTCAAGAGCTTCTGATTTCTCCTTTAGAAAGGTTACCCACATCATCCGGGAATAGTCATCAATTAATAGCATGAAGTATCTATCACCTTGAATACTCCTGGTTCTTGCTGGACCACAAAGATCAGTGTGAACTAAGTCCAATAATCCGGTAGAAGACAGTTCCTTTCTTTTGAATGCGACTCTGCTCAGCTTACCCAACTGCCATTCCTTGCACAAGCTGTTAGTAGGTTTCACCAATTTTGGAAGATCTCTTACAGCCTGAGTATTGCTTATCTTGATGATATTATCAAAATTCACATGACACATCCTTCTATGCCATAACCAACTCTGATCAACTTGAACAAATAAGCAACTTTTACTAGTAGCAACCACATGGAAGATATTACCTTTAGTTTGAGTACCAGATGCAATCTCTGTTCTAGAACTTTCAAAGATTTTGCATTTTCCATCCTTGAATCGGAGATCATAGCCTTTGTCCACCAACTGTCCAACACTGAGAAGATTGTGCTTCAAACCTTCAACATACAGTACATTACCAGTTTTGTTTCTTCCATCAAAAGAAATAGTTCCTCTTCCTCTGATTCTACCAGCAGAATTGTCACCAAACTTTACCACTCCTTCATACCTTTCCAAATCTACAAACTTATTTTTGTCACCTGTCATATGGTGAGAGCATCCACTATCAATGATCCAATCATCCTTCTCTTCAATTTGGGCAGCCAGAGCTCTTTCCATAGTCTTAAGATTGACAGATACAGAGGACATTGGATCTTCTTCCTTGATGGCAATGAACACCCATTCATTTCCAGATTTGTTTCCTATATCTAATTCATCATTTGTTACTCCTTCATTATCATCATCTTTATGTACATAGTAACAGTTCTTTTGGAACGTTGGCTTGTTAGGATTTTGCCTTGAAAATCTTTCCGGATACCTTGAGGCAAAATGACCAATCTTATTGCAATTAAAACACTTAAAAGGTAATTTTCCTTCATACTTACCGGATCCTCTTGGAAGCCTCTTTGCAATAAGGGCTTCAAGTTGAGCAGTTTCTACTTCTTCTTCTTCCAGATCTTTTCTTGCTTTTTCATACCATGACAATTTCCTTGAAGAATTCTCTCCTGGATCAAGCCTTTGTTTACCTTTAACAGAGGCACTGGCTTTGAATGTAGATTCAGTCTTGGGGGGGTTGTCTCCAAACTCTGTCATTTCAAATACAGCCAATTTCCCAGCCAATTGATCTCTTGTGACAGTTGTATGGGCTCTGAATTCTTCAATGGCAGCAACCTTGATTTTGTAAGAAGCAGGGAGGGATCTAAGAATTTTACCAATAATCTCATTTTCATCCAAGACTCCACCAACATTTCTAATTCCACAAACCAGCTCATTCACTCTTGGCATAAAAGTGGTAATATTTTCATCATCTCTCATCTTCCATTTTTCAAATTTTCCCTTTTAGACTTTATAACCTTGCACATTTAACATACTGGTCTCCTTCATGCAAAAGTTCCAGTTTATTCCAAATCTCAAAGGCAGTTGGTAGGTCAATAACATTTGAGAGCTCTGAGTCAGATAATGCGCTTAGAAGAGCCTCTTTGGTCCGCAGATTGTTTTCAGCATCTGTGATTTCATTTAGGGTTGTTGGACCACCCTGTGGAGGTACATATGCTTTTGTAACCATGGACCAGTATGCCATTCCCATACACTGCAAGTGACATTTCATGTGACCTTTCCAAAGAGCAAAGTTGGTTCCATCAAACTTCGGACTATCCTTGTAAGACAACATCCTGGATCTCCTCAAGCGGTTAAGCTCCTTTTAGAGGAACTTGGCTCTGATACCAATTGTTAGACTTAGGGCACACAACTGAGAGGGGGGGTGAATCAGTTGTGCAAAACTTTCTCCAATTTACACACTTAAATCTTCTTGGTGATTAGCAGTATATTAAACATGAAACACAATGCATTCAAATCAAAAGCAGAAACTCATCAACACATAAGACACCAAGATTTTGACGTGGAAAACCCGGTTAAGGGAAAAACCACGGGGTGATTAACCCAAGAATGTATTCTCTATTAGAAGAATAGAAAGAACAAAATGGCACATGCCAATTAGGGCTCGTTGCCTGAGCACACTGTTCATAAGAGGCTCACTGCCTACAAGAGACACACTGTCTACAAAGAAATAAGTATCACATACATGAACTGGAGAATAGCATCTTCACCATGCTTGAATCAAATCCATTAAACTCAATACTCCTGCTCTGCCTTTCGCTCTGCTCTTCGCTACCACACTCTCATCTCCACAAGACACACTCTGAAATGACTTCACAATCCCTTATTTATACACGACATCGACTTAGGAACAATCATCTAAGTCGGCAAACACCTACAAGAACATCCACAAGACGTGTAATACATCTGGTCGGCCAGTCTCAGGAAGAACACCAACATCTGGTGGTTATTCTTCAAATACAAACTTTAACTTCAATGCGGACCACCAACATGAACTAGAAACAATCCACAGATCACCACAAGCTTTCCTGAATCACCAAGAACATCCGCACTTCATCTGCTTACTGGAATCCTTCTCTCCTTCATCCGGAACCTCAAGAACACAGTCTGTCCTCATTGTCACAAAGGAATAGGTTCTTCTGGACCTTCAAACCATGAACCAATCGACTTGACACTTTACAAGGATGTTCTCAACACTTCCTCAAATCTGTAAAATGGGATAATGCATTTCTGGATCTCACCGGACCTATCTGTGTCACTCTGTCACCTCTGAACACCTGTCGGAACCGGTTCTACTTGAGCAACCATAACTTCTTCAGATCTTCATACGGACCTCTGAAAACTTGACTGGAGCATCTCAAAACTTATATCTACAAACCCTTTAAACCGCATCCTCTGATCCTCAACCTATCTTGGACTTTTACCTTGTTGTCATCATTGTTCTTCACTGTTCCTGATTAAGACTTATTTTTTCAATATCCTTAGCACACAACTCATCAAATCCTTCTCATTAATGCAACATGAGTATGTTGACATCAATGACAACACTGGTTAGACCCATACTTGCAACATATGCTGCATGTTAGACTCGGCAAAAAACATGTCATCAACATAGACTAACATGATAATATAGCTACCATTATCCAATCTTTTAAAATAAACACATTAATCAAAATGACATCTGCTATAACCTTGTTCAAGCATAAACTTGTCAAATTTTAAATACCATTGACGGGGTGCTTGCTTCAGGCCATATAGACTCTTCTTTAACCTACACACTAAGTCCTCCTTACATTTGACCTCATATCCATGTGGTTGTTGCATGTATATTTCCTCCTCCATATACCCATGGAGAAAAGCTATTTTTACATCTAGTTGTTCAAGATGAAGGTCTTCTACATCCACAAGGCTTAGAATAGTTCTAATTGAAGTCATTTTACAACGAGAGAAAATATTTCATCAAAGTCTATACCTTTTTTTCTGTGCAAAACCTTTTACCACGAGTTTGACCTTATATCTTTTCTTGCCTCCATCTTCTTCCTTCAGCCTGTAAACCCATTTATTTGGCAATGCTCTTTTACATGTAGGCAATTGGACTAAGTTCGAAGTCTAATTCTACAACAAGAAATCCATTTCCTCTTTCATGCCTTGCTCCCACTGTTCTTTGGCATCTACCTGCATTGCTTCTTCATATCCTTTTGGTTCACCAAAATCAGTTAGTAATATAGAATATAATGAAGGAGAAAATCTTTCGGGAGGTCTACTTATCCGGGTAGATTGTCTAACACTTGCAGGAGTCTATGAGATATCTTGTTGTTGTTGAGAATTAGGTATCGATGGAATTTTATTTTCTGGAATTTAATCCAGCACCACATATTCTCTTTTTTCCTATTCATGCTTCTTTTCCTACAACTGATCTTTATACATAACCTTCTCATTGAATATAACATCTCTGCTCCTAATAATTTTCTAATTTTCATAATTCGATAACTGATAACCAAAGTCATCTACTTCATATCTAGTAAAGGTACATTTTTTAGATTTTGCCTCAAGCTTGGTTCTATTTTCGATATCAACATGGACAAAAGCTTCACACCCAAAATTTTTCAAAAAATAATAGTTTACCTTTTTACTTGTCCATTCCTCCTCTAGAATACCATCATCCAAAGGATTTGAAGGTCATCTGTTAATTAAATAAACAACTGTATGTACAACATCTACCCATAAATGTAAGGGTAGTCCAACATGCAACCTCATGCTTCTTGTACGCTCCATGATTGTCCTATTCATTCTCCTGGACACACCATTTTCTTGTGGAGTTCCTGGAATTGTCTTCTGCCTACGGATTCCATTGTATGAACAATAGTTTTAAAATTCTCTGCTACAATACTTGCCTCCATTATTTGATCTGAGACACTTCAACTTTTTGCCTATCTCATTCTCAACCAAAGTTTTCAATTTCTTAAAAGTTTCAAATACATATGATTCTCTTTTTAGGAAATACGCCCATGTTTTCCTAGTTGCATCATCAATAAAAGTAACATAATAATAAGAGCCACCAAGAGATGATACCTAAGCTGGTCCCCATACGTCTGAATGCACAAGCCCTAATTTCTCACTCTTCTTTTGTTTCCCAACTTTGAGAAATCTGACTCTCTTCTATTTCCCACAATCACAATTTTTGCAGAAATCCAAGTCAATTTGCTTAAGTCTTGGCAACAAATTTCTAGAGTGGAGAATCTTCATCCCCTTCTCACTCATGTGCCCAAGTCTACGGTGCCACAATGTTGCATCTATTCCTTTAGCAACTACTATAAGTGTCTTTGCAACAACTGTTCTTGCTGTAGCTATTCCTCTAATAGTTGTTTCTGTAGCAACTAAGGTAGATGAATAAGTATTACTGGTACACAAATACAATGTGCCTACCTTTTCACCTTTAGCTACTACTAATGCACTTTAGTGACCTTCTAGACTTTGTCTGCAAAGGTAACTATACTGCCTTCACTGCCTAGTTGTTCTGTAGAGATTAAATTTCTCCTTAAGTTTGGAACATGCCTTGCCTCATGTAGCAACCATTGATTTCCATTCTACAATTTAATTTTTATCTTACCCTTTCCAAAAAATTGATAGGGTTCATCATCATCCAAATATCCCTGTTCAAAATCACCTTGAACATAATCTAGAAAATATTTCCTATGGGGTATAGCATGAAACGAAGCCCCTGAATCTATTACCCAAGAATCATTTTCATTATCTAAACAAAGAATTAAAACATCTTGTAATTTATTACTTGCAACATTAGCTTCCTTACTATCATCTTGTTGTCCGTCTCCTTGTTTGCCTTTCTGAGACCATCAATCTTTCTTCAGGTGTCCTTGCTTTCCATAGTGCCAGCAATCCTTCCTTCCTCTGGACTGAGATCTTCCTTTCTTCTACTTCCCTTGTGACTTCCCATGATTTGTTTAGCTTTTTCCTCTTGTTAGGAATTTATACGTAGATCAAACAAATTCCACATAACCCAAAGGAGATAATGATGCATACAATCTTACAGATTTACCATAATGCAAAGATCAATAGACAATCAACAAGATAACACAAGATATACCCTGGGAAAAACCTCTTTGAGGGAAAAAACCCAAACTCCAAAAGCATCCATACTCAATGTATTATTTAACAATAAGAAATTACAATACACTCACAAAGTCTCCGTGAACACCTTTGAAACATCAAGCTCCTCTACTGCAACCTCCATGTATCCAAGCATGAATCCACACATCCCATGCCATGCTTTACAATGTGCACTCACAAGAGAAAACTCAATACAATGGTAGCCTCTCACACAACCTGTAAAATAAGAGCCAACCCTAACCACCAACCTTGTGCTTGCTTTTATAGACTCAAGCTCACTCAAATACAACTTGTGGTATTAGACAAAAACAATGAGTCAAAACCATGAGCACAAAACCATTGACCCCAATATTTATTATTTTACACAAATAATAAATATTTGCCTTATGTCTCCCAATGTTAAATACAACTTTTACAAGTGATACCAAATAAATATTTAATGTGGCTAAACACATCAATTAAGATGCACCACAAAAGAATATTTATTTTATATAATTAAATTAATTAATGTTATGCAAGGTGAACAACACTTTTTTCCCAACACCTCTCTCCTTTGGTCTTCCCCTGTTCTCTACATTTAAAACATTACTTTATGTTGAAGTCTCACTTGTGCTTTTCTGTCGCATTTCCTCGCTAAGCAACATCATCAAATTTTAATCTATTTGAACTAGAGACAGAGTTACTTACAACCATGACCAAGTTATTCTAGCTTTTTGGCAAAGAACATAGAACTAAGAGATCCTTCACCTCTTCATCAAAATTCACTTTTACAGAATTTAGTTGACTGGTAACTGTATTGAATTCATTTAAATGTTCTGTTATAGATCCTCCATCAGTCATTTTCATATTAAATAAATGCTTCGTAAGGAATACCTTATTAGAGGTTGAGGGTTTTTCATACAATTGAGCCAATACTTTCATTAGGTCATTAGTCGTTGCTGCTTTTGATATATTAAATGCCACAGATGGTGCCAGGCACAACCAAACAGTTCCCAGTGCCTTTCTGTCTAGAATCTCCCATTCTTCATCTGTCATCGTGGATGGTTTCTTTTCTTTTTCCTTGCAATGGCCACCACAAATCTTTCTGATATAGGTAATCTTCCATCTGCATCTTCCATAATTGATAATTCTAGCCATTGAACTTCTCGAGCTTTAGTTTGCCTTCTCCCATTGCTCCCACTCAAATATGAAATTTCCTGCCAATTGACCAAAATACACGGCTCTGATACCAGTTGTTAGGATTCAACGGACTGGAGAAATACAAATTAACAATTATAATGCATATTTAAATACACAGAAAATAAAGAACATAATTCAACATGGATTTAATGTGGTTCACCCAATGTGGGCTACGTCCACAGAAACAATCATCTAGTATTTTTATTATCTACCATAAATCAAAACTGATTACAACCTACAACTTATCCGCTGCTATGCTACATGAAATGTACTCACAATCTCGTTTGTGTTTCATGACCTTTCACATTCTCCAACTGCTTATTTAACAAGCCTTTTTGGCGGTTTAAAATGTCAGTTAACAAAACTAACAACTGATGTCTTTATTAAATATTAGACATTTTTTGCTTCGGGGGCGCTGCCCTCATGCCCTTGGGCGAGGGCACTGCCCCCAGCAACCCCGATTGGGGGTGTTGCCCCCAAACCCCCTGGACCCCACAAGAGGGGCTCTGCCCCCCCTACACTCCCCTTTTAATTAATCTGGGGTCAAAATGCAGCTGTCAAAGTCACCAAAATTTAGCTTGCTGCATGTACCTACAGCCCTGTAGTATGAATAGTTGCCACATACCAACAACTTAGATGTTGGTTCCTAAGACACATGGACACTTGGATGCTCTAGGGTCTTACTAAACTTTACTGAGTTGAGATTTTGGGTACCAAAATCACTAACCTCATGTTTCCCTAATTCATATTGAAATGATAAAATCGAGTTGAACTTGAAATAAAACACCCATCTTCTTCATTTTGAGCATAATATAACACATTTAAAGCTAGGGTTTCTCTTTTGTAGGGATTAAACAAAAGATTTAATTTGTACAAGATTGCTACAAGGTTTTAGAACCAAACAGTGAAGCATATTTTGCATATCTTCATCCTTGGTAGCATTATTTCCATCCCCCATTACAAATCTTCCTTTGCTTCCCATTTCCCTTTATACTTTCCCATTTATCCTCCCAATTTCCCTTCCAATCCATTCCAAAATAATTGTTGACCTATTTTTCCCCTTCCCAGAGTCAAATAGTCCAAGCTTGAAAATGTTGAAAATATTGCTGAATTGTTTAAGTGCCTAGTATTCTTCATGTAAGGGTGTTTTCCTTGTAAAAATCTCTAAAAGTCCTAAGTATAAAATCCCCGAAAAAATCCAAAAATTTCCAAGTTTTACCTTAGTTTTTTCAGCCTTAGTCAGCAAATTGTCAAGTTCGCGAACCCTCCGGTTTGCCGACTAAGTAAAGGGAAGGCATTCTTCAAAGTTGTTAAGGCAAAAGAAAGACAAAAGGTTGCCTTTATCGGTAAAAAGTCAAGTTCGTGAAGCTGCCGGTTCGCCGATCGGTGAATTTGTTGACAAATAAAGGGAGGCCAAAGGAAGACTTGTAAATGACTAAGGCAAAAAGAGAAGAAAAGCTTTATCGGGAAATCGTAAAAAACTCGAACTCATCAAGTAGTTCATGATTTCCAAGGTTCGTCAATAAGGCGATTCACCGACTGAAGGAAAATCTAAGGAAAGAGATAAGTGGCAAATGAGGATTGGTTCACCAAATGAAGAATTCGCCGATAAAGCAAAAAAGTGATGAGGGGAGGCTAGTCGGGAAATCAACAAAAAGACAAACTTGCCAACAAGTTTGTAAAAGTGGAAATTTGCCGATAAGGTGAAAAGGAAGAAAGAAAAAGACAAATCCTCAGCCAAGGAAGTAGTTCGAAAAAAAATAAATTCGCTGACTAAAAGAGAAAGGGAACAAAGGCGAAAATAAAAGAAGTTTGTAAAATGAAGAAATCCTTGATAAAAAAGAAAAGTGTCAAAGAGGAGGTGTAGTTCGCAAAAGCAAGATTTCACTAAGGGGCAGAAAGGTAAAGGTAAAAGGCGAAACCAAGGCAAGGTTTGAAAAAGTGAAACTTTGCTGACAAGGAAAGAGAAAGACAAAAGGCAAGCCAAAAGTTTGTGAAAAGGTGATTTCGCTGACTGAAAGGAAAAAACAAAGACAAAATGGTTTGTAAAAAAGAGATTTTTCTGATAAGACAAAATAAAAGCCAAAATTACAGAAAAGTGAAATAAAATGAAAATAAAGCTTGTAATATAATGTAAAGCTTTAAAATATTTTAAAGTGTTGTAAAAGCTTTACACAAGGATTTTGGCAGGAATATATATTTGAAATATCTATCTTCTCTAGTCGCCATTATTGCAGAATCAAATCATTCTAGTTGGAGGTAGTTGTGCATTTAAATATTGTAGGTAGATGAATCACTTGCTTGTATTCAAGGCAATAAATATTTCCCAGCTACTTCATCCTCAAGATATTTTCTACATTTATGTTTTGAAGATAGATGTACATAGGGAATCCCTTTGCAGAAATATCTTCTGACAGGCCCATGGGGCGAATTTATTGTAGTAGGTGACTTAGGTTAGTGAATGAAATGGTATAATAGATGAAAATAAATGTAATGAAGGTTGGATACAGAGACTTTTTTTTGTGTTCCAAACAGAACCCTCTTCTACTGTAACTGTGCCTTTTGATCAATATATGCTGATTGTTTTACCTTTTCATGCTACTTGTTAGCTCTATGTATATCTAGAACTAGTTGTTGTTTGGAATGTTTAATTCCCTACAATCCTTTTCTTATCTTTTACCTCTGTTAAGATCTGCAGGATTTATGTGAATTTATTAGCTGTATTCAATTATTCTATGCATTTTAGCTTTGTGGGCATTCTTTATTCAAACCTGGTGTATCACCTTTCTATTTTTAGTTTCTCTTTCTTCCCCTTTTCCCAATGGTGATTAGATTAGTTTTAGTCTTAGTCTACTCTGAATTGCATATTCAGAGGAAGGAATTAGCCTTCTCTAGAGGTTTGATTTCCTTTGTAGGGTCCCACACTTGGAAATCACTCCAATGTTTCACTGGATTGTTGCAACAAAAGCTCTTCAACACAGGGTGCAAATCCAAGTGACAATAGTTCCCTAATCCCACTCCTTTCCATTCTTCATTGTCCTTTACTTCAAACTTGATCATCCAACCCTTCCCCAAATAGTCTAATCTTGTCCATTTTCCTTAATCATCCATACACATACACATAACACTTTAGATTAAATAACCTCCTAAGGTTTTTTTTATCTTTGTCTAAGCTAAATTTGCACACACCATTTTACCATTTTATGATGAAACTTCACACACACACACACACCATACTTTTACCAAGGCTTTTGTTGAGGTTGAAAAATACCAATAAGGGGACTAACCGAGTCAGTCTCTTATAAAACCTAACCCTTTTTCCTCATCCCCTACCTTAGGTTCTATTGAAACCCTAAAAATTAGTCCTTAATGTGACCCTTGTTCTTGTGAAATTATGTCTAGGGTTTTATCCTGAATTGCAAAAAACATCAGAAAACCCTAGTCTTTTTGTAATCTTTCCCATTGTCGCCAAAAAATCATGTTAAATTATTCAACTTATAAAAATTTGTTTTATATCCTAAGTCTAAGTTGAATATGCTTTATGAGGAGTCCCCCTTGCTTGTTTTTTCCTAGCGACGTCCCCCTTTTAAAACAACTTGTTAAGCACATGCCTAAATATTTCACTTACATTCCCCCATCGCATGTCTTCTTCACATCGTGTTTTGCTTCCTGTCGATTCATTACGCAAACACGATGTGCGATGGACCTTCCTAGGACAGGTGTCTTCTTTCAATCTCATCGCACATCCTCTTTGCATCGCGTTTGTCTCCTCGACGCTCCATCTCTATTCGTGATGTGCGATGGTGGCTTCTAATGCACATCGCATATAGTCTTCGCATCGCATTTACATCCCCGACGAGGATGTTGGTTTCTATGATATGCGATGGGGAGGATAAGGTTAGTGGCAAGAGGGGAGTTGGGCGGAGGATGGTCCACGTGGCGGTGTCTCGACACGTCGCGACCCCTCTCCATATTGCGGGTTCCCCTTGCCGGTGCGAGAGCAATCTGCGATATGCGATGGCTGTGGGCGGTGAAGGCCTTAAGCAGTGGACATATGGCAAGGTGGCGGGGTCACTTGGCGGCACGGTGGCATTTCCTTCAAATCACACGCCACTTTCACATCGTGGTTTGATGTTTGCCGATGAATGCAAAACCACGATATGTGATGGTTGCAGCGGTAAACGAGCTAAAGGTGGCCGAGGCTGCGTGGCGGTGTTTCGCCCCATCGCATGGCCCCTTCACATTGTAGTTTGTATTTTTGGCACCCAAGGCCAAGTGCAATATACGATGGGGCGACAAGGAAAGGGTAGGCGGTAAAATTTAAATGAAGGTGTCTACGTGGCAGTTTCTTAGCACATCGCACCAGCCCTTCACGTCGCATTTTGCTCCCCACTGAAAATATGAAATGCATGATGTATGATAGTGGTAGGAATAAAGTTTTAAAGGGCACAGTGGTCTACGTGGCAAAGCCTAGGCTCATCACAAGGCCTCTTGGCATCACGTTTTGCGTGGCAAAGCTTCAGGGACAATCTGCGATCTATGATGGTGAACAAAATGAAGTGGGTTGGTGCAGAGCATTAGGAGATCAAAATTTTCTTGCAGAATTGCATCATGAGAGCTAGATCAATGAAGGATCATTCTACAGGGTGAAGGTATGTTTGTCAGGACGTCATTACGCTGACTTGACACCCTCTCAAGACAAATGTAGAAGCACGCCATGACTATCAAGATCACCATTAATGCAATGCAGGTGGATAGTCATGGTGTCATCAATACAATTGGTGGAGTTAGTAGGGTTTCCCTTGGATTCCATGACCAGATTAGGGTTTCAGATGCTATATATACATGAATGTAAGATGTAAAAAGGGTTGGTCTTAGAGCTAATTGTTTGGTTTGCAGTGTCTCAAGAGAATTTCAGGGCTTCAAATCAAGCCAGTCTAGGCAGTGAATGAAGGATTGTGTGTAGATGCAAAGTCAGAATGTATTGTAAAGCATATTTTATGCATTGGTAAAGATTCAGGGAAATGTATAATCACAGTTGTATGTTTTCTTTCACCACATTTGTTGGTGCAATTGTAATAGAGATTTGATAATGTGTGACAACATTTAAATTCAATTCAAACTTTGTTTTAAGTCATCTCTTTGCTGCAAATGGGTCTTTGTAGTTTGGTTTTGGATCATTAAGAACGCCCAATATGTGAAATATAATATGAGAAATGTATGTGAATATATTTTAATTTTCTGTTGATGCTAGTTCTGTCCTTTCCTCCCTCTTTATTGTCTATGACTATGTTGCCCAATATAATAGGCACCGGTCCATATTGGAGAGAGACCAAACACTCTTTTAAATCAAACAAATCTTTCATCTATGGTTCAGGGTAAAAAACATCTTTCCTGTGCAAGTATATGTGTACAGTTGAATCAACTATATAGGGGTTATTAATGACAACCGGTTGTTTTAGGTCTAGTGACAGTCTTTGGGGCCTAGAAGGCAGTTTGGGTTTGGTTGTCCTATTATTTTTAGTTGTTTATCTAGTTTGAACCTAATACCTGTTCAGGTATACCCCTTGGAATATCCCTCCTAGGTTTAAGCTGAGCCTGAAGTGCAGAGGAGTTAACCCATTCATGTAGGTTGCCCAAAATCACCCTTGCCCTGTTGATAAACCTCTTTCCATCACCTTGATGACACCCCTGGCCTTGGTGATGATGAAATGTTTTAGGGTGTAGGGTTGTTATTTTGGGAGTCAAAATGTTCTCCATATCTTGAGATTGGAAGTGGTTACAAATGATCTAATAGTGGATTTGGAGTCAACAGATAAGGAAGAACATCTCATAGAAGTATTAGGATCCCAAAAGATAAAGGGTAGACATGTCCTACTAAAAAAATGTCATGTTGAGGTGTCCAACTATAAATCTATTTGAATTTAGCATCCAAGTCTAATGTTGGTGTCTAGGGAGGGACAAGAGTGTTCACCTCTAATGCTACGGTCTTACACTAGCATCCCACTATAAATTTGTCCTACAAGAGCATCCAAGTTCAATCCTAGAGTCTTGCACAATTCACAAAAGTCTCAAATTTGACAAGCTTGTTTTTCTAGTCTTCCTGAACTAGCCCATCGAGTCACCATCATTCTTCAAATCTTCTAGGGAAAAAATCTCTCTCCTCTTGTCCTTTGCTACTCTATAAGTTTCATTTCCTAGCTCTTTACACTAGTTGAATTTAAGTTATAAATCTAAAGTTTTATCTATATTTTTGTTGTAAACTAGTAGCATTTTAGATTTGCTTTCGTTTATTAGTGTATGAAATATTTGATCTAGGTTAATATAAAAAATAAATAAAATTAACTAAGACAACCTAGGGCGCGCATTTTTTTATCTTTCAACTATCTAAGGGATCATCATGATTAAGCATAGCAAAATCGTGAGGGAGACAATAAAGTATGTATATTAAGCAAGCAAGCATCACTAAACTCCTAATGAGATGAAATATCAAGAAACAATGAATCGATAGGTGCATTCCTAGGAGAATCCATGGTTGCAAAGGGAAGACTATCATAAGATGTGAGAAGGATATCAACATCATGAGAGATAACAACCTCATGAATAGTCAACATAGATGGATCACCATCATTCTTAGATGCATCACTAGAATAGAGCCCAACAAATCACTATATGTCATGCAAGGAATACAATTAATATGAATCTCATGAAAAAATGAAATCAAGTTATCCAACATAGAAGGCAAGGTGCTAACAAGCTCTATGAAAGATGAGAAATTAGATACATATTGGATCAATGCATTCATAGAACACATGGCACCATCCTTGTGGTAAATTGATATGATGTCCTCAAGGATCAATATATAAGATACAACAAATTATGGAAATAAATTAAGATCCTTGATGTAAGCCTGCATATAGGCCAAATACAAGGGTCAATGGGGATCCATAGTGAATGAAATAACAATGAAAGAACTATAAGTTAAAGGAAAAAAGTATACCCTAGAGCAAAACCTTAGGTGGTGTAAAATCAATTGGGTTCACCAAAATATAGAGAATAAATTTATCCTCTAGATATATGTAGGGTCAATAAATGAATTAAATTAATTAAATATAATAAAACCCTAGATACAGAGTCATGACAAATTATATGATAGAAATTAGAAATTTGGAAATCAAAAGTTAGAGATCTTTGTTGATTTTGATTGTTGATAGAGAGATGTTCATTGCGTTAATCATAACTTTTTAACTGTAGCTTAGAGTCACTTAAAATTGAATGCATTAGAAGCAAACTAACTATATTTGAATTGGATTAGCCTCAAAATTTTATGGACGAATGTGATCATACACGATTATGTCCAAATGGTGCTATTATGTCATGTAGACATGATTACATTCGTTGTAAGATCCAAGTTCACTTGGAGTATATTTGGTGTAGGGAAAACAAGTTGGTGCTATAAAAAACACTATTGGGACTTCTATAAGAGAATAGACAAAGTGATTAACTTCTTTGTTAGCAGTTAGGCTCTGTGATATAGAATGTTCCTTTAAAAACATAAATATGTGTACAAAACAACATAAAACAAAAGTGAAAAAGTGCAATGTACGCACTTTTGTTTTGTTTTCTTCTTCCCTGAATGAAGGATTATTAAGCCTATAAAGTAAATCTAATAACAATTGAGGGCCCACGAATAGAAAACCTTTTTATTCACGAGGTCATTTCTTTTATAAAGAGAGTGTACTGCAGACCCCCTGGAGATGGTCATTTGACATAAGAACACTGAAACGGTTTCTTGTGAAAAATCATATTCAGTGGAAAACTTTTTGTCCTATCCATTTGTGATGCCAAATCTATGATCAAAGAAATCCCGTGGGCTGCCTAAAACCACTCTCGCAGAGATACTTGATGATCCTCCCACTTGGGGACTTGAACTTGAGAACTTCATCCTTAAAAGCAGTTCCTTCTCTGCACTCTGCCTCCCACAAGCACGAAAATCAACCCATTTATGTCTATGAATGAGTCACCCATTGCCAAGTGCCTATTTATTTTTCTTTTATGAGTCTGACAGTATCCCCGATAGCATTTTGAGGTCGGCAGAATGATCCAAAGCACAGTCTGGATTCTCTGCTGAAGAAAGTCCATGTTAACTATACATGGGTAGGTAAATCAGTTTTAAAAAAAGTAGACACA
The DNA here is from genome assembly GCA_027924645.1 of Cunninghamia lanceolata. Taxonomy (NCBI): domain Eukaryota; kingdom Viridiplantae; phylum Streptophyta; class Pinopsida; order Cupressales; family Cupressaceae; genus Cunninghamia; species Cunninghamia lanceolata. Next base: position 12,669,301 of record BSBN01000524.1, read on the forward strand.
AGAAGGTGGGGACCCAGAATATTTTAATTATTGAGTCTTTTGGCAGAATTCTGAGCAGAAAGATTTACTTTTGTAAATCGAAAATATCCATCAATGGGTTCAATCCTAATCCACAAATTCCCCATATATATATAACTAAATGTGCTATAAGATGTTCCATCTTTAGATTTCTTATTGGGTTACATTGCATGCACCACCTTGGTTGCTCAGTCTGAGGATCATTTCCACACAGAGTGAGGCGCAGAAGGCTCTTTTCCCTACACCATTAGTGGACAGAGCTTTGGTCAAAGCTTTAGAGCATTCATAGACTCTGGTTTGACATAGACATATCTGGCAAGAATCAATGTTCTACTAATTTAATGCCAATTTTTATATACAATGGCTCGTTTTCCCACTTGTATCACGGGTTTTAATGTGATGAAAAAATTATAATGCTTCCTCTTCCAGAATAGTCACCTGCATTTTGTCCTATACTTTCTGGTAGGTTGTGTTTTGTTAGTACTCACTAATATACTTGAAAGAAGAGATTCTTTGGCACTGAGTGTTGGAGCCTGAAATCTTTTGTTTTGATGCTCCTATGAGAAGTGTGCCTGTTTTGGCCGACCTGAAACCACAATGGGTGTGAACATCCTAATACATCTAGTTCTCATAATTTGGTTTGTTGTTTGTGTTGGAAGTACTGATGCTGATCAACTCTGTGTCAACTTTTACTCTAAATCTTGTCCCAGTGTGGAGGCATTAGTGTTGGGTGTGGCCAAACAGAAATTTGTGGAGGCACCTGTATCAGCTCCAGCTACTATAAGGCTATTCTTCCATGACTGCTTTGTTGATGTATGATGATGTATCTCTTTCTTTATATATTTTATCTATCAATATATATCCAATGCTTAGCCTCTGCTTTGTTTCAGTATATTCAATGTATATATAAATAGGATGAAGGAACAGTGGACTAGTAGAAACACTGCTTTATTGGTATTTCTTAGAATGTGACATGCCCTTTGTTAAACTTTGCCAATGCTGATTACAAAACTGGTCAGTACAGTTAATTGATACTTATCAGTACAAGATATTTTCAGTTTTACTTTTAGATCAGGTTAAGTTAATATGTGTTTTTTTCTGCTTGACAAAGTATACACACCTTTGTTAAGGGTGTGTTAGAACTTAGAGTGTCAGAAAATTAGAGATTATTGATGTCAGAGAATCTCTTATGAACATTGTATGGCTGTCTGTTTTTTTCTCCATTATATACAGTTTGGGTGTGGGTGTGGGTGTAATGCTCTGAATCACAGTTATGCCGCATGAAAAAATTCTTTCTTGTATATAATTGGGTTTTGTCTTGTGGAAGGAATGAATTTATTCATAGTTATTTTGTTGGTTTTTGATAATGTAGGGATGTGATGGATCAGTGTTAATTTCATCCACCCAAAAACATCTTGCTGAAAGGGATGCAGCTGACAACAAAAATTTGGCTGCTGATGCCTTTGATACAGTCAATCATGCAAAAGCAGCTGTGGAGGCCAAGTGCCCTGGTATTGTCTCATGTGCTGATATTCTTGCCATTGCAGCCAGAGATTTTGTTGCTTTAGTAAGTAAACTGTAACTTTCATAATGTTGGTTTTTGTGCTCTTGCCTAAATTGAATTTGAAGTCAAAATTTGTGCTGTGTGCATTTAGCTAAATTTGGAAACTGAACTTGATCAGTATAATAACATTTATTGAATGCACACGCATATGAACCTGGGCATGTGATGTTTTCTTAAGCAATGCTAGCGATTGATGTAATTTTAGATAAGATTGAGAAGTATTTTCAGTTGCTTACGTTGTTGCACTATCATTATCAATATGAATAGGCAGGAGGTCCAAATTATCCAGTGAAGAAAGGCAGAAAAGATGGGAAGCTATCAGCTGCAGCTCGAGTTACAGGAAATCTCCCACAAGCTAATTTCACACTGGATCAATTGCTGAAAATCTTTGCTTCTAAGGGCCTAAACAGATCAGACCTGGTAGCTCTATCCGGTAATTAAAAAAAAGAAACATTTAGTGTTTTGATTTCCTTTACAAAGATTGAATATTCTTCAACAAAAAGTATCTTACAATGTGATATACTAGCAACATCACCCTATGGTACAATTTGATAAGTGCTGCTCAAAAAACTCATGGACATAATCTGTGGGTATTTTCTTCAAGGTTAATTTGATGGTCAATTTTGAATAGCACCCACCATAAAACCATTGTAGCTTAAGGTGGTATTCCTAATTTTTAATAGGTAAGAATAGTAAGGTTGCTGTTTTTAAATATCATCCACTTTAATAGTCAAAAGTCAATTTTGGCTAATAAAAATTGGACAAATATTTAACACTTTTTGTTATGAATGAGGTGTAAAATTGCTATTGACTGTTTGACCATTGAAGTGGATGGTGTTTAAGTAGAGCTGAATAGTGCCAACAAAAAATTATAGATGAGAATATAAAAGAGTAGTAAAAAGATCTTGGTCAATTTGGTGGAATAGATAGCCTTTCATCCTTAAGTTTAAGTTAAAAGAAGACCTATTATCATTTTACCCAATACCTAGTGATCTATTATCATTTTACCCAATACCCAGTGATGTTATAATTCTAATTTTATTTTTAATAAAAAATAAGTAGTGATAGTAAATTTTAAAAATTATTAGTTATTCTTGTCTTTTAACTGTGCAATTTATTGTACAGGAGCTCATAGCATTGGTTTTTCTCATTGTGATGGATTCTTGGACCGCTTATACAACTACCACAAGACAAATAAACCAGACCCTTCCATGGATCCAAGGCTTCTAAAAGCTCTAAGGATGTCATGTCCTCCAATGGGTGGCAATACAGATATTCTTTCTCCTTTTGATGTGAACTCACCCTTTAAATTTGACAACATGTATTACCAAAACCTGCAGCTAAATTTGGGGTTACTGGGAACTGACCAAGCTCTCATTGGAGACCCAAGAACAAAAACGCTGGTTCAATTCTATGGCAAGTATGGAAACAGTTTCTTTCAAGCTTTTAGCTCTGCAATGGACAAGATGGGAAGCATTGCTGTCAAGACAGGGGACCAGGGTGAAATTAGAAAAGACTGCACTAGATTTAATACTTAAAAGACTTTTTTTCAATCACGTTTGTTTCTTCTCCCTTGGAAAGTACTGTACTGTTGTTGACGGTTGTCTTCAGCAGCTTTCTTCCACGTTGATCTATGTATAGAAAATTGGTTTGGTGGGAAATTCAGTTACGAAGGCGTCACAGTATTTGATGCTGTACTTATGGAATTTAATCTGAATGTTTATCATTATATAAATTCTTATGAAAAATGCAGATCTCACATCAAAGATCATATTTTATATAAGTGTTGTCACTATGTGATATGATTCTTGAGGTTATAAAGAAGTTTTGAGTTAATTTATATTGATTTGTAATGTGAAATTTGTATATTTAGGTTATTTTTATTTAGTTTTGTGTTTATTTGGGAGTCTTAAATATATAATATTAACAAGAGCTGTAGAGCAGTGAACTTTCTGCCAAAATGTGCATGAATAGTTGTGTTTTAATATGTTGTGTTTGCTTAGTTTTAGCAACAATGTTGATAATATAATAACTTTATAATAATCTTGAAATTTGTCAATTTTTTGGTTTAAGTTAGAGTTGACAGTGTTGTAATATTTGCACTCAATACTGAAAATTGAGGAACTTTGAGATTCTACATTTAATGTTAGATTTCTGCTTAGTACATTTTATCACATTTAATGTCATGGCGTAAAATGGAAATTGCAAAGTAGGTGATTTTTGACAATACAAATAACAACACACCTTGAAACAATAAATGATTATGATTATAATTGTACATAGTATCAATGTATATGTAATTCATGCTTGTAGGTGATGCTTGGAAGACTATTTTAACTATTTAGCTATTCTTAATTCACAGAAATAAAAACAGAGTAAACAAGCCAAAAGCCTTATTCAATAAAATATTGTAATAAAAATCTTAGAACATTTAAAGAGTGAACCCAAATAAAATAAACCTCTACTACAATGGATGTTCTCATCTCTGATAGTCTAATCAAAGACTAATTCACAACCCAGATGCAAAACAATAGATGGCTAACACTTAACAAAGAACGGGAGGAGACTGTATTTTTGTTTTGTACCTTATGAATGGTAGAGACAAAATGGCACCAAACATAATGGAGTGCTCAACATACGTACGATATGAGGCAGTAAGTGGTCAGTGACAGTAGCCCATCGAAGATAAGGCTCACGCCCAAGCAAGTTGCAAAGATGGAAGAAAAAGTCTCCAAATGAGAACACAAAACACAAAGGCAACTGTCATATCAAGCACCACCATAGAAATAAGCCAAAAATGTTTGAGGATGTTGTATTAGAGCTTACCAAATGATGTCATATCAGAGAACAACAAAAATCAAGTGGGCAGAAGGAGAGGAGTAAAGTTTTGCATAAATTTATTAACAATAATACAATTCTAATGTTCAAATAGGAACTTATCTGATATAAGATACTATGCTAAAGAGCACTGGCAATTATTGATTAGTATGACTGTGAATTTTGCACGAGATGAATTTGTCATGACGATGAATTGTTGGAAGTGAATTTGTTGACGGTGAATTGTTGATAATAAATTTCCCTGTAGCCAAAAATTACAATTGCATTAGATGGATAAAATCTTCCAAATTTCAATACCAAACTACAAATAATGTAATTTAAAATGTTGATTTTATGACGCTTCCACATTATAGGTTATTGTGCTATGGGAATTACTTGATTTAGAGCAAAGGGAAACAAGTGATTAAGAATGATTTTGCTCATGTTCACTGTATCACCGGTAGCCTCCTTCAACTCAAGATACGTGGAAGCTATTAGCTTCTACACCCATTTGCTTTCGCATGAATGCATTATTTGTTTGTTTACACAAGTAGATGTAGAAAACAAAAAATATACTGCTAAAATCTTATGCCAAGTTTTTGATGCTGTATAAAAACCTAGACCACTTGGAGCTATGGTGTTGTAACTTGTATGAATGCAGGCATCTATAGATTAGTTAGTAATATGCTTTTATCTGGAAATGATACAAATTTTCAGAATGCCATATCTAGATGTATTTGGCACAACTCTTAAATTAACCTAATTCTGGGTACAAGCATGCACAGTTTCTAGTGAGAGAGAGATGTTTCAATAGTTCTGTTTATTTTGCATTTTAAGCAATTAGATCTTTCATAAAATTGTAGCTATCCAAGGAAACCTTTTTCAAGGGAGGTTTTGAATGATGGTGCTGTCCCTGTGTCTTACCATAAAAGTTGATGCTAGTATTGTTATATGTAATTTCCTTCCTACCTTTACATTTAAACTTCTTGGCCTTCAAGTTGGCACTGTAGTGGACACAATACTGAATTGAATATAATAATGTGTTATGAAAGCAATGAACCCAATAAACACATGATAAATGTAAATGAAAGAGTATTGCAAATTGCAATTTATAAGAAGCTAGTAAGCTTTGAGAAAAGATGTGAAGCTACAACACTCTAATTTACATTTGGATAACAATTCCTTTATAGCTATTTTAGCAAAAAATGAATTCTAAATGGAAAGGGAAGCCATTCACCCTAGAATCTGGAAAGCCATATGTCAAGTGTTGCCCTGGGAAGTTGAGAGGATATGTAACAACATGAAATTCCTCAAGACACAGAATTTTAGTTATCCAAAAAAAATTTGTAGCTCCTAAAGGATCACACAAAGTAAACTAGCATATTCATTGAGCCCCCTAGTGGAGAGGGTGCACCAAGCAGAGGGAAAGATCATAATATAGTATAGATCATGTAAGTGTACAAAATTGAAACACATCAAAATTACTTATTTACATATACAAAATTTGTAGTCCAGTATGGTAGATTGTTTGTGAAGGTGCAAATTGTGGAAACAATAAAATAGTCATTAGGTAAGTGCACAAAGATGAGGGACCAAAATGGGGTCTTAAGTTGCCACCTTTTTTTTTCCTCTAAAATCAGGAAACATTGATGTTGGATGAGAAATTGAAGATAGCTACACGCAAAATTTGAAGATGGAACGAAAACAAGAGTTGTAGTGCTTCGAATCTAGTTTCTAAACTACTATTTTTTTCCAAAAATGGTTGAGATTAAGGGGTTCAAAAAGGGGGAGCACACAAATTGGTCTTGTTTTTTTCTGAAAAAAAAACATAACATAGCGTCTGGTGTGCTCCCCCTAAAAATGTTAACTTTTTTTAGTATTTCAATAATCGCTCCAAGTGAGAAATTAGGTAACACCATGTAGTTTATCTCTAATTTTCTGATAAATTTTTAATGAATAATTGATTTTTTAGTAATTTTTAAAGTGGACACATCCTGAAAAACAAAAATTTGAGTGTGCTACCCCCCTAAAATGTTTGAAAACTAATCAAAAATCAATTTTTTAAAAATCGTGTAGAATGGAGGCTAGTTTCTAAAAATATAACTTATTTCAATTTTCGATGAACGGTTAAAAAAAAGTCAAAAATACTAGACACTGGTTTTTGACAAAAACTGGACACACTAACAAAAAGAAATTCAAGATGAAACACTAAACATACTCAAAATGTGAAAAAAATTATATGGTTAGATAGCTAACAGAGAGCTTAAGATTATGGTGGTATTTTTTTTAGTTTTTATTGAGAAAAGTGCCATCCTGATGGGGAGCACGCTCCAAATTATCTCTAGATTTGGCTAAAAACTAATAAAAACACGTCAAACAAAGTTGAGCATAACGTGAGCGTGTTTATAACGTGCTCGCGTTATGATGAGCATAACTAGAAATACACATGCCAATTACACTTGAAAGTTTCTAAAGCCTTTTCAACAAATCCATTTTTTACATATCTTGCAATCATTGCATTCCATTATAGAACATCTCTTTGAGGTGTTACATCTTACAATTGACATGACTTGTCTATGCTTCCACACTTTACATACATGTCTACAAGGGAAGCTGCACTTCCTATCGTCTCTCTCTATTTCTCTCCCCTCTCTACGTCCTACCCTTTCTTTGAGTCTCTCTCTCTCTCTCTCTCTCTCTCTCTCTCTCTCTCTCTCTCTCTCTCTCTCTCTCTCTCTCTCTCTCTCTCTCTCTCTCTCTCTCTCTCTCTCTCTCCTCTCTCTCTCTCTCTCTCTCTCTCTCTCTCTCTCTCTCTCTCTCTCTCTCTCTCTCTCTCTCCTCTCTCTCTCTCCTCTCTCTCTCTCTCTCTCTCTCTCTCTCTCTCTCTCTCTCTCTCTCTCTCTCTCTCTCTCTCTCTCTCTCTCTCTCTCTCTCTCTCTCTCTCTCTCTCTCTCTCTCTCTCTCTCTCTCTTCTCTCTCTCTCTCTCTCTCTCTCTCTCTCTCCTCTCTCTCTCCTGGCCCTGTCTACCTCCTACGGTCCTCTCCCACTCTCAGCTTCCATCATGTCTCTACCTCCTATCCTCTCTCTCACTCTCTACTTCCCTCCTCTACTTCCCTCCCCTCTCTACCTCTCCTCCTCATTCTTCCCATCCAATGAAATTTCATAACTTATCTTGTTTCCATTTCATTGAATCCCAATTTATATCCTCATCCATCTTTACATGTCCTATTTTTCTTACATTTCCATGTTCTTTATGGACAAGGGAGAGCAAGAGGGAGGAAAAGGGAGAGAGGATGGAGATGGAGGGGAGAGAAACCTAGGAGAGATACCTGGTGATAGGGATAGAGAGATAAAGAGTCCTAGTTTTATTGTTTTGGAGAGAGAGAGAGGGTGGGTCGGGTTTATGAGTCTAGGGTTGCTTAAGTTTAGGGTTTAGGGGTTTAGGGCTGCTCAAGTTTAGGGTTTAGGGTTTTGGGTTAGGGTTTAGGGGAATTATTTAGGGTTTAGGGGTTTACGATTGCTTAGGTTTATGGTTTAGAGTTTAGGGGTTAGGGTTTAGGTGTTAGAGATTTAGGGTTGCTCAGGTTTAGGGTTTAGGGATTAGGGTTTAGAGAGAGAGAGAGTGAGGGGATCGATAGATATTGGGAGAGATCTAGGGAGATAGAGCTTTAGAGTTGCTTCCAGGGTTTATGGTTTAGAGGTTTGGGGTTTAGGGTTGCTCAATTTTAGGGTTTAGGGGTTAGGGGTTAGGGTTTAGAGGCATTATTTAGGGTAACTTAAGGTTTTTGTTTTAGGGGTTAGGGATTAAGGTTTAGAGGTTTAGGTTAGGGTTTAGAGAGAGAGGACCGATAGGGAGATATAGAGGAGACCGAGGGGAGACATAGGGAGATAGAGGGTGAGGGACATGGCTAGAGACATAGGCAGAGAGATTGAGAGGTAGAGGGATGATAGAGACAAGGAGATAGGGTTTAGGGTTGATTGGGTTTAGGGTTTAGGGGTTAGGAGTTTAGAGAGGGAGAGATATGGAGATAGAAGGTGAGGGACATGGCTAGAGACATAGCCATAGAGATTGAGAGGTAGAGAGATGGTAGAGACAAGGAGATAGGGGTTTAGGGTTGATCGGGTTTAGAGTTTAGGTGTTAGGAGTTTAGAGAGGGAGAGATAGGGAGATAAAGGGTGATGGGCATTGCCAAAGACATAGGCAGAGATTGAGAGATAGAGGGATGATAGAGACAAGGAGATAAGGGTTTAGGGTTGATCAGGTTTAGGGTTGATCAAGTTTAGGGTTTATGGTTGGTATAAATGATGTATAGAATGGTGTAAATGACTAACATATGGCACTTATGATGTTCTGATGGCTCCTATGGCTGGTAGAGGGTAGAATGACACCTTTGACTGGCTAGGTGTAGAATGATGTTTGTGATTGATAGGTAGGTACTACTAAGGAGCATATCGGCACATACGATATACAAAATGGTGCAAATGACTAACATATTGGCACTATGATCTTCTAATGGCTCCTGGTGAGGTATTTGTTTGATTTTGATTATTTTTGGGATCATTTGAGATGGAGCTTAGATTGATTTGGGATGGAGTTGGGATGAAATGGAATCGTTTAGGGATGATGAGAGGTGAAAAGGAAGGACTAGATTAGGAATGATTTAGGAATGATTAGAATGGTTTTAGGGATGGTCTAAAGTGGTTTAGTGCTGATTAGGGAATGATTAGAATGATTTAGGAATAGTTTAGGGATGGTATTTGAGATGAAATCCAAGTTGATTGGAAAATGATTAGGGATGGAGTTAAATTGATTTAGATGTGATTTGGGATGGTGTGAAGTGGTTTAGGGATGATTAGAGATGAAATTGAATGGATTAGGGATGATTTGGGATTGATTAGGAATGATGTTGGTTAAAATGAAAGCTTAATGTTTTCATGTTTTCACATTATAGAGATTGGGAGAGATAGGGAGATAAAGGTTTAGGGTTGCTTCCAGGTTTTATGGTTTAGGGGTTAGGGGTTTAGGGTTGCTCATTTTTAGGGTTTAGAGGTTAGGGGTTAGGGTTTAGGGGCATTATTTATGGTTTAGGGGTTAGGGGTTAAGGTTTAGAGGTTTAGGTTTATGGTTTAGGTAGAGAGGCGAATAGGGAGATATAGAGGAGACTGAGCCTGGGAGAGACATCTATGTCTTCTCTATCCCTTTAAATATACCTACCTCTCTATCTCTCTCTCTCCCTGTCTCTCTATCTTGCTAGATCTCTTTCGATCCCCTCTCTCTAACTCTACCTTTCTATCTCTCTCTCTCTCCCTCACTATTTGAGGTTTACACGAGTTTAGGGTTTCTCAAGTAAATATGGTTTAGGTTTTAGGGTAAGGGTTTAGGGGAATTATTTAGGCTTTAGGGGTTTAGGGATGCTCGAGTTTAGGGTTTAGGGTATAGGGGTTAGGGTTTCGGGTTTACGGGTTAGGGGTTTAGGGTTGCTTGAGTTTAGGGGTTAGGGTTTAGGGTTTAGAGAGAGATAGAGCGAGGGGACCAATAAAGATTGGGAGAGATAGGGAGATAGAGGTTTAGGGTTGCTTCCAGGTTTTATGGTTTAGGGACCTTAGGGGTTTAGGGTTGATCATTTTTATGGTTTAGGGGTTAGGGTTTAGGGTTTATGGTTTAGGGGTTAGGGGTTAAGGTTTAGAGGTTTAGGTTTATGGTTTAGGTAGAGAGGTGAATAGGGAGATACAAAGGAGACCGAGCCTGGGAGAGATATCTCTATCTCCTCTATCCCTCTCTCTAACTATACCTACCTTTGCTTCTATGTTTTATGGTTTAGGGACCTTAGGGGTTTAGGGGTTTAGGGTTGCTAGATTTTAGGGTTTAGGGTTAGGGGTTAGGGGCATTATTTAGGGTTTATGGTTTAGAGGTTTAGGTTTATGGTTTAAGTAGAGGGGAGAATAGGGATCCCTATCTCTATCTCTCTGGACATATGGATCCCTATCTCTTAATCTATCCCTCGCTACCTCTCTCTCCTCCTCTTTATCTCTCTCCCCATCCTTCTACCTCTTGAAATCTCTCTCCCTATGTCTCTAGACATCTCTTGATCTCTTTCCCTATCAAGCTATCTATCCTCAATGCCATCTCTTAATATACCCCTCTCTACCTCTCTCTCTGTATTTCCCTATCTATCTCTCCCTTGCTAGATCTATCTCCCTATATCTCCCCTCTCTCTATATATGTATCTCTATCTTTCTCCCTCTATAGACCCCTTTCTCTATCTCGATCCCCATCTCTCCCTTTCCCCGTCTCTATCTCCACCTATCCTCTCTATCTCCATGTTCCTCTCTACCTCTCCATGTCTCCCAATCCCTCTTTATATATAGGATAGAGAAATGAAGAGAGAGAGAGAGACTCTCTCATGTAGATAAAAGGTTACCTTTATGTTATCATGCTTCCTAGAATGCGATCGCGTTATAACACGATCGCGTTCTTGGAAGCATGGAAAATAGTAAAAAAGCATGTGGGATCCGTGTTTCAGACCCCACATGCCTGTTATTCCTGCTTTTCACGAGTATATTGAACAAAAAAATGCTTTCATGTTGGTTGACTAATTGAGAATCATTTTTATATGAATCCACCACCTTTTTTGTTTTTTCAACGTAGAAGAAGTGATTTTTCATGTTTTTGGAGAAAATTTGATTATTTAAACTGAACATTTCATGTTTCATGTGTGATTTTGTTTCAAAGCTAATTACCATTGATATAGAGATTGAATTTGATGATATATGTTTGTTTTTTACATAAATTTTACTAATCCTACTCTAGAATTATATAAAATTCATAATCAAACTTGAGAAAAACAAGAATTTGAGGATTTTGAAGCCATCTTTTGGAGAATTGGTCAACTGCAATATCGAATTCTAAGGTATGTTCAATTTTAATTCACATATATATGTTCTTATGTTCTTTATGTCTTTAAATGTCTTTATATCTTTATGTTTTTTATGTTCTTTATGTTCTAAGACATATATGTGTCTAGGTTTATCAGTTAGTTCAGTCAAAGAGACTCCAAATTCCTCATGTTTCCACCTTGTTTCGGCCCTTCATGCCTTTATTTCACCTATTTTCAGCTATACAAGAGAAAAACATTATCAAATACTTCATAAAATAATTTTAGTGAACAATTGTTTGTCATACTCATATTCGAGTGTATACATGGAGCCAAAATTGATTTTGGAAGACTCTTAATTTTTGCCCTAGGATGGTATAGAAGGATTTATTCCTTAATACATGCATAATTCAATTCATTTAATTGAAACCATGCATGAAATGATAGTTTTCTTACAAAAATGGAGGAAATGAGCACCACAAACTATTTGACAAATTGTTACAACTCACTTTGATACCACTCAATCCATAAAAAATATGATGGAGATTATGTATTTACTTCATCAACATAACATGATTTTTAGAGAAGAGAGTTATATATGTAAATATATGGACATACAAGCATCATGACATAAGATGATACAAAGGGAGTTACAAGGAGATAAAACATTAAAAAGGAGGTTTTCATGAGTGTAGGATAGTCATGTAAGTCTATATAACAGTCCACTATCATAGTCTATATAACCCTGCTGCCATGTATGATCCTCCTTTCATTTGAAGGTCATTTTGCAATGCTATGAAAGTTATAATTTATTACAAAGTGGTCCTTCTTATTGCATCTATGTACAATGAAATTCATACATTTATACACTATTTACAATGAATGTGTAAATAGTTGTCTTCCTACAACTATGCACATGCTACAACTGAGATAAGAGTTTGTGCACATTACAATAATGAAAACCATCACTGTTATGCTACAACATGCTACATGTCATCTATGTTACACAAATGTGCATGCTTACAACACCCAAAATATGTCATCACTAGCTCTTACATTCTCTATTTTCCTTGTCCTTTCTTGACCTCCAAGTGGCCATACTTCTCATACTCACCCATAGTGAGTGAAACATACTACTTGCTTGCTCTACAAGTGAAAAACTTGAACACAACTCAATCCATAGGAAAAACTTGGAGTGCTAATCAAATGCCCCTACAAATGAAAGCAACTCACACTTATCTCCTTTGCAAATCAAGTAAATACTCTATCCAAGTATCATTACATACTAACATCATTCAATGTTGATGTAGACTCATGTGAGAGCTATTCTCTCTTTGAATTTGATGTTTTAGTGTGCTTTTTTTTCCTTTGTGGTTTCTTACTCTTGCATTTGTCATTTGGGTGAATCTCTAGATGAAGCTTCCAACACTTGTAATAACAATATCCTCCAACCTTGAAATAAGACCAATATTTTTTAGCTTCGTACATACTCAAATCAACTTGTTTGTTATTTTCTTTGAGTTTGTTTTGGCCTTTCTCTTCCCTTAGTTTTGGAGAGTTCTTTTTCCATCCTTGCTATGGAAAATATGCTCCTTAGTGGTGTTTGCTTTGTGCATCATTCTACAATTTACTACTTCAGCTTTCTACTTCTTTGAGATACAATCATTCAATTTTCCTCTTTATAATGTTTGAAATAGGCTCCCAAATTATGCACTACAAGTTGACAACTTGGTTTTACAAAGTTTCACAAACTTGTGTTCTTGATTTGACTCACAAACTCTCTCAATGACCCTTCAATGCATTAAGTCTCCAACACACAACTAGGGTTCAAACCTTCATATGAACTAGATGAGGCATCTAAAAATATTATATTCACCAAGTAGAACTAACTAAACCACTCTTCAAGTCACAAGGATCCCCTCTTAGCAACCAACTTGCCCAAGCCCTCAAATCCTAGGTGCTTAAGGGCATCATAAGGCATAAGGGATCCAAGCTATTCCCCAACCCTAAAACAAGCATACACCATGTCAATATAATTTATTCAAACCAATTTTGTCACTTTTAGTGCCTAGAAACATCAACCAATGTCTGATCCACAAATCACTCCTTAAGGCCAAGTAGCCTTCCAAACTTGAAAAATGTGCATAACTTTGTGTAAACTCAGCCAACCCACAAACCAAAAAGTATTTAGACACCCATTATGGAGTAGAACAACATATAAAAATATTTCATGCCCTTGTTTCAGGAAAAATGTGAGTTCTATGACTGGCCCTCTCTAGAAATAGGCCTAATTTGGTCCAATTAACAAAGCAAGTACCCGAGGATCATTCAATAACTACTCCAAACCCAAAAAAAACATATATATATGTCACAAAACTTCAAATTCCACCATTGGTTAGTATAGCCATGCTCATCTAGGGTGCAAACTAGAAAACCCATCATTTCTTCACAAATAAGGGGGTTTTAATGAAAATCTCATATCCACTCCAAACCAGAACAAAATAACACTTGATTCACCTTTAAATAGGCCTTCATATGCTATAGGAACACTTATTTGGCTAGGTTGCATTCAAATTCACAAAGAACCACTATTTAGCCACCCTTTCCACTTGGAAAATGCATGAAAATGCCCTTAGGGCATTACACAAAACTCTCTTAGACTCCTTCCCTACACAAAACCTTCCACATTCATGTTAGAGACATCAAACTTAGCCTATCCACCAAGCCACAAGTTTATACAGTAGGTGGATAGGTAAATTAGCCATTTTTTTCTCTCAAAACCCTTATTCTAACAGTCCACTAGGCAGTTTCAAAAATTCAATTAGAAATCCCTCTAAACCCAATGAAAAACCCTCAAAATAGGTGCAAATGAAAGTTAACACATACACCTAACTCATCCAATTAATTTTAAGACTTGACAGTACCGTACAGGGCCTAGGTACGGTCTAAAACAGTGAATTTGCAGAAAAAATGTGTTACAACAGAAAAACAGGGTATAACTTCTTATTTCTTCCTCCAAGTTCATCCTCCTCTCTTCTATTCAAACTAGATTCAAGTGTATATGTGTGATCAAATGCATACTCCATGACTTATGTATGTTCAAGTTATCTTGATATGAGGTGTCTTATTCAGAAGTTTGTAAAACCTTGTTATTCATTATGACTGTGCTATTCATTGTCATTATAAAATTTCTAATGATCATTGTCTTATTCTTCATGCTTGTAGAAATCATCATCATGCCGAGGAAACGAGCAAAGACTCTAACACCAGAAGAGCATGAAGCTGAGAATGAGAGGAAAAGAGAAAGAATGAGGTGAATTCGGGAAAGTAGGAAATTGTCAACCATACAAGAAGATATTCCACCATTTCCAATTGAAGAGGAACGTGACAAGTCTAATGAAGCTAAGAGAGAGATGGAATTGGCGGCACAAAGGGAACGAATGCAAAACCTCCTTGCAATGAGGAAAGTGAATCTCCAAGTTGGAGGCACTCCATCATCCACAGGTCAAGTTGAAGGAACACCATCATTATCTTCTTGAATTGGAGACACTTCATCTTTCATAGGTGAAGTAGAAGGCACATCTAAATTTTCTTCTCAAGTTGGTCACACGCCATCATTCACACCTCAAGTTGAAGGTACGTCATTTTCAACCTTTTCACCTCCAATCGAAGGTACGCCATCTATCCCATCTCAAGTAAATATTGAAGAAATTCCTAATGTTTAGTCTACTTTACCAAATAAAATGCCTCCTAGAATTTTACATAGGAGGCCTAAGTTTCTAATTGATATTGATGAGAATGTATTGGAGCCCATGCAGGATAAGATTCCCATGCGCACTTGCCAAAGATATGCAAATAAGATATGGAAATTATTCTTTGAGAATTTAAATGAAACCAGAAGATGTCAACTCTTTGTTGAACTGATGAGAAATCTGAAATTTAGGCCCACTATGAAGATTCTTGGCCCAAGAACATCAAATGCGTCAAGTGAAAAATCAATTGTCAAGAATCTAATGAGTGCGTATGAGAGTGTGGGTTCCACCTCACGCACGAAGGATAGTAATGTCACATGACATGTCATTACATCGACAATTGTAAGCCAACAAACAAAAAAAGCTCACCTCATTAGAAAGACAAGTCAAGCATTGAAAATAAATAGAAAAACTCTAATGAGAGCCGTTGGAAGACGTCAAAGAGTTCAGGATCCAAACACTAATGAATTGTGGGCATTCTCTGGGAGACTCCCACGGAAAGACAAAGTTGTTGTCGAATCTTTGAGATCACTAATTGAAGACTTTTGGAAGAATTACACAAGGGTATCTTCGAATCAAAGGGATGTGGTAAGAAGGAGAATTGGTAGTCGAAACTGTGAACCACATCCAAAGCATTTTTTGGATATGACTCAAACACAGTGTTTTGGTAAATTTCTAGAGAAGTATCCTCAAATTAAAATTTCTCAAAGATATTTTGAAATGCTAAAACCTTTCTTTGTCAAAATAAATCACACACGCACTACTTGTTGTTGTAGATTACATATTGAATTTTCTAACCATTTTGATGTTTATCGGTCTATATGTTTAGATTTGCATACTAACAATGTTTTGCAGGGTTGTGGCATATGTGCCCCACCAACTACCTCAAGAGACTTCATATCAATAATTTTATGTGATAGAGAGGAAGGTCAATTATTCTACAAGAAATTATGCTTGGATGGCACATGCCAGCATTGTGGTGGCTTGCAACATATGCCAATATGTGAACATATGGAAAGAACACATGCAGTTGGAAATGAACTAGTAGAGTTTGACAAGTATAAAACAGTAGCATACAATACAAGAGATGGTAAAGAAGCAAAAAGGTGTGAATATTTTATTCAAAAGATTCCAGTGTATCAGTTTATGCCTATATTTCGTGACAACATAGTGTATGAGTATGTAAGACATGCCCATAGAGCTCGATGGTTGGACTTGTAATTCAAGTTATGCAAGGACACATTTCTAGTTAGTAGCATTGTTTCAGTCGTCTACTTTGCAGAGAACTATAGTCTACAGCCACAGTGTGAGGTGCAATCCCAATATTATAACTTGACACAAGTTTTTATATTTGTTTTGTATATAAATGGTAGTATGAATTGCTTCCCTCTAGTATATTTATGTTTAGTCAATTTTGCTTTTTGATGTTTCTCACAGGAGGTCACAACTCTAATCCATCCAACTACGGACAAAGAAGCTCGAGAAAATATGATGATAGATTATCCTTGAGCAGTGGTATGAACTATGGGCAGTGAAGGCCTCATGTTTCGTTTGATTTATTTTCTATGGTATACATTTGATGTTTGCATCATCATCATGTTATGCTTCATGGGGTTAGATCTAAGTAATGGACGAAGTTGATCCTAATTGGTCTTAATCCTGTTCACTCGTGTTTCACTCATGTCATATCAAGATTCATGTCAAAGGGTTTGGATGTTAGTTCATAACATTCATGTTTATCATGTTACAATAGTAGGACATAGTTGCTTATGTCATTGGTTCATGCCATTGGATCATTAGATTTTGGTTGTGCTTCTTCATCATAACATGTCATGCTTTTAGGAGTTAGATCGGGTTGTGGTTCTTCCTCATGATAGGAGTTTGTTCATATCTTTATGCTTCTTTGTCCTCCATGTCTTCAGTGTTCTCAATGTCTTCATGCTTTCAGGAGTTAGATTGGGTTGTGGTTCTTCCTCATGTTTGGAAAGGTGCTAGAAGTGACATTTTGCATTCCATAGCTCATGGGACTTAATGGACTTCACCAACGCGTTAGGGTGGGCAGTTAAATGCCAAGGGATGTCTCATTTCATGTGCCAAGCATCGCATTCGTTTGGGGTAGCAGGCTATCGGCAAAGTCCCTTAAGCTCCCTAAGACGAAAAAATTGCCAAACTTTGACGGGACAGTTCTCAGAATTCATGGTAGATGGGAATGTTATGTTTGGACCTACAGGTGCATGTGGGGTCCGTCTACAATAACCTCTCTTGGTTTTGTTCAACTCCTATCCGTTTGACCGTGCCAGAATCAAATGCATTCTTGCAAAATGCTTCAGTTTCATGTAGTGGAAAGGTGCTAGGAGTGACATTTTGCATTCCATAGCTCGTGGGGCCGAATGGACTTTGCCAACACGTCGGGGTGGGTGGGTAAATGCCAGGGGAGGTCTCTTTTCATGTGCCAAGCGTCGTATTCATTCAGGGCAACAGGCTACCAGCAAAGTCCTTTAAGCTCCCTAAGACGAAAAAATTGCCAAACTTTGACGGGACAGTTATCAAAATTTGTGGCAACTGGGAACATTCTGTTTGGACCTATAGGTGCACGTGGAGTCCATCTATAATAACCTCTCTTGGTTTTGTTCAACTCCAGTCTGTTTGACCGTGCCAAAATCAAATGCATTCTTACAAAATGCTTTAGTTTCATGCAGTGGAAAGGTGCTAGGAGTGACATTTTGCATTCCATAGCTCATGGAGCCGAACGGACTTCGTCAATGCGTCGGAGTGGGTGGGTAAATGCCAGGGGAGGTCTCGTTTCATGTGCCAAGTGTCGCAGTCGTTCGGGGTAGCAGGCTACTGGCAAAGTCCCTTAAGATCCCTAAGACAAAAAAATTGCCAAACTTTGACGGGATAGTTCTCAGAATTCATGGCAAATGGAAACATTTCGTTTGGACCTACAGGTGCATGTGGAGTTCGTTGACAATAACCTCTCTTAGTTTCATTCAACTCCTATCCATTTGACTGTGCCAGAATCAAACACATTCTTACAAAATGCTTCAGTTTCATGCAATGGAAAGGTTGCCAGGTGCCATAATTTTTGTTCTGCTCATCATGGGGCTGAAAGGACTATGCTAACATGTCGGGGTGGGTGTGTAAATGATAGGGGAGGTCTTGTTTCATGTGCCAAGCATCCAAGTCGTTCTGGCCTGCAAGCTACCGAGACCTAGCACTTTTCGAGTTGCAGCCCGGAATGACTGAGACACTTGGCGCACAAAATGAGACCTCCCCTAGCATTTACCCACCCACCCCGACATGTTGGCACAGTCCATTTAGCCCCACGATGAGCAGAACAAAAAATATGGCACCTGGCAACCTTTCCATTGCATGAAATTGAAGCATTTCTAAGAATGCGTTTGATTCTGGCACGGTCAAACGGATAGGAGTTGGACAAAACCAAGAGAGGTTATTGTCGATGAACTCCACATGCACCTGTAGGTCCAAACAAAATGTTCCCATCTACCACGAATTCTGAGAACTGTCCCGTCAAAGTTTGGCAATTTTTTCATCTTAGGGAGCTTAAGGGACTTTGTCGGTAGCCTATTGCCTCGAACGACTGCGATGCTTGGCACATGAAACGAGACCTCCCCTAGCATTTAACCGCCCACCCCAACGCGTTGGTGAAGTTCATTTGGCCCCACGAGCTATGGAATACAAAATGTCGCTCCTAGCACCTTTCCACTGCATGAAACTGAAGCATTTTGCAAGAATGCGTTTGATTTTGGCACGGTCAAGCAGATTGGAGTTGAACAAAAATGAGAGAGGTTATTGTGGATGGACTCCACATGCACTTGTAGGTCTAAACAAAATGTTCCCGGCTACCATGAATTCTGAGAACTGTCCCGTCAAAGTTTGGCAATTTTTTCATCTTAGGGAGCTTAAGGGACTTTGCCAATAGCCTGTTGCCCCGAACGAATGTGACGCTTGGCACACAAAACGAGACCTCACCTGGCATTTACCCACCCACCTTGACACGTTGGTGAAGTCCGTTCGGTCCCACGAGCTATGGAATGCAAAATGTCACTCCTAGCATGTTTCCACTACATGAAACTGAAGCATTTTGCAAGAATGCGTTTGATTCTAGCATGATCAAACAGATAGGAGTTGAACGAAATTGAGAGAGGTTATTGTAGACGGACCCCACATACACTTGTAGGTCTAAATAGAATATTCCTAGCTGCCACAAATTCTGAGAACTGCTCCATCAAAGTTTGGTAATTTTTTCGTCTTAGGGATCTTAAGGGATTTTGCCGGTAGCCTACTGCCCCGAACGACTGCGACGCTTGGCACATGAAATGAGACCTCCCCCAGTATTTACCTGCCCACCCCGACGCATTGGCGAAGTCCGTTCAGCCCCACGAGCTATGGAATGCAAAATGTCACTCCTAGCACCTTTCCATTGTATACATGTTCACAACTTTTGTAAAATGAACTAAAAATGACTCTATTGACCTTGCACATGGCCTATTATGACCTTATTAGACCAAAACAAACTTAATTACATGTGAATCAAACAACCTTGAAAGTGCCTAGTCTCAATCTTCATACTTTTCATGTTTCAATTAGGCCTAATCTAGTAGGACAACAGACCTTGTTTTTGGGGTTTTTCTCTCAAACTTTCCAAAAGACCTCCCAAACTAAATATAGATTTAGATACTCATTTCCAAGTTACATAACATATCTCAAAACCAATAGTGACTCCTTTGGACCATGTACCTCAAAATGGCATTTTTTGCTGTCTAAAATAAGCTAATTAGGCCTAGTTTATGAAGAAACATACCTCTAAACATCCAACAACCCCCTAGACTTGATGGGGCAACATCTCCCATGTGTCCAAACTCTCAAAACCATAATTTGTTTCAAGATAAAACCTCACTAACATACCAAACCCCAAAAATCCTCAATCTAGGCCAATTTGAGGAGGGTTTATTGAAACTCTACCTTCCACACACTCTTAGACTTTGCCAACACTTGGAACACTTAAAAAATGGTCTGCATATGCTTTAGGAACCATCTCCTAGTACTTTCAAACCTTCTTTTAACAAACCCTAGCCTAAAACCACCCTTTCTTGCTTGGAAACAAGGCAAAACTTGCCTAGGACAACACCATAGTTTGGTCAAACTCCATCTCTTACTTCCTTGACTTCATGGGCATCTAAAACACATCCAAACCAAACCATCCCACTAAACATATATGCAAAGTATGCAAAGTGTGGAAGCATATACTTTATGAACATGAACTGTTTAACATGATGCCTCAAAGAAATGTTGTCTCATGGAATGCAATGATTGCAAGATATGCACGAAATGGTTTGTTTTGGATAGGAGGCTCCAAATTCATGACAGTTTAATTTGAGACTAGGCCTAATTAGGCCTCCTTTACAAGGCAACTACTATGCCAATGCAAACCCACCACACCAAACCACTTGGGAACCCTAGCATACATGGAAAAAGAACCAAATTCACTAGTTTTGGCCTTTGAAACACTTGTTAAGGCACTATTGTATGGACTGCACCCTCTTTTTGCCTAATACATGGTCATATTAAGCCATTGCTTCCTCATGCTCTACTATATTCTTGTTCAATAAAAATGCCTCAAACAAGATGCAAATGAAAGGTCGTTCACTCTCCTTCACAATGCAGGTGGTTTCAGACCATGACAATATTGTACGAATGAGCAATACGTCCTGGAACAGTCCAATTTCAAGAAAGTAGCAGAAAACTCAATTTTATTCAACTTTGCCCTTCAAAACCTTCTTCACCAACCCCTCCTTGGTGTGTGTGAAAGTTTTTATACATGTTTACAATAGTTCCAATCGATCATAACTAACTTTCAACCTGTTTGATCATTGGGTAACCTCCTTATTACATGATTTGTTAAGTTGACAAAGCAACTTCTTACCACTACTTGCATTATTAGACTTTTTGTTTGACAACATAAAACATGAATCCAAACACAAATGACATTGGTCATTTGAACTTATTACATGCAAAATGATGACACAAGACCATCAACTTGTCCTATGATGTCCTAGGACCTTGTTATGACATGCTCCTAGCCAAGATTGGCTATGGCTAAGGTGCTCTTGCACCATGAAATATGTTTCCATGGTGTTGAATAGTCCTCCTTACCTACTACATCACCCTTATAGACATGTATGCAAAGTGTGGAAGCATAGACAAGGGATGTGAACTATTTGGCATGATGCCCCAAAGAAATGTCACCTCATTGAATGCAATGATTGCAAGATATGAACAAAATTGATTTTTTGATAAGGCATTAGCAACTTTCAAGCAAATGCGATTGGCGGGTGTAAAGCAAAATTCCACAACCTTAGCCAGTATCCTCCTTGCCTATGCCAAAATGGACATCCATCAAAAGGATAAAACATATGGGAATTTTGTTAGATGTTGTAGTTGCAACTACCCTGAGAGACATGTATGCAAAGTGTGGAAGCATAGACAAGGCACGTGAACTGTTTGGCATGATGCCTCAAAGAAATGTCACCTAAAGGAATACAATGATTGCAAGATATGAACAAAATGGATTTACTGATAAGCCTTTAGAAATTTTCAAGAAAATGCAATTGGCATGTGTAAAGCCAAATTCCAGAACCTTAGAAATGGTATGTTTGGAGCAAGGTATAGACATCCATCAAAGCATAAAGGATATAGGAATTTTGTCAAATGTTGTAGTTGTAAGTACCTTGCAAGACATGTATGCAACTTGTGTGGAAGCATATATAATGAACATGAACAGTTAGACGCGATGCCTCAAAGAAATATTGTCTCATGGAATGCAATGATTGCAAGATATGAATGAAATGGATTTTTTATAAGGCTTTAAAAAATCTCAAGCAAATCGACAAAAATAAATTTCAACCATTTACCCAAATTTTGGCACATCTAAAACCAAATTGCACAACATTAACCAACTTCCTCCTTGCCTATGGTATAATGGGATCTATAGAAAATGGTGTGGACAACCATCAAAGCATAAATGATATAGGAATTTTCTCACATGTATTGTAGTTGCAAAGTTGCCCTTGTAGACATGTATAAAAAGTATAGAAGCATAGGCAAAGCACGTGAACTATTTAAAATGATGCCTCAAAGAAATGCACAGTCCGATAGAATTCAATGATTGCAAGATATGCACAAAATGGATTATTTGAAAACAATTCATAAAATTTCAAGCAAATGCAATTGGCACTTGTAAAACCAAATTCCTATAACAATAATTGATTATCATATTAAATATTTAATATAAACATGACATATATACATAATGTCATGAACATAACATCTAGTGTATATAAAAAGCCATATAGGCATGTCCAAACAAAGCCATATAGGCAAATATACAAAAATATACATCGGATTAACATATAAAAGTATGTATACAAAGCCATCTAGGCATACAAAAAAGTTCCCAAAAACTAGTTTCCTATGGACTTTTAGGAAATAATCGGTGGCCCTTCTTTGATTGTGAAGATGGAGAGCTAGTCAGTGACACATCCTCTCTCTGCCATCGAGTAGACCTCTTCGAATAAAGTTCATCCAGCTGCACCTTTTAATACAAACAAACAATATGCACATTAGTATAGAAAATGTATGAAATATATAACATCACATATGTAATTGATCACTTACCGCCAACTGATGATTGCTCTCCATCATCTTGACTTTCTCTTCGTCCGTAGTTGGACGGACTGGAGTTGTGACCTCCTGTGAGAAGCATCAAGAAGCAAAATTGACTAAACATAAATATCATTTATGTACATCAAATGACATAAGATAAAAAAGAAATACAAAATTATGATATTTTCAAGTTATTGGCTCATACCTCAGTCAAAGGATTTGTAGACATCATGGCTGCATCAATGCCTATCTGTGTTGACTCACGAAGATGAGGAGGTGTCTCCACTGTATTCAGCATCTGAAAATCAAGTTCAAGATTATTAAAACAAAATAAATTCATAACATTATTTTTAAAATGCATAATGATTAGAAATGGTTAAATTTACCTCAGTAAAAGTGGTGGTTTGGCATCCAGGGGACCAAGGAAATTGTGGAGGTGTTGGTGACTGTTGAAATCATTAAATCACAAAATAATATTACCATTGACATATCTACAATAATTATGAATATGTGATAAATTACACACCTGCTGACTTGACCTCAGTTCATAAGCCGCCAATGGAAGGCTAACAGAGGCAGGATGAAGACTCTGACCCTGGAATTTCATTGCGCAAATAATTACATACATTATTTTTGACTTATAAAATAGATAATCATATAAAATTAATTACAAATTTCAAATAACAATATACTAAATCAAGATGAAACTTGTAACAAATTACTTGAGAGTCAATACCAAATGTATGCTATAAGAGATCATCACTGAGAACAAGATCATCCAATATGTCCTACCCCTGTGTCTCATCATGTTGCCCCTATGTCGTAGCATGCTGCCCCTGTGTCACAGAGTCCTGTCGTGCCTCTTGCGTCCCATAATCACATAGGTTCCCACATGTACTGCACAAATGTGGGGACACATGATGCCTACTACTCTCACCCTCATCGCCCTAGGTAAAATCATTTGCATGATGTGATAGAGTTTGGGTGAGAGTAGTCAGTGAATGTAAAGTCTCTAGCTCAACACTCTCCTTCAAAGCCAAAGGGAGTGACCTATGTTTTGGCCTCACTTGGGGTATAGGCACATGCTGTTCATCTCGTTAAGCCCCAGGTCTATCTTGGGCAGAGCCACCACCTCTACCTTGGAACTCATGAATGTCAAAATAATTCATAATCTTGTTGAGTACGAACTCACAATAGAGTTTCCTCAAAAAATATTGTGGTACCTCATCATTGTTGCATGGCCGCTCATCGAAGACCATGTACCATCTATCCCAAAAATTTGGGATATGTCTTCATTCCTACACCAATGTATAGGAAACCGTTTGCAACTTTCCTCTAATGCTTGGCTGGTTTTGGGATTAATAAAATATGCACATAATTGAGATTTTGTAATTTTTTCCTTCTTCACTTGTTCATAGGACAACTTGTCGGCATAATATCGCTAACTCCTCTCCCTATAGTCTTGGAATTCAGTGATTTGTTTCGTCACCAAATCCGTGTGGGAAACAATCTCCTGTAGTGATTTTGCAAGTGCCCTCCTCTGCTCAGTGGTTCCACTTGGATTGTTTAGGGTTTGACTAATAGTTTCAAGATGTTTCTTATTTTCTTCTATTATCCCTAAGTAGTGTTCTTGATTATCCATTACATGAAAAGGAGGTGAAGGTGGGTTTTGAGGGTTTGGAGGGTTTTGGGGGTTGTTTTCACCCTCCTCAATTGGATTTAGATTTTTTACTTCTCCAATAACTGTAAATGCAATATAAACATAAATCAAACATTGCAAAACTAAAAAATTGTTCTAAAACTAACAAAATTAGACAAACCCTACCTTCTTCCTATACTGGAGCCTCCAAATTTGCAGGATGATGTCTTTGGCGGTGAGGTGGCATTGTGAATTTCTTGTTTTCTCACGTGCACTTGATTGAATCTCCTCTTTTTCAATGCGATCACATTTTGCTTGGATTCTTTGCTGCTGTCAAGAGAAAAGCCGCGCGGGGAATGAGCAGAAAATGGTTTTTTTTTGCTTTAATTTTGGAGATGGTGGCGAATTTTTGGTCCCCCATCTCCTTGTATTTACCCCATTGTTGAACAATTTTCACAATGAAATTGTTAACAGATAGTGTAAAAGTTCCTTGCAAATGGAATCTACGTAACAAGAACACTACAGGCGAAATGTCATCTTTATATTCCTCATATGTTATTTTTGCAAGCTTTGGAAAACTTTGTTTAAGGAGGTCTCCATCTAAGTAGCAGTCAATGTTTCCTTCTTTCCTATATAATGTGCAAGCCAGATTGTGACGGTAGAAAAGTTGGGTGGTTGTTTTGCTATACGTGCAATTGGCAGATCCTTTTTCAAGAGACTTGTCAAATCACATGGAGCGATTGCATGTGCTACAACAAGCTTTGAAGAGTGGCAAGTGGACATTCTTTGGCTTTAGTGTGCCAAGTACCTGTGAAAAAAATAACTTGTTATGTATTTTGTAGGGAACTGAAATAATTTAATAGATATGTTATGTAAATGTAAAAAAAATATTATTTTTTGTGCTCTTGCCTAAATGTTACATTTTGCAAGAGATTGCAACTGTGCTCTTGTGCATGCATCGTTAAGCTCCTCCAAAAATGTTGCTTGTGTTGTGTGCATTACGTTTGTGCCTTGTGAAACATTTCTAACAACATTTTTGACAAGGAGTGGCATGTCTATTTTTAAAAACATTTGTTGTAAATATGCACATAAATCTGTGTTGGTACTTGAGATATCAACCTACAAAAGAAAATTATTAATGAATTTAAGTTTATAAGTAAAGTTGAATATGAAAATAAAATATAGATGGTTAGAAATATACAGTTGCCATGTCTTCTTGGAGATCTCCATCTTTGACATGCAATTCGAACTGGTTTTTGTTCAAATGATAAGATATCCCTATTGCTCCAAATGAACCAACAGAATAGTCGCAGTTTGCTTCTATTAGTTGGGAGATAGTGACGTCTGGAGTTAATCTACATTTTTTGCAAACAATTGGCACACTTTCAACTATGCTTCTATTGGTTAAGATAAGGCAACAGTCTGCATCGCCTCTTTCATAATGAGTTTTAGTCTTGATTAAAAAGTTGGTGATGCGAATGCTACACCCAACAAACATACGGGGCAAGAATGTATTAATCAGATTGTTGCCAATGTTTATAGTTATAGTCATTTGATCGTTGTAATCTACAAGATCCACATGTACTATTTCTACCTTTTTTTGGGTGTTGGTGTACTTGGTAGAAGCAGGACCATATACAACAAGGACATCTCCTTTGAATACAAAACCAGTTCATTCTGTGCAAAGCTCCATTATTGTACTAGGTTTTCGGTTTGTTGAAATTAGGCTATAAAAATGAATTGTGTAGTTAATTATGTGTTGTAAACATATATTCTAGTTGTCAACATTGAAGAATAGAAAATGCACGTTATTCTCAATTGTGCGAATATAAATTAAAGATTTTTCACTATGTATGTTGGTGTTTGTAGAAATCTATGAAAAATGTAGAACCATATACATACCTTTTTAACAACATTTGGTATAAAAGAAGACTATTAAAAATTAATACCTTTCTTTGCTGCTTTGAGTAGGCATTCTGGTAGGAGATGTGCTATTTAGTTCGATGCTTTCCAAATGGCTATAGCAAGAAATGAAATTGTTAGTCATGAAATTTGTGGAAAATACTATTTAATTTTTCATTAATTTGGAAGAATTGACAAGTCTCACTATTTTGTTATTGTTCTGTTGTAGTTACAGAAAAAGCATGTTATTCTCAATCATGCGAATATAAATTAAAGATTTTTTACTATGTATGTTGGTGTTTGTAGAAATCTATGGAAAATGTAGAAGTATATACATAGCTTATTAACAAAATTTGGTAGTGTAACGTCAGAAAATGTCCCCTTGGGGGCTTTTCCCTCATAAGGTTTAGCTCCCGGGTCTTTTAGCTACATTTAGGACATCTTGCATCATATTTTGACATCCCGATGAAATGAGCCCTAAGTTTCATGACAGATGGGACCTAGGGGGATCCCTTGAACCCAACCCTAACCAAAATAGGGGGGAGGACTTGGGCGCCCTCACCCTAGTCCTGCCCTATTTTGGGTCAGTCCCAATTTTTGAGTGTCAGCTTGTGATTGTTATTTAGGTCCTATGCCGACATGGTAAGTTTGAATTACAAAATTCTTGGTGGAAGTGTTTGTAGTTGCATATATAAGCATGTTTAGGCATTCATTTGTAAACTAGATGATTACTAGCTAGCAATTTGGATTCTCAAGTTTATGTGACGGTGATTCAAGGCATTCATTGTGTAGCAAGAGCAGATTTGTGTTTTCTATGTGTTTGTATTTGTAGATTTGAGCAATCATCTCCTCATGGCATGAAGAGCTTCTTCCTTCCATGATATCTTCACTACAAGGTGACATCATTTGTGTTTTTGAGCATTTATCATTTGGTTTTTACCTCTACCTCACAAGGGCACACATTCTCTATCTGAAAAGATTTTTTGGAAGACTTGAGTGTCTCTTCGAGGCTTGACTGAGGAAATCCTCTAAATACCACAACCCCTTCCCAAAGTTTCTACGATTGCAGGTTACAGGTTGAAGATACAAGAAAAGTAGAGTTGCAGGAGGGTATTACAGAGTGTCAGATTTGCAAATCAAAGTTGAAAATAGGGACCTGGACTTGGGCGCTTGCTCATTAGTCCTCTGGATTCCACAATGGAGAAATCTCTGTGACAGCAGGAACAAGTTACAGACTGAGTTCCCAGATCCTGACAAAAAGCATGACATTAGACTAGGGCACCCGCTCATTAGTCCTCGACTGTTCCGCTTCTGAACCTCAAAAATAGGTGCATAGTTATCTATCATTTTACATCTTTCTGTAGCAACATTTTCTGATATTCGTCCGTTTGCTTCCGTATTTGCATAATTAGGGTTTTGGTGTATAATTGAGCATAAGTAAGCATAATTGACAATCAAATCATACAAATCCAAGTTTCCCTGCATTCCTAAGTGACCAAGGGTATGATAGTGCATTGCCACTCAACCCAAAGTCCTTGAATGTAAAAGGGTGAAAGGAGGATATACACATAAACTATCAAAAACCAATTATCCAAATTTTACCCTTTACATTTTGGTGAACCCGTGTTGTTGGACTTTTTTGCACCTTGCTGAGTTTTTTGCTTCATATTTTCTTTGATTTCATTCATTCATATCATCATTCATCTTATTACATTGGAAAACTTACAAAAAATTGTAAAATTTGGAAAATTTGAAAAAAAATGCATTCTAGGGTTTCTATTTTGCAACAATTAATTTGAATTTCATAAAATTTCTAATTTTTGCATTAGATCTGAGATAACTTGCAGAAAATTACAAAAATTCAATAGCTTGCATTGCATTTTTATCATAAAATTGCTAGGGTTTTGTTGGAAATTTTGCATTTTTCATATAACCTAGTAATTTCAAAAACTAGGGTCTGTAGGCAAAATCTTGTTTTAGATTTTTCTATTGATCTTAGACACTCATTAAAATTTTTATTTGTCTATAGTGTTGCATTTTAGTGTAAATTTGCATTTAGATCTCAAAAATTTGCATTTTTACATAGAAAATTTCAATAAAAACTAGCATTTTCATCGATTTTCCCTTAAATTTGCACTTGCATTTTGCATGGTAGGGTGTGAAAATAATTTTCAGATTTGAGTGGACTTAATTTTCATCATAAAATAGATTACAAGACATTCATATAGCATTTTGCATCAAGATCTCAAACCTAGGGCTTGAAAAACCTTGATTTTCACTAGATTTGGCCTTATCGAATTTCAAAATTTGCACCATAGGTGTGTTGTGAAGAATATTTTTGCACTAATTGGCCATTATAAGGGTTATTATCTTCTTCCCCTCCTAAAAATCTTTACAACACCTTGTTATTGAGCTCGTGTATTGAAAATTTGGTGAAAAATTGCACATTTTTGCTATATTTGCCCTAGGGTTTGACCTAGATTGCAGTCCAAGTGTGTTGTGACAAATTTTATGGATTGAAGTTACTGATATCATTGCTATTATTTTCTATACCTCCTAAAATTCTTTACAACACACCTTTTTCTAGGTCTTGGAGTTGAAAAATTGTGAAAAATCGCATACTTTACTATATTTTCACTAGGGTTTGACCTTGAGTGGCACTATAAGCGTGTTGTGATAGGTTTTTTGGAATTAGGTGCCTGGTATTACTGATATAAGTTGCTTTCCATCATCAGTTTCCTTACAACACCCCTTGTCATGCTCTTTTGCATTGAGATTTGGTGAAAAATCGCATATTTTAGTGTATTTTCACTAGGTTTGGACTAGTCATCATCTTAGATTTGCATCAAGAGTGTGTTGTGATGGATATTACTACTGTACTAGTTTGATATCAGACATATTATTTTCTTCCCTTGATCAAACTCCTTACAACACCTTTTCTTTCATATATTTGCATTGAAAAAGCACAAAAAATCAAGCATTTAAACCTATCTTGTGCCTAAAGTTTGTGAATATTGCTGCATGAGCCTCAAAACTTGCTGCCCTAAGAAAATATTCCTTTAAAAAGAAGAACAAGACACATGAGATCTAGTTCCCTTGAAGAAGTGGCTACATTGAACACCTTCTTTACAAAAGGAGAGACACAAATGCTACAAGATATTACACCGATCACAAGTACAATGGAAGAGAAAACTTTTCATGATATTGATGATACTATTGAGGCGACAGGATATGTATCTGATGAGAAAATAGAAAAACTTGATAAAGAGCTAGCCAATTTTCAATCATTTATGAAAAATGAGAGGATAGCTGAAGAAGCTGTTCCTGCAATTCATAACATAAGAGAATTGATAAAAGAGGGACAAGATGGTGTTAATGCAATCCGTGGTTTAGCACATATTGTACAAACCAACATTATGCCAGTGACCGAATGTGCACAAGTGATAAATAACACTTTATCACCATCTCATACTCAAGTATTGGTACCTATACTGACTACGGGGATATCCACATTTACATCAACAATCTTAACAACTAATGTGAACACTTGTAGTAATGCTACCACTGGTATTGGAGTATCTAATGGCATCAATTACAAAGCTGTGGGACTTAATTATCAGAATTTGGTTCCTAAGGGGACCTCTTCTATGAATAATTGCTCTCAACCACCTCTTCATCCCACTTATTCTCAACCTCCCATTACATATAGTTATTCTCAACCACCTACCACCTACCATTATGTCCAACCACCGTTGACCTATTCACAGCCTTTGCCTGTCGCATCTCAAGATCAATCACCTCCTCACTTTGGTTCCAATTCCTCGCAGCAAACCGCATCTCCCAATGATGCCATCCTAAACCAACTTTTGTAGGGCATGACTGCTTTACAACAAAAGGTAACAAATTTGACAAATTCTTCGCAGCCTAATATACCAACATATCATGCCTGTAATCTCCTTTCCTATGCAATCTTGAGAACTCCTATGCTCGAGAGGTTTGAGACTCCTCGCTTTGAAATATATGGTGGAAAAGGTGATCCTAATACTCATGTGGTAGCATTCACAGTTATATGTAGTGATTTCTACTTTGAAGAAGACTTGTTAACAAAACTTTTCCCACGATCTCTCAAAGATACTACTTTAGAATGGTTTTGCTCTCTACCTCCAAATTCAATACACTCCTTTTCACAGTTGATTGATCAAATTTTACAACATTTTCAAGCAAACATTGGACCTCAAGTCTCTATGATTGACTTAGTTCATTGCAAGCAAGGTCTGAAAGAGAAGTTAACTAAATTTATTAGTTGGTATCAAGCTTTATATATGCAAATTCAATATCAAATGAAAGATGAGGATGTTCAGAAGGTGTTTATCACTAATCTACAACCTAATATTCGTGATAAGATCCTCTTGATGAAGTATAACTCCTTTCAACATTTATGCACCGCCCTTCATGATTATCAACTCTCGTCTAGTCAGTATGAAAACCAAAACTCATTGGCTCAGGTTGGTCAATCCATGGGTAGATCGTCACAAACCCACTTTAATAGGAATAATAATAATAGGAGTTTCATCAAGATTAATGGACCTAATACAAATAACTTTTCTAACGTGTTTGGTATCACTAATCCTAAGAAAGCATCATATCAACCAAGAAAGTTTACTTTGATATCTGAGTCTTATCATTCTATCATGAATCAAGCTGTGAGTAATAACATTTTGAAGCTTCCATTGATTAAGCTTGTTGATCCTAGTAAAGCAAAAGGAACTTATTTCGATGCTAATGCCTTTTGTCATTTTCATCAGACACAAGGACATGACATTGAACGATGTATGCACCTTAAACATGAAATACAAGACCTCATTGATTCGAATGTTATATAGGTATCAGGTGTGAATGATAACGGAAACAAGTCAGTTGCTCCGCCGAATCAGAATTTACAAATCTTCACCAATCCCTTCCCTAAACATACTGATAACAATATGTTGGAACAAGGTTTAGTGGAAGTAGCTGATGATAATTACTTGGAATATGATAACATCATGGGTATGATTGAAGTGGATAAGGAAAAGTTGGATAACTCACCTCGTCCATGAACAAATGGGATTTATGCTGAGGTTCCTCCTCTGTTATCCTATATAGGATCGGGAGATAACCAAAATGCATCAGAAAAACAAGTAGAACAACTGATATAGATGAGTGAGATAGTACAAGATGAATCTTGTTACTTTTTTAGATGGCATCAACAATGAAAACTTGCTAAAAATTAGAAAAGAGTAAGACGATTGTCAGTAGTTGGAAATAATAGTGGCTCTCCTCCTCATAAGCAACAAAAATTCTCATTTACACAAAGATCTAAGAAACAAGCATCATATGATAATAAACAAGAATTTCATAAGAACCACTCAAATTTTGCACTCAATATGATCGAGTACCTCTCCAAGAGGTTCACAAGTTCAAAAATCTGATACAAAGATCCTACCAGGTAAGTATTTCTAACCCCTTTATCTCTCGTGATGTGTTTCCCCCGTGATGTGTTATGTGTTGTTTAGGCCTCCTGGGATTACCCCTGATTCTTTTGTAAGGTCCGGGATACCAGGAGATGAGCTTATTCTATTTGTATCATCATTCTTCTATATTTCATCTCTCTAATTTCATTGTTGTGTGTTGTGTCTTACGGACAGAGCGTTGTGGTTGGTGACTTGGGGGCACCCTCCTACATGATTGTCCCTAAGACACTTGTTTCTCCTCTCTGATTTATTGTTTACCTTCCTCTAGTGTTTCTATCTAGTAGGTGGATGATGAAAAAACATTTATACTGCTGCGGACCTAGCATCCCTTTAGCGAGAAATAAAAAATTGGACTTAGTTCCTAATATGACGATGGGGTTGTATATCTTATCCGATGCTTGGCTAGTAGAAGCACTCTATGCTTTCTATGTAGTGGTTTTGATGATGTTTTATCTCACTTACAAACCTTAACAATATTGCTGCTTTGTGCACTTTGTTTGTCTTTGAATCTCGCCTTGGTGACACTTGGTTATGAGATTTTTGTGATATAGCCCCACGGTTATCCTCGATCTCTAAATTCGTAGTATAACCTTGGCTCTTTGTGTGACTAATCATATGCATTGATGTTGTTATGGACACTAACATGTTTATTGCAGAGATGTGTTTGTGGGAACATTTGGCAATCGTAAAGTACATGTCACCTCTGGGGGGCATGGGCTTTGCGAATGTCTATGTTCCCTTGTGTGTTTTCTTCCTACCTTAATATGCTTGATATCGATACCTGATATCAACCACCTTAAGGTGGGGGCATATATAAGGTAAGCTATCTATTGTAGGTGTTATCAATGTGCTTGTCCTCAAGTGCAGTTTAATGACTGGTGGTGATGAGTCCCTCCTGCACTCTAAGTTTGTTTGCAATCAATCAATCAATCAATCAATCATCTTAAGCCCTCTGCAGAGGCAGGGGTGGTGTATCTCTTGCGGAGAGTGCCCATCCTGTCATTTTCAAAAGTCCTCATTGAGAGGCAGGGAGTAGTTCTGTGACTAACTTAACCCTTAAGCGTGTCTTCAGTGATTGTTGTGGCGAAGTGCAATCATTGGTGTGTGCCTGTAATGTGCTTGAGATGGTGATGAGCCTAGAAATAGGAACACTCCATCACTTATTTGCCGTGTTTTCTCTATGTCTTTAAAGTGTGTGTGTTTGGCATGTCTGTTGCCCCATATGCAGTCTAAAGACCAACGCAATGAATGCTTCCTGCATTTTGGGAGGTTTGGTGTGTCTTGCATGTGTGTTGCCCCATATATGCAGTTTAAAGACCAGCGTGATGAGTGCTTCCTGCATTATGGGAGGTGTGTTTACTTTCCTGTACTTGCATCTACATTTTATATATATGAGAAAAAGAAAAGAAAAGAAATCATTCCTGTCTTCCATACATTAACTGTCTTCTATGCATCTGTTGTTTTCTCCGTGTTTTGCATGACTGTAACTACCTTCTCCGTGTTTTACATGCCTGTCATTGTCTTCAATATGTTTGGCATGTCTTCTCCGTGCTTGGTGTGTTTGTTGACCGTACTTTAATGCATGTATAGGCCTCACGTTAATACATACATTAAAGTGGGGGCTAAATGTAACATCGAAAAATGTCCCCTTGGGGGCTTTTCCCTCATAAGGTTTAGCTCTCGGGTCTTTTAGCTGCATTTAGAACATCTTGCATCATATTTTGACATCCTGATGAAATGAGCCTTAAGTTTCATGACAAATGGGACCTAGGGGGATCCCTTGAACCTAACCCTAACCAAAGGGGGAGGACTTGGGTACCCACGCCCTAGTCCTACCCTATTTTGGGTTAGTCCCAAATTTTGAGTGTTAGCTTGTGACCGTTATTTAGGTCCTATGCCGACATGGTAAGTTTGAATTATGAAATTCTTGGCAGGAGTGTTTGTAGTTGCATATATAAGCATATTTAGGCATTCATTTGTAAACTAGGTGATTACTAGCTAGCAATTTGGATTCTCAAGTTTATGTGAAGGTGATTCAAGGCATTCATTGTGTAGCAAGAGCAGATTTGTGTTGTCTATGTGTTTGTATTTGCAGATTTGAGCAATCATCTCCTCATGGCATGAAGAGCTTCTTCCTTCCATGAGATCATCACTATAAGGTGACATCATTTGTGTTTTTGAGCATTTATCATTTGGTGTTTGCTTCTACCTCATAAGGGCACGCATTCTCTATCTGACAACGGTGTTCAGAAGACTTTCTCTTCGGGGCTCGACTGAGGCAAGCCTCAAAACACCACAACCCCCTCCCAAAGTTTCTGTGATTGCAGGTTACAGGTTGAAGATACAGGAAAAGTGGAGTTGTAGAAGGGTATTACAGAGTGTTAGATTTGCAGATCAAAGCTGAAAATAGGGACCTGAACTTGGGCGTTCGCTCATTAGTCCTTTGGATTCTGCAATGGAGAAATCTCTATGACAACAGGAACAGGTTGCAGACTGAGTTCCTAGATCCTGACAAAAAAACATGACACTAGACTAGGGCGCCTACTCATTAGTCCCCGACTGTTTCGCTTTTGAACCCCAAAAATAGGTGCATAGTTATCTATCATTTTACATCTTTCTGTAGCAGCATTTTCTGATATTTGTCCATTTGCTTCCATAGCTGCATAATTAGGGTTTTGGTGTATAATTGAGCATAATTGACAATCAAATCATACAAATCTAAGTTTCCCTGCATTCCTAAGTGACCAAGGGTATGATAGTGCATTGCCACTCGACCCAAAGTCCTTGAATGTAAAAGGGTGAAATGAGGATATACACATAAACTATCAAAAACCAATTATCCAAATTTTACCCTTTACAGGTAGAAAGGAAGAGTATTAAAAATTAATACCTATCTTTGTTGCTTTGAATGGTCATTCTTGTAGGAGAAGTGCTATTTAGTTCGATGCTTTCCAAACAACTATAGCAAGAAATGCAATTGTTAGTCATTTAATTTGTGGAAAATTGATGCAGGAGCATCCAGTGGTGTAAGGACAATCTTGCATCACCCAAAAAAAGATGTGTTTCAAAATTGTTGATGTTCTTTCCATTTCTTTTCAAAATTTGTGGTTCTGGTTCCATAATCACTTGGATAATGATGTAGAACTTTTAGTTTTTCCAAACTGCTAAAAATAGCAACCTGTTATTTTTAGAAAGTTTGTATTTGAAAGGAAGCTAGGTGTGCGGAAAATGCTTCCTACACTAATCTAAAGAGGAGAGGGCTATGCAAAGTCAAATTTATCCTAACTATTACAGCAATGTTAAACCTTTAACATGAGGTATTGCAACAAAACACAAGAACCAGAAAGTAGACAGAAGAAGAGAGACAAAGATTTACGGTGGGGAAAACCCTTATCGGGTGAAAAACCCCACACTCAGAAACTTGCACAATGTATTAACAAATCTAAAAGTTGTTTACAATACACTTGCAATGCAAGCTTCAATGGTCTTCAACACTCGTGTCTAGAGTCAATCTGACAGCATAACAGTACCTGTAAACCTGTGATACAAACTCCATCTCCAAGCACCTGTTTATATAGAAAATACAAGGCAATATTGGACCTTTCTTGGAATGGGCGTCCAACATGGGTCCATGGTCCAAAACCCATGCCCAAGGACACTTGGTCAACATTCTAGAATGTGCCTGACACTTGTCCACAACGCCCATCCCAAAGAGGTCACCTATTTCCAAAATGGGCTATGACAGATGCTCTTACGACACCTACGACTGTCATAGAATCTGTCATAGCGGTTACAACTTATAGCTGTAAGAGAATCTATCATACACATGCTATAAATAGCATATTCTCTTACAACATGTCATATTCCACCTTGGGGCACCCAAATATGCCTTATTCAAAGATGCTTCATGACACATGTCATCACCCGTCTTATAACCTTCTATTTTTGACTCTTACATGTCATAGATTCATAATAGGAATCTGTCATAACTGTTTCGGTCAAACATTCCCTTACACAACATGGAAGATGCTGATACATGGCAAAATGCTCCTACCACAAAGTGGGACACCTATCTCCTCATGTGAGGACAAAATTACAAGTTGGCATATTCCATGTAGGATCAACACATCACCGTGCCACATCCCACAATATGACAATATGGGATCTACAAATATTTACAACATAGGCAATTAAATAATAAATGCAAACATTACAAATGTAAGGAATTACCAAGGTTGAGACACCTTAATTCCCAACAGTATTTGGGCATGGAATGAAGTAAAAATTTATAGGAAGCTTCATAACTGAAAAATAAGACCTTTGGCGAAGGAATCATGAAAAGATCATTTGCAAGCTAAAAGATATTAAAGTTTTCGTTTCCTGAAAAATGCCTGAAAATTATTCAAACTCAGGTTTGAGGCACTAAACAACCCTGTACAGGCCCAAAAATGGCCAAACCTAGCTAAGCTAGTTTTTAGTGCGTAGAGCACTCCGTGAGCTTTCTGACGCATAAAACGGTTCATCAATCGGACACCCGGATCAAAAGTTATGGCTCCTGAAAGTTGACCTATTTTTGGAGGGAGATGCAAATTTTGAAATTAGGTTGTTGGCCGCCAAAAATGATATTAATAACCAATTTTGGGAACCCTGGGCAGTAGTAGAGTTAGGGGGGTAAGCGTAGAGTCAAGAATAGGTGGGAAAACACAAACCCTAGCTGATTTGGGGTTACATAAGACAAATGATTCTAGAGTCTTGCGAAAGGAAGCTGTAATGTGTTGCAGCATGTGGAGGGTTGATTCCTCTGATTGTACTTGAGCTTCTGTAATGTGATAAGTTGTCCAAATCAATACAAGAAAGTTCTATTTTCTGTGTGCAATTTCTGTTGTTGTGTGTTTTATGATTTACCCCCTTCACCAAGTGGTATTAGAGCAAGGGTTCCTGAGTGTGTAGACAGATCACCGACCGTGAGGCAGTTTGCACCAGGACCTGAGGTTGTGGGTTTTCTGTGGAGATCAAGCTTCCTCCACAAAGAAATCGTATTGGGAGGAATGCTTTGACAGAAGAGGGTTTTAGAGCCCTGCAAAGGCAAATCGATGCATTGCAAGAGGAGCTGCAAAGAGGGTTTGACCCGAG
The DNA here is from genome assembly GCA_027924645.1 of Cunninghamia lanceolata. Taxonomy (NCBI): domain Eukaryota; kingdom Viridiplantae; phylum Streptophyta; class Pinopsida; order Cupressales; family Cupressaceae; genus Cunninghamia; species Cunninghamia lanceolata. Next base: position 12,706,198 of record BSBN01000524.1, read on the forward strand.
AACAAGAGAAGAAAGCAAAGATGAAGTTGAAGAAGAGCTATCTGAGGAAGAACAAGAAGTTGTAGGAGATCCTGCAAGAGTTAGGTTGTTAAGGGACATTTATAAGATTAAAAAGAGGCCCAAGATCAAAGTTTCTACATATTCCAGAGATTTGAATCCAGAACAACTTATTGATTGGATCAATGACATGGAGGAATATTTCGAGTCTGAAGATGTGGAAGACCCAGATCGGGTCAAGTTTGCAAAAATAAAATTGAAGGGCCATGCCAATATTTGGTGGAAGGAGGTCCAGTTAGAGAGGAATAGAAGAGGAAAATGAAAGATCACCATATGGGATCAGATGGTGGAGAAACTGAAGAAGCAGTTCATTCCTGTGGACTATGAGATGGAGTTATTAAAGAAGCTGCAAGGATTGAAGCAAGGCAACAAGTCTATTAAGGAGTATACAGAAGAGTTTTATAAGATTACTATCAGAACTAGTCATGTAGAGGCCAATAGGGAGAAGGTAGTTCGTTACATTAATGGGTTGAGACCAAGTATTCAAGAGGAGCTAAGCTTGGTCAGAATGACCACCATAGAAGATGCATACCAATTTTCTCTGAAGGTGGAAGAGAAGCTAAATAATAGATTTGACAACAAGCAAAGGGGAAGAGGTCAAGGTAGAAGGACTGGTGGAAGACCCTATGGGGGCCAAAATGAAGATTCAAAGAAAAGTGAAGAAGCCGACACCAGTCGAAATAAGAGAGGAGATAATACCTACCACCCTCATGACCAGAACAATGGAGAGCAAAGAGGAAGAGGAAGAAGCCGACATGGGTAAGGACCTGGAAGAGGAGGTTTCAGAGGAACTCATTTCCAATGTGGAGAAGAAGGGCATCGAGCATATGAGTGTCTACAACATCAAGGAAGGATAAATAGAAGACCTGAAGGTAATGCACGAGTTGCACATGTAGATGAAGATGCATAGTCTGAGCATTTTGAATGCTGAAAGAGGAGAAATCCTAGTTGTCAGAAGAAATTTGTTGAATGAGGAGAAAGAACCCAATCAGAGAAAGAGTCTATTCCACACAAGGTGCAAATGTGAAGGTAAGTGTTGCGATATTATTATCGACAGTGGAAGCACTGACAATCTTGTTTCAAAGGAGATGGTTGATAAGTTGAAGTTGACAAGAAGAAAGCATCCACATCCATATCAGATTGCATGGTTGTAGAAGGACCATAGAAGTTTAGTCAATGAGCAATGTTTAGTGAAGTTCAAGATTGGGGACTACCATGATGAGGTGTTGTGTGATATCATACCGATGGATGCATGTCCTATGCTATTGGGGAGGCTGTGGCAGTATAAAAGGAACACTGTCCATGATGGCCGTACAAACACATATTCCCTAACAAAGGATGGAGTTCATCATAAGTTGAAGACCTTGAAGGAGGTGGAAGAAAAGGTATGTAGTACTGCCAGAATTTGCTTGGTAGATGGTAGGAAATTTTTAGAAGGTATGAAACTTGAGCGTCATTGCTTTGCATTGATTCCTAAGATCAATCAAGAGAAATGTGAAGATGTACCAGTAGAAGTTTCAGATAAGTTGGAAGAATTTTAGGACATTGTCTCTGATAATGTACTAGAAGGTTTACCACCGGTGAGGAAGATAAGTCATCAAATGGACTTGATACCAGGAGCCAGTTTGCTGAATAAGGCAGCCCACATAATGACCGCTACAGAGAGTGAAGAGCTAAACAGACAAGTTCAAGAGCTATTAAGGAAGGGGCTAATAAGAGAGAGCCTAAGTCCATGTGCGGTACCTGCAGTACTAGCATCAAAGAAAGATGGAGAGTGGAGAATGTGTACAGATTCTCAAGCCATCAACAAAATCACGATCAAGTATAGATTTCCATTACCCAGAATGGATGACATAATGGATTGTTTGAGTGGAGCCAAGTACTTCACGAAGATTGATCTGAAGAGTGGGTATCACCATATCCAAATCAGAGAAGGAGATGAATGGAAGACAACCTTCAAGACAAAGGAGGGTTTGTATGAGTGGTTAGTCATGTCATTTGGGCTAACCATTGCAATGAGCACATTCATGTGGCTCATGAACGAGGTACTGAAAGAATTTTTGGGAAGTTTAATTATTGTCTATTTAGATGATATTTTGATTTTCAATAAAACTTGGGATGAGCATCTGATGCATATCAGAAGAGTTTTAGAGAAGCTGAGGGAGGAGAAGTTGCTAATTAATCTGAAGAAATGCAATTTTACAAAGAAGGAGTTGGTATACTTGAGATTTTTCATCTTAGAGGAAGGTCTTAAGATGGACCCAAAAAAAGTAAGGGTTGTCATTGAATGGCCTACACCAAGGAGTGCCACAGAGGTATGATCTTTTCATGGTTTGGCAAGTTTTTATAGAAAGTTTATCAGAAATTTTAGTAGCATTTGTGCACCCTTGATTGAGACAATGAGAGGGGATAGAAAAGAGTTTAGATGGACTAAAGGAGCAGACAAAATTTTTGAGACATTGAAGTAAAAAGTTACAAAGCAACCTATTTTGGTACTTCCAGATTTCAATAAGGTATTTTAGGTAGATTGTGATGCTAGTGGTAGTGCTATAGGAGCTGTTTTGAGCCAAGAAGGTAAGCCCATTGCCTATTTTAGTGAGAAGTTTAATGATGCCAATAAAAAGTATTTTGTTTATGATCAGGAGTTTTATGCAATAGTTCAAGTTTTGAAGAAATGGAGACATTATTTGTTGCCAAAGGAGTTTGTTTTATATACTGATCATCAGGCTTTGCAATATCTTAATAGTCAAGAAAAGTTGAACCAGAGGCACTTAAAATGGGTTGAATTTTTATAGAGCTATACTTTTGTTTTGAAGCACAGGAGTGGGAAGTCTAACAGAGTTGCAGATGCCTTGAGCAGAAGGCAAAATTTGTTGACAGAAATGAAGATAGAGGTTGTTGGGTTCGATGAGCTCAAAAGTTTGTATCCTGAAGATCCAGATTTTGCAGAGGCTTCGAAAGCTTGTCTGGAACCTATTACTTTGGACAGGACAAAATGGTTGGATTTCATAATCCAAGATGACATGTTGTTTAAAGGAAGCCAGTTGTGCATTCCGAGGAGTTCCATGAGAGAGAACCTAATTAAGGAGAAGCAAAGTGGAGGATTGGCTGGACACTTTGGTCAAGATAAGACCATTGCTATTGTTGGTGAAAATTATTATTGGCCACAGTTGTAGCAGGATGTGAGGAAATTTGTGCAGAGTTGCAGAGTATGTCAGATGGCGAAAAGAGTAAGTCAGAATACAGGTCTATATCAGCCACTACCTATACTAGAGAAGCCATGAGATGATATTAGTATGGATTTTGTTCTTGGTTTACCAAGGACATAGAGAGGATATGATTCCATTTTTGTGGTGGTAGACAGATTCTCAAAGATGGCACATTTTATTCCTTGCAAGAAGACTAATGATGTTGTTCATATTGCTGAATTATTTTTCAGGGAGGTGGTGAGATTACACAGTCTACCAAAGAGCATAGTTTCAGATCGAGATACCAAGTTTGTTGGTTATTTCTAGAGGACATTGTGGAAGAAGTTGACGACATATTTGAAGTTCAGTTCTACACACCATCCACAAACTGATGGACAGACCGAAGTGGTGAATAGGAGTTTGGGTAACTTGCTACGATGCTTAGTAGGAGATAAGCCCAAGGGATGGGATTTGATTTTACCACAGGCTGAATTTACTTACAATAATTCTGTCAATAGGTGTACTGGTAAATCACCATTCTAGATTGTATATGGCAATAGCTCAAGAAATGCTTATGAGTTAAGAAAGCTGGACAAAGGAGAAAAGACAAGTGCTGAAGCTGAAGACTTTGAAGAACATCTAAAGAATTTGCATGAAGAGTTGAGAAAGCACATTAATAAGATGAATATTCAGTACAAGGCTAAGGCAGATCAGAAGAGGAGATATAAAGAATTTTGGGTAGGAGATGAAGTCATGGTTCACTTGAGAAAAGAAAGGTTCCCAATTGGAACATATAATAAGCTGAAAATGAAGAAATTTGGACCATGCATAATTTTGAAGAAACATGATTCAGGAAATGCATATGAGGTAGAGCTGCCGAGTGGGATCAACATTTCCCCTGTTTTCAACATTGCTGATTTATCAGAATATCATGAAGGTGGAATAGAGGATGGACCAACAGAAGAACAGTGAAGTATTCTGGCATCTACTTCAACAGAGGAGATAGAAGAGACCTTGGATAGCCATGTGGGAAGAAGTACTTGGAACATGCAATATGAAGAATATCTGGTGAAATGGAAAGGAAGGCTTGTTGAAGATTCTTCTTGGTTGGCTAAGGTAGAGGTTGACCGTTTGGGTTTTCCTCACACAAACACATAAGACGTGACAGGGTCACTTCTTAAATTACCCGGGGTGTCTTATGTAGGAGCATCCAGTGGTGTAAGGGAAATCTTGCATCACCCAAAAAAATATGTGTTTCGAAATTGTTGATGTTCTTTCTATTTCTTTTCAAAATTTGTGGTTCTGGTTCCATAATCGCTTGAATAATGATGTAGAACTTTTAGTTTTTCCAAACTGTTAAAAATAGCAACCTGCTATTTTTAGAAAGTTTGCATTTCGGCATGGAATGAAGTGACAATTTATAGGAAGCTTCATAACTAAAAAATAAGACCTTTGGCGAAGGAATCATGAAAAGATCATTTGCGAGCTAAAAGATATTAAAGTTTTCGTTTCACAAAAAATGCCTGAAAATTATTCAAACTCAGGTTTGAGGCACTAAACGGCCCTGTACGGGTCCGAAAATGGCCATAACCAGCAAAGCTGGTTCTTAGTGCGTAGAGTACTCTGCGAGCTTTTCGACGCATAAAACGGTTCGTCAATCAGACACCCGGATCAAAAGTTCTGGCTCCCAGAAGTTGACCTATTTTTGGAGGGAGATGCAAATTTTGAAATTAGGTTGTTGGCCACCAAAAAGGCTATTAATAACCATTTTTGGGAACCCTAGGCAGTAGCAGAGTTAAGGACGGGAAGCGTAGATTCAAGAATAGGTAGGAAAACAGAAACCCTAGCTGATTTAGGGTTACAGAAGGCAGATGATTCTAGAGTCTTGCAAGAGGAAGCTGTAATGTGTTGCAGCATGTGGAGGGTTGATTCCTCTGATTATATTTGAGCTTTTGTAATGTAATAAGTTGTCCAAATCAATACAAGAAAATTCTATTTTCTGTGTGCAATTTCTGTTGTTGTGTGTTTTATGATTTAGCCCCTTCATCAAAAATACTATTTAACTTTTAACTAATTTGGAAGAAATGATATGTCTGACCATTTTGTTATGAGTTCTTTTGCAGGTACAGAGAAAGATTCATCAAGATCATCTACATCAAGATCTTCTTCACTGATTTCCATGTTTTTGAGAAAACTGCAAAATGCTTTTATTTTTTACTTCTATAGTAATCTACTATTAAAATAGTGTTTTTCATATTACATTTAGATATATTTCTTATATATTTGGAAATTGTTTTGTAGTTGATTTGTGGCTAGTATACATACCTTTCGTCCAATGTAATATTGGTTTTATGGACAGTCACTGCTGGAGTGTTGTTAACTTTATTCATGTCCAATCACCTTTGACAAAACAAATGTGTTAGTCAACTATGTTTTTTCAAGACAATATTTTGTTAAAGAAAATAAATTATGTAGTTGTCCATGTAATTTGCTCTTTATTTGTGCCTTGTGCTTTTGCAGGTACTGAAGTAGATACTTTGTTTTGCCCAATATTCACGATTTCAAGTTACCTGCAAAATAATATTTGTATTATTTTTTATTATATGAATTATGATCTGTATAATAGTATAACTAATGAGTTTAAGTACTATTTTTTGACTAAGAGTTAATGTATGTAGACAATAAAATATTTTGTCATATAAATTTGTTGTACATGATTACCTTTTCCAAGATGTAGAGCATGGCTAGATGATGTTGGCAACATGAAATAGAAGAGTGTCATGATCTGTCCAGTACGATTCGAATCTCTGAATTTTTGTTGTATTTGTATAATTGTTTGTCCACACATGATCAATAATGGTGCTTGAGAAAAGTTTTGTATTTTCCTGTAACAAGTGCAAGTGTGTATTTTCATGTTCTCTTTAAGCATTTCTAATTTTTTTTCAGGTGTTGGAAATGCCAATGTTGAAGTCACCTACAATGTAAATAAGGCTTCCAGTAGAAGTAATTGTCATTGCTTTGTTAACAATTTCTATAATATTTGTAAGCGATTATAACATCCTGCTACGTAACCCCGAAGGGTAAGAGCCAAAAGAGGACAAGATAAATTTTTGTTGACATAAGTAGATAACATACACATGATGCAGTTGTCAATTTGATAGATTGACAACATTCATGGCCATGTATGGCCGAATGCACAACCCACGGGAGACGACTAAATCACTCTCTAGAGGAAACATAGATAATACTACATTCATTTTAAACACCAAATCAAATGTTCCTAAAACCCATATCCAAATATAAACATGAATCCATAATCATCATAGAACAAGCAGATCTAATACACACACCGGAATCCGTAAACTAAATAGGAAACATCTCATTTCTTCTCATTAACTAGCATGATTACATCTTCTCTCTTAAGAGAGTATAATTACATAAAAGAATATACAAGTACAATGATATAGTCCAGAATATGATACAAGTACAATAACATAGTCCTAAATATGATACAATGATTGAATGAGTATAATAACTGAATGAAGTAACAGAGAAAGAACATCTCCAATTGGTGCTCCAAAACCTGTTTGCTGGTCCCCAATGGTGGTGGCAACACCTCCCAACCATGTGGACTCAAAAGAGACCACCCCATCGTGCTCAGAGGTAGTCACAAGGCCCAAACAAAAGTACAACAACAAGGGGATACAAGATGGCCAACACTCACATCAATCACGAAGTAGACACAGAGAACAATGCATACAACCAAAGTCATAACATAGAAGTACTCATCCAAGTCATAGGACGGGTACTACTCACGACTACTAAGGTGCTAAATACTAGAGTGTAATCAGATGGAGTGTCATCATATGTGCTCGAAGGGATGGCACCACACGAAATTGAGTACTCCTCTCATGTAGACGAGGAGGCTCAATCATGCCTGAATCAACACCCCACAGATGGATTACTCGACGCCCCGTAAACGGATAGGCCTTCCCATTGCATCCTTAGCCTTTACAAGCGCTCAAGGCCATGCATGAGGACTAATTATCTTATTAATGTTTTTACCCCAATGTTTGCATTTAGTTATCACTTATTAATGTAACTCTGCTACTAGTTCCCCTGGTAGCCACTTGCAGGCCCCGGGTCTGTAGAGAGCCACTCCAAAAGACAACTTTAATTATCTAGACCATGGTCATCTCGTTTAACTAAACGAGGTATCCAAAATAGACTGTAACACTGAGTATAAATTCGAAATAGAAAAATGTGATCTATAAGACAAAAGCTTTCGTGGACAGTGTAATTTGTTGAAAACAACCTTTTTCCAGTTAGATCAGGTTTGTAATAACTCCCGTGACCCCAATTTAATCACTCATCACAAAGGAATGCAGGGATATCATAAGAGAAGTATGACAAATGGTGATGCAAGTCAACTCACAGCCTAAATTTTGCATATTGTCTACCATATTTACAATAATAAAATAAAATATTAAAAAGGCTTACAAAATGGAAATCGTAATTTTCCCTCCTATAGTAGTTCCCTTAGATCCTTGGGTTGAGTGATAGATTCCCTTAATCAAAATTATGTAACCGAATTTCAATGCACAACATAGGTCGATGGATCTAATGTATTTTAGTGCCATAACATTCTTTAACTTAAAGACAGTGGTTTTTCCAAGGCTGGAGATTTAGTAGAAAATGGTCGTAATGATCAAAATAGAGCCACTAAGTTTTATTTAAGAAGAGTTGCAATAATAATCTCATCAGAGAGTCAACGTTTAACACAAGGGTTCCATGGGATTGAGATCTCTTCAATCTCTATCATACATCCCAATTTTTATTTCTGGCTGCACTCATTATATTTACTATAACAAAATCAAACCCCTGTTTTCTTTTTACCAACAATGATAATTCAGAAACCATATGATCTTCTTTGAATACCCATTTATCAATTAGAAAATAAAGAAATTGTTCTTCCTAAAGAAAATGATTCAAGGAAAGAGGGAATGAAAATATCTTGCATTGAAATTATTTTGGCACATCTTTCTGAAACGTAGCAAAGGGGGTTTCTAGTTTTCTGTGATTAATAAAATAGCAACAAATATATTTTGTTTTGAAAGGCAGTAATGGGGTTTCAGTTTTCCTGTGCTTAATGAAATCACAACAAACATATTCTAGTTTTTGTTTGAAAAGCAGTAATGGGGTTTCATTTTTTTCTATGCCTAATGAAATCACTGCCAACATATTCTAGCTATTGTGCTAGAAAACAACAAACTGGGGGGGATTACCTCTAATTTCTCTCCCCTTCACTTCACCTCAAAACTTGCAATGTGATCTGCTCGCCCCTCTGCATGCGCTCCCCTTCACATCGCCTCAAATCTTGCAATGATATGCTCGCTTGAGATATTTGCTTCTTCCAGCACTGCCTTGCTCTTTTTTTTTTCCCTTTTTTTTGTTTTTGAGTTTCTCTCCTTGTCTAAAACATGCGTTGACTCCTCCTTATCATCCTACAGTCATGCTCTCCAAAAGCATTCAAAATCCCCCTAAAAACTAGATATTTTCTTCTTATTAACTGCCTCACCAACTCCCCAAGTCGTGGTTTTTGCCAAATAACTAGTCCTTTTTCGAGCGATGAATGACTTCCTTATCTTCCTTCCTACGCTCCCTCAAAGAGATATTTTTTGCATTTATTAACCACCAACTTCCCCAAAATCCATCGAATGTGGCATGAGGAAGAATTTGAAACAATATAATAATAAACTGACTTCCATACGCTAGACTTCAATACAAGAATACTTGTAAATGACCCTTGATCTACCTAAACTCTCACAACTCTCATCGCCAATAGGGAGGGTTGCTACATCTTACCCCCTAGGACTAGGCTTACTCTTGGAAGCCTACAAACACTAAGATGCAGCCAACACACACACTAGTCCATGAATCTTGATACGATAAAAAAATTAGGTTATCACATGCACAATTACATGCAATCAGTCCTAGTACATGCGTAAGGAATAGGCAAGGCACTCATTTCCTACAAAATATACATTAGCATAAAACAATTTTCTCCAATCAAAATAAAGAATGATGCCAAGGAAGCCACATCAAACAATCAATGGAAACCAAGGAGAAAAGCCTCAACCACCGCACTTGCAAAGTACACATGACCATAAGGGGTAATCCAGACATTATCGTTAGGTAACTAGATGATAAGACAAGAACACAGGAACACTGCACTAGCACGGTACAGTGGCTAGGGTAGGAAACAAGGCCTGTGACTATCTCTAGTAACCACCATTGGGGATAATAAGAGTACACTCAGGCCTGTGAATCCAGGTGGAGTCAATACTTAGTACCTGCAACACTCCAAGCACACGTCAAGGTACCTGTGCATATACATATATCATATAGCCGAAGCAACATCAACCATGTAAGCATGAAATCCAATATAAACAATAATCATGTCAACAACATAATAGTATCGAGATTGCACATCACCGGTGCCAATACAAAATAATAACAGGATGCATAATCCAATACAAAATGTATAGTCATCGAAGTCCATCAAGATATGCAAAAGTATAATACGTACACAGGGGTAGTTACATCCCCTAGTGATAGGGAGGACTCTAGGCTGCCTGCTCTACATCTTGTAGGTGTACAAGACTGTTTGACAACACTAGCCTTCCTACCAATTCAAAGTGCTAAAAGACATACTCTTTGCAGAGATGGAAAACTCTACTTTTCTACTTGGTGTGGGACACATATCTTGTCCTCACTGCCTCCTAGATACTGCCTCAATGGCACATAACTTTCTGAGCCCATTGCCCACCCTTCTCACTCTGTTCAAGGGTCTGGACGGCTTGGTGCTCACTTTCCTTCTCTCTATTTTTCCACCCCTGCAAATCTATTTTTCCTACTTGTTTATCTAGCTGGACTCCTCACTGAGCTCGCCTAGAACAAGCATGCATTGCCTCTAGCCGGCAATCCAACCACCACACAAAAGAAAAACAAACAAAAATCATGGCTCTATTTGATGACCTCCATACTGTACAGAGGGATTAGAAGAATCATCAAAACAGAGTCATGGTTTGCAAAAGAAAACAAAAATGTAGAAAACAGAAATGACTAATCTACTTCAGAATGATAAACTAAAAACAGAACAGAATATACAAATGATCGAACTGCTGTATTTTATTTCTATTCAAAAATTTTGATTACATCAAAATGCTTCACACACCAAAATTCACTTTTTCGATTCTTCTTCTGCTAAACTCCTCTACAGAAAGAATGCTACATTTTATATCTCTGCTCATGTCCGTTACAGGATGGTTCAACTACCAGACGTTCATATTCTAACTGCCGGTTCAGTTCTGTGCTATCAGCAAAATAATATTGATGTCTTATCGAAACAGACATCTGCGTTCCCATCGACAAGACCCCACCCTGTCAGGGAGTCTTTATCTTCATTGGCCGATAGTATTAGTTTGGCCGATATCCCTTTTTACTCTGTTTGACCACCATCGGCGAAGCAAAGTATTATCGGCCACATATTATTCCCTTCTTCTGATATATCATCTCACCCCGATGACCTTTGTATCTCGTAGACTCCCATCGGCAAGAGCTACCAACGTCGGCAAAATTTTCTTTCCACTCACCGATCTTAATTCTTACACCGATTCACACTTTGATCTGTTGACCATCGGTGAGACTTAGTCTATCGGCCGGTGCTCTTCAAGTCATTCCAACACTTTACCATATGTCGATGTGCTTCCTCCATTCCTCTTTGTCGGTGTGACAATACATCATCGGCGCAAGAAATGAAACTTGTGCCGATGCCTTTTATCACCGCGATACATACTCCTTCGCTGAACCATTGAACCTCAATAGCGGTTCAATCGCAAGGTTCAACAGTGAGGTTCAACCTCCATATAACCATCGGCCAGACCTGTGTCTTCGGCCTAATCGAAATATCTCCTCCCGATATGTATCTCACCTCGATCAATATTCCATTCGTTGAACCATTGAACCTCAACAGCGGGGTTCAATCTCAAGGTTCAACCGCGGGTTCAACTAATAGGTTCAACGGCGCGGTTCAACCGCGAGGTTCAACCGTTGAACAAATACCGAACACCTTCAACTTGAACTTGCACTTGGCTCAAAAACCGATTAGAAAGAAAATGCTTCTCTCGCCACTGCATTTTTAGAAAACTCGAAGAAAACTCGAAGAACAAAACTACATGCTGCAAATGCAAAATTGAAAAATCAAAAACTATGTACGGCTGCATTGAGCCTTGGTGCTCCTGCACCATACTCCCCCTGTGCAGAAAGAAGATAAGTCACCTTCGGTGACAATGAGGCAAAATCAATGCCCCTCTTTTTGAATTCTGACTCTGCAACCCAGGTAGCTTCTGCTTCAGGCAACTGCTTCCACTTGACCAAATGCTCCATGTAGACACCATGTCTGGTTTGCTTCTGTACTCTTGAATCTAATATTCTTTCTGCCTGTAGTTTGGGTTGTAATGGCAAAGTCACATCTATTGTTGTCTGTTCCTCCTCTGAAATGGATCCACTTGTTGCTGACTGAGGACCCCTGTATTGCACCAGGTCTTGGACATTAAACACTGGGGAGATTGCCAAATCTTCTGGCAATTCAATTCTGTAGGCATTGTTTCCATACTTGTTCGGGATTTTGCAAGGACCAATTCTCCTCATCTGTAGTTTGGTTGGTATCCCTTTCTGTAATCTAGCTTTGTTCAAATGAACCATGACCAAATCACCAACCTCAAACTGAATATCCCTTCTGTGGGCATCTACTCTGTCTTTGATCTTCTGTGTGTTCTCTGTCAAGGTTTTCTTCACCTGCTCATGCACTTCTTTCATGGATTGTGCAAAATCCTCTGCATGCCCACTTTTGTTCTCCATGTTTCCCATATTTCTGAGCTCACAAATACCTCTGGGATGCATTCCATAGACTATTTCGAATGGACTCTTACCAGTAGTCCTATTCACACTATCATTATAGGCAAATTCTGCCTGATGAATGACAAGATCCCAACTCTGTCCATATTCTTTGGTTATACACCTTAACAGGTTGCCCAATGTCCTGTTTACCACCTCTGTCTGACCATCTGTCTGTGGATGATATGCTGAACTGAATGACAAATTTTTCCCCAATCTCTGCCACAATGTTTTCCAGAAATGCCCCATGAATTTAGCATCTCTGTCAAACACAATACTTGCTGGAAGTCCATGAATTCTGATCACTTCTCTGAAAAACAAGTGTGCTATATGACTGGCATCATGAGTCACTTTACAGGGAATGAAATGACTCATCTTGCTAAACCTGTCCACAACTACATATATGCTATCATAACCAGTCTTAGTCTTAGGCAAACCAACTACAAAATCCATACTTACACATTCCCACGGTCTGGAAGGAATGGGTAAGGGTTGGTACAGTCCTGCATTTGAAGTGGTTCCCTTGGCCTTCTAACATACGATACACTGCTCTACATACCTTCTGATGTCTCTGTGCATCCTTGGCTAATAATAGAATCTTTGGACTAGCTCCAGTGTCTTATTCAGACCAAAATGGCCACTCAGACTACCATTGTGCTTCTCCTGTATGAGATTTTCTCTCATAGATCCTCTTGGCACACATAATTGTCCACCTTTGAATAGCAATCCCTGCTATAAGGTGAAATCTGCAAACTCACTGTGAAAGTGATTCTCAAAATCTTGACATACCTTGTATGCCTCAGCAAAATCTTCATCATCTTGGTAAAGATTCTTGAAATCTTCAACTCCAATGCTCTTCAATTGCACTTCCTATACTGTGAGCAATCTTTTGCTCAACGCATCTGCAACTCTGTTCAGCTGCCCCTTCTTATGCTTAATTGTAAAGGTATAAGATTGCAGGTACTCCATCCATTTGATATGCCTGCTGCTTAACTTATCCTGTGAGTTTAGAAAACTCAGAGCTTGGTTATCTGTGTAGAGAACAAATTCTTTAGGCTGGAGATAATGTCTCCACTTCCTCAATGCTTGGACTAGAGCATACAACTCTAAGTCATACGAAGAGTACTCACTCTTTGCTTCATTCAGCCTCTCACTGAAAAAGGCTACAGGTCTGTTTTCCTGATTTAGCACTGCTCCTACAGCTATATTACTTGCATCACATTCAATAGTAAATAGCTTATCAAAACTAGCCAACAACAAAATAGGTTGTGTTGCTACCTCTTTCTTCAACCTTTCAAAACTTCTATCTGCAGCTGGTGTCCATCTGAATTTTGCTTTCATTCCACCCTTGATTGTATCCAACATGGGTGCACATATTCCACTGAAATTTCTGATAAACTTTCTGTAAAACTGGGCTAAGCCATGAAAACTTCTCACCTCTGTGGCTGCTCTGGGAGTAGGCCAGCTCAATATGGCTTCTACTTTGGACTTGTCCATCTTCAACTCTCCCTGGGACACCACAAAACCAAGGTATACCAATTCCTGCTTCATGAATTCACACTTCTCCAGATTGATGGTTAGTTGTTCATCATGTAATAATTTTTACAAAACAGTATTTACATGTTCTAGATGTTCTTCCTTGGTCTGACTAAAAATTAGAATATCATCTAGAAAAACAACAACAAATTTACCAATGTAATCCTTTAGGACTTCATTCATGAGTCTCATAAAGGTGCTGGGTGCATTTGATAGACCAAATGGCATAACAAGCCATTCATACAGCCCTTCTGTGGTCTTGAATGCTGTCTTCCACTCGTCTCCTTCCTTGATTCTTATTTGGTGGTAACCACTCTTCAGGTCTATCTTGGTGAAATACTTTGCTTTTCCAATACAGTCCATGAGATCTTCAATTCTGGGAATTGGGAATCTATACCTTATAGTTATTTTGTTTATGGCTCTGGCATCTGTGCACAATCTCCATGATCCTCCTTTCTTGGGTGCCAATACTGTGGGCACAGCACAAGGACTAATACTCTTCCTGATCAATCCTTGATCTAGCAACTCCTGCACTTGCCTGGAAATCTCTTTGTGCTGATCTGGAGTCATCTTGTAAGGTGCCTTGTTTGGCAAAGATGCCCCTGGAATCAGGTCTATCTGATGGCTTATTGCTCTCTGTGGAGGCAATGTAGCTAGTGTACCATCACTGATTATGCCTTTATACTTCTCCAGTATAGGCTGCATTTCTTTGGGAATCTCTGTCTTCTTATCCTGCTGTCCTTCTTTTGGTTTTACTATGATGGCATAACCAATACCATCTTCCTTAAGAGTATTCAGAAACTCCTTTCCACTCACAACCAAGATATTAGGACTCTTTGTCTGAACTGCATCTTCATCCTCTAATGACTAAATTTTATAGGTGACACCATCCTTCTGAAAAGAATAGGCATTCTTCTCACCATCATGTACTGCCTTTCGGTCATACTGCCATGGTCTGCCCAATAAGAGATGGCATGCATCCATGGGTAGTATATCACATAATACCTTATCCTTATAGCCACCTATACTAAACTCTACCCAACTTTGTTCATTCACTACCACATGTTGACCCTTATTCAACCATGTGACTCTATATGGGTTTGCATGAGTAATTCTTTTCAAATTCAGTTTCTTAACTGCTTCATCAGAAATAATATTATCAGTAGATCCTGAGTCTATGATAATTTTACATACCTTATTCAAAATCTTGCACTTGATTCTGAATAGTGCTCTCCTCTGGCTTGGTTCAGACTTTACTGGTTCCTTCATCAAGGTTCTCCTTATCATCAGGTTCTCTCCATCTTCTGAGTTCAGATTGACCTCAGGTAACTGGCTGCTGGATGCGTTGTCTTGGACATAGTGATTCCTCTTATCACCTCCTTGAGAAGAGGATGTGGTCTTTTCTAGACACCTATATGCCGGATGACCTAGATTGCCACAGTTGTAACACTTCATGTTGGTGAAATAGGATCCTCTGCCTGATCCTCCTGACCTTCCTCTGTTAGATCCTCTTCCTCTGTGGTTTCCTCTACCACTTGACTCCCCACTCTGCTCTGTGAGTTTGGATTCTGCTTGGGATCTATTGTCAGCATTCCTTCCACCAAAACCTCCTCTGTGTCCTCTATTATCTCTGCCTCTTCCTCTTCCTCTGCTATTTGAGTCTTGTTTCCTCTTGTTCTTTTCCTCTACTTTCAGTGCCAGCTGATAGCATTTTTGCACTGTGGTAGGGCACAACAAACTGATTTCCTCTTGTATATTCCACTTTAGACCGTTAAGGTACCTTGCTACCTTTATGCTTTCATCCTCCATTACTTTGGACCTTAAGCATAGCTTTTGGAATTCTTCAGTGTATGCACTGACATCTAATTCCTTTTGTCTCAGATTTTGTCTCTTCATGTGCAGCTGTATTTCATAATCTTCTGGCATATATGCTTCTTTGATTTTAGCTACCATTCCCTTCCAAGTAGCTATGGGCTTCTTATCTTCTTTTGCTCTTTCAGTCTGCACAAATTTCCACCAGGTTAAGGCAGCTCCCCTGAGTCTAGATTTGGCCACCTTTACTTTCTGTGCCTCGCTTACACCATCACATTCAAAGTGATTTTCAAGTCCTTCTATCCACTCCATGACCAAATCTGGGTCCATTTTCCCACTGAAAAGTGGTACTCCTTCCAATGTTTTACCACTCATTGCTTTCAAAGCTTTCAAGAATGGTTCTTCTTCCAACTTAGGATCAGGTGTGGGCTCTTCATCTTCTACAGACACACCTTTTCCCTTATCCTCAGAATATTTAACTCTCTGGCTCTCTTCTTCAGTCTTTTGCAACATTAAGCCTAGCTTACTCTCCATTTCTGCTAGTCTTTCTTGTAGGAGTCTATTCTCCTCCTCTTGATCTTCAACTTTCTTTTCTAACTCTGTATTAGTCACCATTTTCTTGGATGAACTAACAGACTCACTTGAACTCGGTGATGACATACAACTCTTCTATTCCTATCTAGGAATAACCCAAATCTTACTGCTCTGATACCAATTTGATAGGGAGGACTCTAGGCTGCCTGCTCTGCATCCTGTAGGTGTACAAGACTGTTTGACAACACTAGCCTTCCTACCAATTCAAAGTGCTAAAAGACATACTCTTTGTAGAGATGGAAAACTCTACTTTTCTGCTTGGTGTGGGACACATACCTTGTCCTCACTGCCTCCAAGATACTGCCTCAATGGCACATAACTTTCTGAGCCTGTTGCCCACCCTTCTCACTCTGTTCAAGGGTCTGGACTGCTTGGTGCTCACTTTCCTTCTCTCTATTTTTCCACCCCTGCAAATCTATTTTTCCTACTTGTTTATCTAGCCGGACTCCTCACTGAGCTCGCCTAGAACAAGCATGCATTGCCTCTAGCCGGCAATCCAACCACCACACAAAAGAAAAACAAACAAAAATCATGGCTCTGTTTGATGACCTCCATACTGTACAGAGGGATTAGAATAATCATCAAAACAGAGTCATGGTTTGCAAAAGAAAACAAAAATGTAGAAAACAGAAATGACTAATCTACTTCAGAATGATAAACTGAAAATAAAACAGAATATACAAATGATCGAACTGCTGTATTTTATTTCTACTCAAAAATTCTGATTACATCAAAATGCTTCACACACCAAAATTCACTTTTTTGATTCTTCTTCTACTGAACTCCTCTACAGAAAGAATGCTACATTTTATATCTCTGCTCATGTCCGTTACAGGACGGTTCAACTACCAGATGGTTCATATTCTAACTGCCGGTTCAGTTCTGTGCTATCGGCAAAATAATATTGATGTCTTACCGAAACAGACATCTGCGTTCCCATCGGCAAGACCCCACCCTGTCGGTGAGTCTTTATCTTCATTGGCCGATAGTATTAGTTTGGCCGATATCCCTTTTTACTCTGTTTGACCACCATCGGCGAAGCAAAGTATTATCGGCCACATATTATTCCCTTCTTCCGATATATCATCTCACCCTGATGACCTTTGTATCCCGTAGACTCCCATCGGCAAGAGCTACCAATGTCGGCAAAATTTTCTTTCCACTCACCGATCTTAATTCTTACACCGATGCACACTTTGATCTGTTGACCATTGGTGAGACTTAGTCTATCGGCCGGCGCTCTTCAAGTCATTCCGACACTTTACCATATGCTGATGTGCTTCCTCCATTCCTCTCTGTCGGTGTGACAATACATCATCGGCACAAGAAATGAAACTTGTGCCGATGCCTTTTATCACCGCAATACATACTCCTTCGCTGAACCATTGAACCTCAATAGCGGTTCAATCGCAAGGTTCGACAGTGAGGTTCAACCTCCATATAACCATCGGCTAGACCTATGTCTTCGGCCTAACTGAAATATCTCCTCCCGATATGTATCTCACCCTGATCAATATTCCATTCGTTGAACCATTGAACCTCAACAGCGGGGTTCAATCTCAAGGTTCAACCGCGGGGTTCAACTAACAGGTTCAACGGCGCAGTTCAACCGCGAGGTTCAACCGTTGAACAAATACCGAACACCTTCAACTTGAACTTGCACTTGGCTCAAAAACTGATTAGAAACAAAATGCTTCTCTCGCCACTGCATTTTCAGAAAACTCGAAGAAAACTCAAAGAACAAAACTACATGCTGCAAACGCAAAATTGAAAAATCAAAAACTATGTACGGCTGCATTGAGCCTTGGTGCTCCTGCACCACTTAGGACTAGGCTTACTCTTGGAAGCTTGTAAAAAGATATGGATAAAGGTCTCTCATCCTTGCCACATCTTCCCAAGATGCTAAGGACTCACCATCAGGATCCCACTAGACCCTTGCCTGCTCTATGTACCGACCCTCGAGGGTCAACCTCCAATGCTGAAGGATGCGTACATGCTCCAAAGAATATACTGTCTAAGATCTGAAACATGGAAAACATCGTGAATGCGCGATAGACTCGGTGGCAATGCAAGGCGATAGGCAATAGGACCAATGCTCTCAAGGATCTTAAAAGGTCCAACAAAATGAGGTGCCAACTTCTAGCCTTTCCCATAATAGATGGGGCTCTTCCGCGGATGAACTCTCAGAAACACACGGTCACCCACCGAGAAATGGTGATCCAACCTATGGGCATCGACATACTTCCTTTGCCGATCCTAAGCTGTAGCCAACTACTCTCTAATCCACACTACTTGCTGCTCCATATCTTGAAGCATCTCTGGACCCAAAAGAACTTGGTCCTCTAAGCGATCCTAACTCAACAGAGTGTGACAAGGCCTACTATACAAGGCCTAGAAGGGAGACATATCGAGAGAATTGTGATACTTGTTATTATAAGCAAACTCAACCAGGTACAAGTAGTCCTCCCAACGAGACTGTTGATCCATAACGTACATCCGAAGCATATCCTCTAAGACTTGAGAAACTCACTCCGTCTGTTTGTCAGTCTCAGGATGGTATGCAGAGTTGAAATTAAGATGAGCTCCCAAAGCATGCTGAAGAGAAGTCCACAAAGCTGAAGTGAACACTGGATCATGATCAGAAATGATCCTACGAGGAATACCATGAAGACGCATGATATCCTCCATAAACACTCGAGCTATGGATGTTGCAGTGTACGAAGATCTCATGGGTGAGAATTGTGCCACCTTGGACAACTTGTCCACTTCAACCACAATAGCATCATGATGACACGAAGACATAGGTAGCCCCACTATGAAATCCAGAGATATCGTATCCCACTTCCATCCAAGGATGGAATGAGGCTGCAACAATTTTGCTGGGTGTTGGTGTTTTACCTTCACCCGCTGGCAAAGACACCGAGCCACAAAATTGGCAATATCACACTGTAGACCTGCCCAATGATACAATCGTGAAAGATCGGCATGCATCTTCGTGACACCTAGATGAGCTGAATAGGGTGCACGTTGAGCCTCTGACAAAACCAAGGAACGAAGATCACCAGAATCTGGAATAGAAATATGACCAAGATGTCGTAAAAGTCCATCAAGCTTGAGAGAGAAACCTGTAAACCTGCCCTCAAGGACTCTCCCAGACTCAATCTCCACTCTCACCTCCTAATACCAAGTATCACTAGGAAGTGACTCCAAAATACGGCTCCTCAAATCCACTCCAAGAGATAAAACTAAAATCTCATTTCTGCTCCTACTCAAGGCATCCGCAACAACATTCTCCTTACCCTGAATGTAGCAAACCTTGAAGTCGTACTCACAGAGGAACTCCATCCAATGGCGCTACCGAGCATTCAAATTTAGCTGAGTGAAGATATACTACAAATTGTGATGGTCACTGTGCAACTCAAACTGATGTCCCAAGAGGAAATGCATCCAACACACAAGTGCATGGATGACGACCACTAACTCCAAATCATGGGTGGGGTAGTTCATCTCATGATCCTTGAGCTTACGGGACTCATATGCAATCACTTGTCCCTCCTGCATAAGAACTGCCCCCACACCCTCCAATGAAGCATTAGTGCACACTACAAAATCACCTGTAGGATTTGGCACTACTAGGATAGGTGCACTAGTCAGCTGCTCCTTAAGAACCTGAAAAGTTGACTCACATTGCTCTAACCACACAAACTTCTTCCCTTTCCGCTGAAGAGAAGTGATGGGATGGGCTACCTGAGAGAAATCTCTCACAAATCGGCGATAGTAACACACCAATCCCATGAAACTGCGAACCTCAGCCACATTCGTTGGCACTGGCTAATCCACAATGGCCTAAATCTTAGAAGGATCCATTGAGATACCCTCTCTTGAGATGATGTGGCCCAAATATCTCACCTCAATCTGGAAGAACTCACACTTGGCCAAATTACCAAACAACCGATTATCTTGCAAGCACTGTAACACTTGCCACAAATGGCCTTCATGCTCCTCCATAGTCCTTGAATAAATCAAAATATCATCAAGGAACACAAGAACAAATTGGTCAAGATAGGTGCGAAACACCCCATTCATCAAACTCATGAAAACTAATTGAGCATTGGTCAACCCAAAAGGGACAACAGTGAACTCATAATACTCGTAGCGTGTACAAAATGTCGTCTGATGAATGTCTGCCTCATGAATGTGAAGCTGATGGCATCCTGACTTCAGATCTATCTTGGAGAACACCTTGTCTCCCCTCATTTGATCGAACAAATCATCAATATGAGGCAATGGGTAATGATTCTTCACCGTCACTTTGTTCAACTAGAAATAATAAATGCATAAGTGAAGAGATCCGTCCTTCTTCTTCATGAAGATGACAAGTGCCCCCCAAGGGGATACACTAGGATGAATGAAACCCTTCTCTAGTAACTCCTCTAACTGCAACTACAACTCGCTCAACTCCTGAGTAGTCATGTGATACAGTGCCTAAGAAATAGGCTCCGTACTAGGAATGAGACCTATACGGAAGTCTATGTAGTGCTTAGGTGGCATACCTGGAATATCACTCGAAAAGACATCTGCAAACTCCTGGAGAATAGGATGATCATCAAGAGATACCTCCTGTATCCCACCATCAGCAAGATCACTAACTAAAATAGTGAACATCTGACAACCTTGCCACATGGCACGCTTCAGTTGCATAGCTGAAATCACACGGAGAGAAATGGGTCTTTGAACCCCAACTAACTCAACATGCTCTCCAACATTATCAACACACTGAACTGACTTACGCTGACAATCTATACTAGCTAGGTGGGTCTCCAACCAATCCATGCCTAAAAAAATCTCGTAGGACCCCAAAGGCAACACACGGAGATCCACTGTGGTAGTGAAGGTGCCCAAATCCAACACACAACCATGAACAAGGAAGTCTACAACGACCTTGGATCCAGTAGCTAGCTCAACCTTCCAACTAACTTCTTGGCTTGCCACCATGAGTCCACAATGCTCCACGAGAGAAGGAGAAATGAAAGAATCTAAAGCTCCTGAATCAAACAAGATAGATGTGGCAATCCCACATAACACACCTGAATATTCGACCACGGTGCCTTGATGCTCAGCCTGACGGTTATCAACTACCATAAAAACTCTATGTGATATGCCAGCATCACCTACTGTAGGCTCTAAAGTAGCCTATCTCTGACTACCTCTAACCACTGATCTTTGAGGACAATGAGTAGCTATATGACCATGTGGCCCATAAGAATAACAACCACCCTTGCCAAAACCTCAGCCCGAGAATGGTGCACCCATCTACTGGGATCCACCACCCCTAGAACTCTGCTGTGCACTCTAAGAACTCTGTGTTAGACCACTCTAATGCCTACTCTGAGAATGATGATATGGACAATATCTAGAAAATGGAGTACCAGGACTCTGCCCACTTTGCTGAGACTGAGTAGACCTATGCCTCTGTCGCTGACTAGATCTAGAAGGTGGAGACTGAGATCTAGACAGTCTAACTCCTTGAGACTGTGTACCTCGAGCAACTGATCCTGAAGGAGGGGCACTACCAATCTGAACACCTACCTGACCACCAAAGCCTCTAGCCAAATTCTCCTCTATCAACCTCACTTTCTCCATGGTGATCTCTAAGGTCTTCGACTCAAACACACGGACACCACCACTGATACGGGCATTCAAGCCCCTGATGAAATTCTGCACTAACATCGGCTCGTCATCAGAAATGCTAGCATACTACTTAAGCTCAAATAAATGGTGCTCATACTGATCTACCATCATAGTCAACTGATAAAGCTCATGGAACGCATCAACACATCTCTACCGATAGTAGTCTGAAAGAAATCATGCATGTAACCTCTAAGAATAGTCACCATGACACGAAAGCAATGTCTAGGTGAAGCTTTTTCTCCTCTACTCTCCACCATGTAGATGCAAAACCTCTAAGATGCATAATGGCACATCAAGCTCTAGTATTGCTACTATAAGGATGCATAGCAAAGCATTAATCGAGATCGATCAACCAAGTCTCTGCCTCGGTACCTTTACCAAAACCATCAAAAGTAGGGGGATGAGCTCTAAGAGGATCCCTCATGCGACCTGCGGAAACACTGTCTCCATCCATCCTATCCCTCACAACAACTACTCTTGACTGATTCGAAATACGAGAACGCTCACGCTCAGCTCTAGCATCTTGACCATCCTGACGAGAAGGGTGTGACTCCTCATGAGATACCTCCTGACGAGGTCCTAATCGGTCCATAGTCTGCTGTAAAAGAGCTAAAACTTGAGCACCCCTGAGTCCTTCAACTAGATTCTCAGTACGCAGTTCCTCCTGACGCTCACCCTGATTACCCTTATTACCTAGATTGACATTACGCCGGGTACTACGTCGAAGAACAACGGCTATACCTCTAACTTTGCCTTTGGCTTTGCCCTTAGGAGGCATCCTAAAGGAAACAAAGAACACATCAAAATAGACCATCACAAGGACAATATATACACCATACTAAGGAATGAAAGCATAACAACAGACTGTAAAACAATATAACAAGCTCATGCCACACATGCCAAACACAACAAAACATAGAAGGCTCAAGTACACTAGAGCTCCCAGTGTGTGAACATGGGCTCTGATACAAAATGTAACATCCCACTACGTTACCCCGAAGGGTAAGAGCCAAAAGAGGACAAGATAATTTTTTTTGACATAAGTAGATAACATACACATGATGCAGTTGTCGATTTGATAGATCAACAACATTCATGGCCAAGTATGGCTGAATGCGCAACCCATGGGAGAGGACTAAATCACTATCTAGAGGAAACATAAATAATACTACATTTATTTTAAACACCAAATCAAATGTTCCTAAAACCCATATCTAAATATAAACATGAATCCATAATCATCATAGAACAAGTGGATCCGATACACACACTGGAATCCTAAACCAAATAGGAAACATCTCATTTCTTCTCATTAACTAGCATGATTACATATTCTCTCTTAAGAGAGTACAATTACATAAAAGAATATATAAGTACAATGATATAGTCCAGAATATGATACAAGTACAATAACATATTCCTGAATATGATACAATGATTGAATGAGTACAATAACTGAATGAAGTAATGGAGAGAGAACATCTCCAACTGGTGCTCCAAAACCTGTTCACCGGTCCCCAATGGCAGTGGCAAGGCCTCCCAACCATGTTGACTCAAAAGAGAACACCCCACTGTGCTTGAAGGTAGTCACAAGGCCCAAATAGAAGTACAAAAACAAGGGGATACAAGATGGCCAATACTCACATCAATCACGGAGCAGACACGGAGAACAATGCATACAACCAAAGTCATAACATAGAATTACTCATCCAAGTCATAGGTCGGGTACTACTCACGACTGCTAAGGTGCTAGATACTAGAGTGTAATCAGATGGAGTGTCATCATGCATTCTCGAAGGGATGGCACCACATGGAACCAAGTACTCCTCTCATGCAAACGAGGAGACTCAATCATGCCCGAATCAATGCCCCACAGACAGATAGCCTTCCTGTTGCATCTTTAGCCTTTACAAGTGCTCAAGCCCATGCACGAGGACTAATTATCTTGTTAATGTTTTTACCCCAATGTTTTCATTTAGTTATCACTTATTAATGTAACTCTACTACTAGTTCCCCTGGCAGCCACTTGCGGGCCCCGGGCCCATAGAGAGCCACTCCAAAAGACAAATCTAATTACCTAGACCATGGTCATCTCGTTTAACTAAATGAGGTATCCAAAATAGACTGTAACACTGAGTATAATTAGAAATAGAAAAATGTGAGCTATAAGAGAAAAGCTTTCATGGACAGTGTAATTTGTTGAAAACAACCTTTTGTCAGTTAGATTAGTTTTGTAATAACTCCCGTGACCCCAATTTAATCATTCGTCACAAAGGAATGCACAGATATCATAAGAGAAGTACGACAAATGGTGACGCAAGTCAACTCACAGCCTGAATTTTGCATATTGTCTACCATATTTAAAATAACAAAATAAAATATTAAAAAGGTTTACAAAATGGAAATCGTAATTTTCCCTCCTACAGTAGTTCCCTTAGATCCTTGGGTTGAGTGATAGATTTCCTTAAAGAAAATTATGTAACCAAATTTCAATGCACAACACAGGTCGATGGATCTAATGTATTTTAGTGCCATAACATTCTTTAACTCAAAGACGGTGGTTTTTCCAAGGCTGGAGATTTAGCAGAAAATGGCTGTAATGATCAAAATAGAGCTACTAAGTTTTATTTAAGAAGAGTTGCAATGATAATCTCATCAAAGAGTCAACATTTAACACAAGGGTTCCATGAGACTGAGATCTCTTCAATCTCTATCATACGTCCCAGTTTTTATTTCTGGTTGCACTCATTATATTTACTATAACAAAATTGAACCCCTATTTTCTTTTTACCAACAATGATAATTCAGAAACCATATGATCTTCTTTGAACACCCATTTATCAATCAGAAAAGAAAGAAATAGTTCTTCCTAAAGAAAACGATTCAAGGAAAGAGGGAATGAAAATATCTTGCATTGAGATTATTTTGGCACATCTTTTTGAAACGTAGAAAACGGGGTTTTTGGTTTTCTGTGCTTAATAAAATAGCAACAAACATATTTTGTTTTGAAAGGCAGTAATGGGGTTTCAATTTTCCTGTGCTTAATGAAATCACAACAAACATATTCTAGTCTTTGTTTAAAAAGTAGTAATGGGGTTTCTTTTTTTTCTGTGCCTAATGAAATTGCTACCAACATATTCTAGTTTTTGTGCTGGAAAACAACGAACTGGGGGGGGGGGATTACCTCTGATCGCTCTCCCCTTCACTCCTTAACTTCACCTCAAAACTTGCAACGTGATCTGCTTGCCCCTCTGCACGCGCTCCCCTTCACATCGCCTCAAATTTTGCAATGATATGCTTGCTTGAGATATTTGCTTCTTCCTGCGCTGCATTTTTTTTTTTTTTTTTTTGTTTATGAGTTTCTCTCCTTCTCTAAAACATGCGTTGACTCCCCCTTATTATCCTGTAGTCACCCTCTCCAATAGAATTCAAAATCCCCCTAAAAACTAGATATTTTCTTCTTATTAACTGCCTCACCAACTCCCCAAGTCATGGTTTCTGCCAAACAACCAGTCATTTTTCAAGCGATGACTAACTTCCTTGTCTTCCTTCCTATGCTCCCTCAAAGAGACATTTTTCGCATTTATTAACCACCAACTTCCCCAAAATCCATCGAATGTGGCATGAGGAAGAATTTGAAATAAAATAATATAACAATAAACTGACTTCCATACGCTAGACTTCATTACAAGAATACTTGTAAATGACCCTTGATCTACCTAAACTCTCAGAATTCTCATCGCCAACAGGGAGGGTTGTTACAGTGATGCTGCTAGTCTAGCATAGATATTACAAATATAAAGGCTTTGTTTAGTAAATATCAGGTACTCAATATTGCTTCAACACTATCTTCTATAAGTGGAATTGCATTTCATATTTGTATATGTTTTTTTGTTCAGGTCATTATCCCATGTATATGATATACTGTAGAGCAATTACATTCTGGTAATGCATCATTTGTTATCAGTTTTTCCAAATATGTCTCTTACAGACAAATAATGTCTAATGACATTAAATATTTGTCATGTACAATGTCTTGTTTGAGTTTTGTAATGTATGCCATTTTAAAGAGTCCACTTAGCTACTGTTTCTAACTGTGTCATTTCATCTATGATTTCTATTTTTACTTTAAAGTTTTTTGCAGTTAGAGGTCTTAACAAAAATAATGTTTCAATTGTTGATGTGCGGGAAAGAGCTGTGTAAGTTAACCCATGTTGGTGTACACCTAATGGTTCAAATGCAAGGCCATGCATTGTAAGCCCTTGTGATCTATGTATTGTTCAAGCACATGCTAATTGTACTGGAAATTATTTCCTAACAATATTCTTTTGCTGAGCATTTAGTTTTAGGATTGGTTTGGCAACTCAGAGTATTGATACCCATCCATTGTTAATATATGTTTGGTTTAAATGTGATAGTTTTGTAGCTTGAGCTTTTCCTATACGACGATCATTGAATTCAATCCATATAATGTCCATGTCAGCATGTTGTGTATATGTTTTGAATATTTCATCTGATCCATTTACGAGACCATCATGTGTATCATAGTTTCCACCATAAATTTTAACTAGTATGTCTTTTTTTAACATAATTTGGTCTACTAGATTTGTATTGTTTTTGAACAATTGTTCTACATTAACAGAATTATCCCGTTCATCAATTGCATTGATTGTTATTAGTTGTCCAGGTAGTGAAAATAATATTTTTTGATTGTGTGCATTAACATCTTTTCTCTTGTAAAAAAGAAATGGAAATGCTGGATCAGTAGGTGTAGGACCTAAGAATTTGTTATTCAAGTATGCTATGTCACTATCTATTTGAGATTTTGTTCGTATTCTGTTAAGAATATCGATGAAGATTTCATCTTTTTGTCTCATAGTTCTTTGTAAGGTATAGCATTTGATGTTTTCCCATAAATTGTATGGAACTAGTTCAGTGTCTAATTTTACAGTTTGAAACACTGGACAATCATGTATAGGTTCTGCTTGATAGAAATCACCACAAAAAATAATGTCTAAACCACCAAAATATTTAGTAGGTGTTTGCATAATGAGATTTCATCAATAAGGATAATACGCAGTTGTTGATATTCTTTTGTCAATATATCTAATTTGTGTAAGCTCAATGAAATAGTAGTGGATTTGTTAAATGGTATGAATAGTGCGGAGTGCAAAGTTGTGCCTCCAATATTGTAAGTTGCTTTACCTATGTATGCGAGTAACAAGCCCTTTATCTTATCTGGGTCACTATCAATAGAGTTATTGTATATACGCAATAGGCCTTGGTATATAGCTTTGACAGTGAATGTTTTTCCTATTCCAGCACCTCCTATTAGAGACAAATGCAATGGTTCAAGTAATTTATGTTGTTTTTTTATTAGTATGTCCTTTACTATGGCTTGTTGCTCTTTGTTTATCATTCTTCGAACATTGTAGTATTCTGTGTTGTCAACTAAGTTTGGATGTTTAGTAATTTCAAATGGTCTTCTCATTTGTTTGTTGTAGAATTTAAGTTTTATTGTGTCTAGATCCGATTGCAAATTGTATTGTTCATTATATTTGGTGTTTAAGTTTTCAACATTGTTTGTTTCTGTACAGTTCTCATTTTCAATATTGACATCATTAATAGCATTATCCAAATCACCCCATAGCTCATTTATATGGTATGTGTACTTTGCTTGATTAAGTTTTACTGTCTTTTCATTAGCAATGAAAGCGTTTTCCCATGTTGTGAAGCCTTTTTTCAATATGTTTTCATCTATGGAAAATGGGACATACAGTAAAAATTGTTCCCTATAATAGTTCTCAATGTCAACATGTTTATCGTATATTATATATCGAATAATTTGTGGTCTACTTCTTTTTTTTAATTATCCTTTTCTTGTTGTGTATTCTGCGACAAATTCTGCTAGACAAACATTTGCTAATATTTTAGGGCGTGCTATATAATGGTCAATTAAACTTTTACAAGTACCATTTTGTGAATCATCTGGCTCATTTTTTAGCTGTGTGGAATTTTTCAAAATAAATGTATGCTATTCGGCAGTTGATGTGTCTATGAATATGCATTTCCTTGAGCTATAGTTAAGAGGAAGTGAAAGCACAATATGTACAGCTTGTTGAGTAGACATTTGTTGTAGGTTGAGCAAAGCATTGCCAAGTTTTGTTATCATTTTAATCGCATCAATGTTTTGTTCTTTGTGCTCTGTGCGTATTTTGTTAAATGCATTTGTTATTGAGGCATTGCATTTTGTCATATATGAGCTACAGTACATTGCTACAACATATGCATTTGGAACAAATTGTGCATCTATATTTGCTTGCCATAGATGTGGATTTTTTTTACAAAATGTATTGTTCCAAATGTGAGCTGGCTTCCCTTTCAAAAACATTGTTGGTCTAAGCAATGTAGATTGTATGGCCAATATGTATTCTTCTTCATCCATGCTTATGTTCACTAGGAAATCCTCAAAAGATGTAGAACAATCATAATTTGAACATTCTAAGGTGGATCTAAGTTTTTCAGCCAAACACATGTTTCATTTTTTTGTCGATGCATGGTTCAAGAATTCTTGTTGTTTTCATTGGTGGTTGTGGAAAACCAAAGCGGCATTTTTTTTGGTCTTGCCGCATTGTTTAATATGGTGATGTATATGTATTTTAGCTATTTGTTCATTTAAAGTTTCAGTATTGCTATGATAGGTAAAAATTAGGTCAATAAGATCAAGCATAGCCATGAAAACGTCACCCTACCATCATCAAAGAATCTAATCCAAATGAAATTAAAAGCATTGCAATTCAAGAATAATATCACTTAGATTGTATGATTCCTTGTTATGATGTAGATTGCTTCTTCAACAATGAACAATTATGAGATAAAAGCTGCCATGATGGATGAATGATAATGTTAATATGCTTAAAATGGATGATAAATTGCTCAATATGCTCAGGATGATAATGTAGACGCTTTATGAATGCTGGATAGATGTAGTATGGAATGAGAGGGTGTTTATATAGAACTCAACCAAGATCAATCAACGGTGGAGATTTGGTGGCTATGTGAATGGCTAAGATTGAATGATAGACATAGGTGAATGTGAAGATGACAAGTGGAGGGAAGATAAGGCTTATGTGTGATTGTGTACATAAAAAGTACTACATGTAAAAGATATTAAATAAAAGATGTAGTACCATTTATCTTTTTTAAATGAAAGAGGCACACATGTCGGCTCATGGGATAAATGATAAGAGAAATTAATTAAATAAATAAAAAATTATTTAATTAATTAGAAAGTGGGTTTGTGAATGGAATTTTTATTTAAATAAATAAAATTTATTTAATTAAAAATAGATAGAAAGAAGATAATTAAATAATTAAAGATTGTTTAATTATGGCTTAGAGGAAATAGCTAATGAATTAATTAAATAAATATAAATTTATTTAATTAATAGAAGAAATAGATGTGTTAGGGATATTGCTCAAGTGTGTTAGACAAATGCATATGGTGGATAATGCAATATTTGAATGCTAATGATAATGAGTCAATTTTGGGTGTCTACATTTTGCCCCTCTTTGATACAATGTTCGTTATAGTGTTGTGTCAAAGAAGATAAGATAATTCGCTTGAGAAACAAAGTTATGCCCTAGTGTAACTGGTAGGTGATGCCCCCTTGAGAGGTAAGCTAGGCTAACCAGGAAGGGCTGGGTTGGCTCGCGATAAAAGGAAAAGCTAGGAAACAAGGTTGACAAGAAGAAAAATAGGGGTTGGGTGGGGGAAAAATGGGATGATGCAGAAGAAAATAGGCTTTGGCATAGAAGAATTAGGGTTTGGATAGGGGCTATAAGTAGGCGCTTCAAGGGAAAATAGGCTCATTTGTGCTCATTTGTGTTCAAAAATCTAGAGAGATCCAGAGCTCCTTAGAGTTGTTGTGCGACGAGAGTTGGATAGTTATCAAGATGGTGATTCGACGCAGAGATCATCGTGCTGAGTGAGTTAGGACACATGGATGACTAGAGGGAGTAGGCATATTGGTATGTATCGAAACTTTTTCTAAAAGCGTGATTTTGATAGGCTAGAAGTGTCATAAATGCACACACATCACCATAAGCGACTAGGTTTTAGGATAGGCAGTTCAGGTTGCTTAGGAAGAAAAATGAGTCTCTTAAGGTATTTGTGGTCACTTATAGGCGCATCTTGGTCGCGTATGGGACAACAGGTCGCTTCCAGTCGGCTAGACAAATATAGGCAAAATGTGCATATAGATAAGAGCAAGTCACTTATGGGCTAAAAGTAGGTGCATATATAAGTTTAGCTCGCTTGAAAAGAAAAGCTGCTCGCTTATAGGATAGAGATCTCTTAGGGGCAAAAAGTATACACATATAGAAATGTAGCTCACACTTGGTCAATAAGCAGTCGCACAAGAACATTAGGTCGCATCCAGGTGAGAAATAAGCGCATATAGGAAAGTAGGTCGCTTGCGATCAACAGATAGGCGCATATAGAAAAAGGAGTCACGTGCAGTATATAGAAGCAGGTATAGCAGGAAAAAATCCAGTTTTATATTAGTTGTATGTAGCGCAAGGGACTAACATGATGAGTGAAATGATGCAGGATATACTACCGCCTTTGTTATCACGAGAGCCACATCCTAGGGATTTGCAGTTGGTGAGATTGTTGGATGCAGAGGAGTGGCTAGTATTAGAGATCCTTAGATTAGAGCATGTGTCTAGATTGGAGCCGGTGCAGGCACATCGAGGATTGATGACGGCGATGGTGGAGCGATGGATGAGCGAGCATAGTTCTTTCTTGTTGCTGACGGGAGAGGCTACGATCACACTAGAGGATGTGTTCCAGATTCTGCGTGTTCCTATTGATGGGGACCGAGTAGATTATGATCCTGATATGGGTCTAGCTGCATTTAGGAGATTGTTCGGGACACCAGACATTAGAGCAGAGGGCTCAAAGATTCCTATGGCGAGGATGGAGGAGTTATGTGATAGACTGCAATGAGTGGTAGTAGCTATTATCAGATGGCTAGTTGGAGACGGATGAGCAAGAGGGTTTCCAGTAGGATGGGGGACAGTGATGGAGGGGATGTTCTCTTATGGGATGAGATATGCATGGGAAGAGTGTGTGCTTGGACAACTTTATCATTTCCTGCATGATTGCACATATATGTTTAGGGTTAGTATGTCTGCAGGAGTTACAGTTTTGCATGTGTGGGCATATGATCATATTCCAGTGACAAGACTAGATGGATGGGTGGTTAGAGCAACATGAGAGCCTTATGCTAGGATGTATAGAGGAGCTTTGACATATCAGCAGTGCAGAGGACTAGTGTACTGGCGGAGGATGTTGGATGAGGTAGATAGATTTATATGGAGGCCATGGCTGGGATGTGAGAGATGGGATGAGGAGGATACTAAGCTTGTCTATGCTAGGCAGGCGAGATATATCTTTGGATGCAAGATATACATTATAGAGCGCTATTTGCCCGAGAGGGTTTTGAGACAGTTTGGATTACCACAGGGAGTACCAGTTGGTGATGCCATTTTTGGGAGGACTCGACAGGAGGTGTTTGATTGGGGGCCAGAGGTAGTGGTTGACATGATTTTAGTGGAGAGAGAGGGGCTACAACCAGTTGTATGGCAGTGGGAATAGGGTCCTGTAGATCCAGGCACGCTACCAGGTTATGATGCATACTGGGTGACAGCGAGACCAACGTGGCTGACGTGGATTGGAGAGATAGGAGAGATAGGGATGGAGAGACCAGTCAGGAGGAGACGACGACAGGATCCACCAACATAGGCTATTGTACCAGTAGCTCTAGGGATACAGATACAGGGACAGCCTTAGATACTTGCACAGCCTCAGGGACAAATATTAGGAGGTGATGATGTTGGGATTCAGTAGCCGCGAAGGAGGATTAGAGAGGAGAGGAGATGGAGGCAGTAGGCTCAGATGAGGTTGAGGAGAGTGGAGTTGGATAGACACCAGGCAGTGATTGGCTTATGGCATGCTAGAGCTTAGGCTTAGACATACCAGGCTCAGTTACAGGTTAGAGTGTAGGCTAGGGATGGGCAGGATGACAGTGCACTTGCTACGGTGATAGGAGAGAGAGATGCAACTAGGCAGAGCAAACAGATGATGAGAGTTGAGCGAGACACTTCTATACAATAGATGCAGGCGATGAGGGCTAAGAGAGATGGTTTACTAATAGATAGGGATATAGCTGTGCAGCAGCTATAGGGGATGACTGGCGAGTGGGATAGAGCAGTGGCTGCATTGGGTACAGATGGGGCTACGATGTATTTGGCCACACAGTTGACACAGGTATAGGGAGGGCTACAGAGAGTACAGGGTGAGGTAGAGTATTATAGAGGGTTGTACTATAGGGCTATGCCAGTAGAGCAGAGGCAGCCTAGCTTTAGGAGTAGATCAGGAGCTTCAGGTTCACAGAGGACAGGTGGATCTTGATTTATAGCATCAATGATGGGGCCACAGAGAGATAGGGCAACAAGTGTAGGACCCAGTGGTGGCAGTCAGGATGAGGGAGCTGCCAGTAGTCACTAGGGCTACCTTGTTTATGTATATTATGTTGTATCATGAAGAGGCCTAGAGCCGATTGTACATACATTCTTTATGACTCGACTTGTATATGTAGAGACTTGTATATTGACACATGTGTATATATATATAGTGGCATGTTGGTTATCTACATGATGTTGTAATGGATGCACTGTTGGTATTATGATGGTTATGCATGTTGTAATTGTATTTTTCATGGATTATGTATGGAAGTTTATGCAAATGATATGAATGGAAATGTATGATAATGCAAATATGTAAATGGTAATGATATGATATGGACTCATGCGTATAGATAAATGGTAATGATATGATATGTGATGGACCTCTATATGCCTAACACACTTGTTTTGCAGGATAAGAGATGTGGAAGAAGGACGATGGAAATGATTAATCTTGGTTGAGGACTATATAGACGAATAATGGGATGAATAGATGGTATGATGGGCAACTTTAAAAGTAATTTATCAAGAATTAAAAGAAATGCAATCCTTATGTTTGATATAGCATGTGGATATTATGCACCAGGGTATAGAAGACCAAGGTGTTGAGATATCCAATGCAAAACTAGCATGCTACAATCTTGTCTGAATGCATGAGGTCAAGATGTTGAGCCAACATACACAAGATATGAATAGCAGCTAGTGTTTTGAGATGGACTTTGACCCTACAAGCAATGGTTTGAGCTTATCTCCACTACGCATAGTGACACCTTGTTGGTTATATGTATGGAGCTAATCTTGACATAGAATAGTCTCAAGTGCATAAGAGACTATTTAGCTTCTCAGATGCTAGAGACATTGATATGTAAGATGCTAATCCCAACACGTACAAGATACCAATATGCTTAGGAAGAGGATAAGATCATCTTGCAGACATGGCATACGAAAGCAACATGACCATGCCCCATTCCATACTTCATTGCAACATACCAACGTATAGATAGATCAAGGCAGTCTTGATTAGGCATATAAAAGGGACAAAAGATAAATCAAAAGATAAAACAAAAGATACTGTCATCACGTTCTCTTGCCAAATTTAGGTGCTCTTAGATGCATTTAAGCTAGGGCCTTGTTAAGAGGAAAGTTGCATCTTGTTGAAGGCTGAAAGATAATGATAAAATGCTATAGCAAATGTTGGCTTAAGGCATGCAGACAAATAGCTTCTGGCTTATTCTTGATTGGTTAAAGTGCTTGAGCTTTCAGTATACACATAGTTTGTTTCCTACTTGAGCTGATCAAAGAGAAGAAGATGAAAGATGAGAGAACATGAAGAAGATGGGGTGGATCATCTGTGCTTGAGTACTGGAAACTTCCTTCGTATTCTAGACTGCCGACATACCCTGTATCCACGGGATCAAAGCACATTTACGATGATGATGAGACATGATGAATATGTAGTTCTGGGTTTATTGATGATGTAAGTCATAAAAAATAAAAGAAAGTGAGATGAAAGATTAGAGGATGATCAAAAGAAAGATGAAAGATGGATCATGAAAAGAGAGGCTATCATCTTTGCCTGAATCAGAGTGCTTCCTTTGCATCTCAGATTGCCTACATACCCTGTATCCATGAGATCAAGGCTTTAATGATAGAGTTGGGATGTAGTTCTTGCTTATTATGCTTGTGGTTGATGTTGAAAGAATCACCTTTATTGCTTGGATGTTTACGTTGGTGATGTTTTTGATGTTTTTGGATGTTGTTTGAGCTTGAATTGATTGCGAAGATACGAATCCTGGTTGCAAATGTTTGCCATGTTTTTTACGTTGGATGGACGCTATGGTTGAAGTTGAAAGTTTGCTGTGTTGTGAGCTAAGGTGTTCGCTGTGTTATGAGCTAGAGCTAGCGGTATCCATGTCCAAATAAGGATTAACAAGTGCCCCCAGTGTGGGATGAGGTTTATTGTGGAGAAGCGGCAATAGAGGATGCATGTGCGGACAAGATGCTAAGGTGCCAAAGAGATATAGTTATCTCAACAATGTCTAAAGTATGATAGCTAGCATTGATAGAGGTGAAGATGGAAAAGCTGTTTATTATGATGAAAGGCAGATTATGTTATGGATTATGTAGGATAAGATGGTAAAGTATGCTAGGAAGAGTGGTGATCAAACAAACTAAGCAGACAATGGAAGCTAGTCACTACACATCATCTGTTTGCCAGGTTTTCATTATGGTACTTATCCAAGGCGCCTGTTTACTAGGTTTTCACAAGAGGACGGATTATTTATCTTATACTATTATTTTTTTGTTATCCAAAGCACCACAAAGTGGTTTTCACTATTGGATGGATTTTTTTTTTAGGATAGCTGAGATTCATAGATAAAACTTCTTGAGATGGATGCTATTGACTAGTTCATCCAATGGAATGCCTTTAGGTGTTGAGAGAGTGTATGCACCTGATCCATAAACTGTTGTGATGATAAAAGGACCAAGCCAATTTGGTTCGAACTTGCCCTATTTCTCATGATGTTGCTGATTCCTTTGATTCTCTTTAAGGACAAGATCTCCAACTTGAAATCGATATTCTCTAATTTTTTTGTTGTAGCTACGGCATAGACGGTTTTGATAGATGTGGAGATGGTTGAGTGCTGTAAGATGTCATTCATCTAGTAGCTCAAGATCATGGAGTCTGAATACTCGATATTCTTCCTCTGAGATGGTGTGTTGTAGAGATACTTGCAGTGAGGGGATCTCAACCTCAATAGGTAAGATAGCTTCAGTGCTGTACACAAGAGCATAAGGTGTAGCTCTAGTGGGAGTTCTGATACTTGTTCTATATGCCCATAATGCAGGATGAAGTTGTAACTGCCAATCATGACCAGCTTCATTGACTGTCTTTTTGAGAATCTTGATGATTATTTTGTTAGAAGCCTCAGCTTGGCCATTTCCCTGAGGATAGTAAGGGGTAGAGAATCGATGTTGGATATGGAACTTGTTGCAAAGATCTCTAACCTCTTGGTTCTTGAAGGGACGACCATTATCAGTGACATTAGCTTGAGGAACTCCATAGAGACAAATGATATAGTGTAGGATAAACTTGGATATTTGTTTCTTGGTGATATAAGTCATTAGTATGGCTTCCACCCACTTTGTGAAATATTCAGTGGTGGTGATAATGAACTTATGACCATTTGATGAAGTAGGATGGATTTTACCTATGAGATCAAGTCCCCACTGCGAAAAGGGCCATGGAGTAGTGACAGGCTGAAGCTCATGTGTTGGTGCATGTATTAAATCTCCATGTTTCTGACATTGTAGACATCTCTTTGTGAATTTGTTGTGCATCTTTTTCCATGGTTGGCCAATAGTATCCTGCTCGTAGAAGTTTCTTAACAAGGCCAGGGCTAGCGGAATGTGAGCCGCAGACACCTTCATGTACATCATGTAAGGCCACTTTTGCTTCCTCAGAATCAAGACATCTAAGAAGGATACCATCAAGACTCTGATGATAAAGGGTGTCTCCCAAGATAGTGTAACGAGAGGCTCGATGAATAAAGGTTTTGCGTTGGGTGTTAGATAGTTGAAATGGAAAGGTTTGATTGTGGAGATACTCGTATGAGTCCTCATACCACAATGAATTGGGACCAACAATTTCACATATAAGCTTAGACTGCGGTACTTCAAATGCTAGAATCAGAAGTTGTTCAACCAGAAACTCACATTTATGTGTATTAGATGGCATGTCTAGAAGAGACCCAATCATAGCCATGGCATCTGCTGCTCTGTTCTGTAGCCTTGGGATTTGTTCAAAGGTGATATTTTCAAAGTACTTTTAAAAATCATCAACCATTACCTTGTATGGAAGAAGCTTCTCATCTTTTGTTTGATATTCATCTAAGACTTTTTTGATAACTAGTTGAGAATCACCAAAGACTTGTAACTATTTGATAGCCCATTGTACTGCCATGCGTAATCCTGTGATTAAAGCTTCATACTCTGCTGTGTTATTGGTACATGGAAATGCAATTATGTATGATTTGGGTATACAATCTCCTTGAGGGGTAACAAACAATATCCCTGCTCCTGATCCATGTTGTGTGTAAGATCCATCAAAATATAGCTGCCACCATGTTGGTGAAGTTAAATTGAACAATCCTTCATCAGGGAATTCTGGATATATTGGATGAATATATGTGATGGGTGCTATGACTAATTGATCAGCGATGACTTGTCCTTTTATGGCTTTTCAATCCACATATTGTATGTCAAATTCACTTAAGATCATAACCCATTTTGTTAATCTTCCCATGAGGATTGCTTTGGAGAGAAGATATTTGAGTGGATCAACATTAGATATGAGCTTTGTTGTTTGGTTCAACATATAATGTCGCAACTTTTGGGAAGCAAACACTAATGCTAAACATGCTTTTTCCATAGATGAATAATTAAGTTCATATCCCACAAGAGTTCTGCTGATGTAGTAGATGGCTTGTTCCTTCCTTGAATCATCATGTTGAGCTAGAAGGGCACCCAATGCTATTGTC
Source organism: Cunninghamia lanceolata (assembly GCA_027924645.1). Lineage (NCBI taxonomy): Eukaryota > Viridiplantae > Streptophyta > Pinopsida > Cupressales > Cupressaceae > Cunninghamia > Cunninghamia lanceolata. The sequence goes on from BSBN01000524.1 coordinate 12,743,105, forward strand.
GTTGATGATATGTAGAGAAATAATGGGCGATCAAGCATAGGAGGTACTAACACAAGAGATATTGCCAGATATTCCTTTATTTTGTAAAAGGCCTGTTGACATTTTTCATCCCACTTAAAAGGTTCACCCTTACGAAGAAGATGTTGGAAAGGATGACATTTGTCTACTAGTTGTGATATAAATCTGTGGATGGATTGTAACCTTCCTTGTAGACTGCGGAGCTGCTTGAGATTTGCTAGCGGAGGCATTTCCATGATAGATTTTACTTTAGTTGGGTCCACTTCTATCCCTTGTCGAGACACAATGTATCCCAATAGTTTTCCAAATGTTATGCCAAATACACATTTCTTTGGGTTTAGTCTAACTTGATACTTCTCTAATCGATCAAAGATTTGTGCTAATACCTGTAGATGTCCTTCTCTTGTCTTAGATTTTCCTAGGATATCATCAACATAGTCTTCCATGATAGTATGAAAAAGGTCATGAAAAATAATTGTCATGGCTCATTGATAAGTAGCTCCAGTATTCTTGAGACCAAAAGGCATTACAACCCAACAGTATGTGCCCCATGGACAAATGAATGATGTTTTATCTTGATCTTCCTCTGCTATTCTGATTTGGTTATATCCTGAAAATCCATCCATCAAAGATAGCATTTCATGTCCAGCTGTGAGATCTACAATGTTGTCTATGCTTGGTAATGGAAAGTCATCCTTAGCACATGCTTTATTAAGATCTCTAAAGTCTGTGCAACAACGAACTCATCCATCAGGTTTTGCTACAGGTACCAAGTTTGAAACCCATTCTGGATAATCAATAGGCTTTATGAACTTTGCTTCCAATAGCTTTTGAATCTCTACCTTGACCACTAAAGCTACTTGCAGATGCATTTTGTGCAATTTTTATTTAACAGGTTTTGCATTAGGAGATATTGCTAGATGATGTACCACAAGTGATGGATCTAGAGCCGGTATGTCAGTGTAAGTCCATGCAAAATTTATAGCTCTTTTTATAAAAATGCTGTGAAGTCTCTTCTTTCTTGCTCTGATAGTGATGCTACCAAAAAAGTGATCTTTGGATTCTTCTTTGTACCCAAGTTCATGTCTTGTGATTGTTCAACTAGCACTGTTGATTTCTCATGATAGTCTGTGGCAACAGGAAGATCAAATCCCCCATCCTCAGGTGCCTCAGAGAGGTTTTCACCTTCGAATACATCCTTTATTTTTACTTTTTCACGGTCAAGAGGCACCTTTCAGTTTTCACCTAGTGACCTATTTTGTTTGATTTTGTTTATTTCACTTTTGCGATTGAAGGATTTGATACTTCCACCAAAATATGCTAGTTTAGGTAGATCCATCCTGAAACCTGCTTTGTGATCACCCAATGGAATGCCTTTTCGTAAGCCCATGAATTTTGTGATAGCTTCATCATTCTCAAATGTATCTAATATCGGTGCCCCCTATTGGTCCTAATCAACGAGGTCAGGATATACGAGTGAAAGGGTAATAGATGAATGGTTATGGCTAGGGGAGGTTGTGGAAATCATGAAGATGGAATTTTGAAAAAGGTCAGTAATATGAAGGGAGGAGTCATCGATGGTATCTGAACGAGAAGTCTCTCCTGCCGAGGAAGGTCCAGCGTCCATGTCAGAAATACACTTAATGTCTTTGGAATGCGGTACCTCTGGCTGATAGCCAAGGCCTTGCTTATTAAACTTCTTAGACACAACAATGGGTTCAATAGGTCCTTGTTCCTTTGATCCCAATCCACCATGTCCTTTGTAGCCCATGTTCTTTATGATGCGGAACCCATTATTATATCTCTCCACTTCAAGTTGGACTTGGTCGTTCTCATCAAAGAATATCCAAGAGTCGATATCATCAATTTCTTCATCATCCAGGAATCCACATTTAATGAATACTGTGGGTGGGGCTTTGATGAAAGCTGCGGATGAAGGTGGATTGGATGTAGAAGGTTTACCATGAGATTTGGGAGACAAGGGAAGGGTGCCCACACAACAAGATTCTTGCAATGTGTATACACCAGGGCCGTGTTCAGTGTACTTGATACGGAGATTGGAAGTGGCTTTGCTAGATGATGGCTTGAGTAGGTCGGATGGATCTACATATGATGAAGATGGATATGCCTCGGTGTTGATAGGAATGCGGTTTGGACTCTAGTATTTAGCGTGAAAGGCACGACAAAATTCAAATGGATTGGGATCAACATGGATAGTAATCTCAACACCGTTATGTGGAAATTTAAGACATTGATGATATGTAGAAGGAACTGCCTTGAGGGCATGTATCCATGGATGACCAAGGATGATGTTATAAGGAAGCTCAATATCAAGAACCTGACAAAGGGTTTTAGTAGTGACCAACCCAACTTGGATAGGCAAGTAAATAATCCCTTCAGTATCTCTCTCGGCATCATCATATGCTTTGATAGTAATGACCTTGGAGGTGTCAACGTCTTTCTCAGAATATCCCAATTGTTTTATTAATTTCAAGGAACATATATTAAGACCAGCTCCACCATCCACCAAGATTCATTTGATACGGTGTTGTTTGACAAACACTTCAATGTGAAGGGCTTCGTTGTGTGAAGGATGAATGGAGGGCTGAAGATCTTTGTAAGAAAAGGTTAAATGATAAGGGGCTGCAATGGTAGTGACCATAGATTGGAATTGTGTGATATCAATATCGTTAGGCACCGAAGATTCTTGTAAGGCTTTGTCAAGGATAGCTTTGTGAGCAGGGGATATGCGAAGCAACTCAAGAATGGAAATATGTGCAGGTGTTTTGCCAAGGTGATCAAGGATATTATAGCTAGAGGATGGTCAAGGAGGATGGATAGGTACTCCTTGAATGGTAACGTGACCTCTTCAAGTAGTTACAACACAGTCAGGTGCTTTGCCTTGGATGGTAATGGTAGAAATGCGAGCATGGTCAATGCAGCCAATAGTAGATGATTCATAGTTATACTGAATGGCATTCCTAGCACAAGGGTTACTTAGTTTGTCATGAGATGGAAGTGGATTCTTGAAAGCATCTAGATCATAATTTGATGTCGGTTGCTATGCAGGTTGAGTTGTTGAAGGTGTAATTTTGATTAAACCTTGATCGGTGCAATCTTGGATAACATGCTTTAAGCACATACAACCATTTGTTTTGTGTCCTTTAACTCTATGGTAATCGCAATACTCATTTTATTTATACCAAGGAGCTTTGAAGAGCAGTTCACTGTTGGGTGGCACATCTGGTAACATAATATCGCCCGCTTGGAGAAGATTTTGAAAGATAACTTCCATAGGTTTCGCTAATGGTGTAAATTGTCAGCGAGGATTTGAAGTTTGTCGTTGTCGAGTTCATTGAAAAGGTTGTGTTGTTATAGAAGTAGCTTGAGTGTTAATGGGAGCTTTCATAGTTTGTATGTTCTTTGCATCCACAAAACCGTCATTGACAACATTCTTAATTTTGTTCCAAAAGTGAGACTTATAGTTGAAGTTTTGAGGATAGTCTTTGTTATTGCGAAAAATCTTGATAGTGCCTTTAGCAATTAAAATTCGTTCAATGATGGTTCCTTTGGAAACAAGTTCATCAAAGGTGCTAGCACTTTGTAATTGTAGTTGGAATGATAGCTCGGGATAAAGATTTTGAACAAAGCTATCGAGTTGTTGGTTTTCAGGTATTTCCCATGATAGTTTGCTAGCCATATTACGCCATCATTGAGTAAATGAAGAGAAGGCTTCACCATTGCATTGCTTATTGTTAACAAGGTCATTCGTGTTTACCTCATGTTCAATGTTAAAAGCAAAGTGTGATTGAAACTTATTTGCTAACTCTGCAAAAGACTTAATCCCCGGAGGTAAATGAGAGAACCATTCAAGAGCTTGTCCTGCTAAGCTTCAAGGAAATAGTCTCAAAAGATATGTATCATCATGAGAAACATCAAGATATGCCACAAAGAATGCTCTAAGATGGTCTTCCAGATTTCCTTTTCCTTTGTACTTGTCAAATTGTGGAATTTCAAAGTGTGGCAGAAAAGGTGTCATATGAAGTGACTTGTCAAATTGATAAGCGCATATGTTTTCTAAGGAAAATGTCTTCTTGCTTTGTCCTACCGCTTGGTTAATCATTTGTTGAACATCCGCTAGAGATAATTGCTGTTGTTGCAAAGGAGGTGAAACATGGTATGATGTATATTGAGGTTTTTGTTGTGGGATATATGAAGCCATGACCGTTTGTTGAGGTTGCATACTCACAATGTATGTCAAAGGATTGGTATGCAACACATATGTGGTTGAAGATTGCTGTCCTTGAGACACAAGCAGTGGTTGGGTATATTGTGACGAATTAGCACCAAGATTTTACATCACATGAGAAGTGGAAGATGGATTGGCACTAGTTAATGGTTGTGAATTTGGAGTTAAATTTGTGACATGGTAAGTGATGGAAGGATTGGTGGATGCAAAAGAAGGATGGACATTTGGGTTTGTATTTTGGGCAACATGAGGATTGGTATATGTCATGTGTTGAGTGACAATAGGCAAACCTTGGGTAGTATAAGATGGATTGATGGTTTGTGAAGGATTATAAGAAGATGGAAGAACGGATGTAATTTGATCAGCATAAGTGACTGTAGTGCTAGGATTAGCTTGAGAAAAAATAGGTGGGTCACTCATGTCAATAAGACTAACATTGGGATTGTATGATGTATTAGATGGATTAGTGGAGATAGTGGAGATCATATTAGTAGCGGTAGGAATACGAGATGTGGTGTCCACATGTGATGTAATGGGGGTAGCGGATTGTGATGGTTGTGAAGCTTGGACCATTGGTGTTGTTTGGATAGCTTGGGAAGCTTGCAGAATGTGGGATATGGGGATAGCTTGTGATGTTTGAGGAGTTTTCACTTGGGCCACATGGACAGCTTGTGTTACTTGAGGCATAGAAATGGTCATGGTGGGAGAAGGAGTATTTTGGGGAACATGGAAAGGTGGAATGTTCAGATTTTGTGAAATGAAAGGGAGTACATTGGTTGGAGTTATCAAAGGTTCTAAAGTGTACTCCGAGTGTGTGGATCAAATGAAGTAACAATAGGAAATGAAAGAGATGGGTTGGAAGATGGAGTGTGTAATATGGTATGGGATGGTGTGACAATAGTGGATGGTCCCTTTGCAACAATAGCGGGAGTGTTTGGATCATGCTCTCTAATAGCAGATATGTCAAAATCTCTTGGTAATTTAGCTCCCATGCGGGCAAGTTGCAAGAAGTAGCGATTAGGATTAGGTGAAACAAGTCTCTCAAATTAATCCCATACATGTGTATCTCAAAATTACGATAAGTCTTCTTGGGATTGTTCTTCATAAGTCTCCAAAAATGTTTGAGGTTGCACTTGTTGTGAAGATGACTCTCCAATGGTGTACCCATGGGACACAAACATATGAGGAGGCGTACCAGTCTTAAATTGAGTTGTGTCTCTAAGAGGTGTTGACCTAGATTGTTGCATCTTAGCTTCCATCTCATCTTGCAATTTGGCTTCCATTTCAGCTCTATATTAATTCCTAGTTTGAGGCATGATGATTGATGTTAAAAATTGAACTTTATCTTGTCAAGGTTTTGAGACCCAAAAAGATGATGGTTTGCTAGTTGTTTGGTTGCTGGTTGTTGATTGCTATTTGCTTTTATTGTTAGGTTGCTTGGTTGCTTTTTTGTTGGTTGGACTTCCCTAGAGAATAGCTCACACACTCAAGGGAAAAGTTGTTTGTTAAAGTTGCTATTTTTGAAAGGAAGCTAGGTGTGAGGAAACGCTTCCTACACTAATCTATTGAGGAGAGGGCTATGCAAATTCAAATTTATCCTAACTATTGCAGAAATGTTAAACCATTAACATGAGATATTACAGCAAAACACAAGAGCCAGAAAGAAGACAGAAGAAGAGAGACAAAGATTTATGGTGGGGAAAACCCTTATCGGGTGAAAAACCCCACACTCAGAAACCTGCACAATGTATTAACAAATCTGACAGAATGTTTACAATACACTTGCAATGAAAGCTTTAATGGTCTTCAACACTCATGTCTGGAGTCAATCCGGCAGCATAACAGTACCTGTAAACCTGTGATACAAACTCCATCTCCAAGCACCTGTTTAAATAGAACATACAAGGCAATTTTGGACCTTTCTTGGAATGGGCGTCCAATATGGAATGTTGGACCAAAACCCACGCCTAGGGACACTTGGTAAACATTGTAGAATGTGTTTGACACTTGTCCACAGCTCCCATCCGAAAGAGGTCGCCTATTTCCAAAATGGGCTATGACAGATGCTCTTACAACACTTACGACCGTCATAGAATCTGTCATAGCGGTTACAACTTACAGCTGTAAGAGAATCTGTCATACACATGCTATAAATAGTATATTTTCTTACAACACATCATATTCCACCTTGGGGTGCCCAAATATGCCTCATTCAAAGATGCTTCATGACACATGTCATTACCTGTCTTACAACCTTCTATTCTTGACTCTTACATGTCATAGATTCGTCATAAGAATCCATCATAACCGTTTTGGTCAAACATTCCTTACACAACATAGAAGATGCCGACACATGGCAAAATATTCCTACCACTAAGTGGGATGCCTATCTCCTCATGTGAGGACAAAATAACAAGTTCTCATAATCCATGTAGGATTGACACATCACCGTGCCACATCCCACAATATGACAAAGTGGAATTTTCAATTATTTACAACATAGGCAATTGAATAATAAATACAAACATTACAAATGCAGAGAATTACCAAGGTTGAGACACCTTAAATCCCAACATTCTCCCACTTGTCAAACACCTTGTAAGAGCCAATAGAAAAACATGATTTAACTGCTATAGGCCGAGAGGCCCATAGACTCTGAACACCATCTGAACTTCTCTGTGCCCACTGGTTTCGTCAACGCATCTGCAACATTCTTCAAAGTATCTACCTTCTCCAAATTTACCTTTCCATCCTCAACCATGTCCCTCACGAAGTGAAACTGAACATCAATGTGCTTGGTTCTAGCATGGAAAGTTGGATTCTTTGCAAGGCAAATTGCACTCTGACTGTCACAACTGATCGCGATCTGACCTGCATCAACACCAATATCAGAACACAATCTCTTAAGCCAAATGGCTTCTTTACAAGCATGAGTTGCCTCCATATACTCAGCTTCTGTCATGGACAAAGCAACAATAGGTTGTCACTTACTCATCCAACTAATAGCACCACCAAACAGTGTAAAAACATAAGCACTGGTGGATCTCCTGCTGTCAATGTCACCTGCCTAATCTGAATCCACAAATCCATGATTATCAACAGAATGCGGAGGTCCTGAAACATTACTATGATAGAAAATGGAATACTCAGAAGTACCCCTCAAATATCTGAACACTCGCTTAACTGCATCCCAATGAAACCGTCCAGGATTAGCCATAAATCGACTAAGGACTCCCATTGCTTGGGCAATGTCTGGTCTTGTGTAGACCATAGCATACATCAAGCTGCCAATAGCACTAGCATAAGGTACTCTACTCATGTCCTCCACCTCACTAGGAGATTTTGGACAATCCTCAACAGACAACTTTGTCCCCAAGGAAACAGGAACACACAATGGTCTACAATCTCCCATGCTGAATCTGTCCAACACGGTCTTAACATATTTACTCTAAATTAACCAAAGTTTTCTGTTGGTTCTATCTCTTCTGATTTCCATTCCTAGAGTGTACCTGGCTGCCCCTAAATATTTCATTTCAAATTGCGCTGACAACTGAGATTTAAAATCAGAAATCATATTCTTACCCTTCCCAATGAGTAACATATCATCAACATACAGTGTAACAATGAGAATATGATCACCATCAAACTTATAATAAACACAGTGCTCTGATTTCAATCTCACAAATCCAATTGACAACACAAAGGCATCAAACTTCAAGTGCCATCTCCTAGGGGATTGCTTCAAACCATACAAAGACCTCTTAAGTTTGCAAACCAAATTTTCTTTACCTTTTACCATGTAATGCTCTGGCTGTGACATGTAGATTTCCTCCTCCAAGTCACCATGAAGGAAAGCTGTCTTCACATCCATTTGTTCTACCTCCAAGTCATAAGATGCCGTGAGAGACAACAGGAATTGAATGGATGTCAACTTTGCAACGGGAGAGAAGATCTCACCATAATCTATACCATCCACTTGTGAATACCCCTTCGCAACCAATCTGGCCTTATACTTCTCAATACTGCCATCTGCACCAATCTTCTTCTTGAACACCCATTTGCATCCAACGGGTTTCCATCTAGGAGGCAAAGGCACCAAGTTCCAAGTTTGATTCTTTTCCAAAGAAGCCATTTCTTCCTCCATGGTGTCCTTCCAGGAACCTGCATCCTTCATATCTAAATCCTCTGATACAGTTCTAGGTTCATCACTATTAGTGAGCAAAGCATAAGCACAACTAGAATCAAGCAATGTAAAACCAAACCTTTCAGGTTGCTTCCTTGTCTATGTCAACCTCCTCAAGAGCTGAGGTTGAGGTTCAACTTTTTCTTCTAAGCTTTCAAAGCTGCTAGAGCTCTCCTCATCATCAGGTCCAACATTGTCTTTCTGTTCAGTCTTCTCAGGGGTAAGAAGAAACTGAACAACATCCTCTTTCTTTTCTTTTTCTTCTGGCTGCAAAATAGTGGAAGAAGGTGTAAGCTCTCTGAAGATGACACTTCTGCTATACAACACTTTTTCAGCCACAGGGTCCCAAAGCTTGTATCCTTTCACACCAACACCATAGCCGATGAAGATACACTTTACAGCTTTGTTCTCCAACTTTGACCGCTTCTCCCTAGGCACATGTGCATATGCCTCACAACCAAAAACATGAAGATGCCTTACTGAAGGCTTTCTACCAGACCACACCTCCATGGGTGTCTTTCCAACAAGCACTAATGTAGGAGATCTGTTTACCAGATAGCAAGCAATGGCAATAGCTTTAGCCCAAAACTTTTGTTCTAGACCAGCTCCACTAAGCATACTCCTAGCCTTCTCCATCAGTGTCCTGTTCATCCTCTCTGCAACTCCATTCTGCTGCGGTGTATATGGAGTTGTCTTATGTCTTTCAATCCCAAGTTTCTTGCAATACTTATCGAATTCTGTAGAACATAACTCACCACCGTTGTCAGTTCTCAAACATTTAATCTTTTTACCAGTCTGATTTTCAACAAAGGCTTTAAACTCCTTAAATTTGCTATAGACTTCAGATTTGCTTCTAAGAAAATAAATCCATGTCGTTCTACTGTAATCATCTATAAAAGATACAAAGTATATAGATTTTGATAACGAAGGAACATTAACAAGACCAAACACATCAGAATGAATGAGGTCCAACACACTAGAAGACTTATGAGAACTCGAGTAAAATTGAACACGGTTTTGTTTTCCATAAATGCAATGTTCACAAAAGTCAAACTCAAGATTACAATCATCTAACCCCTCAACGAGGTTCTTATTTTTTAGGGTACGCAGACCCATGTCACCAATGTGGCCAAATCTCTTATGCCATAACATTGTCTTTTCTGCAGGAAGTTTAACTTCCAATGCATGATTACAACCATCAAGACTAGAAACAACAGATTTCTTCACTGCTCGTTCAGATGGTGGGGATGAAGTGATTGCTGCCCTCTTCCTTGAGTCAGAAGAACTATTGCATTGTGAAATGCATGCCTCCAACTGAAATAGAGTACCTCTTCGAGTACCCTTAGCAAGTACCATAGATCCTCTAGTCATCTTGCATCCTTCTTTAGAAAAGACAACCTGCACACCTGCATCATTCAAACTACTTACAGAAAGCAGGTTTCATGCTAAGCCTGGGATGTGCATAACCCCAGAGATCCCCTTCACTTGACCATCAGGGAATTGGATAGAGACTCTTCCACAACCAATGATCTTTAGATGAGAGTCGTCACCCAGATACACCTTTCCACCATCAAACTCCTCATACTTAGTGAACCAGTCTCGATGCGAGGTCATGTGGAATGATGCACCATAGTCAATTAGCCACACATCATCAGATGCATGGGTTGCTAAGGCTGCGATGAAGGCATCACCGTCATCTTGTGATTTGTTAGAATCTGAATCAGGAGCTTTCTTCTTTTTCTTCTTCTCCTCTTTGCATTCCTTTCAGAAATGCCTGGTCTTGCCACAATTCCAACAAAGAGCCTTGGACTTTCTAGGAGATTTAGATCTCCCACGGGATTTGGATCTACCCTTCTCAGCTTTCTTATCCTTCTTCTTCACTTTCTCCTTGGGTCTTCCACGAACTACAAGGGCTTCTTTGGCTACCTCAGAAGACTTTCTCCGCATCTCTTCAGATAACAGCGAAGAAACCACCTCTTCCATTTTGAATGTGGATGTGGTGCTTCTGATTAGCATGACAAGATGATCCCATCAGTCTGACAGAGAACAAAGCAGGGTCATACACCGATCCTCCTCCTCCATCTTTACACCAATAGATGTCAATTGTGCAACCATCATGTTAAAGGCATTCATATGCTCAGCCATGGATCCTCCATCCTCCATTCGAAGAGAATACAACTTCTATCTCAGAAAAAGTTTATTGACAAGGGATTTGGCTTGATACACATCCCCCAACTTCTTCCAAAGGAGTTTTGCAGTAGCCTCCTCATGGACATTTAAGAACACAGAATCAACAAGACTAAGTCTTATGAGACCCTTAGCCTTCTAATCCTTGAGATCCCACTCATCTTGAGTCATTGTAGCTGGTTTAGTTCTGTTCACACTTTCCCAAAGGTCTCGGTCAACTAACATGTCTTCCATCTTGAGCTTCCATAGCTCAAAATTACTGCCGTTGAACTTCTCTACTTCAAACCTTCCTGATGTGCTTGCCATCTCCATGCTGCAATAAGATACAGAATGCTTTGTACAGACTCCCACTCAACCTAAGATTAGCTCAAAAAACCCCTACCCAACAACTAGGACCAAAGGTGATCAAGCTCTAATACCAACTGAAAGGAAGCTAGGTGTGCGGAAACACTTCCTACACTAATCTATTGAGGAGAGGGCTATGCAAATTCAAATTTATCCTAACTATTGTAGCAATGTTAAACCATTAACATGAGATATTGCAGCAAAACACAAGAGCCAGAAAGAAGACAAAAGAAGAGAGACAAAGATTTACGGTGGGGAAAACCCTTATCGGGTGAAAAACCCCACACTGAGAAACCTACACAATGTATTAACAAATCTGAAAGAATGTTTACAATACACTTGCAATGCAAGCTTCAATGGTCTTCGACACTCATGTCTAGAGTCAATCCGGCAGCATAACAGTACCTGTAAACTTGTGATACAAACTCCATCTCCAAGCACCTATTTAAATAGAACATACAAGGCAATTTTGGACCTTTCTTGGAATGGGCATCCAATATGGCATCTTGGACCAAAACCCACACCTAGGGACACTTGGTCAACATTGTAGAATGTGTCTGACACTTGTCCACAGCTCCCACCCCAAAGAGGTCACCTATTTCCAAAATGGGCTATGACAGATGTTCTTACGACACTTACGACCGTCATAGAATCTGTCATAGCGGTTACAACTTACAACTGTAAGAGAATCTGTCATACACACGCTATAATTAGCATATTCTCTTACAACACATCATATTCCACATTGGGGCACCCAAATATGCCTCATTCAAAGATGCTTCATGACACATGTCATTACCTGTCTTACAATCTTCTATTCTCGACTCTTACATGTCAGATTCGTCATAACCGTTTCGGTCAAACATTCCTTACACAACATAGAAGATGCCGACACATGGCAGAATATTCCTACCATTAAGTGGGATGCCTATCTCCTCATGTGAGGACAAAATAACAAGTTGTCATAATCCATGTAGGATTGATACATCACCGTGCCACATCCCACAATATGACAAAGTGGAATTTTCAATTATTTACAACATAGGCAATTGAATAATAAATACAAACATTACAAATGCAGAGAATTACCAAAGTTGAGATAGCTTAATTACTGACAATTTTGCTAATGTTGCTAAAGCTAAAGCCAAAAGATGATGTTTTACTGATTGATTAGGTTGATTGATTTGATGTTTGGTTTGCTAGTTTGGGATCTCAAAAAGATGAAAAGCTCACAAAGTTCAATTGGTTGGTAAACTCAAAGTAGGAGACAAAGTTGAGGTATCTGCTAATGATCAGAGACAAGTCTGAAAGCTAATGCTAAGGCTAAGGAAGCTAGAAGTGTAGTTGATTCGGCTGAGTCACTAAGATTTGCTAGTAATTGACCACAGGCAACAGGTAATAGCTCATATGTGACTCAGAAAAGGCCAAAAGCGAATGGTAATAGCTTAAAGGTGATCTAGTTTTGGTTTGGGTAATAGGATACAGTGTTAACCAGAGGTGAACCAATTTGCTACAGGCGATCATTATTGACCAGAGGTGACTGACTGTTGTTTAAAAGCGATCCAGTTTAGGCAAAAGGTGACTGACTGTTGTTTAAAAGCGATCCAGTTTAGGGAAAAGGAGACTGACTGTTGTTTAAAAGCAATCAGATTGTATGTATGTGGGTAGTTTAAGCTCAAAGGTGACTGTGTCTGTCAGGAAATATGTCTAAATTGTGTTTTTTGACAAGAAAATAGTAATTGCAGTCACTCACACTCACAACAATCACAAACTTGTACAACCTAGGCTAGGAAAGGACTGTATTTGTTGAGTCCCTTGGCTGTGCTTATTCAAAGCCGATAGCTTCAGGATCTTGTTAGCACCAACTCCTCCTCCATGGCACACACTTCTCACGCATACCAAGATCTAGGTTTCCCAAGGCTTGTCCCACCACCAATCCTTAGGATTGTCCCTGCCATCTCTTCTAAGAACCACATGAATCAGGGTGGCTTCAAAGGTCCCACCTTTTGTGTCAATAAATAGAAGGTTTTTGGCTACTACACAAAGTTGCTAATAAGGGCATCCGTTTGTGTGGCTATACGTGCGGTAGTGCTACTCTCCGTTATGGAGTCTCCCAGCCTTCAGGGGTTACACATTGGAGGGTTTTGGGGGAGGTTGGTTATCGATATAACACAATAACACCCATTGTTTGTAGCTTTTAACATGAACACTTTTCTTATATAGCAGTTCGGAAGGACTTGGCTTTAGCTCGTTACCACTTGGGTCGTATCCCTTCTCACACTAGGAAGACATGCCCTCTAAAGATAATAACAAGTTCTCATACACCCAAGATCCATTTGATAGGCAAGGGGAGATGATACTTTTGCTATTAAATTTGGGTTACAATCAAGCACATGCAAGCAATCAAGAATTATAAATCAAGCACAACGCAAGCAATGAATCTTTTTAAGCACTAAGCCCAAATGTTCCTAATTTAGTGAAAAACCACAAGTCTTGGACCGATCAAGCTGCAACAGATATGCTAGTAGTTTGATAACCTCCTTTTCTTGGACAATCGATAAGATGCCACACAAATACCTAATTAGTAACCAAGAAAACCAAACTGCAAATGATAAGGACTGAAAATGAAATAGTTTACCAGAGGTGATCAACTGTTGATCATAAGTAAACTATATTCTGCCACAAGTGAAATTTTATAGAACAGAAGTGATGCCAGTAACACCAGATGCAGAATGATAAAGCTCATAAGCGATGCAAAAAAGCAAGAGGCGATTGGTTATGGGTCATAAACGACTTAGATCTGTGGAAAAAAAAGAATATAACAAAAACCCTAGTTTTGCAAAAAGTGATCCAGATAGCTAAAGGCGATCACTGTTAGGTTAAAAGTGATTCAAATAAAGGCATAAGCGACCACTGTTAGCTTCTAAGAGGTGCAAAATAGGCAATAAGCGAGTATTGTTTGCTTAGAAGCGATCCCAGGAATGCTAAAAGTGGTAGGTTTCAGCTGAGAAGCGATGCATATATTTAGACATTGACTGGTTTTTGCTCAGAAGTGACTAGAACTTGCTGTAAGCGCTTGAAAAATCTGATCTTCACAAAAAATAACTTCAAATAGCAAAGTTAATCAAGGATGTGAATCCCACTGGGCGTGCCAAAATGTGATAGATAAAAATTAGGTCAATAAGATCAAGCATAGCCATGAAAACCTAACCTTACCATCATCAAAGAATCTAATCCAAATGAAATCAAAAGCATTGCAATTCAAGAATAATATCACCTAGATTGTATGATTCCTTGTTATGATATGGATTGCTTCTTCAACAATAAACAATTATGAGATAAAAGCTACCATGATGGATGAATGATAATGTTAATATGCTTAAAATAGATGATAAAGTGCTCAATATGCTCAAGATGATAATGTAGACGCTATATAAATGTTGGATAGATGTAGTATGGAATGAGAGGGTGTTTATATAGAACTCAACCAAAATCAATCAACGGTGGAGATTTGGTGGCTATGTGAATGGCTAAGATTGAATGATAGACATAGGTGAATGTGAAGATGACAAGTGGAGGGAAGATAAGGCTTATGTGTGATTGTGTACATAAAAAGTACTACATGTGAAAGATATTAAATAAAAAATGTAGTACCATTTATCTTTTTTAAATGAAAGAGGCACACATGTCAGCTCATGAGATAAATGATAAGATGCATTAATTAAATAAATAAAAAATTATTTAATTAATTAGAAAGTGGGTTTGTGAATGGAATTTTTAATTAAATAAATAAAATTTATTTAATTAAAAATAGATAGAAAGAAGATAATTAAATAATTAAAGATTGTTTAATTATGGCTTAGAGGAAATAGCTAATGAATTAATTAAATAAATATAAATTTATTTAATTAATAGAAGAAATAGATGTGCTAGGGATATTGCTCAAGTGTGTTAGACAAATGCATATGGTGGATAATGCAATATTTGAATGCTAATGATAATGAGTCAATTTTGGGTGTCTACAATTGCAAGTTATGTATCTGTCTACAAAATGTTCAATACTAGTATTAGTATCTTTTCCATAAATAGGTGCATCTTTAACCCATAGCATGAAGTGGTCATGTTCATTTCCTTAATTTTGGAATTTTGTAACTGAAAAGTAGTCCAATACCTTTCCAAAAAATGTCTCATCTAAACATATTAATTGTTTCATTGCATTAATTCTATGTTTATAATAGTGAGTACAAGTTGTTGGATCCTTTTTAATCAAATAGGTAATGTCAACTTCATTAAGCAATTCTTGTTGGTTTTCTGTTGATTTGTTTTTGTGTGAGATGTACAATTCTTTCAATGTTTCTTTTAATGGCTCCCAGTTTTGTTCTGTACTAGTGAAAGTTACAAAAAAAGTAGGTGGTCCTAACTAACGTATCATTGCGAAAAGATTTCTCTTCAGGTGTTGCAAATAGTCCTGTGAATTTCTTATTTTATTGAAATTTACATATCCAATATCTGATTGTAATATTTTTTCAAGGTTTTGTGCTTCACATTTTTTTCTAGTAGGGTTCTACCTTTTAATTTCCCTTTGCAAATTCTTATCCATAGTGTAGAAAAAACTTGGGCAGTTAGAATTTTAATGGTTTTGAAAAATAAGTAGGTGGTATAATAAGAAAATGTTCAATTTGAATTTTGTAATTCCCATTGTGCAATTTTTTGGTATGAAATTTTCTTTTCAATTTGTTCATCACGTGGTTCTCCAAAAAATAGTGTTGGAAAATTTATTTCTTCCACATATTTGTCTTGGAATATTCCAAGAGGTTGTTTTCCTTCAGCAGGTGCAATTTCAATGACTTTGTCTTGTATTGAATGTATAGTTCTTGACTCAGTAAATCCATGGATCAAGGTATTTGTTTCCATTTCTGTTGGATTATTTGTGTCATTGTCTTTGTCACTATCACTTGATGAAGAATCGGTAACTATGTTGTGTCTCAAAAACGCTGGTTTTAGACCACAAGAGGGTGCCAATCTCTTGATACATTTTTGGTCAACAAGATAGGGTTTACGTAATTGGAAACCGCCTACTCTTTAGGTTTTGCTAGACCTAGGCGGGTGTACCTAAATGATAAGGTAGATTTAAAGTCTAAGTGGGTTATGACTTGGGCAATTTTACTCACTTATGGCACACAGATGTGAGATAATTGCAGGGATTGCTAACTAAATCCTAATAAAAGCTTGAAGTATGAAGGATGTGAGTTAAATTTACATAAAGAGTTCTAAAATTGATCAGTGCCTAATCTATTGGGTGGATGGAGTCAATGGGGAGATGATGATTATGGAGACAGGGGTGTAGGATTGGCAGATTTATTTCTCAGCTTAACTCTAACAGTTGGGCACTTTTAAATGTCTATACCTTATACAGATGTGCAAGAATGCCAGTTATTTAAACTCTTCTTAATGATCCCAGTGATATCTCCCTATGTTACTGTGAAGTTGTGAAAGGATTTTAATTCAAATGTGAGGAGAAGCTAATTAAGATGATCTATTTAAAAGAATTTTAATCCACACACATGAACTAATCAAATTAGATTGCTCAAAAGGTAATTTAATCCTTCTGTACATAAAAACCAATCAGCAGCATCACACAACTACAACAAATGTGTATTAAAAAATTCAATGTATTTTCACACTTAATTTTGAATAACATAAACAGTCACTTTGGAGACAGCTAAATAACATATGAGCAAAATAAATCCACACAACTGCTGAACATTGAAATAGATCACCATATAAGATTAGTCTGCCCCATTATATTGTTTCAGATAATATATAGTAATTGCATAAGTCTTTTGAAGTATGAAAATGGATGGGTGGGATGGATGCAATCTATCTTATTACTAATGCCCTACCTAAAACTGAAAAAATGGTCATTCCTCCTCTTATATGGGTCTTGGTCTCTCCTTTTATAAGTGAGAGGCAACAAGCTACGGACCCCTTTCAAAAAGTCACACCTTTAAGTAACTAAAAATAACTAAAACATAACAATAGACGAGTTGACTGCTCCGTTAATCTCCCAGCAGAAGCCCGTGACCATCAAAGGCCTGTTCAAAGCTTCTACTCTTTGATCTGGTGCTTGTCATGATCCCAACTGATCACTTTTACTGAGATATCTGCTCCACTGTATCTGATGTGTTCAGGGTTCAGCTAATGAATAAGTTGATTGCAGAGAGGTGATGAATGTATCCTTGTTCAGCGTGAGTGTCAACATTGATTATCCTCTCTTTCATGTCATATTCTATGTACATGATTTCTTCAATCTGTTTATGGGATTTCTGCATAATCATGGCTTCATCCTTGATTTCTTGAATTTTTCTTTCACCAATTCTTCATTGTACAAGATCTTTGACCTTTACCAGCCTCCATTCCTAGCAATCTCTACTGATTCGGTAATGATTGAATTAATCATCTGGCGGTATAGTTCGCTTCAATTCTGGTTGATAAATGCACCATCCATTTTAGTCATGTCATCGGCAAGAGCATTTATTTCAAATATTGCAATGATGCCTCGGGGTACTATACTGGTTGGTGATAATCATCATCGTTGTATCGGTGAGACTATATCTCTGCTTCCACCGACATGTCCTTTTCCTTTTCTTTTCGGTCTATCGGTGAGACACAAGATCTTGTTCCCCCAAGAAAAACTATTTCCACTGATATATGTTGGTTGTTAGGTAATGATGGTTATATCGGGTTATCGATGGGATATACTCATTCATCCTGCCGATACTTATGTGTTACAACGATGTACTTACCGTTGTTAGTTAAATTGGTCCATCGGGGGAGCATCTTAGGAGTTGGCCCAATAGGTAAGTGTTAGACCAATATGAAGATGTGAACAACTATCATCGAGCCGTTAGCAAGACTTTGATGAGGGTTCCACTGATAGAAAACTGTTAGACCGATAGTACTTAGTAAAACTTATGGGATTATAAATGCAATTTTGGCAATGTGATATGGATCTTGTCACACAAATTTTTGGGGCTAAAATGGATCTTGTCACACAAATTTTGGCAATTCATACTGATTACAAGATTGCAAACTAGCTATTTTCTGTGGTATAAAAAAGGATAGGTATGTGGAGGCTATGCAAAATGTGAATTTTTTTCCAGTTCTAACAGTGGCTCTGATTGGGGATGAATGAGCGTGAGATCATTGCAAGAATCTAGAAAGATCTCTAGGAGGCAGACCATGAATGGGAAATGGAATGATATGAAAACCTAAAACTATTGTGCATGGAAGATATATTGTAAAAAGGCAAATTTGAGAATTGTCCATGAATTGGTAATTCTTGACCTTTTCCTAGACTACTGTGCATGGAATTTTAAGAAAAGAAATGTTTCAAGCATTGTCCATGCACTGGCAATTCTTGATCTTCTCTTGACATATTTTGCAGATAATACGAATCTTCTCCTCCTTTTCCAATAATAACAAAAGGCCCGATCCAAAGAGCTTCAAACTTTCCATGTTTCCCTTTATCCTAGCACCTTGCATTCCACAATGTCTTTTGTCCTTTTATCAAATAAATACATCATTTGTGATTGCATCTTAGTATTCTATTCTTTGTCCAATCTTCTGATCTCATCTAATTCTGCAACCTCTTCCATTCTTTCTTTCAAAGGATCAAGGACATCCAGATCATCTTGAAGTATAAATTTGTATATAGGTAACAGGTTCTCCATGGGCATTCCATCTTGTGCTCCATAAACTAGCTCAAAAGGTGACTTACCAGTTGATTTCTTTATAGTGATTATGTCTTCCCATAATGCCATCCTCAATTTAGAATCCCATGCCTTCTTATTTCTATCCAAGATTCTTTTAATAATTTTCAAGATACTCTTATTGCTTGACTCGACTTGTCCATTCACCTGTGGTTGGTATGGTGAGGCATATGAAATTACAATACCATGTGATTCACAAAATTTTCTCAATTCATCTGATCTGAAACACATTCCATTGTCCATGATTATCCTGGCAGGTGTCCCAAACCTTGTAATGATGTTATCCATCAAGAAATTAATTACAACCTTGCTAGTGGCTTGTTTAGTGGGGATGGCTTCTATCCATTTCATGAAGTAATCAGTTGCTACCAATATCCACTTATGACCTTCACTGGATTTTTCTGATATCTCTCCAATAAAATTGATTCCCCATTGGTAAAAAGGAGCCTCAACTTGCATTGGCTTGAGTGGTAGTGCTCCTTGATATTTCATCTTTCTTGAGAACTTCTGACATGCTTCACACTTCCTTACATACGTGAAAGCATCATTGAAAACTCTCAGCCAGTAATAACCAGCTCTTAAAATTTTATGGGCAAAAGTTTTGCTAGAAAAATGTCCTCCACAGACTCCATGCATTTCTTTCAATACTCTTTTTTCCTGGGATTCATCCAAACATAGTAGTAGTGCCCCATCTCTATTCTTCCAATATAAATCACCATATATGAAAACATATTTACAGGCATGTAGTTTCAAATTTCTCTTTTGATTGTCATTCAAATGTTTAGGACATTTTTGATTTTTCAAGTAATACATTATGTCAGTGTACAAAGCTATTTTTTCAATGCTTGCAATCATGGTCTCTTCTTTTCCCACATTGCGAACTTGAGAAGCCTCTAGATTTGATTCAGCCATTAGTTTAGCTAAACCCTATCCTCTCACTAATTTGGTGATTTGGATCTCTATGTTAAACTCCTAGATTTTATTGATCCATCTACATCTCCTCCTAGTAACTTCTGCTTGTACAAACACATCTTTAACCTCAACATTAGGAACATATGCAACCAATTTTGCCCCTACTAGGTAAGGTTTGAAAACTTTCACTTCTTTCACCTAAGCATATGCCCGTTTCTCTGTAATATCATAGTTTAATTCCACTCCTTGGAGGGATTTACTGAAAAATGATATAGGTTGTTCATATCCCTCATTGTTCTTTTGTAGCATTACTGCAGCAATAGTGTGGTATAATGCAAATGAGAAGACTTGAAATGGCTTACTTATATCAAGGGATTTCAATACTAGGCCCTCCTTAATCGCTCTCTTTATGGCTACAAATGCATCTAGTGCATCTACAGACCAATCTATATTAGCCCCCTTCTTCAACATTTTTGAAATGGGTTTGACAACTTTAGAAAAGTTTGGGATAAATCTTCTTACAAAATTTATTTTCCCAAAGAAGGATTGGATGGCTTTAACTGTTTTAGGAATAGGAATCTTGTCTATGGCTTCCACTCTTTCCAGATTGATTTTAACCCCATCTTTAGACACTATATGCTCTAGTAGTTTTCTCTCTGTCACTGCAAAATGATATTTCTTTGGATTCAAAGAAATACCATATTCTAAAGCTTTGACAAATATCTTTTCAAGATGATCAACATGATCTTTTGCTCTCTTAGAGTATGCAGTGAGGTCATCTTGATAAACCACCATTATAACATTAATCAGTTTAGCAAAAGCAACATCCATAGCTCTCTGGAAAGTTGCACTAGCATTTGTAAGTCCAAATGGCATTCTAACATATACATATGTAACCCAAGGAGTAGTGAATGCAGTTTTATATTGTTCTAATTCTTTTACTTTCACTTGATTATAACCCGAAAATCCATCCATCATAGATAACAACTCACATCCTGTGATTCTTTGCAGAATTGCCTCCATATTTGGAAGTGGATAGTTGTCTTTAAGGGATGAGATATTTAGATTTCTAAAATCTACACATAACCTTATGTCACCATTCTTTTTTCTAGCTGGCACTAAGTTGGAGACCCACGTAGAATGTCTAATAGGCTTAATGACACCTCCCTCCCTAAGCTTCATAAGTTCTTCATGCATTTTGGGCTGCAAGGTTGGGTTTATTGGTCTCTATTTTTGTCTAAAAGGTTTTGCATCAGGTTTGAGTGGGATCTCATGTTGAAACAAATCTTCTTTGTATTCCTTGAGATCATCACAAGACCAAGAAAAGAATCGCTTATATTTCCTTAATAAGGCTATCAACATCTTCCTAATTGTTGGGCTTATCCTCTTCCCAATGTATACCCTTTTTGGTGTCAATTCAGTGCCCAAGTTAATTTCTTCAAGGTCTTCCTTTTTTATTGGTGTCTGTTTCATAAGAGCTCAGTCATGTCATGAAGCACCCTTTCTAGTGCCACAAGCCCCTTGGGAATTTTGTTAGTCTTAAGCTAGATAATTTCTTTACCAAACAAAGTTTGCTTTCCATCTACTTCTTCCACACATGCATTAAAATCAATTTCTTGAGCCTCATATTGATCAACACAATGTAAGAATTTAATCAGAACAGTGTCATCATTGAAAACTTGCCAATTATAGATATTGTCTGCGATTGCAGGTCTAGTTTTAAACTCAACTTCAATAATGCCTGCCAATGTGACACCATCCCTTTCCAAGGCTATATTTTCTAGGAAGTCTGCCATTATATTTTTTGATCTGTCTACCTAGTTAATGGAGAAAGCATCGAACAATTCAATATCATCCCAGATAGCATTTCTATATTGTTTTAATCTTTTATTTTTGGATGAATACTTCCCTCAGAGCTGAGATATAGTCAATTCTAAATCCCCATACAGAGCAAGGCACTTTATTTTGTGTTTTATGGCAATGTTCAGGCCAATGAGCAAAGCCTCATATTCTGATATGTTGTTAGTACACTCGAATGTTAGCATGAATGAATACTTGAAAGTTTTACCAGTTGGTGAGAGAAATAATACTCTTGCTCAATTATCGACCTTGCTACAGGCACCATCAAAGTATATTTTCCACACACCACATTCATCAAGTTGGGCCTCTTGATGTATGGGCTCAGTATTCTGTAATTCTAGTTGACCCTTTTCAATTTTGAATGCACCAAGATCTGTATCATAGAAAAAATTTACTTGATTCTGATCAATGCGTTCTATGATATTCTCATATCTTAGTTTTCTACAAAGCTTAATTTCTTTCCCTTCCACTGGTATAGTGGCATAGGATAGATCCAACTGGACATTTCCTCTGGCTATTGTAGTCCATTGTCTGGATGCAACATTCCATAGTAGGGTGGGATGTCCACTACAGTAATGTCAATCTTATATGCTGCTTCAGGGTAGGCAGCTA
The DNA here is from genome assembly GCA_027924645.1 of Cunninghamia lanceolata. NCBI lineage: Eukaryota > Viridiplantae > Streptophyta > Pinopsida > Cupressales > Cupressaceae > Cunninghamia > Cunninghamia lanceolata. Next base: position 12,765,243 of record BSBN01000524.1, read on the forward strand.
ACCTTATCTCTACATCCTTCATAATACACATGACTAGGATGGATCTGTTGTCCATTGCATAACATTTTCCATATGTGGTGTCAACCCACATTCCTAACTCCTTCATGACTACTATTGGCATGATGTTCATAGCTGCCCCAGAATTAATCATACAATTTATCACCAACATGTTTTTCATCAGCAAGGTAGTGTAAAAAGGATCTACCTGAGAGGGATTCCTTGTTAAAGTGTCATCCAAATACACTTCTGGAGTTTTAACAGTCTCTTGTCGAACATTGTTTATTTTGACTTAAGGTTCTTGCTTCGTTTTTGATACATCTGAAATCATCTTGACCACTGTATTTCTATATTGATCTACCTTCATCATTTCAAGAAGTGGTACTTATATTTTGACTTGGGATATTGCTTGGGTTATGTCAAATGAGGGAGTCATTATTTGATCATCTTGTTCTATTTTGTTATAGCCCCTTTCTTCAGCTGGTATTTTATCTTTTATCTTACTTTGTTCAGTCTTAGTTAGCTCTTTAGATGTACTTTTTATATTGTCCTTATTATGACTCTGGTCTTTTATGAACACACTTCTAGGTGTTCCTTGATCTACATTGACTATTCTATTTCTCAGATTATAATTACTTTTTGCCTGTGCCACCACAGCCATTGTAAGAGTCTTTCTTTCTTCTTCGGTTGGTTTCCTTCATTGGTTTTGTAGTGGCCCACTATGATCACAAACGTTTTCCTTACAATTATCTTCTTGATCTGACAACACCTATTGTCTCCCCATATTGACATTATATCTCTAATTTGTCACATCATATTCATAACCATCCTCTTCTGTGGATGAATATTCTTCATCAATCTGATGGGGTCTGAATTCAAGCATGTTTATGGTATAGTTGTCTCTTTCCTACCGATAGGATGTTCCTTCTTCTTGTATTGATTGTGCCACCACACAATAATCAGGTGAATGAGGTAGATTACACACTAAGCACCATGGATTATTCTCCACTACATGTGTTCCATTTCTTTTGAGAGGATTAGGAGTGTCTTTCCCATAATTCTGCTTTTTATTGTTTTCTAAAGGTCTTCCATCTTTCCAATTGGTATTATAGGGCATATCATGTAACCTTGGTCTTTCATTCCTATACTGTTATTCCTGCTTATTTTTGGGGTTGTTAGATTGTTGGGGTATTGTAAGGTTATCCCTTTTGCCAGTCATCCCTGAGCCTTCTTATTATTTTCAATATTGATAGCTGCCTTTTGTGCCTTTGTCAAGGTCATGGGAGCCTTATTCTTGAGTTCATACCTAGTTTTCGGATCAAAAGCCTTTAGATAGATACTCAGAGCTGCTGAATCTGTCTATTTGGATCCATGTGGTATTTTATTGTGTAATTTGGAGAATCTTTGGTTGAAGTCATATACTGAATCATTCTAGTATTTCTGGATGCTTATTAGCTCATGCAGGGCAAATTTAGGGGCATACTGATTTCCATATTGTTCTTTGAATTGGTCATGGAAGTCTACTATAGAATAAATTGAGGCATATGGTAAACCATTAAACCAATCCCTTGCATCTTCAATTAGGGACATCATGAATAATCTCATGTTTACATCCTCCTGCTCCATACCAATGTCCTGTGTAAAGGCATTGAAATTCCTAATGTGCTCTTCAGTTGATATCCCATTATTCCGAGTGAATTTGGGAACCATATTTTTCTAGTTGCTGTCTATAGGGTATGGATATAATTGATATCCTATTAAATCAAATTGCCTACATACACTCATGAGGTTTTGTGGGGGCATAATCACAGGTGGTAGATTGGGGTAATATTGGCATCCATATGGAGGTTGATGATAAGCATTTTGCTATATGCGTTGTTGAGGGTGTATATTCTAAGGTGGTATATGTTGCTGATGTTGTGGGACACCATGATGACCTAGTGGTGGGTGATATTGAGGAATACTACCAGTATTTGGGGGTTGGGGTCTTTGTGATGATGTACTATGTTGAGCGTATTGCCTTGAATTACCTCCTACATTACAGGGCATTTTTGAAGTACTCAGAGAAGTTATATTCTGAGATATCCCATGTGAATTGGCATTACTACCTTGTTTGTGTGGAGGGACATATCTTGGAGGTTTTGCTGTTTGGATTTTTAATTGTGCCATTTGCTAGTTTATCTCTCGAATTTCTTGTATCATCTGTTGTCTTCTCCTAAGCTGTTGTCTTTGCCACTCCAAATGTATTTCAATCTCTTGATTACTCATAGCATCAAAATCAACAATATGGTCTATAAACCCCTCCTGGTTTTCTTCTCCCTTTTGTGATAGAAATCCGTTATTAGATTCTTCCTATTTTTGCATCCTTTCTTCATTCATCCCTTCCTCAAATTCATTTGCTTCTTGAGAATCTATCCTGTAATTGAGGATGTTATCATTTGTATTGATTTTTTCAGGAGGTGTTGAGGGATTTCTGCGATCATTGTACACTGGCGAGTTGAATATTGTAAAGGGCCATTCTGATGTGTTTACATTGTCTTCAGGCTGTTTGGGTACTGCTTCACCCCTATTTGTATTGTTCTTTCCATGAGGAGGTCCATGCTTGTTTGTCCACTTGACATTGTTTTTCTTGGGACTTTCTTGATGCATAGATCTCCTTCCATTCATTTTGGATGATATAATATATCTCTGATGTCTATTGTCTCTCCTTTCTAATATGATATCTATTTCATCAATCATAAAAATTCTAGAGTCACCACCTACTTTTTTGTAAGTAGGAAAATGATTGTAGTTCTTCCCAGAAGAGTTTTAAATATATAATGGTGCTTTAAGATAACTCTATGATGGAAAGTTGAAGTTCAAAATGGGCTTAATCCTTAGTAGACTCGCCAATTTATTGTGTCTCAAAAATGCTGGTTTTAGACCACAAGAGGGTGCCAATCTCTTGATACGTTTTTGGTCAACAAGATAGGATTTACATAATTGGAAACCCCCTACTCTTTAGGTTCTGCTAGACCTAGGCGGGTGTACCTAAATGATAAGGCAGATTTAAAGTCTAAGTGGGTTATAACTTGGGCAATTTTACTCACTTATGGCACACAGATGTGAAATAATTGCAGGGCTTGCTAACTAACTCCTAATAAAAGCTTGAAGTATGAAGGATGTGAATTAAATTTACATAAAGAGCTCTAAAATTGATTAGTGCCTAATCTATTGGGTGGATGGAGTCAATGGGGAGATGATGATTATGGAAACAGGGGTGTAGGATTGGTAGATTTATTTCTCAGCTTAACTCTAATAGTTGGGCACTTTTAAATGTTTGTACCTTATACAGATATGCAAGTATGCCAGTTATTTGAACTCTTCTTAATGATCCCAGTGATATCTCCTTATGTTACTATGAAGTTTTTGAAAGTATTTTATATCGAATGTGAGGAGAAGCCAATTAAGACAATCTATTTAAAAGGATTTTAATCCACACACATGAACTAATCAAATTAGATTTCTCAAAAGGTAATTTAATCCTTCTGCACACAGAAACCAATCAGCAGCGTCACACAACTACAACGAATGTGTATTGACAAATTCAATGTATTTTCACACTTAATTTGAATGACATAAACAACCACTTTGGAGACAGCTAAATAACATATGAGAAAAATAAATCCACACAATTGCTGAACACTGAAATAGATCACCATAAAAGATCAGTCTGCTCCATTATATTGTTTCAGATAATATATAGTAATTGCATAAGTCTTTTGAAGTATGAAAATGGATGGATGGGATGGATGCAATCTATCTTCTTACTAATGCCCTAACTAAAACTAAAAAAATGGTCATTCCTCCTCTTCTATGGGTCTTGGTCTCTCCTTTTATAAGTGAGAGACAACAAGCTATGGACCCTTTTGAAAAAGTCACACCTTTTAGTAACTAAAAATAACTAAAATAGAAGAATAGACAAGTTGACCACTATGTTAATCTTTTAGTAGAAGCCTGTGACCATCAAAGGCCTGTTCAAAGCTTCTACTCTTTGATTTGGTGCTCTCCATGATGCCAACTAATCACTTTTACTGAGATATCTACTCCACTGTATCTGATGTGTTCATGGTTTGGCTGATGAAGAAGTTGACTACAGAGAGGTGATGAATGTATCCTTGTTTAGCATGAGTGTCAACATTAATTATCCTCTCTTTCATGTCATATTCAATGTACATGATTTCTTCAATCTGTTTATGGGCTTTCTATATAATCATGGCTTCATCCTTGATTTCTTGAATTTTTCTTTCACCAATTCTTCGTTGTGCAAGAGCTCCGACCTTTACCAGCCTCCGTTCCTAGCAATCTCTCCTGGTTCAACAATGACTGAATTAATCATTCGGTGGTATAGTTTGTTTCAATCCTGGTTGATAAATGCACCATCCATTTCAGTCATGTCATCGGCAAGAGCATTTATTTCAAATATTGCAACGATGCCTCAGGGTACCATACTAGTTGGTGATAATCATCATTGTTGTATCGGTGAGACTATACATCTGCTTCCACCAACTTGTCCTTTTCCCAATGATTAATACTTTTGATTTCGGTCTATCAGTGAGACACAAGATCTTGTTCCCCTGATATAAACTATTTCCATTGATATACGTTGGTTGTTAAGTAATGCATGATCATATCAGCTTATCAGTGGGATATGCTCATTCGTCTCGCCGATACATATGTGTTACAACGATGTGCTTACCATTGTTAGTTCAATCGGTCCATCAGGAGAGCATCTTAGGAGTTGGCCCAATAGGTAAGTGTTAGACCGATATGAAGATGTGAACCACTATCATTGGGCCATCGGCAAGACTCTGATAGGGGTTCCACCGATAGAAAACTGTTAGACTGATGGTACTTAGTAAAACTTATGAGATTATAAATGCAATTTTGGCAATGTGATATGGATCTTGTCACACAAATTTTTGGGGCTAAAATGGATCTCGTCACACAAATTTTGGCAATTCATACTGATTACAAGATTGCAAAATGGCTATTTTCTATGGTATAAAAAAGGATAGGTATGTGGAGGCTATGCAAAATGTGAAATTTTTTCCAGTTCTAACAGTGGCTCTGATTGGGGATGAATGAGAGTGAGATCATTGTAAGAATCCATAAAGATCTCTGGGAAGTAGACCATGAATGGGAAATGGAATGATATGAAAACCTAAAACTATTGTGCATGGAAGATATATTGTAAAAAGGCAATTTTGAGAATTGTCCATGCACTGGCAATTCTCAACCTTTTCTTAGACTACTGTGCATGGAATTTTAAGAAAATAAAGGTTTCAAGAATTGTCCATGCACTGGTAATTCCTAATCTTCTCCTGACATATTTTGTAGATAACATGAATCTTCGCCTCCTTTGCCAGTAATAACAAAAGGCCCAATCCAAAGAGCTTCAAACTTTCCATGTTTCCCTTTATCTTGGCACCTTGCATTCCACAATAGGACCATATCATTTTCATTGAATTTTCTATCTTTTGTCCTTTTATCAAATAAATACTTCATTTGTGATTGCATCTTAGTATTCTGTTCTTGCGCCAATCTTTTGATCTCATCTAATTCTGCCAGCTGTTCCATTTCTTCTTTCTTAGGTTCAGGGACATCCAGATCCTCTTGAAGTATAAATTTGTATATAGGTAACAGGTTCTGCATGGGCATTCTAGCCTGTGCTTCGTAAACTAGCTCAAAAGGTGACTTACCAGTTGATTTCTTTATAGTGATTATGTCTACCCATACTACCATCCTCAATTTAGAATCCCATGCCTTCTTATTTCTGTCCAAGATTCTTTTAATAATTTTTAGGATACTCTTATTGCTTGACTTAGCCTATCCATTCACCTATGGATGGTATGGTGAGGCATATGAAATTACAATACCATGTGATTCAGAAAATTTTCTGAATTCATCTGATCTGAAACACATTCCATTGTCCGTGATTATCCTGGCAGGTGTCCCAAACATTGTAATGATGTTATCCATCAAGAAATTAATTACAACCTTGCTGGTGGCTTGTTTAGTGGGGATGGCTTCTATCCATTTCATGAAGTAATCAGTTGCTACCAATATCCACTTATGACCTCCATCAGATTTTTTTGACATCTCTCCAATAAAATTGATTCCCCATTGTTAAAAAGGAGCCTCAACTTGCATTGGCTTGAGTGGTAGTGCTCCTTGATATTTCATCTTTCCTGAGAACTTCTAACATGCTTCACACTTCCTTACATATGTGAAAGCTTTATTGAAAGCTCTTGGCCAGTAATAACCAGCTCTTAAAATTTTATGGGCAGTAGTTTTGCTAGAAAAGTGTCCTCCACAAACTCCTTCATGCATTTCTTTCAATACTCTTTTTTCCTGTGATTCATCCAAACATAGTAGTAGTACCCCATCTCTATTCTTCCAATATAAATCACCATCTATGAAAACATATTTAGAGGAATGTAGTTTCAAAGTTCTCTTTTGATTGTCATTCAAATGTTTAGGACTTTTCTGATTTTTCAAGTAATACATTATGTCAGTGTACCAAGCTGTTTTTTCAATGCTTGTAATCATGGTCTCTTCTTTTACCACATTGTGAACTTTAGAAGCCTCTAAATTTGATTCAGCCATTAGTTTAGCTAAACCTTGTCCTCTCACTAATTTGGTGATTTGGATCTCTATGTTAAACTCCTAGATTCTATTGATCCATCTACATCTCCTCCCAGTAACTTCTGCTTATACAAACACATCTTTAATTGCAGCATTAAGAAAATATGCAACCACTTTTGCCCCTACCAGGTAAGGTCTGAAAACATTCACTGCTTTCACCAAAGCATATGCTTGTTTCTTTGTAATATCATAGTTCAATTCCGCTCCTTGGAGGGATTTACTGAAAAATGATATAGGTTGTTCATATCCCTCATCGTTCTTTTGTAGCATTACTGCGGCAATAGTATGGTATGATGCAAATGAGAAGACTTGAAATGGCTTACTGAAATCAGGGGATTTCAATACTGGGGCCTCCTTTATTGCTCCCTTTATGGTTACAAATGCATCTAGTGCATCTGCAGACCAATCTATCTTAGCCCCCTTCTTCAACATTTTTGATATGGGTTTGACAATTTCAGCAAAGTTTGGGATAAATCTTCTTACAAAATTTATTTGCCCAAAGAAGGATTGGATGGGTTTAACTGTTTTAGGAATAGGAATCTTGTCTATGGCCTCCACTCTTTCCGGATCGATTTTAACTCTATCTTCAGAAACTATATTCCCTAGTAGTTTGCCCTCTATCACTGCAAAATGACATTTCAAAGAAATACCATATTCTAAAGATTTGACAAATATGTTTTCAAGATGATCAACATGATCTTCTACTCTCTTGGAGTATGCAGTGAGGTCATCTTGATAAACCACCATTATAACATTAATTAGTTCATTAAAAGCAACATCCATAGCTCTCTGGAAAGTTGCACTAGCATTTGTAAGTCCAAATGGCATTCTAACATATACATATGTGCCCCAATGAGTAGTGAATGCAATTCTATATTGTTTTGATTCTTTTACTTTCACTTGATTATAACCCGAAAATCCATCCATCATAGATAACAACTCACATCCTGTGACTCTTTGCAGAATTGCCTCCATATTTGGAAGTGGATAGTTGTCTTTAAGGGATGAGATATTTAGATTTCTAAAATCTACACATAACCTTATGTCACCATTCTTTTTTCTGACTGGCACTAAGTTGGAGACCCACGTAGAATGTCTAATAGGATTAATGATACCTCCCTCCCCTAGCTTCATAAGTTCTTCATACATTTTGGGCTGCAAGGTTGGGTTTATTGGTCTCTGTTTTTGTCTAAAAGGTTTTACATCAGGTTTGAGTGGGATCTTATGTTAAAACAAATCTTCTCTTTATGCCTTGAGATCATCATAAGACCAAGCAAAGACTCGCTTATATTTCCTTAATAAGGCTATCAAATTGTTGGGCTTATCGTCTTCCCAATGTATACTCTTTTTGGTGCCAATTCAGTGCCCAAGTTAATTTTTTCAAGGTCTTCCTTTTTTACTAGTGTCTATTTCATAAGAGCTCAGTCATGTCCATCAAACACCCTTTCTAGTGCCACAAGCCCCTTAGAAATTTTGTTAGTCTTAAGCTAGATAATTTCTTTACCAAATAAAGTTTGCTTTCCATCTACTTCTTCCACAAATGCATTAAAATCAATTTCTTGAGCCTCATATTGATCAACACAATGTAAGAATTTAATTAGATCTGTGTCATCATTGAAAACTTGCCAATTATAGATATATTTTTTGATTTGTCTACCTAGTTAATGGAGAAAGCATCAAACAATTCAATATCATCCCAGATAGCGTTTCTATATTGTTTTAATCTTTTATTTTTGGATGAATACTTCCCTCTGACCTGAGATATAATCAATTCTAAATCCCCATACATAGCAAGGCACTTTATTTTGTGATTTATGGCAATGTTTAGGCTAATGAGCAAAGCTTCAAATTCTGCTATGTTGTTAGTACACTCAAATGTTAGCATGAATGAATACTTGAAAGTTTTACCAGTTAGTGAGAGAAATAATACTCATGTTCAATTATTGGCCTTGCTACACACACCATAAAAGTACATTTTCCGCACACCACATTCATCAAGTTGGGCCTCTTGATGTATGGGCTCAGTGTTCTGTAATTCTAGTTGACCCTTTTCAATTTTGAATGCACCAAGGATCACAGAAAAATTTACTTGATTCTAATCAATGCGTTCTATGACATTCTCATATCTTGGTTCTCTACAAAGCTTAATTTCTTTCCCTCCCATTGGTATAGTGGCATAGGATAGATCCAACTAGACATTTCCTCTGGCTATTGCAGTCCATTGTCTAGATAGCAACATTCCATAGTAGGGTGGGATGTCCACTACAATGATGTTAATCTTATATGCTGCTTCAGGGTAGGTAGCTAACCTTATCTCTACATCCTTCATAATACCCATGACTGGGATGGATCTGTTGTCCATTGCATAACATTTTCCATATGTGGTGTGAACCCACATTCCTAACTCCTTCATGATTGCTATTGGCGTGATGTTCATAGCTACCCCAGAATCAATCATACAATTTATCACCAGCATGTTTTAAATCAGCAAGGTAGTGTAAAAAGGATCTACCTAAGAGGGATTCCTTGTTAAAGTGTCACCCAAATACACTTCTAGAGTTTTAACAGTCTCTTGTCGAACATTGTTTATTTTGACTTCAGGGTCTTACTTCTTTTTTGATACATCTGAAATCATCTTGACCATTGTATTTCTATATTGATCTACCTTCATCATTTCAAGTAGTGGTACTTATATTTTGAGTTGGGATACTGCTTGGGCTATGTCAAACGAGGGAGTCATTGTTTGATCATCTTTTTCTATTTTGTTATAGCCCTTTTCTTCAGCTAGTATTTTATCTTTTATCTTACTTTGTTTAGTCTTAGTTGGCTCTTTAGATGTATTTTTTATATTATCCTTATTATGACTCTGGTCTTTTATGAACACACTTCTAGGTGTTCCTTGATCTGCATTGACTATTCTATTTCTCAGATTATAATTACTTTTTGCCTGTGCCATTGCAGCCATTGTAAGAGCCTTTCTTTCTTCTTCGGTTGGTTTCCTCCATTGGTTTTGTAGTGGCCCACTATGATCACAAACGTTTTCCTTACAATTATCTTCTTGATCTGACAACACCTATTGTCTCCCCATATTGACATTATATCTCTAATTTGTCACATCATATTCATATCCATCCTCTTCTATGGATGAATATTCTTCATCAATCTAATGGGGTCTAAGTTCAAGCATGTTTATGGTATGGTTGTCTCTTTCCTGCCAATAGGATGTTCCTTCTTCCTGTATTGATTGTGCCACCACACAATAATTAGGTGAATGAGGTAGATTACACACTAAGCACCATGGATTATTCTCCACTACATGTATTCCATTTCTTTTGAGAGGATCAGGAGTGTCTTTCCCATAATTATTCTTTCTATTATTTTCTAAAGGTCTTCCATCTTTCCAATTGGTATTATAGGGCATATCGTGTAACCTTGGTCTTTCATTCCTATACTAGTATTCCTGCTTATTTTGGGGGTTGTTAGATTGTTGGGGTATTCTAAGGTTATCACTTTTGCCAATCATCCTTGTAGCCTTCTTATTATTTTCAACACTGATAGCTGCCTTTTGTGCCTCTGTCAAGGTCATGGGAGCCTTATTCCTAAGTTCATACCCAGTTTTTGGATCAAAAGCCTTTAGATAGATACTCAGAGTTGCCAAATCAGTCAATTTGGATCCATGTGGTATTTTATTGTGTAATTTGGAGAATCTTTGATTGAATTCATATACTAACTCATTCTAGTATTTATGGATGCTTATTAGCTCATGCAGGGCAAATTCAGGGGCATACTAATTTCCATATTGTTCTTTGAATTGGTCATGGAAGTTTGCTATAGAATAAATTGAGGCATCTGGTAAACCATTAAACCAATCCCTTGCATTTTCAATTAGGGACATCATGAATAATCTCATGTTTACATCCACCTGCTCTATACCAATGTCCTGTGTAAAGGCATTGAAATTCCTAATGTGCTCTTCAGCTGATATCCCATTATTCCTAGTGAATTTGGGAACCATATTTTTCCAGTTGCTGTCTATAGGGTATGGATATAATTGATATCCTATTAAATCAAATTGCCTACATACACTCATGAGGTTTTGTGGGGGTATATTCACAGGTGGTGGATTGGGGTAATATTGGTATCCATATGGAGGTTGATGATAAGCATTTTGTTGTATGTGTTGCTGAGGGTGTATATTATGAGGTGGTATATGTTACTGATGTTGTGGGACACCATGATGACCTGGTGGTGGGTGATATTGAGGAATACTACCAGTATTTGGGGGTTGAGGTCTTTGTGATGATGTACTATGTTGAGCATATTGCCTTGAATTACCTCCTGCATTATGGGGCATTTTTGAAGTAGCCGGAGTAGTTGTATTCTGAGATATCCCATGTGAATTGGCATTACTACCTTGTCTATGTGGAGGGACATATCTTGGAGGTTTTACTGTTTGGATTTTTAATTGTGCCATTTGCTGGTTTATCTCATGGCTTTCCTGTATCATATGTTGTCTTCTCCTAAGTTGTTGTCTTTGCCACTCCAAATGTATTTCAATCTCTTGATTACTCATAGCATCAAAATCAACAATATGGTCTACAGACCCCTCCTAGTTTTCTTCTCCATGTTGTGATAGAAATCCCTTATTAGATTCATCTTGTTTTTGCATCCTTTCTTCATTCATCCTTTCCTCAAATTCATTTGCTTGTTGAGAATCTAACCTGTAACTAAGGATGTTATCATTTGTATTGATTTTTTCAGGAGCTGTTGAGGGATTTCCGCCATCATTGTACACTGGGGAGTTGAATATTGTAAAGGGTTATTCTAATGTGTTTACATTGTCTTCAGGCTGTTTGGGTACTACTTCACCCCTATTTGTATTATTCTTTCCACAAGGAGGTCCATGCTTGTCTGTCCACTTGACATTGTTTTTCTTGGGACTTTCTTGATGCATAGATCTCCTTCCATTCATGTTGGATGATATAATATATCTCTAATGTCTATCGTCTATCCTTTCTGATATGATATCTATTTCATCAGTCATAAAAATTCTAGAGTCGCCACCTACTTTTTTGTAAGTAGGAAAATGATTGTAGTTCTTCCCAACAAAGTCTTAAATATATTATGGTGCTTTGAGATAATTCTATGATGGAATGCTAAAGTTCAAAACGGGTTTAATCCCCGGCAGAGTCGCCAATTTGTTGTGTCTCAAAAATGTTGGTTTTAGACCACAAGAGGGTGCCAATCTCTTGATACATTTTTTTTCAACAAGATAGGGTTTACATAATTGGAAACACCTTACTCTTTAGGTTCTGCTAGACCTAGGCGGGTGTACCTAAATGATAAGGCAGATTTAAAGTCTAAGTGGGTTATGACTTGGGCAATTTTACTCACTTATGGCACACAGATGTGAGATAATTGTAGGGCTTGCTAACTAACTCCTAATAAAAGCTTGCAGTATGAAGGATGTGAATTAAATTTACATAAAGAGTTCTAAAATTGATCAGTGCCTAATCTATTGGGTGGATGGAGTCAATGGGGAGATGATGATTATGGAGACAGGGGTGTAGGATTGGCAGATTTATTTCTCAGCTTAACTCTAACATTGGGGCACTTTTAAATGTCTGTACCTTATACAAATGTGCAAGTATGCTAGTTATTTAGACTCTTCTTAATGATCCCAGTGATATCTCCTTATGTTACTGTGAAGTTGTGAAAGGATTTTAATTCAAATGTTAGGAGAAGCCAATTAAGATGATCTATTTAAAAGGATTTTAATCCACACACAGGAACCAATCAAATTAGATTGCTCAAAAGGTAATTTAATCCTTTTGCACACAAAAACCAATCAGCAGCGTCACACAACTACAGCAAATGTGTATTGACAAATTCAATGTATTTTCACACTTAATTTGAATGACATAAACAACCACTTTGGAGACAGCTAAAGAACATATGAGCAAAATAAATCCACACAACTGTTGAACACTGAAATAGTTCACCATATAAGATCAGTCCGCTCCATTATATTGTTTTAGATAATATATAGTAATTGCATAAGTCTTTTGAAGTATGAAAATGGATGGGTGGGATGGATGCAATCTATCTTCTTACTAATGCCCTACCTAAAACTGAAAAAATGGTCATTCCTTCTCTTCTATGGGTCTTGGTCTCTCCTTTTATAAGTGAGAGGCAACAAGCTACGGACCCCTTTCAAAAAGTCACACCTTTAAGTAACTAAAAATACTAAAATAGAATAATAGACAAGTTGACCACTCTGTTAATCTCCCAGCAGAAGCCTGTGACCATCAAAGGCCTGTTCAAAGCTTCTACTCTTTGATCTGGTGCTTGTCATGATGCCAACTGATCACTTTTACTGAGATATCTGCTCCAGTGTATATGATGTGTTCATGGTTCGACTGATGAATAAGTTGATTGCAGAGAGGTGATGAATGTATCCTTGTTCAACGTGAGTGTCAACATTGATTATCCTCTCTTTCATGTCATATTCCATATACATGATTTCTTCAATCTATTTATGGGCTTTCTACATAATCATGGCTTCATCCTTGATTTCTTGAATTTTTCTTTCACCAATTCTTCGTTGTGCAAGAGCTCCAACCTTTACCAACCTCCATTCCTAGCAATCTCTCCTGGTTCAGCAATTACTGAATTAATCGTTCGACGTTATAGTTTGTTTCAATCCTGGTTGATAAATGCACCATCCATTTCAGTCATGTCGTCGATAGGAGCATCTATTTCAAATATTGCAATGATGCCTCATGGTACCGTACTGGTTGGTGATAATCATCATCGTTGTATTGGTGAGACTATAGCTCTACTTCCACCAACATGTCCTTTTCCCACCGATTAATACTTTTCTTTTCGGTCTATCGGTGAGACACAAGATCTTGTTCCCCTGATATAAACTATTTCCACTGATATATGTTGGTTGTTAAGTAATGCATGGTTATATCAGGTTATCGGTGGGATATACTCATTCATCCCGTCGATACTTATGTGTTACAATGATGTGCTTACCGTTGTTAGTTTAATTGGTCCATCGGGGAAGCATCTTAGGAGTTGGCCCAATATGTAAGTGTTAGACCGATATGAAGATGTGAACAACTATCATCGGGCCATCGGTGAGACTCTGATGAGGGTTCCACTGATATAAAACTGTTAGACTGATGGTACTTAGTAAAACTTATTGGATTATAAATGCAATTTTGGCAATGTGATATGGATCTTGTCACACAAATTTTTGGGGCTAAAATAGATTTTGTCACACAAATTTTTGGGGCTAAAATTGATTTTGTCACACAAATTTTGGCAATTCATACTGATTACAAGATTGCAAAATGGCTATTTTCTGTGGTATAAAAAAGGATAGGTATGTGGAGGCTATGCAAAATGTGAATTTTTTTCCAGTTCTAACAAACTGTAATAGGCTCTTGTAAATGGTACAAATGTTGATGCCAATTTTTGTTCAATTTAACATTTTACATTTTGTACAACATTGTTTTACACAATTCGTTTACAAAATTCATAATAACATTTGGTCGAACTCTTCCTTTTTGGTATGCATTTCTATATTGCAAACGTCTCTTTAATGCAATAGCAATTGTGCATGTTTCATTGGTGGAGCGTGGCAACACTGTTTGTATAATGTTCATGTCTATTGGGACATTGATAATTGTTCCATTTAGTCCAATTTGAGGTCTTTTGATTCCTAGTTGCCAAATTTGTGCAAAGCCAAGTCGAAGGGACACTAGTCTTTCTTCGAGTTCTTAAAGTGTAGCAGTGTATTGTAGTGGCTTATTTGTTTTAATATGTTCTAGTGTTGCATATATTAGTTTTTTGTTTTGCCTTAATTGGTGGTTACAAAAATTGCATATTTTGTTTCCGTAAAATTCTTGTGTCCTTAATAAAACTAGCCCATATGTTTCCATTGTTTGTTGGCTTACATTTATAATATTCTTTTTGAAATGCAATTGCCCACAAATTGCACACACATGATTAGGTGTGTCTTTGATTTTTGCCATGTAAGATTCTACTGGTGTTTTTTTTCCACCTTGTTGTATGTTTTGGATTTTATGTTTTTTGCGTATCTCTTGTTTTACTTTACGAAGTGAGTTATGGAAAATAGTGCTAATCCTCTTTGTGAGATGCATAGAGTTGCAAGTTTTTACTTGTTTACTATTTGGAATGGATTCTTTCAATTTGTGCATACTAATCTTTTGTTTAGGTTTTTTACATATCTTCTATTTTAGTTTACGAAGTGAGTTATGGAGAGCAGTGTTGGACCCCTTTGTGAGATGTGTAGAGTTACAAGTATTTACTTGTTTATTGTTTCAAATGGATTCTTTTAATTTGTGCATACTAAGCTTTTGTTTACTTTTCATTATTGTTTTTTTTGTGGCTATGCAGGATAAATGTCATTTATCATTATCTCCACTTCACCTGGCTTATAATGTGTATGCATGTCATTGACTTTGTAACATATGACATTGTATATTTTTGTTGGTTGTACACATTTGCAATATACTTTGGTAGGCAAGGTACTATTTTCTGAGAAAACTTCAATTTTTATTTGCAAAATGTATGATAGCCATTCAAAACAAAAATTAGATCCTTCAATTTCACTTTGTTGAAATGGATCTCCAACTTTTGCAATAAATGTTTTCCAATTTGTGACACCACAACTAATTTTCAACTCAGATTTATTTGCTATGTTATCTCCATTTAGCATTACATTGCAAAAGGATTGAGCCATGTAGCATCTAAGACATTGGCTGTCATATTCATTTTGAGTCAAACTTGCAATACTATTGAAAAGATTATCACCACAATCTGATATTGTAATGAGTTTTTGCATAATGTAGACATTGTATGTATTGTTTTCTTCTCTGGAAATTTCTTTGGGGAATATATATTTATTCCAGAATGTTTAGATTGGTGAGCTTGTTGTTCAGGTGTCTTAATGTTTTTGCTCACAAGTGGTTCAAAATGTCCATTTTTATGATCCTGATCATGGAACAAAATAGAATATGGTGTACTTAGTGAATTTTCATTGAAATGCAAGTACTTTGTTTTTCTTGTTAAAGACCAAATACATATTTGAATATCTAACCAATTGGATAGCCATTTAATACAAAATAAGTCTCCCCAAAGGCCATACTCATTACAATTTGGCTTTAGTATTGCAGATAGTCGCATGCGTTGCAGATATGTACTAACATCATGAACAACATGCATTTTGGATAGTGTGTGCGAGTCTAACTCATTTTGAAGTGAAAACAAAGCATTAGGATCATCGATTGCTAGACAATTTAGAAAATGATCAACTACTCCATTTCTTAGTTCAATAGATGTGTATCACATATGTAACAGTAGTTGTAATGAGGCAAAAAGGCAATCACCTACATTGTATACAAAGGGGTTTATTCTAAATAGGTTATTATCTTCTAATATTATGTCAATTGAGATATCCCCATGTGTGTTTCTTGACTCATAGTTCTGTACATCTATGATATTATCCAATGCAAAATTTAGTATTGATAATACATATTGACAGAACTTGGACATTGAATCTATTGACTTATCCTCAACAATTTGTTTTCTCAAGTTACTAATTGTTTTTGAGTGTTTAGATTGGTTAATACGTTGTTCCAATGGCTTTCTTTTTTTGGAAACAAGTGGTTCAAAATGTCCATTCAAATGGTCTTCATCATGGAACAAAATAGAATATGTAGTACTTTTTGAATTTTCATTGAAATGCTAGTAATTTACTTTTCTAGTTGATGACCAAATACACATTTGGATATCTAACCACTTTACTAGCCATTTAATACAAAATAAGTCACCCCAAAGGCCATACTCTTTATAATTTGGTTTTTTAACCACAGATAGCCACATACATTGTAAGTATGTATTAACATCAGTAATTTGATGCAACTCATTCTATGTTTCAGGATGTAGCTCATGTCTATATGAAAACAAAGCGCCAAGGTCCTTTTTTGCTAGGCAATTAAGAAAATAATTAATCATACCATTTCGCAATTCTACAGAAGTGAAGTGCATATGTAACAAAATATTGCAAAGAGTCAAAAAGACAATCCCCTATGTTGTATACAAATGGACTTATCCTAAAAAGATTATTGTTTTTCAATACTACATCTATTGTTTGTTCTTCATTCATTTTCATTGATTCATAACTTTCTATATCTATGATAGTATGCAATGATTTTTTTGGTTCACTCTTTTCTGACATTTTATGCACAATATAAAAACACACTAGAAATATAAAAACAAAATAGGTGTAATATGTTACTTGTCAAATTTTATATGCTATTGAAGTATATTTGTAGATGCTCTTGTTATTTTTCAATGCACACCTTCTACAAAATAGGAAAATTAAACACATTATAAATGATTAAATAAAAAAATCACAAATTTTTATAAGATCAAATCATTAAGGAGGTGAGTGCAATTAATTGGGATAAAATTTAAATCAGTAAATTTGGTAACTATGATATTATATGTAGTTTTCTCCATCTTTTTTCAACCTAATGGACTGTAACAATCTCTTGTACACCAATGTAGAAAACGTGTTCAATTATCCCTTTCATTTTCAATGTCCATTAACATCCCATGCTATTTAAGGTTGACAGCAGAAACCAGGTCATCTGCCATTATAATCCAACTTCTTGGATTGCATTTAATGCAATCTACTATTCAAGCATTATAATAGGGAGTAGTATACAAATATATATTAATGCGATAAGGTGCACAAGCTCATCAATCATTGGGGACCAAGCTGCCCTTCCACAAGGCTTTACAACATTTGTCATGGTGTATATTTTACTTTTGATGAGATGTCAAGCAACTAATTGTAAGCTCTTGGTCCCTTAGATCTCAATTTCAGTGAAATCAAATTTCTGCGAGTATGGAGGCTAGGTTTTAACAGAAAAACATTAACATTGCAGGAGATTATTTATATTTTTTCATAATAGTCACCTTCAAAAATATCATCTTTTGCTTCGTAGAATAAGAATATTTGATGAATCTTTTCTCTTTTAAGATAAGTGGTTATTTTAAACTTACTTCACAAAACATTTTAAATATCCACTTGGCATTGAATATAAGTTATATTAATGGTTTCTACTTTCTGATTCTGCCTATTTGCATATTTGTTGTTCTTTGCAAGCTTATTTGCATTGTTCCTTCTAGATTAGTGTTCGTCTAGTTAAAGGGCATACAACTGTAATATAAAATTTTCAGGTTCTAATCTAAACCTACTTAAGAAGAATTCTCGTAATTCAACATTGTACTACTTATATCTTAACTAAGCAACATTGTGTTACCTCTATACTTAATTACAAAAAATAAAAGATTATCTTCATATTTTCATGTAATGTAATACACATTTCAAACGCATTTTAAGCTAAGGGTTCATTTAAAAAACTAATGAGTCATCTAAGCTGTGATACATGTATATGCTGGTTTTGCTATAATCAAGCTTAATGAAGACATTTGAACAGAGACTGGATATTCTGAACCATTGTCTCCAAATCATGAAAACCCAAGCTATTTGCATTCTTAAATGTTTTGAATAAAAAATTAAACAAAATTTCATTATTGTCTGAAAGGAATTTTGAACTTGTATACATGTTATTTCAAAGCAAAATTTTAGTCATTGGAATAAGTTTCTGAAACTAGAATAGCTTATATTTATTCTAGGAGGCATGTTTACTTATTAGAGAGGATTTGCATGGATAGACCAGCCCTTATCCTTTCTTAAATCATCAATTGTATTGATTCTTTAGAAGATTAGAAACCTCTTTCGTCTGGTTAAAGGGCATACAACTATTTATGGTTTGTTCAGCTTCTATTGCAATGGGCATTTTTAGATTGGAGGAAAAAAGTGTTTTGAGAAACTAAATCTTCAAATAAAAAATGAAGAATTCCATCAACTTTGCTTGATTTTGGTCTAGCAATGTAGTTGAATGATCTGATGTCTTAGAATCACATTGTATATCAACTACTGAAAGCAAGTCTTCTAAATGTAAATGAAAGACTATATCAACTTTGGCCGGCTATGTTCCAAGAGCTCAGTTGAATGGATGGCATGTTACAAATCCCTTATATACCAATTAGTTGAAAAGCTACAAAATTACAGGTAATTAGAAAAGCTATTTGCAAAAGCCATTTGTGAAAGCCCTCAAGTGAGTTCATGCTTATTGGACCCGAAAAATTAAATAGAAGAAAAAATGCACGGGAAAGATAATGAATAACAAATGAAAGCAAATAAAGAGTCCTATATGTTACAAAAGAAAAATCCCATCATACACAAGACAACCCAACAAGAGTACAAATATAAAAAGATTGTACAGATATCCATATCCAACAGAACCTACCAGAAAATTGTACAAAGACATATGAAAAACTAATATGTTAGCTTACACAAAGAAAAAATTCCATATGGTTCTTCATATGCAACCCCATAACTTATCTAGGTTATTCTGCAAATTGCTTTTCCTTTTAACGCTTGACATCACATGAGAAAATATTTCATTGTCTTTGAGAGTAAAAACCAATTCTAACAGTGAATATCTGCAACTGACATTGAGCATTCTAAACAATTTAAACTCAAATGATAAATTCTTTCCTCCTATAAAACACTACTCACCTCAAAATAGTATTGTTTGTTTAATTTTGAAAGAGATGTCTTCTTCTCTTTTGTTATAGAATTGTTCTTTGCCAAAAGAAAGATACAAAACAAATATAATGATAGCAACATGCGATAACGATTCTAGTTTTTTTCGAACAGGTTCAGTTAGTCTGCAACTCCCTTTCCATAAGCCAATATTACCGCCATTATTGTAATGGATGCACATTAATCGCCCTTATCAGGTAAAAGTTTTCTGCCAATTAGATTAAAGAAAAAATATTTTTCAAATATGTTTTGTTATAATATTTGCATCTATACAATAGCAGTAGCTAAATATATTTTAAATAGAAAAACTATTATAGTTCTCATTGGTTGCAAAAATAATTATTAATTGTTCTCTACCAAAAGAAAGATACAAAACAAATATAATGATAGCAACATGCGATAACGGTTCCAGTTTTTTTCGAACAGGTTCAGTCAGTCTGCCACTCCCTTTCCATAAGCCAATATTACTGTCATTATTGTAATGGATGCACATTAATCACCCTTATCGGGTAAAAGTTTTCTGCCAATTAGATTAAAGAAAAAATAATTTTCAAATATGTTTTGTTATAATATTTGCATCTATACAATAGCAATAGCTAAATATTTTTTAAATAGAAAAACTATTTTAGTTCTCATTGGTTGCAAAAAGAATTATTAATAACTAGTTAAGAACAAGCCTCACCTATAGTTTCCTTGGCAAAAACTAATAAATGGTTTAATATTGTGTGAAGTTGGGTTCATTCCCTTAGTCTTTACTTATCCTTATACACACACATTCCCATACATTTAACCCCTATCTTATTCCTATATGCACATAGTTTAATACATTCACCTAACCATTGTATTTAATATACTTATCCATACACCTACCCTAGTATAACCATTATCCATATGAATTTGATTGTTTACCCACCTTGGGTAGTTTTGCGATTGTGGGGTCGACCCTTGCCTTTTCAAAATTCAAATTCAAAATTTAGCTAACTACCACTCTTTATTTTCCTACCTTGAGCCAACTAAGTACACATTTTGTGCATTTGATGCTATGTGCTGATATTTAAAGGCATTCAATTGTACTCATTTCACATCTCCCCTTATTCTCCAAACTTTATTTGCATAGCATTCACACTAGAACACTTCATTTGGTCTAGTATAAGGAATCTAGATCTACATGAGCATTCTAGAAGCATATGCATGTCTAGAGAGTGTTGTTTTTAATCTTGTACACATATTACCTAAGAGATCATGTCCCTTAGTGGCATGATGACAACCCCACCAAAGGTATTTCTAAATCACACCATCCCTTGTATTTCTAAGAGTGGAAATATGACTGATGGTTTGGTGTGCCTACTCACATATCCTTTATCCCACCCTATCCACCCATAGATTCACTTTATAGTTTGAATTTTACATCTATTTTGGATTTGATGTAGGACTGATTTTTTGATCTACACCAAATTGTACCTCATTTTCATATCATTTGATTATTAGGGTTTTACATCTTTATTGCATACTCTTGCGAACCCTACATCCTTGTTTTTATATCATAGGTTCTCATGTCCTCTATTCTTGGCATCTATTCATTGCTTACCTTACTACTTTTGACATGTTTTCACACTTAGTGACATTTGGTCCATTTGTCCTTGATTCACTGATGACATTTTATCACATAAATGGGGTCACTTTGTCCATGTAAGAACTATATCATCACATATTGTTCATTTTATTCTTTTAGGGATTTGATAATCACTTTCCCTTCTCTATTGAATATTCTTACTTCACTCAATCTCCAAGATTACCACTTGTTACATATCTCTTCTATGGAGAGTGATAGTAGAGTGCTTGATTCCACTTGCACTCTACCTAAGTTGAGTACCTTTCCTTCACATGATCCACTTGATGCTACATCTATTGTGAAGGATACACAAGATATACTTATAGCTTCCATTACTATAGATGATACATCATATTACTAAAGGTACAATTGAAACTTACAATATTCTTTCTAATGTGTTATATGGCTTATGCTTCTCCATGCCTTAAATCTCATACTAGGCCTAATTTTATTCCCACTTTTTCATGCCTTAACTTATACCACTGACTCATTCTACACCTAGGCATGCAAATCTGGAGTATAGTACACATGATCATTCTCATAAAAGACCCCTGCCAAAATATCCCTTTGGTATTTGGTATATTCCCAAAAAAATCCATCTTAAATGACATTCTAGAGTGCACAATTGTTTCATCTACTCCTGCTCTCGAGGGATTTACCACAATATTACAGCCAATACTTCAATACAATTCCTTAATCACCTTTTTACTTCATTAGTTACCATCTCCACATGTGATCCATGAGTATAGGTCGTTAATATTGTGGTTAAGCATGAAGATATTAGAGTTAAATGTGCCCTAGTAGACAATGGGTCTGGATTGAATACATGTAGTAAATGTTTTCTAGATGTAATCTCCAAGTTAGTTATTCTAATCTCTTGGAATCTAAGGTAGTTATTAAAGGATTTGGCAACATAATATGTGAATCCCAAGTGGTTGTGTCACTTTTCCTATCACTCGAGGGCTCGTTACACTTCAAACTACTTTTCATGTGATGCCAATATATATTAGTGTACAACATTCTTTTGGGACACCCATGGATTCATGAAATGGGTGTTGTCCCCATCCACACTTCATCACAAACTTAAGTTCACTCATCAAAATAAGCAATTCATGGTGATAGATGATGACGACCCATATGAATTTACCAAGTAGTTAAAAAAGATAAAACATGAATCTCTCCAACACAATTACCCATGCCCGTAATGTCTCCAACAATTACCCCTAATTTCTCATGCCTCTTGCCAATTTTCAAGATGATTGGGGCCCATTAGATTTTGAAACATCAAGTCCTAAAAAATAAAAACAAAATCGAGAACTAAGATTCTTCTTTGCCTATTGATCCTGATTTACATGTCACATCACATTTAGATTTTCCTATAGTCACTCATTGAAGGTGATACCTCTCATGGATCCAAAACTAGCCAACACTATGAAAAGTTATCCTCATCTAAGTTGGTTAGTCATTATGGCAAGTGATATACCATCTTACAAAAGCATGGTTATAATAAAAAAGGTTTAGGTTTTTACCAACAAGGAATTAGAAAACCTATCAAAATTCTAGAAAAAAGGACACTAAGGAAGGTAAGTGCAATGTAATGGGGTAGAAAATGGCCAAAAAGTAGAATTATTTTTCCTAAAAATCAAAGTTTGCTATACTTGGGGGAAAAATTTGAAACACCTATAGATAGAATATTAATATGGTGCAAAAATATGAAATGTGAGATTTTGTTTCTAGTTTTCAAATATATAATTTATTCTAATACTCAGATGATAAAAGCTTGTTAAGTAAAGGATGTACAAAAGTGACCTTTTTTAAATGGTATGTAGGAGGCCAAAACATGCATGTGTATGGACCCGCCTAAAAACTAGTAAATGAAAGTATTTTCCAAAATCCTTTTGTGGATAGATGCATATGATGTTGATTTTTTAACAACTGCTTTAGTTAATAAATTAATTTTAAAAATGATAATTGAAACAAGTCAAATTTTAAATGGAAATGCTAAAACTTTGAGAAGAGAGGATAGAGAAAAGTATTCAAATTGGTCTAATTAAATAGTGTTGGGCTTTTAGTGGTAGACTCCCAAGGTCTAACATGAAATTAAATAATGAAACCAAGGGTTTGTTGAAAAATATTGACATAATAATACAAGGGTGTTGTCTAATACTAGAGATGTTTTTAAAATTAAAAGTGGGGTACGAAAATCATGATCCTCATCCAAAACAATTATTAGACATGACTCAAATAAAATTTAAATTTTTATAGATGATTCAGTTATAACAATTAAGATAAGTCAAAGATCGTTTTAGAAATGTTAACCTTGGTACTTGAAAATTAATAAACAATGAATCAATTGTTGCAAAAGTCGTGTAATTCTGTTATTATTATGAGTTTTTTCAATATACACGTTCTACTTTGCATATGGACCAAATTGTGTAGGAATTTGGTATCAATAAAGTATGAATCTAAACTTTATGTCTCATTTGTATCTGCTATCATAATTTTTCTTATGTTAAATGTGATAAGTCTATTCATTTTATAAAATGTTTTTATATAATCTACAAATTTAATTATTTGTTTTATTTACATCTCTCTAAAAAAATTCTGGGGTTAATCAAGGACTTTGGTATCTTGGTTAAGTATACAACTCACCTTTCCCTTCATTTGAATCATTTCTATTTTTTTGTAAAATTGCCAAAACTCAAATACAACTCTATAAAGAGTACAACCTTAGTGTAATTTTTAAATTTGGCTCTCAATAATGCAGCTTCATCATCTTGAGGAGGAATTTTTATTCTAATAACTATTGTGATATAGTAAAATACAAATCCATTTACCAATATTCCCAAGCTCACTCTTATGTCACAACATTGCATGATGATACATCTCTGGTGGTTTATGATTGTGACCTAGCTAAGTTAGTTAATCCCTATATACACTTAAAACAACTAAGGGTCTTGGCTCATGTGATATTATACGTAGAGAGCATGATAGTTTTTCTTTTACATTTACGGGTTCTCTTCCATGTGCCTCTCTTGATTCATTATTCCTTGAGGAGCCTAGTGTTGTCTTCTTGATAGATACACATGTTTCACCTTCACTTACATATGATGATGCACCTGTTTCCATGCATTGTGATACACTTGTCAATTTTGGATTACTTATCTATGATTACTACCCTAGTGATGAGGTTTATGATGATTGTACTTTTTCTAGTGATATTACTATATTTGATACACCTTTTTCACATTAACATGATGTTGCTAGTCCTTCTTTATCTTGTGCCTTGTGGTCTATTTCTGATATGTATATTGATAAGCACAATGATAGTTCTTTATCTTCTCATGATGATGATGATGATAACTCTTTCTTTTATGATTATTATGCACCTCACACATATCCTAGTGACCCTTAGTAGATCCCATGAACTTCACTATGCATCATGGTGATATACAAATTTTTTATCGAAACCCACATGTGGATCCTCTCATGCTTCTTATGATGTATCTTTAAGTTATTATGTATCACATTTTTATACACCTAAAAACACGTGATTTAGACATGCCTAAGGATGAAGAACAACTTGAGGATCCTTTTACAATTTTTACTCAGTATATGTGATAATAATGTGCCATTAGTTGACAATACATCTTTTGTATCTTCCACCACTATTACACTAAAAAAAGTAAAAGGTTTGATCTACTTTAGATGTATTGAAGTAGATTAACTTTACACCTTTTAGTAATATTTTAACTACACTAACTCAAAAATATAATTTAATTAAAACAAATTGAGTTGAAATTGTTGTTTTTATATTTTAATGTTTATGGTAAACAAATATGTCTAACTAAGGGAAATGACAAATCTAGCAAACTAATTACTGACAAATAACATAAAATGACTATGATTGATAAAAATAGAATTCTAGAACAACCAATGGTAAATTTAGATCATAAATTTAATTGGGATGAAATTGTGGTTACCGGACCTTGGCACGACTGTGATATCATTTTTCTGGGTGCACTTTCATCCAACATAGATAGAGAAATAACATAGAAAAATAGAACATGTAGTTCCTACAGTTCCTGCACACAAGGAAAACAAGAACACATAGTATGAGCTACACAAATAAATAATAAATTATAGAATAATAGTAAAAGTGATTTTAAAATAAACTTACTTAAACCAACTAATAAAATAACAAGGATGGATTCAAGAATGCAAAACCTATATGTGTGAAGATCACAAAAATGCTTGTAGCTGAAATAGAGAAATGGGGGTGAGTGCTAGGAGCTTGCCAAAATGGTCAAGCCCCTATTTTAGGCTTTCAACCTCCATATATAGTCAAATGAAAAATGAATTG
The DNA here is from genome assembly GCA_027924645.1 of Cunninghamia lanceolata. Classification (NCBI taxonomy): domain Eukaryota; kingdom Viridiplantae; phylum Streptophyta; class Pinopsida; order Cupressales; family Cupressaceae; genus Cunninghamia; species Cunninghamia lanceolata. The sequence continues at coordinate 12,790,620 of BSBN01000524.1, forward strand.
GAGTTGATTGTGTGTGCTCCTATCCTACATGTGTCTAGAACTCAGAGCAATACTTAATAAAATAAAATGTAAAGTATGAGAATAGCAATTTAAATGTATCCATTAGTATCCTACTGTGTATGGAAATAAGAATGGGAGATGGAATGGAATATCCAAAAGTAAATATAGAGAATTAGAGTATCAAAAGTATTATGGATAGGAAGTTTTGTATTGATTTTCCAAGAAAGTGGAGAGTGCAACAAAAACCCCAAGATGATCCAAATACTCTCAACTTACTAAAAGGAAATAGATTTGTAGAACATTAAGAATGTATACCACAATCACATAAGCTAGAAATTAAATGAAGAGATAGAAGTAAATGGAGAGCTAGAAATGAACAATAACAATATCACCTTATCATGAAACTTGTGAAGAGAAGAATTTCAAAATGGGTGAAGAAGAGTTGTTCTTGTTTAAGGAAGTGTCTCTCCAAAAGAAATCCAACAAGTAGCAATGTAGAAGAACACCCAAGAAAAATCCTACAAGCTTCAAAATCTTTTGTAATAGATATAGCCAAGTGTAATGAACACACAAATAAAGATCACAATAATATTAGTCTAACCAGAGTGTTGTAGGAAGCATGAGAAAGACCTTGCAAATTATGTGAGAATAACTAGTCTATTGCACGAGAGACTATCAAAGAGAATATCCAACATTTTCAAATCCTCTATCATCTTAATGTTATTTTGGGTTGGAGAGTTAAAGAATATTATTGCAAATTTGATAAAAGATAGGTGACTGATGGTTACAAGGCAAAAGGAAGTCAAAAAGACATTGTCCTAGCCATTAAACAAAATTTATATAGCTATACTATTGCAAGACATAATCGTGACTACATAGACATTTGTGCAATTGCATTTGTCTTAGATAAATTAAATTAAAAACATTATAAAATGGTTACAACAAATAAAATAAACATTAAAACATTAAAAACTCATGACAAGAGAATACCAACATATAGGCACACACACACACTCTACATTTAGACTAGGAAAAAGGCTAAGGATAGGATGAAATGAGTCCTAGAAACATGCTACAAGAATGAGCACTAAAACATGCACAATTTGTAGTGTCAAAATTGTAGAGTATATAATTTTTGACATTACATACACAACATGACACATACACATACACATACACATACACACATGGGATATGTGGAGCATAATATTTCACGTCATTTGAACTACCTCATTGAAAGGATGAAAGGTATGCTTAAACACTTCCTTGTACACTAATCTAATGGGGAGAGAGTTGCACAAATTTTCAATATTTTAACAATTACAAAACGTAGAAACACATATAGACATAAAATAAATAATATACCATAACATAGGTGTACATGGGGAAAAACCTCTGGGAGAAAAACCCCACACTCCAAAGAAGCTCAATGTATTATTTAGTAAACAACATAGTTACAATTCACTTATAGAGCAAGCCTTCACAGGAGTATCACCAACCAGAGATCCAGAGGAATTCTAACAACATAACAATACCTACAAAACTCACTATCAAACCTCCATCTCAAGTACCTAATAAATAGGAGATACAATTCATGAAACCATCAAATGGTAATTAGAAAACCATGAGCTAGAACCACCCAAAATAGTGGCACCCAAATCCTTAGTTAGAAATCCACCAACCAAATTCCAAGATGAGTCCATAGGCTAAAAATAACATATTTCTTCCACCTATCATAACCTCGTTATAATCTACTCACCACACTGGGTGTTCCATTTTAGATCCATTATCGCCATCCAAAGATGCCTTATGATGTGTTGGTCAATGTGTAACTCCCCATTACAACCCTTTTATGTGTCCTAGATGTTTTTACATTTCCAATGTAAGAGGACTAACTTCCAAAGGCCATAACTTTTGATCCAAGAGGCCAATTGGGCCCATTTTTTTTAAATTGTAGAGCTTGAAGAGGTCCACGTGACAGGCACCTAGGAATCAATGTTGAACAACCCAAAAATCTTATTTTGGCCAAAAACCATCTCTACAACCTAGAAATTGAGTTTTGTTATTTTTCAACCTGAAAATCATATTGTTTGTAATCTTAACATCAGGTGCAAGTTTGAGACACCTTTCCTCACACTCATCACTAAGATTGAACATTTAGAACAATATGTCACAAAAAAACTCCAATCACAAGATGATACTATCAAAATATTCCATAATCATTTGGCATGTGAAATTTTGACTTATCCTTCGCCAAATGGATTTGTGGCACCATGTTTTAAAAGCATGATGGTAGAAGTGATCCGTTATGACATTTATGATATTTCCAAGTAATGTGCCTCCCATATTTTTATGAGGATCAATTATTCACTAAGGCACGATGCATAAAGCTTGAGTGATCATGCACTTACATGGTTTTATTCATTGTCTTATGCTTCTATCACTTACTTTAAGGATTTGGCCAATGCTTTCATCAAACATTTTCATAATAATATTGAGCCTAAGACACTTACTACTCAAGTCATGCAATGTAAACAAAAGGAACAAACCAATTAAGGAGTGTATTTTTAGATTTCAAGCATTTGGCTAATTAGATGTTGTCCCCATGACACAATGATGAGCTTAAATTTATATTTATGAATGGTTTGTTTCCAATCTTTGAGAGCCAAGTGTGTTGCATGCATCATTGCTGATTTTTAGATTTATGTGCTACGGTATGTAATTGTAAGAATGCCTTATTAGAAGGTCCCCTTTTATATTAGTGTATTTCTAGCATTTCCCTATTTTTCCACCAAAATAGGGTCCATGAGGATGTACCTAATGATATTCATGACAATCATAATGTGATTTCCAAACTAAAGAACTCTAGTGATTTCACTCCATTGGAAGAACCTCCACATATGGTATTGCAATAATTTTTGCAACAAAGTCTCATTATCTTACCCTAATTAAGCTAATGGATATGTCTACACTTACACCACACAAGGCTATTTACTTGTGTTCCTATCATCACATACATGGACATTCTATAGATAAATGCATTGTACTCAAATAGAAATCCCAATATCTCATAGATAAGGGAAAGATAAACATAGAACATTTTCATAAGCCCACAATCCGTTGCTTGATCATATGAATACAAATGAGGAACATCGAGATATTAGCCCCAACTCACCCCATGTTGAGGTTACAAGTGAAATAAAATAGAAAGAACCTAATGTGTAACAAGAGATACATAGAATTAAAAAAATTAAGAAAAGAAGAAGAAGATACACAAAGCCATAAAGATAAATTTGATTTTTGTTGGGACAATGATGATGTGTTGGATGAAATAATCACAATGATTTGAAGAAAAAGGATAAACCTCCTAGATTTTTTATATGACATGTGAGCATCACTATGGTGTATATACATGTATGCCTATATCTTAGATTTATTTTGTTACCTTTTATCTTTTGCCTTCATTTTCAGCCTTTCCTCTATGCCTTGTTTGTTGAGCCTTTTGTTTCTATTTTGTCTTCTACATTATTGTCTTCACACTTATTTTCCTCCATTTGGGCATTTTTGTTTCCACATTCCTTTTTTTTCATAGTTTTCTTATCATTGTTGAGATACTCTTTTATGCACATTATTTATTTACCTTTGCCTTTTGCATTTATTCCCCCACTTGGGTTGATCCTTTCTCACCTTTTGACTTTTCTATCCACTCTTGATTTAATGACTCTTTCCTTTACCACTTCATTTTCTTACATTGTCTTATCACCTTCCATTTTATACTCGTTACACATTTTCATGTTTACTATGATTTGCATATGTTTATTATGTTTCTTACCATACCCTTGACATTTACCTTACTGTGAGGCCTACACCTTACCATTTTATATTGATTTAACCTTGATCCTATATTTATATACCATACTTATTAGAGATTACAAATTGTTCCTACATTGATATATCACACTTTTAGAATCAATTATTGAGACTTCATTGCTATATCACACTTCTAAGCATATCTCTTGTACCATCTACACTTTTATTTCCATATCCTTAGCATTTATCCCTACAATGGGGGCATCAAGCCTTCCCCCTTGAGCTTACCATGCTACATCCTTACATTTAGGGGCACTATGTCTTCCCATTACTACATCTTATGCTTTCATACTCATCTTTTCCACATTGGGGGCATCGTGCCCTCCCCCATGACATGTTTTACCATATGTTACTTATACAATGGGGGCATTGTGCCTTACTCCATATATTACCTTATTCCTACCTATATCCACTAGGGACTTATTGCCTCACCTACACCATTATGTGTGTGTTCTTGGATTACACATTGGGGGCATATGCCTATCCTAGTGTGCTATGTACTTATACAAGTGTTTTTGGCTATTGAGGGTTGCATCACCATTTTATTGCCTATGTTATGAGAAATTCTATTTTTCTTAATACTATCTCCAGCCCATGTGTACTTACCATGCTTCTACCATTTCTAGATGCTTACATGATCTTTACATGATATATTCATTATTTCTATCACTTTAAATAATTGTAAGCTCATATGATTATCCATAGATTACATTTACTTTTATGTATGGTTTCCTTCTTCAATTCCTTGCATCCTATGGATACAACCAATTGAAAGGGGGAATATATTGTCACTAACAATCCTATGTTGAGCTTTTAGATAGTGATGTAGTATAGAGACTCATCATCATGACCAAATAGATCATCATCACGTGACACAACTTATACCCCATGCCCCTTATCATCCCATGGACATTGAGCCAAACATACCATTATCATTTTTGTGAATAGGTAGAATTTCCTAACTCTACTAATTTCTTGTTGTTCCTATTTCCTAGACAATTAAGTAGGCTCCTATTTTGTACCTATTTTTCATTTGCAAGACAAAAGCTACTCATTCTATATTTTTCATTTTTTTTTAGGTTTCTATGGAGAGCACATACCAAAGGATGACCCTACATGATGACATCTTGTAGGGTCCATTACTTTATATGGACCCCATTTTTTTTAGCTTTTTATGTCTAAAAAAATACTTTACATGCATGTTTGATAGTGCTACATACTATAATATGCATGATCATTTTAAGATTCACATGCACCTCAATGTGGGAACAAGATGTAATGGTGAAATTTGCATACCCAGGTCATTTCCCATTTAGTTTTGTGCTCATTTTGAGGAAATGTCTTGATATGTGTACATATTGACAAATGGCACAATCTTGTCTAAATTTGGGCTCATTCTCCTAACCTTTACTTATCCCTACACACACACACACACTATCCCATATATTTAACCCCCAACTTATCCTTATAGACACATACTTTGATAAAATTATTGAAGCCTTGCATTTATTCCACTTATTTATACATACCCTTTGTTTTCCCACCCTAAGCCAACTAAGTACATGTTTTATGAAATATGATGTTATGTGCTAGTATTTAAAGGCATTCATTAGCATTCATTTTAGGACATCTAGAATTTATATATAATCCATCTCTCATTATAGAGCATTAAAGGAGCGATCAATAGTGACATATTTTGATTTGGTGGACTAAAAGGAGTAAGAAATTTAGATATATCATATTAGGGCCCTTACATATTGTCTTCAAGTTTTTCCCAAATATTTCATGGGGTTGACCTAAGAGAACATATCTCCTTGTGACATATCAATTACCATTTCTAGGTATTTCTAAATACGACCAGCCCTTAGATATTAGAAAAGAGCATGCAAAAGAAGATCTATTAGGCAAATCTTAGAGGAACATTCTAGATTGCATGGGGTTGAGTCTAGACTCAAAGGATGAATATGTGACCATTGACTTAAGTCAAACCTGAATGGACTTAATCTCAAGAAAAGCATAGATCCAATACAAGTTCTGAGGTATTTAGTGATAAATAAATTACATTCCCTAAGCAAATACTAGTTTGATTCTAGAACCTTCAACAAAGGCAATCATTCTTTAGTAATAGAGCTAAGTAACATTTAGTTTCTTATTTACCTTCTATATATTTGTGCTTAATTTCATAATACACTAGCCAGCAACTACCACTTATTAGATCCAAGTAAATCTATGCTTATTTATATGCATCTTATTGGTTTAGCCTAGATCACTCAAGGAAATTTTGTATCTATGTGCATGTTGTATAAAAATAAATACATATACTTATAAATGTTTTTGTATACACACATATAAATATGCACACACACGTGCACGAACACACGCACATGCACACAGTCTTTTCTTTCCTTCTTCACTATTAGCAATAAATGTAGAGGAGATACCAGTCTGGAGATCTGGTCCTCAGTCAAGTCTTTGTAGTCAATTTATACCTCGGCCAGGTAGCTAGAGATTGATAGCAAAACATAAAGAATAACCAAACATAGCATCACATATACATCAAAATAAAATAACACACACAGTTACCCGGTACTGGTAGATCTCCAAATGTACACATCACATATCCATCCTCTGGTAGGTCTAAGTCTCTACCTCACTAGTTACATGAATTCTATGCCATTGTTACTGTTGTCACATGAAATTGCACCCTGCTTGGAAGGATTCCAAGCATTCCAATGACACAATGGGAATGATCTCAAGGTGTGGGACCTTGCTCAGAGAGATTAGACCTCTGGAGAAGGCTGGCTTCCTTGCCTGATTATCACCTAAAACTACTGAACTTTGAGGGGAAAAGGGAGAAGGAAAGCTTTAAAGTAAAGATGAAACAACAAAACTTGAAACATAAAAGGGTGATGAACCAGACAGATTTAAAGAGACTTTCACAGAACTGAAAAATGCACAGCACAACCGGATAGAGCAAGGATGTATACATAGATTAGATGATTCTAGCATAGGCAAGAAGCAATATGATTGAGAGGAACAAAGACATTCACAGGAAACCATATCCAGATTCACACAGAACTAGAAAATCAGTCAAAGAGGTATGATAACTTTCATATATTCAGTAGGAAGGCAAGGTTATAGTGGTAGAAAAAGCTCTATTTGGAAACATAAAAGCTTCTATGCCAAAAAATTTCCAACCTTATTTACATCATAAGCCTCAGCTTATATAGTATTTCAATCTAACTTAAGTCGGTTACAACAGTTCGCTCTATGAGCTATATCAAAAAATATCTCCTCTGAATGATTGTCCACCTGCATTAGTTATGGCATCAAATATCTGGAACTGGGCAGATAAAAGATATTTTTGAGTCTTTAATGCAAGTTGCTTACTCATCGATCTGCAGTAATGAAAATATCTGAAATAGGATGGTGGCAAGATATTTCAGATCATTAATGCGAGTTGCTTCCTCTCTGTGTAGCAATGAATGCAAGAAATATCTACATCTGCCCAAAATATGGTCGCTGAAACATCCCTTCGTCCAAATATGCAAATCTAGATCTGAAAATGAAGAGTGACAAAACCACTGAAAACCCCACCAAATGAAAGAGGGGACAAAAATAAGCATTTTTGCCTCTTGCAGCATGTCAAAATTCGCCAGGACAAAGGAGATACAGGCGGTCAAAGTTTTGGTCAACCGCCTGTATATATCGCTTTGCATCTGGGTGTATATCGCTTGAATTTTCCACCTGAATTGGCCTCTGAAACTATCTTTGGATATGCATGGCACTTTGTATGTTAGTCTATGTATGTTTCTTTGTATCTGTGGCTTGTATATGCATACAATCGCCTTTGTATATGTGGGCCCCACCTCTTGTATGTTCTTTGTATGTCAAATATACAAAGCATTTTATATACAAGATGCGGACCTGACGCCTAAGTATGCCAGAATTTGATCTTCAAGTCAGGTCTGCCTTGTATACTTCCTTTGCACCTTTGACTTGTATATCACAATATACAATGTCCACATACATGCAATCCGCAGACTCAACGCTGCATTCAACCAAAATGTATATCCATTTGAAATCTGGCTTGCATCCTTAACTTTGTATCTTTCATTGTATATCACTGAGATACAAATGCCTTTATATATTGTGGACCCCACCAGTTGCACATTCGGCCTTTGTATATTCACTGTAGCCGAGGCATATTACCTTTGTATATCGGCCTTGTATGTGCAAACATACAACCTAATATTCATCCCACTGTACATTCTCACTTGTATGTATAACACATACAATCTCCTTTGTATACCCATGGGCCCCACCTCTTGTATGTCCTTCTGATGTACATTGCGAAATGTACATTCAACTTTGTATCTTCTAACATACAATTTGCCTTGTATGTTTTTCCTTTATATAAACTCGTTGTATATCCGAATATACAACAAGAACATACAAGCCCCTACATGCAAGCGGGAATCTTTGATGGAATATTCCTATAATGTATAACCCGATATGCATATTTTTCCTTGTATGTTTCACCCTATTGCATCTACCCCTTTGCATATTGCGAATGTATGTTTCAAACATACATTGGCGAATGTACATTCAAAAATGCATATTGAAGTACAAGCATGAAGAAGAAAATTCCCAGCAATAGAAAATACTTGAAGTTAAAAGATTTCTGGGGTTTTCTGGGTTTTTTTGCAAAGATTCTTATGGTGAAATTTTTGGGATTTTTTGGCAAGGCAGAGCACAAGTATTTGAAGAATTTACATCTTGTATGGTCATTTCTAAAGGATTTTCAAAGAAAATGCAAGGTGAACTATTTGGCTCTGGGCAGAGGAAAATAGGTCAATAGTTACATCAGAATATATCCTATTCTCCTATCATGCTTACTTACATTCTACTATCTCCTATCTCTATATATATACTATATCTATTATGGGTATAGGGATGTGTCTTTTGTCAGATTTTGGCCTCCGCATAGTGTGTAGTATCCTCTGGTCAACTTTGTTCTATGCCAAGTAACTTGCTAACATCATCCCCCCCCCCACAAAATTATGTCTTGTCCTCAAGACATGCAAAATCAACTGCTAGGTAGGACAGTCTTATAGATTTGCTTGAGCTGAGTTAGATTTGTATCCCACTGCTTCTTGGCCTTATCCACCATGGTTATCTATCCTTCTACTTTTATATATGTCTCCTCCACTTCTTTTATACTTGTTGGTATCTTTATGGTCTTTGTAGTTTGCTTGGATTCTAAAAAACTACTGGTTAAATTGGCCACTCTCAAATTACCTACTTCCCTCAGCTATTTTATTTGACCCTTTATCTAGTCCCTTTGGTCCTAGAGTTGTTGATATTGATTATGCAATGTCTCCACCTATTCTCTTATTACTCCATCCGTATCCTCCAAGGGGTCATATTGTGCTGCCACATTTGTGATCTGAACTTGTAAAGCATCCATTTGATCTTTTATTGCTTTTGTTGACTGTGACCATTTTAGACAAAACTGGTATAGTATGTTGGCCTCCGTAATGCTCTATTGTATGTTCTTTATTTGTATCTCTAGTTGAGTGTGTGCCTTGGAACACTTATTTGTCATTTTCGTCAGTCTTTTCTTATTCAATTGATCAGTTACTTTCTTCTCTAGCTGGCTAGAATACTCCTTGAACCCTTGTGTTAACTATTTCAACTACTTCGGCAAGGGTAATGTAGTATCTCTCGGTGTCTTTGGCATCTCCTTGGCTAATGTATCCACCGTATCTTGTAGGAGTTCACTCCCTTCAACATGTTGCTTCAAAATTTCTGCTCTGGCAAAGGAATGAAATACATCTCCCAATTGTAGCTTATGTAGCAACTGTGGAGTCAAAATGGGCATTATTGGTTTTTGTTGTTCTAAAAATTCTTTGATAGAATCAATTGAGGATGAGGAGGCCTCCAGAATATTAGTTTGTTCTAATTCCCTATGTCCCTCTATGTTCTCCTCTCTTCCATCCCCTTTCTCCTTTGGGTTCTCTGTTTATTGTTCTGTATTCCTCTCCTCCATCCTTGTATTCTCTGGAGGAGGTAATCCTTGTGTCAGAGCTTCCGACAAACTATCCCCTACTTTGTTCTCTCCTCCTGCCAGTACTTTAGTGTTGTGCGGAGGTGATGGTATCAGTTGTTGTTGTTGTTGCTCTTTGATAGCCTCATATATCTTCGTTGTGACTTCTTTTGTCTCTTTTTGTATTTTCTCTTTTTCCTGTTTATTTCCACCCATAAGGGTGTCTACCCTTTGTTTTCTTCTCAGCTCCATGGCCTATTATTAAATTAATTCATTTTTTTTCCTCTGGCACGACAATGTGTCACTGAGTTTGTCAATGGCCTATTGCCTTATTTCTTCCTCCAATTGGAGTGCCTTATTTCTCCTTTCCCTTAAAGAATCTATCAAACTATCTAGAAATCCTTCCATTATTTCATCGAGGGTTTTATTTTTATCCCTCATGTATTTTATCATTGCTTGCACTATTAGTTGTTTATTCCCTTCAAATGACTCATCATATAAAGTAGTAGTTTCTTTTAACATACTGACATTGTCCATAGTATTGAGCAGTGCCTCCAGATTGTAGGGATCTTGTCTTGGTTCCACTGATGCTTGTTGTGCCAGTTTTTCCTCTAGTTTCTTTTGTGTTTTTTTCTTTTTATCCAACTTTGATTCTTGCTCCTCTCCTTCTGACTCAATTTCCTCCAAAATGTCTTGAGTTTTATTCCTTTTTGCTTGTTGTTTCTACCAGGGGGGCTTCTTCTCTATATTCTTCTTTATCCTTGATAACACTTCTGATGCTGCTCTCCCTTCGAATGACACAATAGAGGTTGACGGTGTTTGTGATGTTGTCCTCTCTGATCTCCATACTATCAAAGCCTCTTTGGTAGGCAAGGCAGCTGATGTGGCTGGCTTCGGAGCTGAAGTAGTTCCCTTTTCTGGAGCTCTCCAATGTTTATGCAACTTCTCTTTGTTCTTTTCTAGGTGTTCCTCTGCATGCTTCTTATGTTGTTTGTCTATAACTTTGGAGTAAGTGCCAAATCTCTCCACATTAGTATCATTTGGTTTACTTAGTAAATGTCTTGCATAAGCATCAGCTCCTGCTACAGTTAGCTCATAAGGTAATTGAGGTACCCATGTTATTCTTGTCTCCACTACCTCCATGTATGTAAAATCCTTATCCACCAAAAATGTGATATCTTTTATGTATTTCCTTACTGTTCCATTAGGGATTCTATCCCTTTCCCTCATCTCTTCTTGTAGGGTTTTGAAAAACCCCCAATATGTGGCACTATATGCTTTGGTATCAAAAAATGAAACTATGTGTCATTTGAGCTCTAACCCTACTGGTATATTTTGTTGCCATTGCTTCCCCTTATACCCCAACAACTCATTCAAAAAATAAAATGCAAGGCAAATTATTAGAGTACCATACCGGAAGTTATAGTTAGAGTCCTTAGTCTTTTGCAGATTCTCTAAGAGTTGTTGACGCATCACTTTGCAAAGGTCAAAATACTTGCCCTCTTTCACCATCTGGTAGGTAGTATGGATTGCAGTTGTTGTGGCCAAACCCTCCTGGTTGGCATAATAGACTTTTGAAGCAATGCCCATTGTGGCATACTTCACCCCTGAATCTGTGATGTCCTTTACATGCATGTTTCTCCCATCTATTGTAGATCCGGTTAGCTTCCTCACTTGATCTGTTTTGATAGCTTTCATTGTTGGTAGAGGCCCTACAAGATTTACTCCTATTACTGCCCTAATAGCCTCCTTTTTTATTTTGTAGGGTTTGTCCAAATATATGAACTCATCATGTATCCTACTTAGGATGATCCTTACCCATTTGTGGGCATCTATGAAGTCGAGGTAGTCTTTCCATATATCCAATTTTTTTGTCTGTATGTTTACATATTCCCATAGATACCCTGTATCTCCCAACAATGTGTCCCTCAACTCTTCAAACTTCATGTGGTTGATCTCCGCCAAAGTAATATGAATATATTTCCTTACATCCTCTGTATACACCACATCTGCTGGCACATTCAAGAATGCGCCATTTGGATCAACCTCTAGGGATTTCCATAGGTACTTCTTCAACTTCAGTCGAGGTTTGTGTGTAATGTCAATCAGCTTAGGAGTCACCATTGTGTATTTACTGATTTCTTGTGTGCTTCTTCTCTTCACTACTAAGTTCATTATTTACGACTTCTCTCGGAGCTCTGATTTTACCAAATTATGAATGCAAAGTGAAGTTATTTTGGTGCAATTAGGGTTAAATACTTTTATGTTTTGCCTTGATTTTTCTCACTTATATTTTTTATTCTTTTTCTTTAGTACTTTATTTCTTTTCTCCTTATAACTTAAGTTTTGCTCCTTGTTAGTGGCTAGTGTTTGATATAGTGTGTTGTCATGGCAGAATCTTTCCACAATTAATTTCTTTCTTCCTAAGATGGATGATCTAGTGATTTGGTATCCTAGGGAACCTCTCCCCGATGTTTTTCTTGCATTCTTTTTCACTTTATTCTTCTTCTTCTTCAGTTGTGACTGTTCTGTGTGTATCTCAGGTGACCCAGTCAACTTGATATGTTGATTTCTTTGTTTTCTTTTCTCCAATTGGTAATCTTTTTGAGATATAAGCTTTTGATCTATCCCTAGTGTGCCACCAGTGGTTTGCGGTGGGTTTTGATGAATTGTGGAGGATTGCAGTGTGTTTTCCTTGCTAGTCCCGATCATGCATATGCTCTAGTAGCCCAACATTTTCCTTGTTTTTACTTTTGGTTCTTCCCTCAACCAAGCTTACAAAACCTCCTCACTATCTATACTATAGCGATAATCCTCTATCTCCACTTCTCCCTCAGAATTAGGCTCTTCTATTGTCTCCTCTGCATCCAACCTTGTAATTGTATAGAGATTCTTGACATCCTTATCATTGTACTCATCTTGATTAGTTTCTTCTATATATGCTTCCTCCATAGATGACCCCAAAGGGATATTGACAACTTTGTTCTCATTGGCAAATGATAACTCTTCTCTCCAGGAGTCTATGACACCATTTGCATCTACAAGCCATCTCAAGCCCAAAAGTGCATTAAAGCTTCTCCTTGATCCTTCATGGCTACCACAATGAAATGTAATACATGTTTGATCCCCATTAGATTAACTTTCACTTGCTTCTGTGTTCCCATTGTCTGCATGTTAGATCCATCCACCAAGATTATATTGTAAATTGTTTCTGACAACTTAGGTCTTCCTAACTGTTCCCACAGCTTCTTTGTTATCATGTTGACATTTGCTCCCAAATCTATCATCACATTTCAGACTTTCTTGTGGTTAATATAAACATCCACCATTAGTGGTTTTGTCTTCCATTCTCTATTTGTCCTCCCATCCTTCAGAGTTGACTCTTTTGATTGTGTTCCTTATTCCAATACTTAGAGAATTGCTTCAGTTTCTCAATGAGTCTATGTTGTGTCAATTGGGCTAACTGCTTGAGAGCCTCCACTTCTCCTTTGATGAGAAACTACCTGTATTGCTTTTCCTTTTCTCACTCCTTTCTTATAGTTTGTTTGGCTTCCTTCACCACTTCTTCATCTTGTTTCTTAGTAGGGACAAATTCCTCATCCTCCTCACTGTCTTCCTCTGTAGTCTCAATGATGTAATGTCTTATGGTATTTGTTCCTTATCTTGTCACTACCGCATCTTCCTCCTTCCTTTTCCTTCTCTCTTTTTTGGTATGTTTTTGTGTACTTCTCTAGTAGTACTCTTCTTCTTCTATGGATTTATTTGAAGATATGTCTGTCTCCTCTTTGTTGTTCTTTTGGCAAGTTCTTTCTCCTTGATCTTTTGGTGCCCTTCTTATGGTCCTTCCTCCTTTTTGGTTATTTAGGTTTTGTAGCTCATCACTTTTAGACTGTGGTTGTGCATTTTGGAAGTATTGTTGTGCTCTCTCACAAAAGAATAGATCATGCTATGTGCAACTACAAAATGAACACTATGTTTTCTTTTCAGCCCAACATTCATTAACAAAGTGTCCTAACTTACCGCAATTGAAGCATGTCGCATCCTCCCTCCTTTGACTTCTTCCATGACATCTGCCTCCTCTATAGCCTCCAAACCATTCTCTGTCATCATTATTATAGCTATTTCCATACGATGGACCACTAGAATTTGAATTTTGTATGGCATTGACATTCCTCTAATTTCTCCAACTTGGCTGCTTATGGTCATGATCAATTGAGTTCCTTTCTTTCATATATGTCATGTTATTGCTCTCCACAGAGTTTGTAATGTTTCCACCATACCATGCTTCATCTTCCTCATCGGCAAAGTCTCTTTTCCTTTGGAAGTTTTATGAAGGACAATCTGGTGTTTCATGGTCATCCCATTCTTCGCATAATCCACAGTATACTGAATTGACTATTTTCATTGTTTCTTTGGTGTCTACTTTTATTGTAGAAGCTTGTTTTTCACCTTTCATCCTAGGACATTCATTCCTCAAGTGGCCTTCTCTTGTTCAATATGAACACCAAATATTAGGTCTAGGCTTCTATGTATTCTCCTCTTGTTTCACCAATATCTCCTACCTCAGCTTCAATTGCTCCAATTCCAACTTCAACTTTTCCAATTCTAAGTTTTCTTTCATCTTATCTTGTCTATGCTAGGATTGAGACTCTATCCAGGAGGCTAGTGTCACTGCTTCTACATATATCTCAAATATCCTTCCATATAGGGTTGATCTTATTTCAGGGCTTATTCTGGAAATAAACCATTCTATCTTTTTCTTTTCAGTCAATGGTTCCTCCAATCTCCTAGTTGTCTCCTTGAATATTTTATCAAAATCCTTTATTGATTCTTTCTCCAATTGCAGAAAATCTCTCATCTTGCTTACTCCTTCTGTCGAAACATCTGAAACTCCAAAATTCTCTAAAAATGCCTTCTTGATCTCATCCCACTCCTTGTCACTATTCGGGTATGTCTTCCTATACCACTTCAATGCTTCATTCTGCAAGGTACCTATGAAGTCAAATAGCTTGATTTCATCCCTTGTTACTCCCTTCCAGTTCCAAATTGACTCTAGTACAAAAATGTGTTTGGCTTCCTCAGTAGTATCTTTCTCAAATACAGGTAGCTTGATAGGTGTATCCATGATTGATCTTCTCACAATCTCTGGTACTCTGCGGTGAGTTTCTTTTGGTCTACTCCACTGGTTATGTTGTCTTCTCTCAATTCACTTTCCTTCTCTTCCTTTATCTCTTTGTAGTCGGATCTCAAAGTACTCCTCTCCTATAACTTCTACACAATTGCTTCCGATCTCTGCTATTCTCTCTGCTTCTATGTTTGCTTGAATATCTTCCTCTCAACTGAAATTCTCTTGACTTTATATGGCACTTGGGGTGACTCATGGTCCAGGAGTTGTGTCTCTTCATAGTGTCTCTTCAAATGAGGGGATACTCTTCCAATTGTGAATGACATCCTGTCGGCATCCAATGATAATCTTCCAAAACCCTCAAAACTCCTCTCAATGATTATCATATCTTCTCCTCCTTCTCTTATCTCCTTTATGCTTCAACAAATTAACTCCTCTATATATTCCTCATCCATCTTCAAAAATCTCCGGTGTTAACTCATATGTTTCGATAATCTGCGGCATAAACCCTAGTTCACCTGTTTCTTCTCTTTCCCTTCCGCATTCTTCTATGACAACACCCATAGTGGCGTGCTCATTAGAATTCTTTGTAACACCTTCTATGTCTTCTCCTTCCACCCACCTTTCTCCAGCAGCACCCTCCTTGGCACACTCAGCAACATCCTTCATGATGAGCTTCAAATTCTTCTATCTTTTCTTCTGCACCTTCTATTATCCCTCCTTCCTCCATCATTTGTGCTCTTTCCATTCTTCTATAATAACACTCTTGTCACTCCTGAATCTACTTCAATCTCTCTTCTCTTCTTATCTCCATTCTAGTCCTGATTTCTTTGCAGATCTTCTTTTTCTTCTGCTCCCCTTTCACCATGGGTTTGCTGGATTTGGTGTTCCATTACTCCTCTTATATCCCATGGAATCCTTATTTGATCACCTTATTTGAAAGGTCCTTGCAGACCCTACCCCCTTCCCACTTGTCATCCCCTTAAGTGCCTGCCCCCCTCTCATAGAGGTAGAAACCTATTGAATTCTTCTACAATTTAAAAAAATTTCCCGCCAACCTTGCCTTTTTTCTTTTCTAAAACTCTGTGCTACTTCTTCAAATGTTTTGCCATTCCAATCTTTAACTACCCTCTTCCAGGGTCCTGTCAACGGAACCAAATGTTAGCAAGAAATGTAGAGGGGATACTAGTCCAAAGATCTAGTCCTCGGTCAAGTCTTTGTAGTCAGTTTATACCCAGTCAGGTAGCTAGAGATTGATAGAAAAACATAAAGAATAACCAAACAGAGCACCACATATACATCAAAATAAGATAACACACACAGTTACCTGGTACCAGTATATCTCCATATATATATTAACAGTAACCAAATGTATGCATCATAGATCCATCCTCCAGCAGGTCTAAATCTTTGCCTCACCAGTTACTTACATGACTTCTATGTCATTGTTACATCAGAATATATCATATTCTCCTATCATTCTTGCTTGTAACATTCTACTATCTCCTATCTCTATGTATACTATATCTATTATAGGTAGGGATGTGTCTTTTGTCGACTTCCGGCCTCCACATAGTGTGTAGTATCCTCCGATCAGCTCTATTCTATGCCAAGTAACCTGCTAACATTCACCCTTCGCATTGGAAGGCAAATTGACCATGATTATTTTTCTCCCCCTCTCTATAGTTTTAAATTTTACAAAGAGTATTCATCAAAGATCCAAAACCTCAACAGCATGCCTATTGTCTAACTTTGTATTCACAAAGCCCCTTTCATGTTTGGCTTTTGCTAAATATATCACTTTTAAATATCCAATTTGAGACTCCTATGCGAACAATTACAAATTTATTTTTATTCTTCACCCATGCTAAACCTCTTATCACTATCATCTCTTCGGTCATCTTTGATGTCGCCACTTAATAAACATTTATGAGACTTAATATTATACTTTTATATTTATTAAAGGATTGAAAGTGTTTGCGTTTTGGAGCCTACACGGCCAAAAAACAATCGCAAAGTTATTTTTGTTCTTCAAT
Organism: Cunninghamia lanceolata; assembly: GCA_027924645.1. NCBI lineage: Eukaryota > Viridiplantae > Streptophyta > Pinopsida > Cupressales > Cupressaceae > Cunninghamia > Cunninghamia lanceolata. Next base: position 12,807,700 of record BSBN01000524.1, read on the forward strand.
CTTATTACACCTTATTTATCATTGTCATCTCTTTAGTCATCTCCATTATCACCACTTAATACACATTTCTAATAATTTTAATAGTATACTTTTGTATTTGTTAAAGAAATGAAAGTATTTGTATTCTAGAATCTATACAACCAAAAGATTGTCACATCCAACAACTTCCTCTATTCTAAAATCATTTCATTGAGATTTTTTTCCAACCACCTATCTACACAAATTATAAACACTATTAATTGTTCTTAATTATAAAACTCCATGATCACACATAATGGCAATTCAGACAGTCTAATTTATGTTTACCATAAACTATATTCTTTATAGTACCAAGTGCCTAGCTAAATAATCACCATCCACCCACAAATTGCATACCAACATTATACATTGGCCAACACGTAGTAGCACCTCACTACCTAGATGATCATCATTAGGATCATGTGACTCTATACATCACGTGATTCTATACATCATGTGATACATTAATAGAACTAAAATGCCAAGAACCTTCAAAGAATCCTTATATTCATAACACCAATTTTGTAATCTATATATCATGTACGCCTTCAATGAATTTATATTGTCACAAACAAGTTGTATACAGTTAATTTTTATATTGTTTGATTAAAACATGGTTCAAACCAACATTAACCCAAAAGGGACTTATAGCTTAGTTGGTAGAGCACCGAGATCAACATTTTGAAGGTCCTATGTTCAATTTAGAAGTCAATTTTAGCTAAGTGTTAAACATCATTATTTGGATAAAAAGTACCAATCTAATTAGTAGGCAACAAATCCAACAAACACATCCTACACACCTATTATGTAGTAGTGCAAATGATTATCATGGTATCATTAGATATAAACAAATGTCAGAGCAACTATCTCAATCTTAATAACAAAATAAACCTTTGAAATTAATCTTGCATAAAAACTAAAAGAGGTGAGTTCATTTTTATTATTAATATCAAGCTTAGTGGTTAGAGTGCTTGTAGAATCCTTTATTAATTTTTTTTAATAAATTAAAAACTTCTCGTACTCAAATTAGCACATTTCGTCTAATTTGAGTATCAAACTTAACTAAGTAATCAATAGATTCCCTAAAAAAGTATGAAATCTTTTGAAACTTTACTAAGTAATCAATAGTTTCCCTAAAAAGTATGAGATCTTTTGAATGAGGTGCTCAACCACAAAGGAGAAAAGGGGGACCAAGGAAGCAAACATACTCATTTGTAACCAATCAATCATTATGTTAGTAGGAACACCACTTCCATTGTTGCATCACCACTAGTGGCATAAGGATAATGATATATTGGACTATATATGTTGCCATGGACCAAGCTTCCAACTAATTTGAAATTTATTTTTGGATGTAAATATGAAGATATTTTAGTTATAGAAATAATTCCAAGATGCACATTTTTTGATGTATTTGACTTGAGAGAAAAAGCATATTTTATAAACTTGTATGAAGAGGTAAGTTTTTTTTTGGAAACTTATCTAAAGACAATTTTTTGAAGATTTTAAAACCAAATAAAATAATACATCATATTTGGTGCTCAAACAATACTCTCTATCATTTTGAATACATTGCATAAAATACATGTAAACCATTTTCAACTTGGAATAAATTTAGCTCATAGACAATTGTAAGCACCTAATACAAATAGAAAAGAACTCCATAAAAGTAACTCAAATAACTAGTGTATAGGAGAGATTAGATTCAGTCTAAACAAAACTTGGAGAGATTAGATTCATTCTAAACGAACACTTAGTATAGAGATATTGTGGGGTCATCTTTCATGAGTATTATTGAGGGGCTACTTGTACTATAGTGTTATATAACATTAGGTACTTGAAAATATGTTTAATACATATTACCTAGGATTACAGATTTTATTTTATTTTTTTCCTGTTAAGATGAAGGAATCATTTTTATATGTAGTCAAAACAAAGAAAAAATGGGTAGTGTTATATGAGAGTACAAAAGATGCTTGTGGTGTTGGGCTTTCTATGTGAGACAGTCATGTGACAAGAAATAATATGTTTTTGCTAATTTGTGTATCTTTTAACAGAGGTCAATAAAAACTTAATGGCAGAGCAGTACAAAATGTGGGAAAGTTTGTAAGGAGATTGCCAGCTGAGAAATAATCAATTAGCCATAAAACTCATTAGATTAGAGGTACCCATTCTGTCAAGTATAGAGTCAAATCTGGGTCATGAATTTCTAAAGAGCACTTGTGGGATTCTGTCATAGAGATGATGTGAGAAACGTCTCAAAATCCACCATTTAAATCCTTTGCAAAAACTCTCCTTTTGGCCATGTTTCGCATGCAGAGTCGCCAACAAATATACCAGAAAATAACAAAGGCATCTCTACCGCACGCCTTTTGCATTGAATTCAAAAGTAAAGTGGATCAAAAAAACTCGTGATGATTCACGTGCATGTCATTCTCTTTGTCAATGTGCAATGTAACCAAACAGAAGTGCTCTCGACGCTCATCCATGCATTGGATTTAGAGCGATTTTGTCCCTGTCTAGAAAAGTGATATGACTATAACTAGTACATGGATTGTCTCAATTTTTGAAAAAAGAATTGTGAATTACTTTTGAGAAAATTAGATTCAAACATAAACTCCAATAGATAAAGACAGAACATATTCATGAGCCCACACACATGAAGGAGAGAGACTAAAGGATTGGTTTTAATTTATCTTATGTTGAGGTTACACGTGAAATGAAAGAGAAACCACTTAATGTATAATAAGAGACACATGAAATAGAAAAAGTAAGTAAAGAAGAAGAAAAAACACAAAGTCTTGAAGACAAACTTGATGATTTAATTGGGACGACGACAATGTATTGGATGAAGATAATCACAATCACTTGAAGGAAAAAGCTAAACCTCCTAGATTTGTTACATGACATATGAGCATCACTATAGTGTATATACATATATACCTATAGTTCACGTTTCCTTTTTACCTCTTATCTTTTGCCTTCACTTTCAGCCTTTCCTCTATGCCTTGTTTGTTGAGCTTTCTCTTCTTATTTTGACTTCTACATTATTGTTTTTACACTTGTTTTCCTCCATTTGGGTGGCATTTTTGTTTTTAACTTCCTTTTTTCACACTATTTACTATGATTGTTGAGATCCTCTTTTATGCACATGTGTTATTTACCTTTGACTTTATTCCCTCACTTGGGTTGATACTTTGTCACCTTTTTTTTGTTGGGCAAACTCTTTTGACTGGAGCTATGAACCGGGTACATGAAACAACAATGTAAATGCAACACACCGTTTAGTGGTAACGTGTCCTTGGAGGGATTTGAACCTTAGTCTCCATCATGATAACCAAGTGGCCCAACCACTTGAGCACAACCCACATGATCCTTTTTCACCTTTGACTTTTCTATCCACTCTTAATTTTATGAATCTTTCCTTTACCAATTCGTTTTCTTAGATTGCCTTATCACCTTCCATTTTATACTTGTTACACATTTTCATGTTTACTATGTTTTGCCTATATTTCTTATGTTTCTTTTCATACCATTAACATTTACCTTACTATAAGGCCTACACCTTACCATTTTCTATTGATTTACTTGCCTTGACCCTACATTGTTATACCATGCTTATTAGAGTTTACAAAGTGTGCCTACATTGATACATTACACTTTTAGAGTCACTTATTGAGCCTTCATTACTATATCATGCTTTATGAGCATATCCTTTATACCATCTACATCTTTTTGTCATATCCTTAGCATTTATCCCTATATTGGGGGCACCATGCCTTCACCCTTGAGTTTACCATGCTACATTCTTGCATTCAAAAGAATCATGTCTTCCCCTTACTACCTCTTATGCTTTCACACCCATATTTTTCACATTGGGAGCATCATGCCCTCTCCCATGACATGTTTTACTATATGTTCCTTATACACTGTAGCCATCATGCCTTCTTCCATATATTACCTTCTCCCTACCTATATCCACTAGGGACTTATTGCCTTACCTACACTATTGTTTGTTTGTGCTCTTGAATGCCACATTAGGGGCATATGCCTATCCTAATGTCTTATGTACTTACACATGTATTTTTGGCCATTGATGGCTGCATCAACATTTTATTGCCTATGCTAGGCGCAACCATGTTTTCCTTAATGATATCTATAGCCCATATGAGTTTACCATGCTTTTACCATTTCTAGGTATTTGCATACTCATTACAAGATGTATCCATTATTGCTATTGCTTTACATAATTATATGCTCATATGCTTATCTATAGATTACAGTTTCCCTCTCCTTCAATTCCTTGCATCCTATGGATACAACGAATTGAAGGGGCGTATATTGTCACTAACAATCCTATGTTGAGCTTTAGGTAGAAATATGTATTATAGAGTCTCATCATTGGGACCAAATAGACCATCATCACATGGCACACATTATACCCTATGCACCTTGTCATCGCATGGCCATTGAGCCAAACACACCATTACCATTTTTGTGATATCCTAACTTTACTCATCTCTTGTTGTTCCTATTTCTTAAGCAGTCAAGCAATCTCCTATTTTGTACTTGATTTTCACTTACAAGATAGAAGCTATTCATTGCATATTTTTCATCTATTTTGTAGGTTTCCATGGAGAGTGCATACCAAAGGATGAACCTATATTACGACACCTTCTAGGGTTCATTAGTTTATATGGACCCTATTTGATATCCTTTTATGTCTAAAAATTTACTTTACATGCATGTTTGTAAGTGCTACATACTTTAAGATGCACGATCATTTTAGGATTCACATGCACCTCAAAGTGGCAGCAAATTGTACTAGTGAAATTTGCACACCCATGTCATTTCCCATTTAGTTTTATGCTCATTTTGAAGAAATGTCTTGATACATGTACACATCAACAAATAACACAATCTTGTATGAAGTTGGGCTCATTCTTCTAGCCTTTACCTATCCCTATACACACCCACCCTCACATATTTATCCCCCACCTTATCCTTATACATGCATACTCTAATATATTCACTTAATCCTTACATTTATTTCACTTATTTGTACACCTACCCACATATAGTTGTTATACACCTCAATATGACCATTTTTCCACCTAGGGTCACTTCTATTGTTTCAAGATCAACTCCATAATCATAGACTTGACCCTTGCCTTTCTAAAATTCAAATTTAAATTTTGGCTGATTAGCCCCTTTTATTTTCCCACCCTAAGTCGACTAAGTATACATTTCATGAAATTTAATATTATGTGCTAGTATTTAAAGGCATTCAATAACATTCATTTTAGGACATCCAAAATTCATAATTCCTCTCATTCTAGAACATTAAAGGAGCAACCAATAGGGACATATTTTGATTTGGTGCACTAAAAGGAGTAAGAAATTTGTATACATCATTTTAGGGCCCTTGCTTGTTGTCTTCAAGTTTTTTTTCAAATATTTTAAGGGGTTGACCTACGAGAACATGTCTCCTTGTGAGATAACAATAGCCCTTTCCATGTATTTCTAAATACTCCCAACCCTTAGATATAAAAAAAAGTAGCGAAGAAGATCTATTAGGTAAATCATAGAGCAAAATTCTACAGTGTGCAAGTTTAAGGAGGAATTTAAACTACCGCTATTACTAAAGGGGAGTTAATTTATCTATCATTTATGTGAACTAATTAAACTAATGTTCATCTAATTAATACACATAGATTTGGATTTTATACAAATGGAAAATAAATTTATGCTAAAAGAAGAAACTACAAAGGAAGGAAAGGAACATCAAACTTGATTTTGATGGTTGTAGTTCAAATGCCAGTTGACTATTATAGACTAGAAACTAGATGTAGAAATAGGGATTGTTGAATGGGGAAAATGCACACTTCCTAGATGATAGCATGATCATAATAAGGTTTTTATGACTATGCAGGCATCTATTGTGCACAAAAAATAGAAGTCCATGCAAAGGTTAAAATTCTACAAAGTAGTGACAATACCTAGCGAATAATAGGAAAACTATAGAAAAACAACAAGAAAATGATAAGATGATTTAAATAACCTAAAACGACTAAAATCACATTAAGCAAATTAAATAACAATAAATACAATAGAAGGAAAGAAATACTAAACCACCAAGTGAAGGGATGATTCCAGAGAAAAAGTTCCCAAAATCACCTGTTTCTAGGATAGGAGAAAAGGGGGTGACTACTTGGGAGCTTTCCAAAATGGTCAAGCCCCTACTTTGTCCTTTTGACCTCCATGGGAATTCAAATATAAAATGAAGTTTGTTTTGTGTGCGCTCTTAATCCTGAGTGCATCTAGTAGAGCAAAATTCTACAATGTGCAAGTTTAAGGAGGAATTTAGACTACCCCTATTACTAAAGGGGAGTTAATTTATCTATCATTTATGTGAACTAATTAAACTAATGTTCATCTAATTAATACACATAGATTTGGATTTTATACAAATGGAAAATAAATTTATGCTAAAAGAAGAAACTACAAAGGAAGGAAAGGAACATCAAACTTGATTTTGATGGTTGTAGTTCAAATGCCAGTTGACTATTATAGACCAAAAACTAGATGTAGAAATAGGGACTATTGAATGGGGAAAACACACACTTCCTAGATGATAGCATGATCATAATAAGGTTTGTATGACTATGCAAGCATATATTGTGCACAAAAAATAGAAGTCCATGCAAAGGTTAAAATTCTACAAAGCAGTGACAAAATACATAGCCAATAATAGGAAAACTATAGAAAAACAACAAGAAAATGATAAGATGATTTAAATAACCTGAAACGACTAAAATCACATTAACCAAATTAAATAACAACAAATACAATAGAAGGAAATAAATACTAAACCACCAAGTGAAGAGATGAATCCAGAGAAAAAGCTCCCAAAATCACTTGTTTCGAGGATAGGAGAAAAGGGGGTGACTACTTGGGAACTTTCCAAAATGGTCAAGCCCATACTTTGTCCTTTTGACCTCCATGGGAATTCAAATATAAAATGAAGCTTGTTTTGTGTGTGCTCTTAAACCTGAGTGCATCTAGAACAAAGAGCAATAATATAAATATCAAATGGAACAATAATAAATGTGTCTACTATTCTCCCTATGTGTATGGAAGAGAGCTAGGAGATGTCGAATCTCAAAGATGCCAAAGAAACAATACAATACAAAATAACAAAGAAGAAAATAACAACAAACTGTCACAAGAAAGTGGAGTCCAATGGCATGTAGAAAGCTTCATAATGATGATGCAACTAGAATGTTGTAGAGTGTTGTAGGAAATCTTGGGAATGTAGAAAATTGAAGATCAAAAGCCCAAAAAACTAGTCCAATACATGAAAAGGAAAAAGGAATCCAATTTTAAAATCTTAATCATACCAAGTGCTATTTTGGAAAAGGGAATTAGGAAATGACTATTGAGAACTCTGTACGCTTGGGTGAACAATGGTTACATCCAAAGGAAATTCCAAATGATACTAATTTTGGCCATTAATGAGCATATGTGTGGCCATACAAATATGGGATGAAATCACAACCACACTAACATTTATGCGACTGTGTTTTTGTCCTAAAGGGACAAGGCTTAAAGTTATTAGAAAATAAATTAAATTAGAAAATGAACATAAAAACATTAGAAATATATCAAATAAAACACAAGTACACAAAACAACATAAAATTTTGCATTTGAATTAGGAAACAGGCTACAAGATAGACTAAAACAAGTCTTAAAAAATACTAGGAGAATGACACTAAAATAGGAATAATTTGTAATGTCAAAATTGTATGAGTACAATTTTTGACATTACATTTTGCCCCCACTTTGGTGGTCTTGTGCCGCTAGGTGACAAAGCTACACTAAAATACATAAAGTAAAATGTAAAAAATATCAAAGCATACATAAAAAAATATTTAGTAAGGAATGTATGCACATAGACTAAGATCTACAAAATAAACAAAACTTACAAAATAAAGATGTCAAAAAGCATGAAACATACAACACAAACATGTCAACATGTCAGTATATAATCCAACATATACATAATACGTACAAAAGGAAACTAGAAAACACATGCATATAAGAAAAGTAAAAATCTACACACACAAAAAAGAGATGTAAGAATGAAAATGGAAAGATTTTCTAGCATGCTGTGTTGCTATAAAATAGAAAGATAATGTCATGAATTGCAAGTGCTAGTGTGCTCTATTGCTAGGTGATTCATATGCAAACATGATATTAGGGATCACATGTGAAGATGAAAGAAATATGAAAGCAAAGAAACAAGAAAGGGAACTCAAAATACAAGATTTATACCTTTCACATGCTCCAAATCTCCTTCACTCCTTGATAAGGTGGAAGGAGATGCACCGAATCTTCTTAGCTTTACCCAACTAGCCTATTCAAATGTGGAATACTCTCAATTGCAACACAAATTTAACATAACCTAGCTATGAAAATGAGGATTTTAGAGGGGTGTTGGCATGATAAACTTGCTCTAAACCTGGATGTCAAAATGGTTTGTGGAGGCATGTATTTATAGGAAAATTTTGGGGGAGATTGATCCAACGGTTAGCTATGAAAATGAGGATTTTAGAGGGGTTTTGGCATGATAAACTTGCTCTAAACTTGGATGTCAAAATGGCTTGTGGAGGCTTGCATTTATAGGCAAATTTGGGGGGAGATTGATCCAACGGTGGAGATTAAAAGTTGAGATCAATGGTGGAGGATAAAAGATGAGATGGATGGATGAGATTTGATCAACAAATTTGAAGGGTGGAGAATAAAAATGAATCTTTTATTTATTTTTGGGGAACGCTTTGCATTTAATGAGGATTAAGACAAGTGATGAATTTAAAATTCATTTTTGGGAGGATGTGGAATTAAAAATTCCATTTTATGTGGGAGTGTGAAGGTCATGTGACACATGGGCAATTTTAGAACTCACGTGTGTGAGCTCATGGCATAGAGAAGAGCTTAGCATGGAAATAGTAAGGTGAGGTGGAAGGGTCATGTGACCCATGGGATTATTTTGGAATTTTTAATTTGTGGGTTGTGGGAGAATGGGTTAATGATGCTTTGACCAAGTTAATCAACGTGATTTAATTAATGTGGCTAGAAAAAAATTAGTGGATGGCCTAATCAGGGTTTAGGATTAATTAAATAATGATTTATTTAATTAATCCAGGTCTAGGGGCTAGGTAGGCTAGGGTAGCTAATTAAATATTTGTTATTTAATCAACTAGACTAGTTGTAGGTTGATTAGTAGGGTAGATTAATTAAATAAGTGTGATTTATCTAATTAATCAAGTTTAGGCAAGTGGACAAATTAATCAAATAAGTATTTGTATATTTATTTAATTAATTGGGATGATGTTAGTAAGGGATGAGGCTGAATTAATTTAATTAATTTAGTTTTAAGGGTAATTTGATGATGAATAGATGGATGATTCAAGGGTAAGGTAGGCTAATTAATTAAATAAAGATTTAATTAATTAAATGGATGGGCAATTGGTGATATGGATGATGTCGTAGGGTGGTCGAAGGGTTAAGACATTTTTAGGTGTCTACATTTGCCCCTCTTTGACGTGGCGTCATGACCTAGTAGGGAGATGGCGTCAAGTCAAAGAATTTTGCCCCAGCTGTTGAGAAGGATTGAAATGGATGAGAGATACCCCCTCGAGAGGTCAAGTGAAAAAATTTAATTTTTTCAGGTGAACTCTCAAAAGGAGGGAAAGGTGGTGAAAAATGGGTGAAGGACGGAAAATTAAGTGGGTAGGAAGAAAAACAGAGGGAAAAGGGGAAAATTCGTGGCCTGGGTGGAGAAATAGGTGAATGGGGGGTGACATGGTGGCTATATATAGCAAATGTGGGCCCAAAGTGCCACATTTGCTTACTCTAAGCTTATTGGACGAGAGAAGAGGAGAAGGAGACATGGCACAACCTACGTTCCCATGATTCGGACACTGATCTGAGAGGTTGCGTGAGTACGGCAGATCGACAGAGGCAGACCCACAGGTATGTCGGTTAACCCTAGCTTTGTGATTTTGGGTTTCAGGGTAGTTAGGTAGATTGGCGCCGTCGCATAGCCATGTAGCACCATTAGGAAGCAGTTTACCGCGATCCTCTAGATTAGCGCTAGGGTCAAAAGTGGATTTTAGGATGTTTAGCACCATCCTTTGTGGGTTTAGCACTAACGTCTCATTTAGTGCGATAGGTAAAAAAGTCATTTTGGATGGTTTAGCGCCATCCAGACAAGGTTTAGCTCTAAGCTCTCATTTAATGCCCAAAAAATGGGGTTTCTGGTTTTAGCGTGATCCACTAGTGCTTTAGCACTAAGCTCTCGTTTAGCATGTAAGGATGGGAATTAGCGTAGTCTTCTAGATTAGTGTTAGGGTAATTGGGGTTTTTTAGCTCAAATGGTGATTTAGCGCCATGTAATCATGGTTTAGTGCTAAGCTCTCATTTAGCATGAAAAGGTCAAGAATTAGTGCCATCTCCTAAAGTAGTGCTATGTGGTGAAAGTTTAGTGCGATCCTTTGAAAGAGCACTATATGGGTTACACTTTCTAGGACATCCTGATTTTTGCTGAAATCGCATATTTTTAGAAAATATAATGATTTAAGCCTTGAAAGGTTCCATTTAAAGGATTTTAATTAAAGAGGGTTTGATCAAACCTCCTTAGATTCAAACCCCCTTGGATAGAACCCTGCTAGTTTTAAACCATACCTATAATGGAGTCTCCTCTACACCTATCAAAATGCTAATAAAAAACTACTTTTAATTTACCTTTTGGGGGATCAAATGAATTCATTTAAAATTTATGTTTTGTAAGTATGTAGTCCTTATTATAAGCTTCCCAAAAAGTATAATTTTAAATATATTTAATTTGATTATTATATTTATTTTTTATTTCTTGTGAATGTAGGTTTTTCACCGAACACTAAGTTCTTTGTTCTACACACATGGAAAATTAGTAAATTAGTGAAAAAAAATTCTGAAAATATCTATGCCCTAGGTATTGATGTCCTCATTTCAACAAAAAAGAAAAATTGATTTTTGATACATATAGAAAAAGTTATGTTTTACGGAATACGCCTATGCCTAAATTATAATTGGTTTGACTTCAAAACTTATTTAAGAAAAATATATTCAACAAAACATTATGAAACCAAATGCATGCCCTATATATCGGTGTTACCAATCTAAATTCAAAAGAATCAGAATTTTATCCTTTGTAGAAAAAAAGTTATATGTTATGGAATACACATCACTTTAAAAAAATGTTGTTTACTATTAAAAACTAGTTATCGAAGGAGACACAAAAAAATTTACAATTTGACTCTAAATTGTTTTAAAAAAATATATTTAGAATCTACAAACAAAATCTCACAAATCACTAGTTCACATCATCTTCAAATTCGTAATGGTTTAGCAACTATAAGTGTCAGAAAGTGAAGATTTAGTTCAAAAAGTTGATTTCAATGTCAAGTTTGGCCAAAAAATGTAACCCATTATAGTGGGATGGAGGGATTAGCACCATGTTCTAAATTGGTGCCATAAGGTTCTGAATTAGCGCCATAGCGCTATTTTGAGAAAAAGAGGTGATTTTTAGTGATTTTTAGTGATTTTTGGATGCAGATTGTAGGCAGGATCTTGCAGTCACAAGAGCACTGGGTTCCATCGGTGATGGAGTTGAGGAGACAGTTTGATCAAGCGGATCTATCTTGGTTAGAGAGGATGGGATTGCAGACAATCTCTAATATGCCCCGGATACGGGTGCATAGGGACATGATGTTGGCCCTAGTGGAGAGGTGGAGGAGTGAGACATGCTCCTTCTTACTTCCTATGGGTGAGATCACGATCACCCTAGAGGACGTGTGGAGGATCCTTAGGATCCCCATATGGGGGGAGAGCGTGACGTATAATGTACCCTCAGGGGTAGCAGCTTTGGATAGAGTGTTTGCACCTATACATCCAATATATGTCTAGGAGCGGTGATAGATGAGATATATGTAGACCCTGTTGGCTGGGGTGGATCGGTTTACATTGTATGTTTGTGCATTGATCAGAGGTGTCATGATTCTGGATTGGCGATCGCATGTTTTTTTGGTTGGCTGGGGGAGAGTGATTGAGGCTATGATCACTCAAGATGCGGTGTTTGCATGGGGGCCATGCTTGTTAGCCCAATTGTATCACGAGATGCATTTGGTGGTATATCATTTGGACAAGAGTCTGGGGGCTGGAGTTACACTACTTCATGTGTGGGCATGGGAGCATATTAGGATTACGAGGCCTACTTCTACCTATCACAAGGGACAATTTGAGGCATATGTGTTTCTTTATAGGCCACCTATCGTGCATACGCACATGGGACAGTTGTGGTACTGGTGGCAATAACTTGACGACCTAGATACAATTATCTGGAGACCGTACATCGATGTAGAGATGTGGTTTAAGGACCATATTCATATGCCTTTTACATTTCAGCCTCGATATCTGATGGGGTAAGGAGACCATACCATCAATATATATCCCATTGTGAGTGATGTGATAGTTTGAGCATGTTCAGGATTTGCCCCAAGTGACGGCGATATTTGCCTGGACACCATAGGATATACCAGCATGGCTCGCATAGGTTCAGCCACAGGTGGCCTTATTGGATTGGGCGGCACTGCAACCAGTGTAGTGGGACTGGGATAGCCAGTTAGCAGATGCGGACACGACCCTGGCCTATGACTAATGGTGGTAGCAGGCAATGCCTGTTCGTTTGATTGATCCAGTGGTAGATCTTGATTTGATAGTGGAGGTAGAGGAGGAGAGAGAAGAGGGAGATGAGGTTATGGTGGAGTACATTATGGAGGAGGTACTGATTGAGGAGGGATATGGTATTGATGTGTTGGTTGCGGTAGCTACAGGACAGGTAGGAGGAGGGCAGACACCTGGTGGGTAGGCTCCTCTGCTTCAGGCACAAGTACAGGCAAGCCAGGTACCCACAACACAAGTACCTCAGCCATAGCTACAGGTTTAAGGTTAGATGAGATAGGTGTCAGTAGCTTAAGCGTCAGTACAGGCACCCTTATAGGCACCACTACAAGTAGGCACGTCAGGTGCTGGCACATCAAGTGTGGGGCCATCGGGGACATGACCTGACCCCACTATTCATGCTAGCTGATGGTGGCCTTGGCCCCAAGGAGACGATGAGGAGGATGTAGAGATGCTACATGCATAGGTAGCTAGCCTGGAGGATCAGGTGGTTAAACAGCGACAGGATCTGGCACAGGTTACTGCAGAGTGGGGCAGTGCTCTAGGGCAGCTACAGAGGTTACAAGGGGTACAGGCCCTATTAGATGGGGTGAGTGGTGGAGATGGAGACCCACAAGTGTAGATCCTGTAGGCCCAGATCGACCATCTCCAGGGGCAGATGCAAGCACACATAGCGCAGGTGACTGGTGAGAGGGATGCAGAGACTATGCTGAGGTAGGGAGTTCAGTTTAGGCTGCAGAGAGCTGAGGCTAGGTTGCAACAGGCTGAGACATAGATAACCTAGCTACAAGCTGAGATTACATGTATACAAGGTGTCATAGCTGGCACCAACATGGCCCAGATGTGGGGAATTACTCAACGTCTCAGCAGTGGATACAAGAGTTGCAACAACAGCTATCAAATCAGCGAGCTAGGGTAGAGTATTATTATGGAGCATACTGTATTGCGATACCTGAGGGAAAGAGGGTGCTGAGCTATAGCTAGTGGAGTAGATCAAGGATATCAGGCTCGCAGAGATTTAGATGGTCTCAACAGTCTGTACAGTAGCCACCACCTCCACAGTAGCCACCACCTCAACAGCAATAGCCTATGGGACCACCACCACCCAAACCACATAGATCTCCTCTGGGTTCTCCTACTGACTCTGCCAGGGGATCATCAGCCCATGGTTCTTGACTCTATGTATATGCCTTTGAGATTTGTATTTTGATAGCCTTCAGAGCATTTTTGTATCATGACATTTATCTGATGTGTATTTTGAGCGATACATGTACGTATTTTGGCAGTGATATATATGGATATGTTGCTGTGGTGATTATGGATGGTTATGGATGTTGTAATTATGATTATGCTAATGATTATGATGTTATTTATGTATAGATTATTGGTTTTATGCATATGTATGAGTTTGTGGATTTATGAAATGGTGTATGATTATGGATGGATATATGTATGGTATACACATGGATTATGATGTGGATTATATGCATGTGATATGGATGGATAGATGTTTAGGTTAATGCAATATAAAGAATATATTATGCAAATGAATAATGGATAATGGATAATGAAATGGAAAATATATGCTCAGATTAATAAACATATATTATGTAAATGGATAATGAAAAGGAAAATATATGCTCAGATCAATAAACATATATTATGCAAATGGATAATGAAATGGAAAATATATTCTTAGATTAATAAACATATATTATGCAAATGGATAATGAAATAGAAAATATATGGTGATGGCAAATGATAATGCAATGGTTAATGATATGATGATGGTTAATGATGATGCAATTGATAGATGATAATGCAATGGTTAATGATAAGGTTATTTGCCACGATACATTGTGATGCTTAGAACCATGGGAGATGGGGTTAGAAGGTGCGGGGGAGGGGTTAGGATAGGTTCAGGGATGGTTAGGATAGATTTGAATAGGTCCATGGATTGTTAGGATAGGTTTTGGGAGGGTTAGGATAGGTTGGGATAGGTTTTGGGATGCTTAGGATAGGTTTAGGGAGGGTTAGGATAGATTGAGATAGGTTTAGGGATGGTTAGGATAGGTTTATACTAGGTCTGTAGATGCCACATTGTTAGAGGGGTTTTGTTGTGAGATGAAGTGGGATGGGATGGGATGAGGAATAGAATCTTGTTATGGTGTTTGATGGGATTGAGATGGTTAAATGCAAAACCTAGATATTGATTTGAGATGAGGGGTAGATGGGTAGATAAGCATTTGTGTTGACATTTTGAGAGCATTCCTAGATTTGTTATAGCAAAAGGGGATATTTTCACCAAGGTATGAAGGACCAAGGTGATGCTATATATCTGTCTTTGCATGGGCTAGACCCGCAAACAATAGGACGATCCCATGCATGCCCAAGGTAGTATAATCCTACCTAGATGAGGGAAGGGGACTCATAGCATAAATCCTTAGTACATAAAATGTATGATTGACCTTAGATGCAAAAGGGGAATAGTATACTAGAACCGACCCTGCATCTTCAAGATATGAATATCATACTTGGAGTAATTAGACCAACCCATAAGCACAACATACAAAATAATGACCATGCCCCATTCTAGGCGTTTTCTGCCACATACCATGATATAGTGAGATCAAGGTAGCTTTGGAATGATTCTAAAATTAAGCAAAAGATAAAAATCAATAATGAAAAAGACCAACGAACCATACAAACAACCATTGTATCCCTTGCCAAGGTAATTGTTGATTTTGATAGGATGATGGATTTTGCCTATTGTATTAACGATATATCCATTAAGGTGAGAATTGGTTGGATGATGTTGGATAAAATTTGAAGGACATGCAAAAAGATAGTAGGCCATGTGTCATGATTGTAGTTCATTTGTTGATTGATGATTTTTGTGCGAGATATGATGTGTTTAAGAGTATGCTTATCCAGTGTATTATAATTGGATTTAGTAAGCTCAAGAAATAAGGACCATCCAAGCGGGTTGGATGGGTGCATCTTTTGTACCTACATAATGGACACTTCCTTCGTATTCCAGACTTTCTACATACCTTGTATCCATAGGATCAAGGCACATTAAGATGCAGGTGATGATGAATATGTAGTTCTGGTTTGTAGTGATGATGTAGGGATGGTTTGGGATGGATGATGAGATGATGATGCGTGTGGTGATTTAGATGGTTATAATGGTTGGGATTGTTTTTGGGTTTTTTGTAATGTTTTGATTTTTTGGGGGTTTTTGAATTTTCTAATGTTTTTTGGATTTTGTGGTTTTTTCTAATTTTTTGGATTTTGTTGATTTTTGGATTTTTTTGGATTTTTTCAAATTTTAAGGTATACATGGAAAGTATACAAGGATCCACTTTTTAGGAATCTACCTTGGGTGGGGTGATGAAGGATGGGGGATGGTTTGAGGTTGAATGTTTTTAGAATTCCAAGCCATGGGATGGAGGGGATAGATGGAGTGATGTGATGGATAAGAGGACTTACTATGGTAGAGCTGGCCACTACACAAGTTTTCACCATGATACTTATCCAAGGTATCACCGAAGTGATTTTCACCATTGGACAACTTTATTTCACTTAGGTTTTTTTTTAATGTTTTTTCTTTTTTAATTTTTTTATATTTTTGACTTGGGATGCTCGATGGGTTAGGCATAGAACTTCTTCAGGTACATGATGTTCATTGGCTCATCCAGAGGCTATCCCTTAGGTGTTGCAAGCTAATAAGCTCCTGATCCATAACTAGTTGTGATAACATATGGTCCCAACCAATTGGGCCCAAATTTTCCTTGCTTGTGATGCTCTTGTAGGTTTCTTTGATTTCCCATAAGGACAAGATCGCCTATCTCAAACTTGCGGTTCTTAGTCTTTTTGTTGTAGCTTCTGTGTAGGCGATTTAGATAGTCTTGGAGATGATTTAGAGCATTCAGATGCTTTTCATCCAACAATTCTAGCTCATTTAGGTGTGCAACTCGATACTTCTCCTTAGTAATGATATTTTGTAATGAAATTCTAAGTGAAGGGAGCTCAACCTCGATACGCAAAATGGCTTCGAAACCAAATACTAAAGAGTATGGAGTGGCTCTTGTGGGGGTATGAATACTTGTGTGATAAGCCCATAAGGCAGGGTTAAGCTGGAGGTGCCAGTCACGACAAGCCTCATTAACCATCTTTTTTAGGATGCGTAAGATGGTCTTGTTAGAAGCTTCAGCTTGACCGTTACCTTGAGGGTAATATGGAGTGGAAAAGCAATGTTGGATGTGGATTTTTTCGCAAAGAGTACAAACTTCCTAGTTCTTAAATGGTTTCCCATTGTCGGTAGTGAGGGAAAGGGGAATGCCATAATGACATATTATGTAGTGAAGGATGAATTTAGTGATTTGGAATCTAGTGGTGTAAGTGAGTGGAATGGCTTCTACCCACTTGGTGAAGTATTTGGTAGTGCTGATAATGAGTTTATGGCCATTGGATGATGGTGGGTGAATTTTGCCTATGAGATTGAGCCCCCATTGTGAAAAGGGCTAGGGAGTTGTAATCGGCTACAATTCTTGTGATGGTGCATGGATAAGATCACCATATTGTTGACATGGTAGACATTTCTTTACAAACTAGTGAGTGTCTTGTTCCATAGTGGGCCAGTAGTATCATGTCCTTAGAATCTTATTTGCTAGAGTAGGTCCACTAGAGTGTGCCCCACAAACACCTTTGTGTACCTCTTGTAAGGCCACTTTGGCTTCCCTGAAATCGAGACATCTCAAAAGAGTACCATCAAGACTTTTTCGGTAGAGGGTATTGTTGATGATTGTTTTTCGACAAGTCAACAATTAGAGTAAAATACTGAGTATCTGACTCCCTCTTGAGCAAAGCCTCTCGGATGCTGAACTAGGTGATCAAAGGAGATGACTCCAAGGTTCCTTCTGATGGTTTCGGTAAGAGACAGCTCAGAGATTAAGTATGATTTTGCTATTTACACACAAAGGGACTTACATAGACTCTTCTCCTTTCATTTGACTTATTCCTCCTTTGATGTGGATGATGTATATACAAGGTTTCTATGATAAAGAAAATGAAAAAAGGGGTAAGGGTTTAGAAGGCTAATCTAAGGACAATGAGATAATGAAACAAGTAAAGATAGACAAACTCCTCATGAAACCAGACTTCGCTTCGCCATGAGAACCAACAACTACACGAAGCCGGTGCAATCTTCTAAGGAAACTCAAGGATTTTCATGTTGTAAATCTCCATCCAAACACCCACAGCTGGCGCAATTTGAACAAGCATTCACAACCGAACTAAAGAAAATGAAGGTTCAGTCTAACTTTGCAAAGTGGGTTGCCTTCGACAATACACGAAAAGTATGAACCAGAAGAATTCATCAAATATCTTTACGCATATTCATTACATCAATGCACTTCTAATCTATTTCTAAGCTATTTGAAACATCTCTCCACTCTATTGAAGTACAAGAAATCATGTTATTTTGCAAGACAACACTTAAACACCAAGCGAACTCCCATGTTCTTTGCATTAATCTTGAAAATATTTACAACAATCTCCAGGTCCTTTCAGAGAATTTTGAGAGTCTCTTTTATTCTTAAAATCTACTCTCTACTATTGCTAATGATCTCCTTTCTATATCTTACAAATGAGGCAACAAGGCCTTTATATAGTGCCCAGAATACAATGAATGGCTGAGATTAATTCGATAGCCAAGGGCTTAGATCATGCCACCTCAGAGGTAGTTACAACAACTTGCTATTTTTAGCAAAAAAGAGAGAGGCAATGAAGGCACGTTTTCCAATGTGATAAGGTAAGGCGAAAGCATTTAAAATATTCCTCCACATAGGAATCCCTTTAGCTTTTTCATTAAATGATACATTGAATGCATTAAATAATGCGGCTAATCAAAATTACATGATGTGTTCTCGCCACATAGATGCCAACTCAGCATACTTTGAAAATTGTATCATCTTTGTGTGATGTATTCAATGTGATTGCTTGATACTTGTATGTTTAGGAATACATCTTGTAGATCTTGCCTTGTTCATTCTTCTTGTAGACTGGATGTATGATACTTGTTGCTTCACTTGATTAACTTCATGATTCTGCTTCTTCTTCTTGTAGGTAAGTTGATATGATGATCTTCTTTGACGATGCTCCTTCTTGAAGAGTAAGTAATAGAGTAGATGATGATGATTCTTCCTTCATGTAAGAGTAGGAAATCTCTCTTGAACTTGAAGGTCGAATGGGACTTGAAGTATGATAGATGATGCAACTTGAGAAGAAGTTGATGAAGTGATCTTGAACGATGATCTTCGAAGTGACCCTTCGGAGTGTAGTAGATGACCTCTCAAGGAGACTTAAAACTTGATGAATCTTTGAAGATTGGGAGAACTTTACTTGAAGCTTGGATGGATAGAAAGTCTTCGAACATGTGATCAAACAAGATGACTCCAAGGTTTCACCAACAATCCTTCCTTCAATGATGCAACTTGATGATGAACACTTGAAGTTAATGTGATCTAACATGAAGTGCTCTAGGTACTTGCTCTTGATGATCTTGAAGTATTCTTTAGATGACGATGACTCCTTGAAGGTGATTCTAAGCTCCTCGCTCAAAGGTGACTCCTCGAACAACTCCTATCCTTTTTGATGTACCTACAAGACAAGATAAACAATATATCAATTACTTCATAAGATAGAAATAACTTTAAACATGTAATAATGCCACTTCAAACTTAGGCGCAAATATAGGTGAAAATAGGAACAAAGTGCGCCTAACGTCATTTAGTCCCACATTCATTATTTCAAATGATTTCTAGCAATTGTAAGGGTTTAAAAAGACTTCTCCCACTTAAGAGATTCATTCAAACATGCCTTTCAACACAATTTCTTCTAGGGCACTCACCTCTAGACATGGATTTGAGTGGTTGCTTCTAGGGCGCCAATTGAGTTGGCAGAGGAGTAAAAGGGTGCCTTGGATTAATGGCCTCATACTTATCATTTTTATGATTTAAGACAGTAGCAAATGCCTTGGGAGGACTTCCACACCTAGGCGCCCATTCAATAAAATCATTTCGTACAACTTACCCTTAGGCACTCATGGGGAAACAAGTCAAGGCGCCCAACATTATGAAGCTGATTTTTCAATATTTGAATCAATAAACCATGGTTTTGGCTTCCCCATTTCTAGGCGCCACCTTAGATTGTTTACAACTGAACCTTTAATCCTTATTCCTCCTAGGCGCAACTTGGAGTGTTTAAACATGTCCTTCTATACTAGGGCGCCACAAAAGATAATTCAATGCATGAAGGGCGCCTATCACCCTAAGGCAGGGTTTTGACAACTTTTCAATCAAGGCGCTCAAAGTGGTTTGCTCTTGTATTCATCTCATGTCAAGGCACAATTCTGAAGTTGGTTGGAATGATGGGAGGCGCCCTGAGTTGCAGGCGCCATCTGGAGTCATTGCGAGTAGAGAAATGCGCCCAGAAAAGGAAGTCCAAGGAGTAAGGTATATTGAAAAATATATTTAAGTATACTTTAAATATTTTTCAATATACCTTTCAGGATGTTTGAGATAGGTCTCAGATCCACTAGATTTAACATGCAGATTATAGAATTTGGAGGATCCACCAGATTTCAGACTTAGTCAATTTTTCAGTGTTTCGGGATATCAGGCTATCAGACTTAGTCATTTTCAGGATCTTCTCAAACATCAGGATCAAGGATTTCATACTCTTTCTTCCTAAGGCGCTCATTAAGGAGTCATTAGCAATTCATGATTGATAAGAACAGACTGGAGGTTATACAAGCCTTTACTAGCGCTTAGACAAGGATAAAAATTCTCTTCAACCTAGGCGCAAAAAGTATTATAGATACATTCCATTTGTTAGCTAGTGCCCAAATCTCTCCAAGGCGCACTCCAAGGTGTTCTCAGGGCACATCAAGACACTCTTATCTCACTAAGGCACTCAAACTAGACAACCTCCCACATGAAGGCGCCAGAGGGTAGATCTCTTCACCAAGGGCGCAAAAGTGGCCTAGTCAAGGCAACTCTCCAACACAAGGCACTCCAACAGGGTGATTTCAAACTAGGCGCCAAAACTCTTCATCCAAGGCGTATTCCATCCATTGCTCAAGGCATTCACTTACCTTGAGGCGCTAAAACCCTTCATCAAAACATCTTAAGGTGCTAAGACTTCCTCTAGGCGCAATCTAATCTTACTTCTAAAGCGCAAAAAGAAGATCTTCTCACCAAAGGCGCCAAAGTGGTCTCTTTCACCCAGGGCGCTCCAAATCTTATTTCTCCTCACTGGGCGCTCATACCTTGTTCAATCCCTAGGCGCCAAAAGTTCAAACTCCTACCCTAGGCGCTCAATCAAAGCCACTAGAATTAAGGCGCTAGATACCAAGGGAGGGCGCTCAAACTTCCTGTCTTCTTCCAAAGGCGCTTTGTCTTAGTCAAATTCTCTCTGAAGGAGCTATCATTCACTCGTAGAAGGCGCTAAAGCACACCAAGGTGCTATCATTCACTTGATGAGACACTTCATCATCTTCTTAACTTCCTAGGCGCTTCTCCATCAAGGAGTCCTCACTCTACCTCCAAGGCGCCTTTTCATTTCAACTCACAACTCCAACAATGGAGATACACCCTAAGGCGCAACTTCACCTCATCCATGAAGGCACTAACTCTAAGAAAAGGTTTCCACTACCCAAGGCGCAAAATGACACTAAGGCGCTCATCCACATTAGGGCGCTCAACTCCAAAAACAATGCAAGGCACCTGGAAGTCTCATCCTCTGCTCAAAACTCTCCAACTCTCCTCAAAGCAATCAAAGCAATAAGGCGCCAAAATGAGTTCAAGGCGCTAGATTCATTCAAGGCGCTCAAAACACCTTATCAAAAGTGCACCAACTTTCCTTCTAGGGCGCTCAAACTTCCTGTATATGTGGGTACTCTTTGATCTAGGGTGCCAAATTCATCTCTTCTAGGAATCTAGCTCTAGGCGCTAACTTGGATTGTTTTCTATCATTTTGAATGTTGAAGGGCGCCTAAAGACAATAACAACAAGGCATTGGCGCCTAAACTCATGGACCTCAACTGAAGGCGCAACTCTTATGATCCTCTGAACATGGAATGGGCACCTAAACTTAGGCAGAATTTTGAGGTGACCTTGGAGCAATTTCGCGCCCAGAACTGACAGTGCCCGAGGTAAGGTATATTGAAAAATATATTTAAGTATAAGTTTAAACTTATACTTTAAATATTTTTCAATATACCTTTCAGGATGTTTGAGATAGGTCTCAGATCCACTGGATTTAACATGCAGATTCTAGATTTTTGAGGATCCACCAGATTTCAGACTTAGCCAATTTTCAGGATCTTCAGGATCAGGATACCAGACTTAGTCATTTTCAGGGTCTCAAACATCAGGATCAGGTCATCAAGGGGCTCTAAAACTCAAACACCACTGACTTCATCATGCAAAGAACATCATCCTGGACTTAGCAAAGCACTGGAATTCAAAAAAAAAGGGGGTCCCCATTTGCAATGGGGCGATGTGTGATTTGGTCACAACAGGTATCACCTATGATGGTGAAACAGGAGGCTTGACGAATGAAGGTTTTTTGTTGTACGGATGTTAAGTTGGGTGGGATGATGTTATCATGTAGGTACATGTAGGTCTCTTGGTGCCATGGAGATAGAGGACCAACAATGTTGCATACTAGCTCAGATTGTGGGACATCATAAGCTGGTATTAGAAGTTCTTCAATTAGAAACTCACATTTCTTATTGTCCTTTTTCATGTCCACCAGGGATCCTATAGTAGCAATGGCATCTATTGCTTTATTATTCAATCTTGGTATTTGTTCAAAATGGATGTCATGAAAGTAGTCCTTGAAATCATCAACCATTCTTTTGTATGGCAGGAGCTTATCGTCCTTTGTCTTGTATTCATTGTTGACTTGCCTAATAACTAGCTGGGAGTCTCCATAAACTATAAGCCTTTCAATCTTCCACTAGATGGCCATGTGAAGTCCTGTGATAAGGGCCCTGTATTTTGCTACATTTTTTGTGCATGGAAATGTTATTTTGTAGGATTTTGGAATAGTATATCCTTAAGGGGTAACAAATAAAATGCCTACTTCCAAGCCACGTTGTGTGTAGAATCTATCAAAATACATTTTCCATGTATCTGTCATTGGTGCTACTATCATTATTGACTCAGCTAGGAATTCCACAAGCAATGGTTGTTCTATCAAGATAGGTGTATCAGCCAATTGATCAGTAATCACTTGTCCTTTGATAGCCTTTCATTCTGTGTACTCAATATCAAACTCACTTAAGATCATGATTGAATTAGCCATCCATCTTGTGAGAGTTTCTCTAGTCAACAGATATTTCAGTGGATCAATTTTAGCAATGAGCTTTGTCTTGTGATTGAGCATATAGTGTCTTAACTTTTGTGAGGTGAAGACAATGGCAAGAGATGCTCGTTCAATAGGAGTACATAATTCAGCTCATAGGTCACCAAAGTGCAACTAATATAATATATAGCTCTCTCTTTTCCCTATTCATCATGTTGTGCTACCAAGGCCCCTATTGTTGTTTCTGTCATTGAGATGTATAGGAGAAAGGGTTGTCCTTGTTTTGGTGGAATGATGACGGATGGTGTAGCAAGATATTCCTTTAGTTGTTCAAGGCTTTCTAACACTTTTCATCCCATACAAATGTTGTGTTATTTTGAAAAAGATGCTAGAATGGTTACACTTATCTACAAGTTGTGCTATGAAGCGGTAGATGGATTGAAGCTTCCCTTGGAGGCTATAAAGTTGCTCGAGTGTTTTAGGTGGAGGCATGTCCATTATAGCCTTAACCTTAGCAGGGTTGACTTATGTCCCTCTTCTTGATACAATGTACCCTAGGAGCTTTCCGGAGGTGACCCCAAAGACACATTTCTTAGGATTTAGCGGCACCTTGTATTGCTCTAATTCGTCAAAGATTTTTGCCAACACATTCAAGTGATCTTCTTTAGTCTTGGATTTTTCCAACAAATCATCTACATAATCTTCCATTATGTTGTGGAAAAGGTCATGGAAGATAACCATCATGGTTCTTTGATAAGTGGTTCCCGCATTTTTCAACCCAAAGGGCATCACAACCTAGCAGTAGGTTCCCCATGGACATATGAAAGAAGTCTTGTGATGATCTTCCTCTGCTATCCTGATTTGGTTGTAGCCGGAGAATCCATCCATAAGGGATAACATCTCGTGACCAAAAGTAAGATCCATAATGATATCTATGTTGGGTAACAGAAAGTCATCTTTAGGGCAGGCCTTGTTAAGATCCTCAAAATCTGTACAACAACGGATGCCCACAATGACTTTTTCTATGGGTACTGAGATCATGGAAATCAACATGAAGGAAAAATACAAGAAATGCAAACAAACCAAATCAAGTATACCTTCAAATTGATTCATAATCCATTGATAGGGTTGAGAATGCCGCACCCAAAACACTTTAGCTATACCCTCAAGATTAAAATGTGAAATGCCCTCATGCAATGCAAGTCACTAAAAACCCTAGCTCAAAGATGCAAATGGATTTTGGCAGAATGATGATATGCTCAAGATGGATTCTCAAATGGCTTAGAAGAGGGTTGTATTTATAGAAAGACTTGGTTAAAATGAAGGGATGAGATTTGATTTTGACTTTTGGTAGGTGGACGGCTGAGATTAATCATGCAAAGGACAAGATTAACTTTGTGACAAGTGTGTGATGGAGAAGAGAGATGAATTTTAAATTAGAATAAAAGGCTAAGAGGTGCATGTGACAATGTAGTCATGTGACAAGTGGAGGGAGGAGAATAATTAGCTCCCAATTCAAATAAAAATTATTTAAATTGGCAAGTCATGTGAAGGGGTTAAGTGGAGGGTAGATAATGTGACACTTGGTGGGATGAGGGATTTATTTAATTTTTTATTTGGGCTATGGGAGTCATGTGAATGGAAATAATTAATTAAATAAAGTGGGTTTATTTAATTAATTAAGGATGTGATTAAGTTGGAAAGGGAATATTAACCAAATAAATATTTTATATTTATTTAATTAATATGGGTAACGTTAGAAAGAAATAAATATTGAATTAATTAAATTAATTCAATATATGTGGCTAAGGGATTTAATTAATTAATTGGGGATAAATTAGTAAAATGGCTAAGGTTGGGTGACAATAAAATGGTTAGGACATTTTAGGGTGTCTACATTCGCCCCTCTTTGATGTGGCGTCATGACCTAGCAGGGAGTGGCATTAGGTCAAAGAAAAATTTGCCCCAGCTATAGGGAAGAATAAAATGACTAAGGGATGCCCCCTTGAGAGATCAGGCAAAAAAATAATTTTTTTTGGGTGAACTCTCGAAAGGTAAGAAACAGAGGTGAAAAATGAGAAGAGGATGGAAAAATAAGTGAGTAGAAAGAAAAATGGTTGAAAAAGGAGTTAATATGCTCCTTAGGGAAGAAAAAGATGGAAAGGGGGGACATGGCTAGCTATAAATAGCAAAAAGTGGGCCCAAGGTCACTCATTTGCACACATAGCCATTAGAAATCAAGAGAGAAGGAGATAGCAAGAGAGATGGCAGGAGGCAGCAACACACCTTTCTACCCTCGATACTCTCACCTGGCGGAGCGAGTGTGGACGTACATGTGATCAGAGGAGGCTGGTGAACGGGTGAGTCGTCGATCCCATCTTCACCTTTTTAATTTTTGCACTTTCTTGAGCTAATTTTGTCAGGAAAAATGGGTAGGTTAGGGCGATTAGCACCATTTTAGACGCGGCTAGCGTGACTTTTAGGCGGTTTAGCACCATTTTGTATAGTGGCGCTATCTGCAAGGGGGTTTAGCGCTATTTCTAGAAATAGTGTGATTTGGTCAGCTAGCACCATTTTGGGAAATGGCGCTTTTTAGGAAAGTAACGCTATGTTTTAGGGTTAGTAGTGCTAATTTTTATATTAGTGCTAATTTAGGTCATGCTAGCACCAATTTGAGATTTGGGGCAAAAATTTGGGTAGGGGTAGCGCTATTTTGAAAAGTAGTGCGGGTTTAGCACAAACC
This sequence comes from Cunninghamia lanceolata, assembly GCA_027924645.1. Lineage (NCBI taxonomy): Eukaryota > Viridiplantae > Streptophyta > Pinopsida > Cupressales > Cupressaceae > Cunninghamia > Cunninghamia lanceolata. The sequence goes on from BSBN01000524.1 coordinate 12,833,619, forward strand.
AATGCCTATTCGTGTAGTGGCTCTAAATTGGGAAAAGGATAGCGCTATTTGAAGGAATAGCACGATTTTGGGGAAGGGTGGCGCCAATTTTTCTGTTGGCACCATTTTCAAGAAGGGGTGGCGCTAAATTTTATTTTAGCACGATTTGGAGATGTGTTAGCGCCTTTTCCTGAGATTAAGGCTTAGGTGAATTTTGTGATGAAATGTAGATTGATGGGGGCATTGTGGCATTGCGGGAGCGGAGAGTTCTTGAGGTTATGGCACTATGGGCAGAGTTTGATGCACCTACAAAGGCGCAATTTAGTGCATTAGGGTTATAGACACCTACAGAGATGCCTATGTTGCGAAAACACAGGGCCTTGATGACAGTGCTAATTGAGAGGTTTAGACTAGAGACATGCTCGTTTTTGGTGCCGACGGGTGAGATTACAATCACCCTAGTGGACATCTACAGGATATTGAAGGCTCCAATACACAGGAGGCAAGTGATTTATGACGTGGGCAGAGGAGGACCGGCATTAGAGAGGGCCTTTGCGCTAGGAGTGATTGTACTGGTGGATGAGGATTGAGCAATGAGTTATCATCAGACTCTTGCAGTTGGGGAGTGGAGTTGGGTTCTCTTTCTCTGTGCCTTGATTGGTGGAGTGGTGATGCCTGATAGGAGAGGGCAGGGATTTTTAGTTGGCTGGGGCGAGGCTATAGAGGAGATGGTTGTTCATGGGACTGTATTTGCTTGGGGTCCCTATATACTCTCACAGTTGTATCATGAGATGCACACAATTGTCTATCATTTGGACAGTGCTTTGTCAGCGGGAGTGACACTACTACACATTTGGGCTTATAAGCATATTCTGATCACATGTCCAGTAGGAGTATTGTATCGACAACTTTTTGAGGCTTATGTGTTCAGATACCGAGGGTAGCTGCAGTACTCATATACAGGTATGCTGAGGTATTCAAGGAGACTGTTGGATGAGGCGACACAGGTGGTATGGAGGCCATACATCAGATGTGAGAGGTGGCCAGATGAGGATGATTAGCTACCATATGCCATTCAGACACGCTACATTATGGGGCGAGGGGATCAGACTATTGACAGATATATTCCTTCTCATGTGATGAGACAGTTTGGCCTACGGCAGGACATACCACAGGTGATGGCCATATTTGGACATACTCATAGAGACAGGAGATGGCCTCCACGGATAGCACCTCAGGTAGCTATCGTAGATTTTGATGCATTGTAGCCACAGCAATGGGACTGGCGGAGTGACATTGTGGATGTAGGGACTACACCTGATTACCATAGATGGTGAGCTATATGGCGGCCTATCCGACTGACAGATCCGGAGGCAGGGCTAGATATGACTGTGGAGGAGGGAGAGGATGATGATGATGACAATGACTCTAATGGAGGAGCAGGTAGCTTGGTGAGGAGGGCTCGTGGGAGAGGCAGAGTTAGCAGAGGACAAGGTGGCAGAGATCAGAGGGGGAGGGTTAGATAGACACCACCGTAGAGAGGGCCACTACAGAGAGGACTTATGCCACTGCCTAGGGGACCACCACAATAGCATGCACAGAGGGGATCAGTGCCATTTGGTAGGGCACCTATAAAGTTAGGATAGAGAGCTATAGGATCACCTCCTAGGCCCATAGGTCAGCAGGTGAGGCCTACTGGGCAGCAGGTTAGGCCGACAGGTCAGCAGTAGGTGGTGGCAATAGCACGGGCTGGGTTTAGCGGTTCTGGGAGCCCGGGTGTAGGTGGTTCTATGGGAGGAGGAGATGATACCCCTACAAAGAGATAGGTATCATAGTGAAGAGGTCGAGAGGATGATGAGAAGACAGAGCTATCTACCCTTCGTGCGCGGATAGCTAGTTATGAGGATACATTGCAAAGACAGGATCATGAGTTAGCACAACTCTGAGGACTTTCTGTAACCTTAGATGGAGGTGGTGGGGATGGAAATGGATAGAGCAGTGCTTTATAGGCATAGATTACAGGTTTGACAGTAGAGCGAAACAGAGAGAGAGGGCTCCATGAGGCTGCAGAGGCTCATATAGCTAGTTTGACTAGTCAGATTTTGGGGCTACAGGTTGAGGTGGCTAGACAGTACAACTATAGAGCTAGCTGATACAACTGTAGGGATAGTTGATGGAGGAGTAGAGGCGGTCATCCCAGCAGGCCTCACGTGCATATTATTACTATGGAGCTTACTGTACAGCTGTTCCTTAGAAGCAGTGGATTCCCAGCTTCAATCAGCGAAGTTGATTTGGGATGTCTGGTTCTCATAGATCAAGGTTGATTCAGTCTGTAGCTCAGCCACCACCTCAGCAGGTTGCGACGCAGCTAGCACAACCACCACAGGGTCCAAGGGGATCTCCTACTCAGTCAGGGAGGGGTTCATCAGCCCAGGGTTGACAGTATTATGATGTTGTATTATTTTGGCCCTTGGAGGCATTATATCATGATATATTTTTTATGTATATATGAGCGATGTACATTTTTTGCGATGATGATATATGAGATGATGATTTTGATGGCCTACATGTTGTGTCTATGATGTTTTTATGTGATTATGGTGATACTTATGTTAATGTTATGCAAATGCCTTATGGATGATGATAAATTCATATGATATTTGGTTTATTATTATTATTTTTTGTTATGTATGTAAATGACTATGATCTAAAATGTTTTCTATGCATGTTATGTTGGACTTTCTAATAGAAAATGAATGCATTTAACTTATGATGGACTATGATATGCTAATGGTTTATATGATGATGTAATGTTTATGATGTTATGGATGCCATGCCTAAAATATTATTTATGCAATGTTTTCTTCCATGTATGTGCAAAATGCGATGATATATGTTATGTAAAATGATAATGTAATGCAAATAGAAATGAAGGTGGAAATATACCTAAAATGTAATGCAAATGAAAATGATAATATAAATGGAAGTGAATGACAATATATCTAAAATGAAATGTAAGTGCAATGGGATGGAATGGGAAAATATGTCATGATATAATTTAGATTATGCCAAACCCTGGGTGATAAAGTTAAGGGGAAAGGGTAAGGGTGAGGGCAATGGGATAGGTATAGGGATAGGGAAGAAAAATGGAGGGAAACTAAGTTGGTAGACACCACGTCATTGAGGGACTAATGTTATGGGGAGGGGGGGTAAAGGTAGACAAGACATGTTAAACGGAAAATAAATTAGATGGGTGAAAGCTTGGATGTGGAAGATGACCTAGGATTAGTACTTACATGATAACATTGAGAGCATTTCTAGGTTTATTATAGAAAAATAGGATAGAGTGCACAAAGGTATGAAAGGACCAGAGTGCTGATTATTATCCCATTTTGCATGGACCAAACCCATAAGCAAAGGGATAAGCACCTACACCCATAAGATAACACAACTTGCCTAGATGATGGAAGGGGACTCATAGCATAACCTCTTGAAAACATAAAAGGTGATATATGTGCTTATATGCCCCAACAGAGTAGTATGCTAAAAACTGACACATCATCATCAAGATATGAATTCCATTCTTAGAGGTAAGGAGATCATCCCACAAACACATCATCCAAAGCAATGACTATGCTCCATTCTAGGTGTCCTCATCTATGTACCAAGATATGATGAGATCAAGGTAGCTTTTCAAATTTCCCTAGAATGACACAAAAGATAAAAAATCAAGAATCAACAAGATCAATCATAAGAAAGACAACATCCATGTATTTCTTGCCAAGAGATATTTAGATAGGATAAGGATGACTTACTTAAGATAACTAATGATCTCAAGCAAGTTTGGATAACGATTGATGATGATAAAGGATAAATAGCTTCCGCCTATTGTAGGAACGATATATCCATTAAGGCAAGAACTCGTTGATGATGTTGTTGGATTGGATGCTGAAAAGAATAAGCAAGGATATAGCTGGCTACTTGTGATATGTGGTTTGATTTGTTGATTGATGATTTTTTGTGTTTTTAGGATGATGTTTTGATAATGATGCTTAGTTTGCTTTGCAAATGAGTTCAATTGATAAGGACCATCCAACTGGGTTGAATGGGTGCATCTTGTGGACCTACGTACTGGATACTTCATATTCTAGATTGCCTACATACCCGTATTCATGGGATCAAGATCCTAAAAAGATGCGGGCGAGATGAATATGTAGTTCTAGTTGAACTTGATGATGTAGGGATGGCTCGTGGATAGAAAGAATGGTTTGAGTGGTTGTGATTGAAAGAAGATGATGCATATTGATGATCTTGTGGGGTACATTTATTGCTTGAGTTTTTTGATGATTATTTGATTTTTTTGTGTTTTTAGGGGGTATTTTGATTTTTTTGAATGTTGTGGTTTTTTTATATTTTTTGATTGGTTGACTATTCCCAGAAGCATACAAGGATACCATCTCCAGGATTATGGTTTTTTTGGGTGGGATTATGAAGGAAGATGAGGGTGGGGTGACCAAAAATGCTTCAAACTCCAAGCTATGGTATGTAAATGGGATAGATGATTATGAGGTGATAGTTTATTATGGAATGATAGATGATTATGGATGGATACAGGGATTTTATTAGATGGTAGAACCGGTCGCTACACATGGTGCCTAAAAATAGGTTTTCATCATGGTACTTATCCAAGGCGTCACCGAAGTGATTTTCACCATTGGATGGCTTTATTGCACTTAGTTTTTTCTTGATTTTTGATTTATTTATTTATTTATTTTTATTTTATTTTTTTTATTTTTTGACTTGGGATATTTGATGGGTCATGCATTGAATTTCTTCAAGTGCATGATGTTCATAGGTTCTTCCAGAGGTTGCCCCTCGTGTGGATAGTTGATAGGTTCCTGATCCATAGCTAGCTATGACAATGAAGGGACCCAGCCAGTTAGGTTCAAACTTTCCTTTCTTAGGGTGATCCTGCATGTTCTTCTCATTCTCCATGAGGACAAGATCACCTACTTCAAATCTACGGCTCTTAATTTTTTTTATTATAACTTCTCCGTAGGCAATTTTGATATGCTTGCAAATGGTTCAGGGTGTTTATACATTTCGCATCCAACAACTCTAGTTCATTCAATCGTGTAATCCGATATTCCTTGTTGGTGATAATGTTCTTCAGTGAGATGCGCAAAGATGGGAGCTCAACCTCTATAGGCAGGATGGCTTCAGAACCAAACACTAATGAATAGGGTGTGGCTCCTGTGGGTGTACGAATGCTAGTGCGGTATGCCAATAGGGTAGGATTAAGCTACAGGTGCTAGTGATGACCAGCTTCATTAACTATTTTCTTCAGGATGCGCAAAATGGTTTTATTGGAAGCTTCAGCTTGACCATTGCCTTGTGGATAATACGGGGTAGAGAAACGGTGTTGGATATGGAACTTATCACATAAAGTGTGAACTTCTTGGTTCTTAAAGGGCTTGCCATTATCCGTGATGATGGAGTGTCGGATACCATAACAACAGATGATGTAATGTAGGATGAACTTAGAGATTTGAACACTAGTGGTAAAGGTGATTGGAAGAGCTTCTACCCACTTAGTGAAATACTCTGTGGCAGTGATGATGAATTTATGGCCATTCAAAGAGGGTGGGTGTATCTTCCCTATGAGGTTGAGCCCCCACTATGAAAAAGGCCATGGAGTCGTTATCAGTTGCAATTCCTGTGATGGTGCATGTATTAAATCTCCATGTTGCTAGCAAGGTAGACATTTCTTGACATATTCATATGCATCTTTTTCCATGGTCGTCCAATAATACCCCATTCAAAGAACCTTCTTAGCTAAGGTTAGTCCACTAGAATGTGCCCCACAGATACCCTCATGTACTTCTTGTAAGGTTGTCTTGGCCTCCCTAGCATCAAGACATCTCAAAAGAGTGACATCGAGACTCCTTCGGTATAAGGTATCAGCATTGATGGTGAAACGGGATGATTGGTGGATGAAGGTTTTACGTTGGGCAGATGTTAGGTTGGGTGGAAGGATGTTATCATGAAGGTATAAATAGATTTATTGATACCATGGGGATAAAGGACCAACAATGTCGCATACAAGTTCTAATTGCAGCACATCATAAGCAGGGATTTAAAGTTCTATCAAAAATTCACATTTCTTGTTGTCCTTTTTCATGTCAACCAATGACCTGATGGTGGCCATTGCATTAGCTGCTTTATTATTAAGTCTCAGAACTTGTTCAAAATGGATGTTGTGAAAGTAGTCCTTGAAGTCATCGACCATTCTCTTATATGGTAGGAGCTTATCATCCTTTGTCTTATACTCGTTATTTGCCTATCGAATAACCAACTATGAATCACCATATACTGTCAACTTCTCTATTTTCCATTTGATTGCCATTCGGAGTCCTGTGATGAGGGCCTCGTATTCAACTACATTGTTGGTACATGGAAATGTTATTTTGTATGACTTAGGGATTGTGTCTCCTTGAGGTGTGACAAATAGCAGACCTGCTCCTAAGCCATGATGAGTATAAGATCCGTCAAAATACATTTTCCAAGTGTTTTTTTGTCAAAGCAACTGTCAGTATGGATTCATCTAGAAAATCAGATAACAAAGGATGTTTGGCTGGCATAGGAGCATCTACTAGTTGGTCAATGATAACTTGTCCTTTGATGGCTTTTCATTATGTGTACTCAATGTCAAATTCACTTAGGATCATTACCCATTTTGTTGTTCTTCTAGTGAGAGCGGCTTTGCTTAACAGATATTTCAATGGATCAATTTTTGCAATGAGCTTGGTTTTGTGACTAAGCATGTAGTGCCTTAACTTCTGAGATGAAAAGACTACTGCCAAACATGCTCTCTCAATCTGTGAATAATTAATCTCATATGCTATCAATGTGCAACTGATGTAGTAGATGGCTCTCTCTTTTCCGTGTTCGTCATGTTGTGCCAATAAAGCTCCAATTGTTGTTTCTGTTGCTGATATGTAGAGGAGAAGAGGTTGTCCTGGTCTTGGTGGCATGAGGACTAGTGGATTAGCAAGATATTTCTTCAATTGTTCAAAGGCCAACTGATAATTATCATCCCACTGAAAAGTTGAATTATTTCTAAGCAGATGTTGGAATGGCTGACACTTATCAGTGAGCTGTGCTATGAATCGACGGATGGATTGCAACTTACCTTGTATACTTCTAAGCTATTTAAGTGTTGAAGGAGGAGGCATCTCCATTATAGCTTTGACTTTATTTAGATCTACTTCTATCCCTCTTCGTGATACTATGTATCCTAGGAGCTTCCCAGAGGTTACCCCAAAAACACACTTTTTAGGATTAAGTCACACATTATACTTTTCCAGTCAATTGAAGATCTTTGCTAACACATCCAGATGTTCTTCTCTTGTTTTTGATTTTGCTAAAAGGTCATCTATATAATCTTGCATTATCTTGTGAAAGTAGTCATGAAAGATAACTGTCATTGCCCTTTGGTATGTCGCTCTTGCGTTCTTCAATCCGAAAGCCATCACAACCCAACAATAAGTTCCCCATGGTGCTATTAATGATGTCTTATGTTGGTCTTCCTTAGCTATTCTAATTTTGTTATATCCTAAAAATCTGTCCATGAGGGATAGCATTTCATGTCCAGCAGTGAGATCTACAATAATGTTAATGTTAGGAAGAGGGAAATCATCCTTAGGACAATCTTTATTGAGATCTCGAAAGTCAGTACAACAACGGATGCCCCCAGTCACTTTTTTCACTAGTACCAAATTTGACACCCATTGAGGATAATCTTTTGGTCAAATAAATCCCACATCCAAGAGTTTCTTCAACTCTACTTTGACAAGTAATGTTATTTGTGGATGCATCTTTTTCAAATTCTGTCTCACTAGTTTCACATCTGGATATATTGCAAGATGATGAACTACAAGAGCAGGATCCAGCCCAGGCATATCAGCGTAAGTCCATGCAAAGTTGATGTTTCTTTGTTTGAAGAAATTTAGGAAGGCTTCTTGCTCTGTTGGTGTCAATTATTCATCTTGGTATGTGATCCTGGGTTCACTTTCTATTCCAAGATTTATTTCCTTTGACTGTTCTGCCAAAATAGGAGATCTTTCTTGATAAAATTTAGGTACTTCAGGGAGGTCCAATATCTCATCCTCTGGTGCCTCAGAAAGGTTTTCACCAAAAGATATGTCCTTTATATTTACTTTTTTATCATCTAAAAGTGCCACAAAGTGGTTTTCGCCAGGGGATGTCATTTTTATTTTCATATTCATCATTTTGCGACTAAGAGATTGGGTGGTCTCACCAAAGTAAGTAGCAGTGTTAAGTTCCATGATATATCCTACTTTATGATCTCCCAAAGGAATATAGTTTCTTACTCCCATGAATTCAGCGAGAGCTTCATCATTTTGCACAACATCCAAGACAGGTGGTGTCATTTGGTCCCAATCAACAAGTTGTGGATATACTAAAGGTAGGTCATCGGTTGTGGATGGCATGGAGGATAATGTGAAGATGGTGTAGATGGAGGATTCGAAAAGTTCAACGAAATCAAAGGAGTCAGAACAATACTCTTCATCATTGTCATTTATTACCGGGAAGACCTTGGCATCCTCTGCAAAAGTACACTCGCATTTCGAAGGTGGTAGTTCTAGTATTCCATACCCTAACCCTTGGCAATAAAAATGTCCCTTAGCTTGGATTGGTTCAATGATCCCTAGTTTATGCAAGTTCATGCCCCCTTGTCCCTTGTATCCCATTTTCTTAAGTATTCAAGAGCCTTTACCATAAATTTCTAATGGAAGAGTCAGGAGTTCTTGATCTTCTTCATCTTTGTATAGCCATGAGAATACATCTTCTAAGACATCCTACGCCATGATATGTTTCTTTTCAAACGTTGGTGTTGGTTTACACTTGATGACTACAGTAGAGACTTCATTTCCCTTAGGAGTGTCGTATGTCTTAGGGGATAGTGGTAGAAGTCTGACGCAAAAGAAAGAACCATGTAAGTCGTATTCACCACATCCCTTGTCACTTGCCTTGATCTTGATCTCAGGATGAGAGGTGGTTTGAGACGTTGATGGAAAATATGCAAGATCAATGTAGGCAGAAGATGATCGAGTCATTTGTTTAGACTTGGCCGGTGTCACAACAGGATGATTATAGGGACATAAAGTATGATCATGTCCTTCCAAGAAGATGCAATAGTGAAAGGGATGTGGATCAGCATAGATGGTAATCTCAGTTCTGTTGTGGGGAAATTTGAGGCATTGATGGAAAGTGGACGGGATGGCTTGCATAGCATGAATCCATGGCCGACCAAGAAGAATGTTGTAAGGAAGATCAAGGTCAAGGACTTGGCACTTTGTTTCCAAAATCTTTGGTCCTACTTGAATAGGGAGCTTGATAGTCTCGACAGACAATCTTTTTGTGTCATCATAACCTTTTATGGTGATGCATTCATTTGCGTTTACAACCAAATCATAATATCCCAAGTGTTTTAATAATTTTAGAGTGCATAGATTTAGGCCAGAGCCACCATCTATTAAAACCCTTTTTATGATGTGTTTATGGACTAGGACTTTGATGTGTAATGCTTCATTATGAGAGGAAAGATCTTTTTTCTAAAAAGGTGAGGCAATGAGGTTCTACAAGATGGGCTGCCATAGCTTGGAATTGTTCCACATTTAAATCAATAGGGACTTGTGTTTCCGTCAAGGCCTTATCCAAAATTTCTTTATGAAGTGGTGATGTGCGAAGGAGCTCAAGAATTGTTATTTGAGCAGGTGTCTTTCCTAGATGATCTAGGAGGTTGCATTTATATGTAGGTGAATTGGAAGGTGTGGATGACGAAGGTTGATCTGTTGTAGATGGTTGACTAGTGGAAGTGGCACCATGAATGGTTACACAACCACGGCGGATTGTGACAGCGCAATCGAGAGTTTGGGGTTTAACTCGGATTGTAACAATGTTGACGTGGCTAACTGATTCTTCTATTCGGCCAACAATGGAATCAAAGCATTTTGGTGGAGGAAAAACATGGTATGTTTGATTGGCTAATGAAGATGCTTTTCCTTTGTTATGGTCAGGGAGAGGGTCCTTGTATGCTCCCAAGTTTGCATTTGGAGATGGATTTGAAGAGTCTTGAAGGGTGACCTTGCCTGCTTCTATGAGATCTTGTATGCGATGTTTTAATCTCATGCAATCTGATGTTGCATGTCCCTTAACATGGTGGTATTCACAAAATGCATTCTCATCAAACCACACAGGCTTAAATTGACTTTCATCATATGTTCGAATGGGTGGCAATTGTAATAAATTTCCTTTCACACATCTATCCAAAATATCTGCAATGGGTTCCCCCAAAGGAGTAAATCTTCTTTTAGGGCGATTTTCTTGTCTTAGAGGCCCCTTAGGTAAGTTCACATTGTTGCTTGAGATGTTCAGTGGGGGATTATTTTGGATATTTTGAATAGCCTTTGTATCCATTACTCCATCATTAAGGGAATTTTTATTTTTGTTCCAATAGCACAGCTTGTCACTTGTTTGATCGTTATTGTTGTTGTTTGTGGTATTGTTGTTGTTGTAATTGTTCTTGTTGTTGTCATACAGTTTTATCAATCCTTTAGAGACAAGGGCTCTTTCAATAGTTATTCCCTTTTCAATGACTTCTTCAAAAGTTGAGGCACAAAACACTTGCAAGTGAAATGCTAATTTGGGATTCAAATTGGTGACAAACATGATCACTAGTTGTTTTTCAGGAATTTGCCATGGTAACATGTTTTCCAAAGCTCTCCATCTTTGTAAAAAGTTTTCAAATGATTCCCCATTCTTTTGTTTAGTGTTGCAAAGATCTGTCATAGAGATTTCATGCTCACAATTGTAAGAGAAATGAGTTATGAATTTGTCCGTAATTTCCTCAAATGATTTGATGCCAGGGGGAAGATGTGTAAACCATTCAGCGGCTTGTCCACTAAGACTTTTAGGAAAAAGTCTTATTAGGTAAGTGTCTTCTTGAGCGACTTCAAGGCAAGCAAAGTAGAATTCCAGCAAGTGATCCCGAGGGTCTCCCTTTCCCTTGTATTTGTCAAATTTTAGCATTTCAAAATGTTTAGGGAAAGGTGGCATGTGTAAATTCCTATCAAAAGGGTAAGGACATATTTCCTCAAGAGAATAGTGCTTCTTTTTTGGTTCTTTTTCCATCTCTACTATTTTTTGGACCATTTTGATTGTCAAAGATTGTTGTGGTGTGGAATTGTTTTGAACTAGTCATTGAAGATATGGTGGTAATCGCACATCTTGGTTCGTGTTGGCATTTTGTCATTGCAAGTTTGGGTTTTGATTATCTTGTGATATGGAAATAGTCGCATCATTAGAAGTGTTGATATTTTGTTGGGAAAACAATTGTGATATGATGGCAATGGAGTTGGGATCATTGGATGGTAATTTTATGGAAGTACTTGCATTTGGGGTGTTGCTAGGAATGGTGAGGGTGATTTGTGGTACGGACAGAGCAGTGTTAGTGTTTGTAGGAGTGGTCCCAAGTTGAATAAGGTGATCCATAAATCTAGTGGGATCTGACTTAAGGACTCTATCCAATAAATCCATAGTCTCATTGTCTTGTAAAAAAACCTCAACTTCTTGATCGGGTGTAGGCGTTGTGTGGGGTGAATGTGGAGATTGAAGCACATTGTCGTGAGGCATATTGTTGTCACTTGTTGGTTGTGTTCCAATTTTGATTCTAAGATTATTTTGGTTGATATGAGGCATTCCACTATCGAAAGATCCCATTTCTTGGGGTGAGTTTGATTATGAGATGAAAATGGATTTGATATTTTTGGGAAGAAAGACCTTAGAGATCAATTTGTAATTAGTTGGACCCAAAGGAAAGAATAATGTTTAGGAATGAAGTGGATGAAATTTTTCAAGGTTAAAGGATGATATTTGTGATGGGATCGGATAAAGATATGGTGTTGAATGTTGGAAAATGATGTAGGACTAAAAGGGTGAGCTTGGATAAAATCTAGATCTATTAGGTTTTGTTTCAAGGATAATTCCTTCTACTCAAGGTAGACTAATGACCTCAAAGCAAAAGGATAGGATAATATTTTACTTGAAGATAGACTAATGATCTCCAAATAAAATAGGGATGATGATGGATAAAGTTTATAAGGATACCAAAGGTAGCTAATCTTTAAGTACCTTACAAACTAGGATAGGATGAGATCTAGATTAAATCTTTTGCACACAAGTTTGGTCCAAAGGTTGATGGATTAGTGGGATAGAATGTGGAATGGCTAATAGGTAATTTGGATAGGTGTAAGTGGAAAATGATTTTGGAATGAAATGGTTAAAGGATGGAAGGTCCAACAAACCAAAATATCTCTCTCTAAGGTCAAGATGAGATGAATGAATGGATCGAATGGATAAATGAAATGAAAGGATGGATGGGACAAGGTCTCAAAATATTTTTGGGATTTTCTAAATATTTGGATTTTTTTCGCTTTTCTAAGGCTTTTTGGATTTTTGGATTTTCTAAGGTTTTTTTATTTTTATTTTTGGATTTCCTAAGGCTTTTTTTTGGATTTTCTAAGGCTTTTTTTGATTTTTTTTTTGGATTTTCTAAAGGATCAAATGTTGTGATGGATGGATTGTTTGGTTTTCCTAAGGTTTTGAGAATGAAAAATGTCTCTTGGCAAACAAACAAAAAACAAACACTTCACACAATGGGGAAGTTTGTTTCAATGCAATGTTTTTGTTGTTTTGAATTTTTTTTAAAACAAGCACAACCTAAGGCGAAGGCAAGGACAATATTTGTTGGATCCCCTAGCCATGCCTTTTTAAAGCGGATAGCTTCAGGATCTTGGTAGCACCGGCTTCCCTCCACGGCACTCACTTCTCACGCATACCAAGTTCTAGGTTTCCCAAGGCTCGTCCCCCAACCAAACCTTAGGATTGTCCCTACTATCTCTACTAAGAACCATGAGAATTGGGGCGGCTTCAAAGGTCCCACCTTTTGTGCCAAAAAATAGAGGGATTTGGCTACTAAAACAATGGTTCGTAGTGGGGGAACATCCAGGGGATCGGTACCTTACGAGCATCCGATAAACCACTTAAGGTTTTAACAAACTCTACTAGGAGTTTCATATACCTGTAGGTACTACTTCCTTTCTGTAAGGAAATGATGGCATCTCGGAACGTATTTCTATGAACAGTGGTGTCTTCGACAGATTTAAATACTTTTCATTTGCTTCAAAAACACGCACAACTATGCCACAAAGTAGAAACAGACATAGAACATTTCCAACATTGACCCTTAGAGGAAAGCACAAGTGAACATTAACTAGTTTCAACAGCAGAGACATTAAACATGAAAGACAGAACAAGAACACAAATTTACGTGGGGAAAACCCTTACAGGTAAAAAACACCACACTCCAAACCATGGAGCCATTGTATTATTCAGCAACCAAATAGTTACAATACATTACAGGTTCATATCCTTTACATGAGATTAACATCTTGTTCCTTGTGAAGAATAGCTGCCAGTATAACCCTTCTTGGTCAGAATCCCCTTCATCTGAACTCTGCTCTTTTTCGTCTCTCCTCAGTCCCTTCACATGCAGTGTACAACATACAGCATAGGATTCACCGAAGTAGAAAAATAGAGCTCACAGGATTAAACTCTCCAACAACAACTCTATCGATTCCCAATTGCTTTTAGCAATCTAATCGACACAACCGTCTGAGCAACCAATCATTTCAGTTACGCTCACCAACTGTCCAAACTACCGTTTCGCATTCGTGAGATTAGTCCCACATGCATCTATTCAAGTCAGACATCTGAGTTTATATACCTCACCACATGTAAGATAACCATCGGCACTTTTGCCTACAACACCAAGCAGTACACCATTCACTGACCATCAGAAAGACCTTGACCTTCGGTATAACTTCATCCCTCTTTGCCGACAATGTTTCCTGCTGATGCCAAGTCTTCAGCAACCCTCCATCAGAGTTTGCCGACAATGTTTCTCCTGCCAATGCCAAGTCTTCGCCAACCCTCCATTGGAGTGACAGGATAGATCGGGAAGACTTCTCAACACTAGGCCAACAAATGTTCTCACGCCGACCACACCATCGTCAAGACATAGATCATCGGTGACACTTCTTCTATCTGCGCTAATAGCAAACTTCATACCGATGACCAGGCCTTCATCAGAGTAACACATCATATCAGAGAAAGCACTCTAAACCATGCCGATAGTAAAGTCTTCCTAATAGAGTATACACTAGCCCGTCATCGATAAGACCCTACACATCGAAAGAAGTCTCCCAAGCTACTCCAACAATAGTAAGTCCCACCGATCCAAAACCTCCACAGTTCATCAGAGTGAGACAAGACATCGGAGCAACATCTTCAGGCAAGCCCGATAGAGAATGTCAACCTGACAGCTTCCCTTCATCGGTGTAACCATAACTGTCGGTGAAACACGTTAAGTATTCGCTGATGGTGTTCTGTCAGCCTGATACAAAGAACAACCCACTATGAACACCGAGATCACTGTGACTCTTGCTGATCACTGTAAATCTGAGACACATGAACTCAACATTCTCCCACTTGATGAAGGATTTACAGGAAATCATCAACACTCCAGGTCACAGAACCAAGGTTAATAATGCCTCCACTCCACTATGCTCACAAGCTACATAGAAGCTCCAACTTCAAAACTTCCAGGACATAGCCATGAAACCATCCTCCATAAACAAGATAGAACATCAGCTAGATCAACAATCAAAAAATTGATTGCACCCATCCAACTGAACAAAAAACCCACGTGACTAAAACTAGCACACACAACCAGTGCTAAAACATCCAATCACTCATACCTTGAAGGTATACATTTCAGTAGACTCATGCCATCTACATATATACCCAACAACTGCAAAAACAAGTTCCATGTGTCAACCAGTCAAACAAGACCAAACACATACAAGAACTCCCACTGCATGGGTAATGTAGATCTAAAAAAGATCATGGCATACAAAAATCCACCAATAGCATTACATAGAAAGTGTAAATATCATGTAGTATCAAGGAAACATCCACCATGATATGAAAAATATGTAAACAATAACCTGCAACAACTCCTCACCACCAGTCCAAAGCTCACCAAGTTCTCCACATCCAACAAAAGAAAGAGATAACAGAACTTCCATGTCATCACCCAAAAGTATAAGTGAAAACACATGACCACAGGCTAGTGATCACAATCAGCTCCAACAAAATCTCAAACCAATGTAGTGTGAAACAAACCATCCAGGAAGATAACCAGAACAAAGGGAGAAACACTGTACATCATATACTTGTATAAAATCCTTCTACATACACCTCTGAATGCCAACTGTGTCAAGTATGATCTCCTCTTCAAAATCCCAAAGAGAACAGCATAACAACATCCAAACAAAACATTCAATCTCCAAGGTCAAACAATTTAACAAGAATGTAAGCCTCTCAAGCCAAAGAAGATCAAACTAATCCATTTCCCATTTCAGGAAATCAGCCCATAAAAACATCTCCTAACAATTCTCATCAATGTATGATATCTTAAACTCAAATGCATAAGGAGATAAACATGCTATCCATCTCTCACAATGAATCCTCCAGAACCATCTATGAGTAGTTCCAGATCCATGTCTATGAAAGGAAGTAGAAAACACCTGAGAGAACCAATGGGCAATACCTCTCAAGTAATAAATTGCCGAGTAGACCATGAGCAGGAATAAGAATGCTCCTCCAAGATATACAAGTCACCATGACTCCTCTAAGAGCAATCTTCTCATAGGTCTTTGTTGAACTCACGTCCAACCAAGGTAAAGACTCCTCGGACTTCCTGCTGCAAAATCTGATCAAACACAGCATATACAGTCTCACCTTATTCTCCATGTATCCATGAGTACCTTTGAACAATCACCTCATGCTGAACTCCAACTGCATCACTACAACACTATGAAGTAATCAAGCAAAAGATGAATGTACCCAAACATAGAGAAGTTACCAGACCACTATCAAAGCTCCAAACATCTGAATCAGAAACTTATCATGACATCATGATCTTACCATCTCCCTTAGGAGATTCCATGCTCTAGGTGAACTTAACCAAAGTCTCAAGAGAAACATATCATGCCAAAACTCAAATGCTTAAAAAAGAGTATATCATGACATGAACAATCAAACTCTAAACCAACATCACATGTCAAGCACCAACAACACCTCAGCCAAGGATTTCATGAATCCTCCATGACTCCAAGATGTTACACATCCTCAAATAGTGTCCTTGCAAAAGTGAAAGAACCCTTCTGCAGCAATAGGATCAAAGAGCTTCTCCTAGTAACATCTGCAACACTAAAGAAGATCATTCACCACTAAGTGATGAATCTGCAGTCATTGCTAAAGCTCCCACTAAATTTTGGCAACTGAGCTTTCCAAGCAAAATGACCAAAAATCTCCTAATCTAAAAATCCACCAGGTCCACAAATTAACGTGTCCATCTGACAATAAAACCAAGTGGCACCAAGATCTCCAAACCAAGGAAATAACTATCACTGTCATTACACAAACCTGTGAGTCCAAGCTATTCATGACACCATGATACACATACTACAGGTCTCCATAACCAACTATTCAGATACTCTACAACATCTATCCTCTCTTTCCAAAACAGTCACACTAATGTACAAGTGACCACAGACAAGGCCGGCTAACAAATCTGCACAATCACATAATCAATCTTGTGGATATAGACCGTCCACTTCCGAGTTATCCCACTGCAATCAATAGGCTATACACACCTAAAAAACTACATAACTTGTAGATCCAAAATACTAAAACACGCAAACTCACTATTGCACTAGAAACTGGAAAACTGAGATTTCAAGGAATAGATAACAATGTAGACAACATGACTTAAACACCAGATTACATTACAAATCTGATTTGCCAAACATGTCCACAACCTGAGCACCATAGTCAAGAAACCAGAAGCATTACCACAGAAATACTGAGTGACATACTTACCAGCACTCCCATGCAGAGAAAGCATTTCACCTCCTCACACCACGCACAGAGCATGCATGCAAAACTACAAATATATCATCCAGCAACACCTCAAAAGCTGGGGTCTAGAAATAGCTTAACTGTAGCTTCATAAAACCAAAACTTTTTCTCTTGACCTTGTAAAACCTGCAAAACCACTGTGTTTGTAAAACACCCATGCACATCCATACCCACTTCACATCTGGAAGACCCAAAAGTCTGCAACATAAACTCCATAACAGTTAAACCAGAAAAATAGATCATCATGAATATGCATAACCATAGATTTTAAGGAAAAACTATAAAACCCCTCAAATCCAATAAACATGAATCTGAGTCATGCAAGTACAAAATATCCATTTAAGGAAACCGTAGTTCAAGAGCTTCAGGCCCACTTGTAGACCAATCCCTCAAACCACCAACATGCACATGCATCTAAGAGAATCAGGCTATTAGAGAAGCTCTCAGACCATCCAATGATCAACTCCATAGCCTACATGCAATCAGGGTAACAGAAAATTATGCCTTTCAATACTAGGAACAAAACACCCAGCACAAGCACAATACTCCATTAATGAGCAGTAACACAAACTTCTTCATATCATCAGAGAGCCTCTCACACAGACACCCAATATGAAAGTTACTACAGCAACACAACCACAAAGCAAACCCCATGCAACAGGATTAAATACTATCAACTAAGAGCCTCAGGCCACATCATGACCAGCTCCAGTCTCTTCATTTTCACCATCCTTCAAGAACTGCTAAAACAAAAAACATCACTGCCAAATTTCACTCAAAACAAGGATCAAAACACCAGACGATTCCTTCAGATTTCCTCAAGTCTATCACACTAAGAAATCATCACAGAAGGAATACCCAGACCTTATACACCAGGAACTCTTGCATGCAAACACATCCAGCACACAAATGTACCTATGTGAGCAACAAAGCAAATCCCAGAAGGCTTTGATACCACTTGTAAGGAAATGATGGCATCTCAGAACGTATTTCTGTGAACAGTGGTGTCTTCAACAGATTTAAATACTTTTCATTTGCTTCAAAAACACGCACAATTATGCCACAAAGTGGAAATAGACATAGAACATTTCCAACATTGACCCTTAGAGGAAAGCACAAGCGAACATTAAATAGTTTCAACAGTAGAGACATTAAACATGAAAGATAGAACAAGAACACAGATTTACGTGGGGAAAACCCTTATGGGTAAAAAACCCCACACTCCAAATCATAGAGCCATTGTATTATTCAGCAACCAAATAGTTACAATACATTTACAGGCTCATAGCCTTTACAGGAGATTAACATCTTGTTCCTTGTGAAGAATAGCTGCCAGTATAACCCTTCTCGGTCAGAATCCCCTTCATCCGAACTCTACTCTTTTTCATCTCTCCTTAGTCCCTTCACATGCAGCGTACAACATATAGCATAGGACTCACCGAAGTAGAAAAATAGAGCTCACCTAATTAAACTCTCCAACAACAACTCTATTGATTCCCAATTGCTTTTAGCAATCTAATCGACTCAATCGTCCGAGCAACCAATCATTTCAGTTACGCTCACCAACTGTCCAAACTACCATTTTGCATTCGTGAGATTAGTCCCACATGCATCTGTTCAAGTTGGACATCCAAGTTTATATACCTCACCACATGTAAGATAACCGTCGGCACTTTTGCTGACAACACCAAGTAGTACACCATTCACTAACCATCGGAAAGACCTTGACCTTCAGTATAACTTCATCCCTCTTTGCCGACAATGTTTCTCCTACCGATGCCAAGTCTTCACCAACCCTCCATCGGAGTGACAGGTAAGATCGGGAAGACTTCTCAACGCTAGGCCGACAAACGTTCTCATGCCGACCACACCATCATCAAGACATAGATCATCGGTGACACTTCTTCTATCTGCGCCGATAGCAAACTTCATACCGATGACCAGGCCTTCATCAGAGTAGCACATCATATCAGAGAAAGTACTCTAAACCATGCAAATAGTAAAGTCTTCCTGATAGAGTATACACTAGCCTGTCATTGGTAAGACCCTACAGATTAGAAGAAGTCTCCCAAGATACTCTGACAATAGTAAGTCCCACCCACCGATCCAAAACCTCCACAGTTCATCGGAGTGAGACAAGACATCGGAGCAACATCTTCAGGCAAGCCTGATAGAGAATGTCAACCCAACAGCTTCCCTTCATCGGTGTAACCATAACTGTCGGTGAAGCACGTTAAGTGTTCGCCGATGGTGTTCTATTAGCCTGATACAAAGAACAACCCACTATGAACACCGAGATCGCTGTGACTCTTGCCGATCACTGTAAATCTGAGACACATGAACTCAACACTTTCAAGCTAGGACTGAATGGTAAGCGCTCATACTGATTTGGACTTGGCTTTCGCCTTATCCTAATTTACATATAGCAGACTAGATGAAAGTACCGCTTGGGGTCACCAATGAGTTCTCCGTACAGATGTGTCTCAAGGGCAAGCCCATGTCCTAGAAAAAAAGAGAATAAAACTGTTTCTCTTACACCTAAGATCCTTTTGCAAGGTGAGGGGAGAGGATACTTGGATTCTAACCCTTGGGTAACACAAAGTGTGCAAGCGCACCAAACACGGCAAACAAGTGTTAATGTTCTTTTTAAGCCAAATCCAAATGTTCCTAAGATCAAACAATGGTTCTTTTTAAAACGCAAATCCAAATGTTTGCCTAACTAAACACACAAAGGTTCATTTTAAAGCCCAAAACAAAAGGTGTGCCTAATTTAACAAAATCCCTACAGCAAAATGTTAGTAGTTTCAAATTTCTATCTTTGACATGCGTTATTTTATGTTGCAGAGTTTGGCCAACCACTTGCATAGTCCAAAAAATTAGTATAGAAGATAGTGCTAAAACAGAATGAAAAGGTGTCAGAAAAACATAAAATAGCACTACAGAAATAGAAAATGGCGGTAATCAACAAATTTACCTGCTGTTAGAAACTAGCACTACATATTACCAAAAATGGTGCTAAAACATAAAAGGTGTTACAGATCAGAGAAATAGCGCTACAATTTGTCAAAATGGCACTCGAAATAAATAAAATGACACTAAAATATATTAAAATAGCGCTACGGTATCAGAAAATGGCACTAACAAAATGTTTACCTTGATTACCTGATTGCAGGCTGTGAAATATGGCATCAATTTGGGTGCAGATAGCGCCGAATCGATAGAAAAAGGATCTAAGCTCTAAAACAGATTAATTTGACAACTAAAAATCCTCTACTTGATTCAAAATGGATTCTAAATGATTTAAAAACCCTACTAGGTTAAAAATTTGCATAACCCTAGATGGTAAATGCAAATCAAACTAGTATGCAACCTAATAACAAAACCCTAGCATGAATCTAGTAAACCCTATGATCAAAACCTGCAAAATAGAGATTTATTAGACCTACAAGCATGCAAAAGATGAATAAGAGCTGAATACAAACAACCCTGCAAACACAAATTCTGTCAAAAATAGCACAGAAAAAGGCGCTACAGAATCTGAAAATAGCGCTAGAAATCATGAAAATGGAGCCACAGTATGGGAAAATGGCGATACAATTGGTGAAAATAGTGCTAAAACCTGCAACTGAACCTGCAATATGGCTTTTGACGAAAAAACTTCAAAAAACACAAACAAAAATTAGTAAACCAGGACCTAGGAGTCCCACCGGGCGTGCCAAATGAGATCGTGGAAATCAACATGAAGGAAAAATACAAGAAATGCAAACAAACCAAATCAAGTATACCTTCAAATAGATTCACAATCCATTGATAGGGTTGAGAATGTCGCACCCAAAACACTCTAGCTATACCCTCAAGATTAAAATGTGAAATGCCCTCATGCAATGCAAATCACTAAAAACCCTAGCTCAAAGATGCAAATGGATTTTGGTAGAATGATGATATGCTCAAGATGGATTCTCAAATGGCTTAGAAGAGGGTTGTATTTATAGAAAGGCTTGGTTGAAATGAAGGGATGAAATTTAATTTTGACTTTTGGTAGGTGGACGACTGAGATTAATCATGCAAAGGACAAGATTAGCTTTGTGACAAGTGTGCGATGGAGAAGAGAGATGAATTTTAAATTAGAATAAAAGGCTAAGAGGTGCATGTGACAACATAGTCATGTGACAAGTGGAGGGAGGAGAATAATTAGCTCCCAATTCAAATAAAAATTATTTAAATTGGCAAGTCATGTGAAGGGGTTAAGTGGAGGGTAGATAATATGACACTTGGTGGGATGAGGGATTTATTTAATTTTTTATTTGGGCTATGGGAGTCATGTGAATGGGAATAATTAATTAAATAAAGTGGGTTTATTTAATTAATTAAGGATGTGATTAAGTTGGAAAGAGAATATTAACCAAATAAATATTTTATATTTATTTAATTAATATGGGTAACGTTAGAAAGAAATAAATATTGAATTAATTAAATTAATTCAATATAGGTGGCTAAGGGATTTAATTAATTAATTGGGGATAAATTAGTAAAATGGCTAAGGTCGGGTCACAATTAAATGGTTAGGACATTTTAGGGTGTCTACAGGTACAATGTTTGATATCCATTCAGGATAGTCTATAGGACGAATGAATCCCATATCTAGGAGCTTCTTGAGTTCTTTCACGAGGAGTGCTACTTGTGGATTCATTTTTCTAAGTTTTTGTTTTATCAGTTTTGCATCAAGATGTATGACAAGATGATGAACTACTAGTTTAGGGTCCAATCCTGGAATATCAGCGTATATACATGCAAAGTTATGACTCCTTTGTTTGAAGAAATCTAGGAAGGCTTCTTGCTCTACTACCATAAGGGATTCTGCTTGGAATGTTATCTTGGGTGCTTCTTCTGTTCCAAGGGTCATCTCATGTAATGCTTTTACTAGGATTGGTGACCTTTCTTGATAAAATTTGGGTACCTCGGGGAGATCCATTCTCTCATCCCCTAGCGCCTCAGGGAGGTTTTCACTAGGGGATACGTCCTTTATTTTGATTTTTTTGTCATCTGAAAGTGCCACGAGGCAGTTTTCACTAGGGGATGTTATTTTTATTTTCATACTTTTATGACTAAGAGATTGTCTCCCCAAAGTATGCGGATGTGTTTAGTTCCATGATATAGCTAACTTTGTGATCTCCTAGGGGAAAGTGGTCTCTAACCCCCATCATTTTGGCTATTACTTCATCATTTTGTCTGACATCAAAGATGGGGGGTCCTTGTTGGTCCCAATCTATGCATTGTGGATAGACGAGAGGTAGGTCATTAGATGTTGATGGCATGGTCATTAGGGTATAGATGGTGCATATGGATGATTCAAACAGTTTGGCAAAATCAGCAAGAGTCGTGATGCTCCTTATTGTTGACGTTATCTATCACAGGGAATGACCTAGCATCCTCACTTAAGATAAACTCAAATTCGATGGGGGTAGACTTGGGGTCCATATCTATTGACAACAGGAAAATCGTAGATTAAATCCATCAAAAACAAATGGTAGAAAGTTTCAGAAAAAAAATTCATTTTTTGCCATATCCTTCTTGTTTTCACTCTGTTTCCTCTCAAAATTCACTGGAACACTTGAAATTTCATTCCGTACATTTCCTTCCTTGAGGACCCTATCCCAATTCCACTTATCGAAGCCATAAATCCCACATTTTGCCTATTTTTAGGATTTGCCATAACTTCTTTGAATCTCACCCAATACCTTTAAGATTTTACCACAAGGTTCATTTCATATTTCTTCTCCCTTGTCCCTCTTGGACAAATTTTCCCATTCTTTCACCCTGCTTCTAAAATCACCATTTTCTTCTCCCCTTTCCCTCAGAAAATGTCCAAAAGCTAGTCAAACCCCAATTACCCATTGCAATTTTCCCCAAATTAAAATTTCCCTTTACTAAATGTGTTTTAGCACACATTTTTCTACCCATTCCCAAAAAAAATCTCCTAGCTATGGTAGTAACCCGAACAGGAGCAAAAAACATGGTGGATGACATTGTTTCCCTCAAGAACAAAATCCAAGATCCTCATGAAAAAAATTTCTGACTCAATCTTCAACATTCAGGCATGAACAACAGACGGCAGCCAAAGTCTTCTTCAGAAACCAGATTTTCTTCTTCCAACAATTTTCATGGGCCGAAGCTTGATTTTCCTTGATTCAATGATGCAAATCTGACTAGCTAGATATACTGGGTAGAACAATATTTTAGTCTGCATAATATTTTTCATGTCAACAAATTCTTGCTTGCATCCTTTCACTTGGAACATGAAGCCCTTCAATGGTTCCGTTGGCATCTCAAGGCTCATGACAAACCACAATGGACCAATTTTTGTAAACTCATTTTGCAACGGTTTGGCCCTAGTGCTTTTGATGACTTCACTGGAGCACTCACTAAACTTTGCCAAACAGGCACTATGAGAAAATGCTATACATAATTTGAAAAACTAGCCAATCACAAAGAGGGATTGTCTGATGAATTCTTCAAGAGTTGTTTTGTTAGTGGTCTAAAGGATGCAATTTGATCTAAGGTTAAAATGTTCTATCCCAGCACAATGATGGGAGCCCTAGGGTTTGCTAAGTTTAAAAATACAACCCCAAAGATCTCAAACAACGCCAGCTCCTAGAACAACTCCTATCAAGCATTTGACTGAAGCAGAGATGCAGGCACATATAGAAAAAGGCCTTTGTTATAATTATGATGAGAAATTCACCCAAGGATATCAATGTGTCGAGTAAAAGCTCTACCTATTGGATGTGGAGTCTTCACTTGAAACTGAAGTTTGGGTAGATGCTCACGATACAATAGATAATCAGGAAGAAGCTCAGTAGTCGCTTGTTGAACCTACTTCTCAAGAAGACCACCCAGAGATCTCTCTCCATGCCTTAGCAGGAGTCACCACCCCACAAACCATGCGATTCAAGGGTTACTTCAAGAAGCTCCCTCTTACAATACTCATTGATTCTGGTAGCACTCAAAACTTCATTGACCCTCGGATCGCCAAGCAGGCTGATTGTTTTGTCCATCCTTGCTCCAACTTTGATGTCATGATTGCTAATGAGGGCACATTACCTTGCAAAGGGAAGTGTCACAATGTGCATATCTCTATTGGAGATTATAAACTATACTCCAACATGTTTGCCTTGCCCTTAGGTGGATGTGATGTTGTTTTAGGAGCCCAATGGTTACAGACACTTGGACCCTCTTATGGGATTTTGTTGAACTTTGGATACAGTTTTCAGACTATGGGCAAAAACACACATTGAAGGGCTTACAACTGGGGTCTCTCAACATCATAAGTTCACATTGCATGGAAATCCTTCTTAAGAATAATTCATAAGGTGTCATTGCCTAGCTCCATTCCATTCAAATGCAACCATCAATGATCTCCACTACTCCTGATCGACAACAAATTTTAGATAGGTATGCATGTGTCTTTGCCGAACCAGTGGGATCGCCAACTTCATGGCTAGAGGACCACTGTATTCAGCTCCTTCCTAAAAGCATTCCTCCCAACATCAGGCCCTACCACTACCCATTTCACCAAAAGATAGAGATTGAGATGCTCATTAGAGACTTACTAAGGCAAGGCATTATTCATCCTAGTACCAGCCCATTTTCTTCACCAGTTCTTCTTGTCCAGAAAAAAGATGGGTCATGGCGCCTCTGCATTGATTTCTGAGTAGTTAATCACATCACAATCAAGGATAAGTTTATGACCCTTGTTATTGATGAGC
This sequence comes from Cunninghamia lanceolata, assembly GCA_027924645.1. Taxonomy (NCBI): domain Eukaryota; kingdom Viridiplantae; phylum Streptophyta; class Pinopsida; order Cupressales; family Cupressaceae; genus Cunninghamia; species Cunninghamia lanceolata. Next base: position 12,858,494 of record BSBN01000524.1, read on the forward strand.
TTCATGGCGCTCATTTTTTTCTCCAAGTTGGATCTTCATTTTGGGTATCACCAGATTCAGGTTCATGAGGATGATATCCCTAAAATGGCTTTCTACACACATGATGGCCACTATGATTTTTTGGTTATGCCCTTTCGCCTCACTAATGCTCCTTCAACATTCCAGGCATTGATGAATAAAATATTCCGGCCCTACCTACGGAAATTCATTCTGGTCTTCTTTGATGATATCCTCGTCTATAGTAAAACATGGGTTGAGCATCTCCAACATCTGGATCTCACACTACAACTTCTCTTTAATCATCATCTCTATGCAAAACAATCTAAATGTGTTTTTGGCCAGGATGAAGTGGAGTATATCGAGCATATTGTTCCAGCCCAAGGGGTTCGAGTGGATCCTGCAAAAATAGCTGCCATGAAAAATTAGCTGCATCCTTAGACACTCAAGAGCCTCTGTGGTTTTTCCAGGCTAACTGGTTACTATTGCAAGTTTGTCAAGGATTACGGGAAGATTTGAGCTCCACTGATAGTTATGTTGAAAAAGGATTCTTCTACCTGGACATAAGTTATTGAGTGTGTATTTGAAAAATTGAAACAAGCTATGTATACTACACCTATTCTAGCTATCCCAGATTTTTCCAAGACCTTCACTATTTAGAGCGATGCTGGTAGTAATGGACTTGGTGTTATTCTCCTCCAAGAAGAATGCCCCATTGTGTTCACCAACAAAGCCCTTTCTAGAAAGAATTTAGTACTCTCTACGTATGAGAAGGAAATGATGGCCATTTTGCATGCAGTACAGAAGTAGCAGCCATACCTACTGGGGAATCATTTTTGCATAAAAAATGACCACCAAAGTCTGAAATATTTCATGGAACAATGGGTATCCTCCCCAGCACAACAGAAATGGGTCAGCAAACTCATGGGTTATGACTATGAGATCACTTACAAGAAGGGCAAGGACAATATTGTGGTAGATGCTCTTTCTCGCACATTTGATGACCAAGCTTCCCTTTCAGCTATTTCTATGCCTATTCTGAATTGGTTGGAATCTATATAGCAGGGTTGTGTCAATGACTCTTCATTATCTCAAATCATTCAACAGTTGGCCACTAACCCCTCTATTGTACCGCATTATTCTTGGGATGGTGCTTCTCTACACTACAAGGGTCGCCTAGTGCTTCCCTAGAGCACAGATCTTCAGCATGCTATATTCTATGAACTCCATGCTTCTCCATAAACAGGGCACTCAGGGTTTCTCAAAACTTACGAGTGGGCACAATGTAACTTCTTTTGGAAGGAAATAAAAAGGTAAATTCAATAGATGGTGGCTAAATGTGATACTTGCCAAATGCAACAAGGGTGAAACAACACTCATTCCTAGATTGCTCAAACCCTTGCCCATCCCTACAAGGATTTGGACAGATATTTCTATGGATTTCATTAAGAGGCCCCCTAAATCTAGAGGGAAGATAGTGATCTTGGTTGTGGTTGATCACCTCTCCAAATATAGTCATTTTTGTGCCCTCATCCATCCCTATACCACCTCCTCAGTCACATAAATTTTCTTGGTCCAGATCTTCTGTCTTCACGACATACCTTCTTCTATTGTCTCATACCATGATGCAAACTTCACCAATCATTTTTGGATAGAACTATTTCAACACACGGGCACCAAATTGAAGATGAGTTTTGGGTATCATCCACAAATGAATGGTCAGACTAAAATTGTCAACAAATGTTTGGAAACTTACCTTCATTGCTTCACCTTAGAACAACAGCATCAGTGGGCAAAGTGGTTCCCTCTCACCGAATGGTGGTACAATACCTCCTACCACACTTCAACTAAAATGACTCCATATGAAGCAGTCTATGGTCAGGTACCGCCAGTGCTCCTTCCATACACCCCCAGTAGTTCACCAGTTCAGGCAGTCAACACGATTCTCTGAACTGAGGATCGGATGGCAAGAAATAGAATGAAACAATAGGTTGATCAACACTATTCCAAGCGTACTTTTCAAGTAGGTGATATGGTTTTTCTTCACCTACATCCATACAAGCAATCATCCCTGAAACTCAAAGGGCATCATAAGTTGGCTCCAAAGTTCTATGGGCCATATAAGATTCTCTAGCAGATTGGGTCGGTTGCTTATAAATTGGAGCTCTCGCCTTCTTCTCGAGTTCATCCAGTTTTTCATGTCTCTTGTCTAAAGAAAGTTTTTGGCACCAACATCAGAGCACAAATTATTTTACCAAAACTTGATAATGAAGGATCCATTCTTGTAGAGTCGGAGGCAATCCTCGATAGGTACACTCGTCAGCTTTGCTCCCGATCCATCACAAAGGAATTAATTCAGTGGCATGAAATGCAACCAGAGGATGCAACTTGGGAACCACTATTTTAGATTTAACAACAATTCCCACATCTTAAACTGTGAGGACAAAGATTTTCTAAGAGGGAGGGGATGTTGGGAACCCGTGTTTAACCCTTCTCTTTACTTTCTTAGTATATTAGTTTCTATGGATGCATATGCTTAGTAAGTTGTCTCGTGAGCCTATTGTATTATCCCACATTCATGGGAAGTAGTAGTTGTTTAGATTAGACTTAGTATATAAGTAAGTGTTGAGGCCAATGAAGGCATCCACAAATTTATTGTATTGAGCTTGTTCAAAGGAGGTTGCCGCCTTGAAGTGGCCTACGATCAATAAATTCCTTCTGTGTTTCTACTATTTATATAAATCTGTTATTTCATGCATTTTTCATTATATTGTTGTAGGAGGTTCCTCTCACAGCATTTTTTAATTTGTTGACTGGAGGACTCAATTCTATCCCAAATGTAATCCATTGAATCATCCTTATTGTGGAAAATCCTTTTGTTTCTTTCAAGCCACAAATTCCAAACCAATATTGCTAGCATGCAAACCCAAACAACTTCAAACCTAGGCTTAAGACTCCAAGAGAACATCTTTTGAGGAGATCCAACATATTGGCCAAGAGGGACCAATAGAGACTCCATCTCCCTAATAGCCAATCCCATGTCTATCTCACCACCTCACAATGCAAAAACAAGTGGTCATTAGTTTCTTCCTCCTTTTTGCATAAAATACACTAGGATAGGTCTGCCTTCTCCAACTTCCTTAGTCTATCCCAAATGAGTGTTCTTCCCTTGACAACAATCTAAATAAAAGCATTTGCTTTAGAAATCCCTTGACTTAGCTAAATTCTCTTGTCTATAAATCATCAACTATCATTTCAAAGTAAGTAATGTGCAAATATGCCTCCCTCATTGAAATAGATCTAGACTTACTCCTCTTCCAAATCAACCTATCCTCTTGATGCCTCTAAAGGATTGACCACTTGATTAGTATTTCTGCCAACTACTTACAAGCTTCCTCAACCTCCAAAAAGGGGGGTAAGTCAATCCACATCTTCCCTTCCTCTCTTGAAACAATATAATTAGACACCTTATTCCTAATAGTTCCTTCAAAATGTGAAGCTAAGGGTCTAAATTGGTCATTCTCCACCAGTGCCAAATTGTTGATCCAACTATCCCTCTAAAAACTAATCTTGTCTCCAATTTTAACTCTCCACCTTGTGTCTTAGATAATCATGGCCCTACAATCATGGAGAAAGTTCCATATATACTCAAACCAAATTGAGAGAACAATGTTAATCCTATAGAGCCCTTTAATCCCATTAGGGACCTACTTAGCTTGCAGGATTTGACTCCATAGTCTTTCTTTTTCCAAGTACATTCTCCATAGAAGTTTGATACCTGATACTCTATTCATCCATTTGTTATCTTTGAACCCTAAGCCTCCATCTTTCTTCTACTTACAAATTTTATCCCACTTCACCAAACTATATTTCCTTTGATCTTCAACTCCACACCAATGGAAACCCCTCCAGGTTGATTCAATGGAATTAGCAATCCTACCAGGGATTTGGAAGATTGATAAGGTATAAATTCGAATGGCAGATAAGAAGGCCTTAATTAGTGTGATATTTCCTACAAAGGAGAGCCACCTTCCCTTCTAAGAACAATTTTTTTCTAAATTTTCTCAATTCGAATCTTTCAGTTAGCATCTAAGGCTTTCTTATCTAGTAGAGGCATACCTAGATAATTTCTAGGGAGAATGTCAACCAAAACCATGAGCGCTCTTTGGATGTTGAGTGCCTCCATACAATGGTCCTTTAGAAAAAACAACCTTAACATTTGTAGATTAATTCTTTGACCAACCACCCTTTCATAACAGTATAGGATTTTCTTTAGAGTGTTGGCCTCCCTAATAGAGGCCTCTCCAAATAGTAGGGAATCATCAACAAATTGAAGATAAGTTACATTACTAGTCTTGATCAACACTTGCAAACCCCTCGTATTCCCTCTAGCTCTTTTAGCCTTCAATGCACTCCCAAAGACTTCTACTACAATTAGAAATAAGAAGGGAGATAGGGGATCTCCTTGCCTCAATCCTCTCTTAGTGTGGAAAAACTCCATTGAAATGACATTAATGAACATTAACAAAGAGACTGAGTAGATATACTTGTATACCAACTTACACCAATATTTGCAGAACCCAAACTTCGTAGAACCCAAACTTCCTCAAAATTTGGCTCACGAAGTCCCACTCTACTCTATCATAAACCTTATTCATATCTAATTTTAGAACCATACCTTCTTTTTATGTTTAATTGAATTGATAGTTTCATGCATGATGATAATTCCATCCAATATCTGCCTACCTTTCAAAAAACCACTTTGTTCCTCTGAAATAATATCTGCCTACCATGACTTTAGTGACAATTTTATACACCATGTTACACAAATAAATAGACCTAAACTCATAAAAATACCTAGGGTTCTTAACCATGGTAATTAACTCTAGGAAGGTTGCATTCCAACTTTTTAGCATAGCCTTCCTAAACCAACACTCCTTAGAAACCTTCAACACCTTAAGACCCACAATATCCCAAAATCTATGGAAAAACCCAACTTGGAGCCCATCTAGGCTAGAGGCCTTCTTGGCACCAAGCAAGAATGTGTCCATTCTAATCTTGTCCAAGGTAAAAGGTTTCATCAAGTCCTCATTCTATTTATGTTTGATGATGGCTGACACATTCAAATCAAAGTCTCTTGTGAACCCTATCCTTCATAGGTTCTTTTGCCAACAAGCTTTTGAATAAGATTGACACTTCTTTTCTTATATCCTCAATATTTGTAATTTTTCTTCCTAAGGAGAGAAAAATTCTTTCAATCTTATTTTCTTTCCTGTGAATTTTTGTAGAAAGGTGAAAAACTTCAAGTTTTAGTCACCTTCCCTGAGCCATTTCACCTTGGATTTTCACTACCAAAAATGTATTTCATACAAAGAATAGTGTTAAGTTCTTTCTATAGACTATAAGCTTGGATCTTTCTATCCTCTAAGAGACCTGGCTAGCTATTTGTGATTCAATGTCAATGATCCTAGATTCTACATTGCTCATTTTTTCAAAAATATTCTTGATCTTTGCCTTATGTCATGCCCTAGCTTTGGCCTTAACCAATTTCAACTTCTATTGCAAAATGAAATGACAACACCCTTTGATCTCATAGCTTCACCACTTTAGGAGTTGTTCCTCAAAATTTTGGTGTTCAAACTAGAGGAATTTCATTTTGAAAGGATAACCTTTTGGTTTCCTTTCTCTATCCACCTCTAGCCCAATGGGACAATGATTTGATCCTCCAAATTCTATGAGCCTCACTAAGAAGGAGGATGGATCTAAAGCCCAAAAAAAATTAATAATAAATCTATCTAATCTTATCAATATGCAAGCCTCCTCCATTCTCCTATTACTCCATGTGAACCAACTAGATTGATCCAACAACTACCTTCCTACTTCCGCCAAACTTGCCCTTTAGTCTCAAAATGACATTAAAGTATCCTCCCAAAAGTTACTTATCCATCCCGTACCTGAGATGAAATCCATAATTTCTTCCCAAACTTTAATCCTTTCTAGTTCCATAATTGGACCATAACAATTTGTAATGACACCTTTGAAATTACTTTGGGAATCATAAATATGGACATTCAAAACATGTTGAGAATGTGAGATTAACCTACTAGAGAAGTGAGAGTCATCCCATATAACAACCAACCCTCCTACTAAGCCAATTGCATCCACCATAATCCTAGCACCTCTGTGCCAAAATCTATTTAACAAAACCTTGAAGGAATCTCTACTTGTTTTGGTTGCTTATAAAAGTAATATGTCTAGATTTTCCTCTTCCACCAGTCATTTAATTAAATGGAATTTTTTGAGACCACTAAGCCCCTGAATATTCCAACTGAGAATCTTCATGATTTCTTAGCAACGAGGTGCTTGCCTCCATTTTGAACAAATTTGGTGATTAGAACCTATGAGCCATTTTCTAGGTCATCCATAGCCATCATCTTAACCTTACTAGTGTCTATCTTGCACCCTTTAGTTCAATTGGCTCCCATATCCACATAGTCAAAAGTAGCATTAGATTGTTGAGAGATGCTCACATTATTCTTACCTTTCCTAGTAACAACACTCCCATCATTTTATCCAGCCTTCTCCTTAAAGGTGTCCCTAACCATTTCCTCTTCGTTGTCCCCTTCCCCATGAGAGTTGTCAGACATATTCTCATCTTCCCTAAGCAAAAGGGCTATGTCCTTTTCAACAATATCACTTGGCCCTAGCAATTCCTCCCCTGGTTTTTGCCCCTCTATCTACAAGGGCATTTCTAAGGGGTCTTCCTTTAAGGTTTCCCTTCCCTGGAACAGTTGTGAATTGTTATTGTTAGAAGAGAGTGATTTTGTAGGCCTACATTATAATTAATATTTTTATCTAACATCTTTTCTTCATATATATATATATATATAATTTTTATTAGATTCTCAAATAATTATATCTTTTTAATATAAAATTATATTAATTAATTATGTATATTAAATAATTAGTTTTGAAAGGTTGAGTTTTTGCATCAAAAACATTTTGTGTTTAAAGTTTGTATTTATATATTTATTTTTTATATGTATTATAATATATAAGAAGTTTAATATGATAATAATGATTTTTGTCATATTTAAAATTAAATTAATTTTAAGAATTCCAAAATTGATTATATTTTACTATTTGTTTTAATAAATGAGGTATTTAAAGAGAGGGCATTCTAGAGTAAAGTAGAAACATAATATATTAAAATTTAAATGAATCAACATTATAATTTATGAATTTACCCTAAAAAATCTCAAAACAAAAAAAAAACCTAGTTATAGTAGTGGAAAATGTCCTATCACCTAAAATGATATTAGAGAAATTACCAAGTATAATGAGTTGCTATCAATGCAAGTTGTTGGATATTATATTACATCTTTAGATTATAGATTAAATAACAAATAAAACTTTTGCTAGTTTATAGTTGGGAGGAGTTAGTAGTTTTTGAGAAGTTGCTTGTATGAGAAAATATAATGGCTTTATAAGCTAATTAATACAATGTATTGATCATCCTAAAATAGCAATCTAGAATCAACTATTATTTTGTTATTGTAGTCGTGATTTAGTTTTTATAGAAATTTGTTTGCTCACCATTTTAATATGGTATTAGAGTATTTATAAAATCCTTGTGCCTTTGCGTCTAAGTTAGAGATTGAAAATCTTGTGAATCATAGTGAAAGAAGTTTGCAGAGGCATGCACAGGTTGTGTAATGCATGAAAAAAATGTATGAGAGAAGCATTTAGCATATGACCATTGTAGACTTGCTAAGTGTGGAAATACAAAGGTATTTTCTTATGATCATTGCAGACTTGTTGGGCGTGGAAATACAAAGGCATTTGAAGTTTTTCTATTTGGAAGTTGTTTAGTGAAAGGTGCCAAAATCTGCAGATTGGAGGAATGAAACATAGGATTTTGTGAATCATTATAATGTATGAGAAGAGGCAACATCTAAAACATCTCCTTGTCCCCTCTATGTGAAGGCATTATATGGAAAAGAGTCCACTGGCAGCATGTAGAATAATTTTTTTGTGCTACGCATGGGAAGAGGAGTAAGCAGAGCATGTGTAAGTTAATAGTCTCACATTTATATGCTAAAGTTTGTTTTCTATTGCATTCTATAGAGTCACATTAGAAACAAGGTTGGTGACATTATGAGAAAAACCAATAAATAGATCAATTGATGAGGATATTTAAATTGGTCTAAGTGGTTAGAGGTTCAAACTTCATAATTGTGTATTGTTTGGTGAAAATGGACATTCCTAAAAATATTTTTAGTGTTAAAAAGGAAGGAGGGGTTGATTAGAAAAGCTTTATGAATTAGAGATGAAATTTCTTCATCGAAGTCTACAAATCTATTTGGAGTGATAAGATTAATTTTAATGGAGAAATCATATGTTCTTGCTAAATTTGAAGGACATGATTTTCATACATGGAAAGTTAAGGTACAATTCGTTTTAATAGACAAAGATCTTTGGAATATTGTCAGTGGAATTATTAAAAAACCACAAGATGCAGATGAAGTTGTAAAATGGGTGGCAAAAGATCGCAAAGCCACAACATTGATTGATCTAGGATTATTTGATGCATATTTACATCATATTGATTTAATAAAAAATTCAAAGAAAATATGGGAGGGTCTCAGTTCTTTATTTGGTTCAAAGGATTCCAATGCTAAGATGTTCATTAAGCAAAAATGTTTTGGTTTGAAGATGAAAGAGGGTGATAGTATTGTTCAACATATTAGTACATTTTGTTCCCTTCTTAATCAACTTGCTGGCGTAAAATCTACAGTCGATGATGATGATGTCAAAGTTATTTTATTAAATAGTATGCCTTCAAGCTTTGATAATATTGTATTTACTTTAAAAAAACTAAATCCAAGCTTACAAAATGTGATATCTTCCTTAATTGATGAAGAGAAAAGAGTCACTAAAAATCACTCAATTATTGAGGAAATTGCTTTGTTTGTGAAAAGGAAGACTAACATTTCAACAGGGAAGAATAATTTCAAATTCTTGTATTGTCAATCAAAGAGGACACATTCTATTTAATTGCATTCAATGTGCTAGATATCTTATTAGTGGCAAGTTAAAAATAGATAATGCTTTGGTTGCTACTAAAACAAAGAGAGAAAGATGTGATTTTGCAATACATGATCAAGACTCTCCTCACAAAGACAATGAGGAGGAATATATTTTTTAATAATTAAGTAGGCATCATTGGAGGCTAGAGGCATTGGAGGTAGGAGGTCTATTATCATCTCAATCTAGCTTCTCTCTCAGAAATGATACTTTGCATGAGAAGCACCTGTTTCATTTTGAGTTCCTTCATGGAGCAAGGGGGAATGATAGTTGTTTTTGGTCTATGGATAGTTGAGTATGTCTCGATCCATAGTTTTGCAAGTTTATATTTGTGGATAGTTGAGTTTGTCTCAATCCACAAAAGGAGTTATCCTATGGATAATTGAGTTAGTCTCGATTAACAGTTGGTTGGTGGTTGTGTTACTGTGGATAACTAAGTTAATATCAATCATATTTGATTGGTGTTTTACTTGGGAATAAATGAGTATGTCTCAATTCACATGTATTTTGTAGGTTTGACAATCAAGAGATTCACTGATGAATTTAGTTTGGTGTTTCTTGGGTGAGCGAGGAGAATTGGTGGATAATTGAGTAAGTCTTGATCCATCAAAGTTTCCAAAAGGGCTATTGTGGTCAATCCTTGTAGTGTTGCATCCTTTAGTCTGATTGATGTAATAAGGGTGGGAATGTTGGATATTATATTACATCTTTAGATTATAGATTAAATAACAAATATTATTTTTGTTAGTTTATAGTTGAGAGGTAGTTAGTAGTTTTTGAGAAGTTACTTGTACGTGAAACTATAATGGCTTTATAAGCCAATGTAATACAATGTATTGATCATATCAAAAATATCAATCTAGAATCAATTATTATATTGTTATTGCAATCATGATTTAGTTTTTATAGAAATTTGTTTGCTCACCATTTTAATAGTTGCCCCTTGCTCTTTTAATAGTATAAACAATTGTATTGACCTCTAAAATTACTAACAGATAGTTGAATCCTCCTTAATTTAGTCAATACAACTTTAATTAATTCTCCCATGATCGAAACACATACTTTCCACCCCTATATAATTATTGTTGTTGCTAGAGCATTCTGCCAAGTCCATGAAGAATCCTCTCAAAGGTGGAACTAGAAACGGTTCATTTTATTTTGAATTATAATTTACATACTCAAGGTTCACTTCTACACTCCTAGGTTCAATATCAAATTCTAAAGGTTTGACCCTATGCAAATTTGCCTCTGCAGTTATTGATTAGACCCAAATCTAGAGAAATGAACCTATACACTGTGTAGTTTTTGTATATCTATCTATCTATTATTATTGTTGATCTTTTCTTGAATTCACTTTACTATTCATAAAATTTCATGTTTACATATATCTTTCATGATCTTTATGAATATTACCTCCCTTATTTGAGAGGATTTTGATCTCACAAAATTTTAATGAGACTTTGAGTGAGGAGAAGATCTCTCTAGTTCCCTCTCCATGGAGGGTGGTATCTTTTCTTCACTTTCCACATAACATATTTGGACACAAGCTTAATCCAAGTCTTGTGGGTTGATGGTGACTATCTTTCTTTTGATATGAGTATGGAGCCCTTTAAGGTATTTGATAAGCATATCATTTTCCTTCAAGTCCATGCCTACTAAATTGCTTTTCTTCTAAATGCCATGGTGTAATCCTATAGGATTTTCTCATCTTTCTATTTGAGATACACCCACTTAATTTTCTAATTAGTTTTATGGCCAATGGGGTAAAATTTATTAATTAAATCTCTAAATCCTTCCCAACTACATATGATTAGTTTTTTTTTTATTCTCGTGGTTAACTACATAATTCTTTCACCATACAAGAGCATGATCTTCCATTTTGAGGCTTACAGAGGAGATTCTTTGAGCTCCATTAACTTTATTCACACATAAAAGAAAATCTAATTATTTAATCCAAGAATCCAACTTTTCCACATTAATTTGTCCATCAAAATTTCTATTCCAATATTTGTTTATTCTTTGAATGGTGTTGGTTCTTTTCCCTTATTCTCATTGAAAAACTCTTTCAATAAATCCTCACTCTTCATATCATAATCTCCTTACTCTATGCCAAATTTATTGGGTAGAGCTTTTACCAATTCATGAAAGGAAGAAAAGGTGTAAAATATTCTTCCTACACTAATTTATGAGAGGAGGTATGTGAAAAATTAAACTAATCATATAGTTACAGGGAAATAAATACAAAAGCAATATACCATAACATAATGATTTATGTGGGGAAAAATCATTTTGTAAGAAAAACCCCACACTCAAAAGAAACTCAATGTGTTATTTAGTAATAAATGTTTACAATACACTTGTAGAGTCTAAGCCTTTACATGAGTATCACCAACAAGAGATCTAGGTCAATTCTAGCAGCATAACAATACCTACAAAACTCACTATGAAACCTCCATCTTAAGAACCCAATAAATAGGAGAAGAAATACATGAAATAGTGTATTCCTTTTACCTATCATAAGCTCATCATAATCCACATACCAACTTGGGTGCTCTATTTTGGATCCATTATATCCAATCAAATGTCTTATGATGTGTCATAACATGCATCATAATTTGGTCAACAAATGTAACTCCCTCTTACAACCCTCTTATGCATCATATATGCTCTTATATTTCTGATGTGGGAGGCTCAACTTCTAAAGGGGATAACTTTTGATCCAAGAATCCAATTGAGCCTATTTTAAAAAAATTGAAGATCTAAAAGAGGTCCACATTTCCATAACTATCTTTCTCTAGTTAAGGCCGATTTTGACAATTTTTGGGCCAAAATAAATCTCTAGAGCCGCAAAAATTGTTAGTATATGTTTTTTATTCCTTTTCCTAAGCTTTTTCCTACACATATTATTAAGCTTGCTTAGGTTAATAAAGTGAGTTTAATTAGGTGAGTGGGTAGTTTGAGGTGTCACCATCCTACAAAGGAGGTGCATTTGCTATCTTGGGAAGATGCTTTTGCTATCTTTGGCTCGCTTGGTGGTCACTCCCTATTGGCTGGTTTTGCCACCTCCACCCTCTTCCTGAGTCTATATAAACTCACTACCTAGCTTGTATTTTTCATTATTGTGAGAAATTGATTCAATATTATTTTGATATGATCTCTTTTGCATCCTTTATTGTGATCTTCTTTATGTGCTTGCTTTTAGCTTTCTAGATTTTAGGTTGCTATTTCCATAGCAAAATCTAACATGGTATCAGAGCGGGTGAATGCCTAGGGCTAGTCATTCAGAAGATCTAGGATTTGAGATCATGGTTGCTCTTGAAAGTTGAATATGATCTTCTCTTGCATCTAATGATGATGTGGAGAATCAAAAAAACTTGATAGAAATACCAGTTTCTGGGGCGGATTTGTCAATGGCTTTGTGTTTTAGGTAGTTTCGGGAGATTATTGGAGAAAATATAAGCTCACCATTGAGATTAGAGTTGTCAAAAAAGTTAGAATAGCCCTTTATTTTGTCCAGATCAGACACCAAAGGCCAGATCTATGAGGGTTTAAAGTTGGGAGGTGCATGCCAGATCTGGTGAGTACCTGATATTTCAGAGCATTTTGGGTCAAATCTGACCTTGTCATTACTCTCAAAAGGACCAGAAAACTTAAGATTGATTATCAAATCATTAATTTTGGGCAAAGTTATTTGGAGAGGCAACAAAAAATTCCTATGGATCGTACGTCCTCGTGAACAATGCAGGTTTGCATATTTTTCAAAAAAAAAAAATTATTTTCTACGATTTTCATTCAAAATATTTTTATTGAAAAAAAATCATAGTTTTAATTTGAAAATCATTGTAAAATCATATACAAAATATAAAAAAAAAAAATCATTTAAGGTACCTGCATAGGCCCTAAGGTATGTGTGTACCTTTCTTTGGGTCTTGCCCCATTTTTAAAAGGTTGTAGACCCTCTAATAGCCCATGGACCCGTTATAGTAGGTCATGGGGTGTGGCCTTCAGCCCTCCCAACCCATTTTTTAGTTCAACCTTTTAGGCCTTGAATCATGCGCTTTGCTTTGGGCACTATGCCTTCAATTTGGCTATTTTTAACCTCCTACCAACTTTAGCAGTCTTCTAAAACCTTCATCAAATTTGGCAATTGAGTCAGATTTAGCTTCAGAAAAATTTATCTAGTAGAACTCCAAAGTTGGCGGCACCACTAACGTTAGTGGCAATTACACTAAATTTGGAAGCAAGGTGGATTTTCAAATTTTACCCCCTCTTCATTGGCAGGTTGAATTTTCAAGACCAACTTTGGAGACTCATATCTTGGGCTCATGACCTCATTTTTATGATAAATTTTTTTTTTTATTTGGGCTTCTTTTTCACACTCTATGCGTTGGTGTAGATTTTTTTTGATTTCAATGCACGGATTTTCTAGAATTTGCAAATTCTCACAGGTGATACTGCTAAGTTCTTATTTTGGGAACTTCGAGGACTCATAACTTTCACATACAACTTCAAATCAAGGCATTTCTTTTTTTGAAAGTGCATGATTTTTCATGTACATCATAGTGGTGTTATTTATTTTGTTTTGTTTTGTTCCAAAATTATACTTTCAACATATACTCATTTCTGAGGATTTGTAAAAGCATTAACATTAAGTCCACTCGATATTTATTACTGGTGGAAACTATAAACACACTAAATATAAAGTGCCAAATCATATTTCTTTGGGTGGTTCTTTGATTGGTTGATTCAGGGGGTCTCTTGGTGTGTTTTTTGATTTGTTTACTTGTGCTCTTCTTTTCCTTCACACATGGATCATTTAAAGGTTCTGTTGCTAACATCTTATAATTATGCAACTTGGCATCAAAATGCATGGAATGCCTTAATGCAACTTCGGTATACTCCATATGTTGAACAAAAGGTAACTAAACCCACAGATGATAAGGGAAAGATTTCATGGATGCTTGAACATACAAAAGCGCTTGGATGTCTTCATAGCCTTATTTCCCTTGATCTAATGTTTTAGATTGAAGCATGTACAAACTCTCATGATGCTTAGGAAAAATTAAAAACATTGTATGGTACAACAGATGAAGTTAGAGGCTATTAGATTGACAATGTTTTGATGAGCCTTGATCCTAAGAACTTTGGCAACATCCAGGATTATATTACTAAGGTTAATGATCTAAGAGCACAATGTAAAGAATGTGGTATTGAGAAAAAGGACATTTAGTTAATTTATAATGTACTAAAGAAACTTGGTCCTGAATTTGCTGCTTTTGTTTCTAGCTTTCACACTCACAGGTTAACTATGGGATCTGCATACACTATGCTTCATTTGCATCTTTTTCTGAGATTTTAATCTATGAAAAATAGAATCCCAAGATTTGTTGGTTGGTCAGCCTAAGGGACATAAAGAGTTAGGTCCTCTAACAAGAAACATAATAAAACTAAGAAAAATCCACATATAGATCAAGCACAGAACAAATCCTCTTCAAAAGAGGACTTATCTAAGAAGGAGAAGCCTACTTGTCCATATTGCAAGAAGATTGTACATGAAGAAACTTCTTGTTATAAGAAAGATATTGATGAATTGAAACATCTTCTTAAGAATAAGAACATTGATTTACCTTCTAGAATGTTTAAGTATGCTTCTTCTTCACATTCAAAATAGTCAGGATCTGGTAAGAAAAAAGGTCATGCAAGTTTTGCTTTTGAGTCACAGAAAAACAAAGGAAAAATTATTTGTGCTTTTACAGGTCTTCGATGAGGAAGATGGCTTCTTGATTATGGAGCTTCTCACCATATGGCTTCTTCACAGTCCATGTTCTCTTCTTTTGAGCCTTGTGTTATGCCACCTATTTTGATGGGCAACAATACTTACATGAATGTAGTTGGGAAGGGATTTGTTGATATTGGGGATGGCACTTTCAATGATGTTTTGCATGTACCTCATTTGTCAAACATTCTTCTTTCCATTTATTAGATCACCCACAGTTGAACAGAAAAGACTGTGCAATTTACACCTAATTCAGTTGTCATTCAAGAGTTGGAGAGTAGAAGATTATTGCTACTAAGATGGTTGATCATGCATCTTGGTTAGATTCTTTTTTCATAATTTGCACCTGATGATGGCTCTAATCCTTTGGTTGTTGATCACACTCCTTGTGTGACCTTTCATTTTAAGGATAATTTTGGTTACTTTAACTTGGGTATTTTCACATCTGATCCATTTCTAAAGCCTTGTATTTATTCTCCTCCTCCTGCTGCTTGTTCTGAGCTTAGCATTGCAGTGATGCAGCACATTGGTCTTCCTGATTCAGTTCCTTGGGATTTATTCCTACCAAACATCTCATCTTTGTTTGTAGAGTCCCATATTTATGATTGGGGAGACACTATTGATTACATTCATCTTCTCTTTGATGTAGTTGATTCTTCTTTAGATGTTTTGAGGGTACATTTAGACCCTCTTATACCTTCTTCACCTTCATCTACTTCTATAGTGACAATTTTTGTAGATATTCATGAGTCCACATATCTGACTTAGTCATCATTCATGTTGACATCCTCTGTAGAAGTACTAGATTCACTTTGGTCTAGTTGTCTTGCCTATGGTGAGAACCATACATCCATGGTTATTGTACTTGAATCTTCTATGGTACCTTATCCATCATATCAACATTTTTCATAGTTTGGCATTGGCTTAGAGATCCTTGAGCAACATTTGAAGAGGGCATCCTTGTCTTTAGAGGAGATATATTCATCTTTGGATCCTATTCTATTTCAATTTCCACTTGGTTCTGGATTGTCACTTTCATCAGTTAGGCCTGGGACTCTTGATTTGGTTGTAGCATCTTTTGGCATCAACATGGAGACACATGAGCAGTATTCAGAGACTTCAAACATCTTGATCTTTCTTCCCTCATTTTCCTTTCAGGAATGGGAAGACATTTTGCATTCACCTTTGGTTTTGTTTCTTCCTACTAGGGGAGGAACATTATTTGATGATAATGGACTATCTTCTCCATCCAATTTTGAGCATCAATCATTGGCACAGTTGCTTACTTTTGGGGGCTTCCTAGTCCTCTTTTCTCTTTGTATTCTAGGGAATGTTCTCTCTCTATTTGTGGGGGGATTCTTCTCTTTTTAGGGAGAATATTTGTACATGGGTACCTCATCAGACTTCATTTGTCGAGACCCATCTTTTCACCCACTTAAGCTACACTCAAGCGGGGTGTTAGTGTAGGCTTTATATTCCTTTTCCTAAGGTTTTCCCTACACATATTATTAAGCTTGCTTAGTTTAATAAAGTGAGTTTAATTGGGTGAGTGGGTAGTTTAAGGTTTCACCATCCTACAAGGGAGTTGTATTTTCTATCTTGGGAAGATGCTTTTTCTATCTTTGGCATGCTTGGTGGTCACTCTCTATTGGTTGGTTTTGCCACCTCCACTCTCTTCTTAACTCTATATAAATTCACTACCTAGCTTGTATTTTGCATTATTGTGAGCAATTGATTCAGTATTATTCTGATATGGTCTCTTTTGCATCCTTCATTGTGATCTTCTTTATGTGCTTTCTTTTGTCTTTCTATATTTTGGGATGCTATTTCCATAGAGAATTCTAACAAATTACATTTTTGTGTTATATAGCTTGAAGATTGCATTTTTCTTTTTCCTATTATTAACATTAGGATGCAAGGTTGAGACACCTTTCCTAACAATCTCCCACTTGTTAAACACCTTCCAAGAGTAAAGGTAATATGATGCAATGCAAGGTGGCAACACACTTGGTTTGTACAAAGTTTCACAAAACTTGGTCTCTTGATTGGCTTCTCAAACTCTCACAATGACCCTTCAATGAACTAGGTCTCCAAGGTCCCCAACTTGCAACAAGGGTTCAGACCTTCACATGGGCTAGATGAGGCATCTAACAAGATTAAGTTCCCCAACCAAACACAACTAAAACACTCTTAAGTCTCAATGATCCCTTCTTAGTAACAAGTCTGCCCCAAGCCTTCAAATCCTAGTAGCGCTACTTAAGAGGTTTTTTAGATCTATTTTCCTCATATGGTTTCAAACCCAAGATTCAATCAATGTTTTGAATACCCATTATCAAGTTACATAACATATTTCAAACTCAACCTTGAATTCTTTGGACAATGAGCCTAAAAAATGGTCTTCTTTGTTGTCTTGAGAGGGCTAATTAGGCCTAAATTACAAATGAACATGCTTTCAAACACTTACTAAACCCCTAGAGTTGATGGGGAAGCATTCTTCATGTGTCCAAACCCTCAAAAACCTAATTAGTTTCAAGAGAAACACTCACCTACATACCAAACCATAAAACCCTTGATTTGGCCAAAAATGGAGGAGGGTTTATTGAAAAAGATGGTTCCTGACACTTTCTCCACAGACCACTACTTAAGACACCTTGGAAATCACCTACACAATCTCACAAAACCATCAGAAAAACATTTTCATTGAGATTTTGTCAAATACCCTCTTTGGTTTCTCTTTCCCACATGGAAAACAATTCAAAACAGACAAGGGCATCCCCTTAAAACCCTACAAATAATCTTCTCTACCTTTGAAACATTAAGGGAACCATTATCATGTCAAGTGGGGTCATTCCACCAAGCTACAGTAACTACAAAGGGTGGAATGCCCTAATTCATCTCTTTAAACCCTCAAAACCCCTGTTTCCCAGTCAAGTGAGCAGTTTCAGAAAATCAGATAGAACTCTCACAAATCTTGATGAAAAAAACTCAAACCACATGCAACATGAAGGTACTTTAGTCCTCTTTCAAATACAAGTGGTTTTAGGCCCTGATGGATCCGTACAGGTTCTTGGTATGGCTAGAAGCAGCAAACTTGCAGGAAAAATAGCAGAAAAAGATAGTTTCTATTGATTTTGATCATTCAAAACTTTCTACATACTCTCCTCAATTTGGGAGAAGGCATTTATACATGTTTTTCATAGTTTCCAACCGGTAACAACTAAATTTCAAATTGTATGACCATTGGAAACCTCCTTATTACATTATTCCTTAAGTTGGCAAAGTAACTTCTCACTATTACTCACATCATTAGACTTTGTTTTTGACAATAACATAAAACATGATTCCAAACACATGATAATGGTCATTTTGACCTTATTACATAAAAAAATGATGACACAAGACCACAAACTTGTCCTAGGATGTCCTAGAACCTTATTATGACAACTTCATAAGATTCGTTATGGCTAAGGTGCTCCTACACCAGAATACCAACATTGCCAACTATCTACTAGGGATTAAAAGGCCCATAGACTTACTACACCATCTGAACTTCTCTATGTTGACTGGCTTCATCAATGCATATGTGACATTCTGTAACGTGTCAACTTTCTCCAACATCACCCTCCCATCCTCTACCATTTCATGAAAAAATGGTATTGGATATCTATGTGCTTCATCCTCACATGAAAGGTTAGCATTCTTTGCTAGACATATGGCACTTTGATTGTCACAAAGAACTTTGATAGCTCCCTGGTCCTTAGCCCCACATTTGAACACAATCTCTTAAGCTAAATTGTCTCTTTACAAGAGTGATTATCTTCCATGTTCTTAGCCTCTATAGTGGACAAATAAACCATATCATGTTGCTTACTCATCCAACTAATAACACCACTAAATAAACTAAACACATATCCACTAGTAGATCTTCTTCTATTGACATCTCCTAACCAATCAAAATCCATGAATATCCCACTAAGTTTTGGTCCCCTATAGAATCAACATGATAACAAATAGAGTACTTATAGGTACCCTACAAATATTTGAAGACCCTCTTAATTGCACCCCAATAATCTCATCTAGGATTAGCCCTAAAGTGGTTCAAGACTCCCACTACTTGGGTATGTCTGGTCTAGTATAGACCATAATATACATCAAAGTCCCAACTACACTAGTATAAGGAACATGAGTCATATTCTCCATCTCTGTGGGTGTCATAGGACATTACTCAACTACAATCTTAGTTCCCTAAAAAATATGAGCACTTGAAAACACTGCAGTATAGAGTTCACATACTTACTTTGGCCCAACCAAAGCTTTATGTTCGCTCTATCTCTTCTGATCTCCATACCCAAGTTATACTTGGAAACCCCCAAGTCCTTCATGTCAAATTGTGTTGATTTAACTGAGACTTTAAATGACAAATCACATCCTTATTGTTACCAAAAAACAACATATCATCTACATATAATGTGATAACAAGGAATAGATCATTGTCTATTTTATATTAATAATTTGATTTCAATCTCAAAAATCCCATGCCCAACATAAATGAATCAAATTTTTGGTACCACATTTTAGGAGATTGCTTGAGAACATACAAATATTTTTTAATCTACAAACCAAAGACTCCTTGGCTTTAACAACATGGTGCTATGGTTGTATCATGTCAACCTCTTCCTCTAAGTCACCATGTTGGAATGTTGTCTTGACATCCATCTATTCTATCTCTAAATCAAAATTTGTTGCTACAGATAACAAGAACCTGACAGGTGTTAGCTTAGAAACTCAAGAAAAATCTCACCAAAGTCTATCCCCTCGACTTGAAAATATCCTTTTTCAACCAATCTTGCCTTGTACTTTTCAACACTGCCATTTGAACCAATCTTCTTCTTGAACACCCATTTACATCCAACAAGAATTTCTCTTTCTACAAATGGTAAAAAGTCACATATGTCATGCATCTTCAACATAGGCATCTCCTCATCTGTAGCTACTCGCTAGGAATTAGAATCACCTATATCCATTTTCTCCTTCATAGTTCTAGGCTCATCGATATTAGTAATAAAAGAAAAAATACTTCTCCAATCAAGAGGAGCATACTTGTCTAGTTATTTATTGTCTCTGTCGAGTGGACCTTCTCAAGAGCTCAAGTAGAGGTTCTACTCCCTCTTCTAAACTATAAAAACTATCTAAGCTCTCCTCCTCTTCTAAACTATGAAAACTATTTGAGCTCTCCTCCTCTTCAAGTCCTTCATGATATTCTATTTCAACCTTATTAGTCTTTGGGGTTAGTTGAACCATATCTCTCTTCCCATCCTTTTCTATTTGTAACACTATGGAAGAATGGTTAATCTCTCTAAAAATACACTTCTATTGTACAAAACTATCTCAACCACACGGTCCCAAAGCTTGTACCCATTCACACCAACACCATAGCTAATGAAGATACATTCCATTGCCTTGTTCTCCAACTTTGACTGCTCTCCCTAGGCATATGTGTATATGCCTTGCAACCAAAAACATGGATATGATGTAATGAGGTCTATTGACCATCCATGCCTCCATAGGGGTACTATTAATAAGAGCTAATGTAGGAGACCTGTTAATCAAGCAACAAGTTATAGAAACTACTACCTATAACTTTGACTCCAAGCCAACTCCACTAAGCATACTCCTAGAGCTCCCCATTAATGTCTTATTCATTCTTTGTACAACTCCATTCTACCGAGTAGTATAATGAGTTGTCTTATGTTTTTCAATCTTGTGAAGTTTATAGATAACGTCAAAATCTATGTAACAAAACTCACCACCATTATCAATTCTCAAAACCTTAATCTTCCTACAAATCTAATTTTCCAAAATATTTGTAAACCCCTTAAACTGACTAGAGAATTTAGATTTACTCCAAAGAAAATACACCCATGTCCTTCTAGAATAATCATCTATAAAAGATACATAGTACAAAGACTTAGAAATCAAAGGAATATTAACAGGACGAAATGTGTATACCAAAGTATGGAATAAAATAATGGATAAATGCATACAAACAACTATCTTATTCTACACTAATCTACACCTTCAATTGAGATAAGATTTGTAAACAAAAATGGTAAAAAAAGGACAAGAATCTCTTCAACACAAACCTTAATGCATATGGGATATGCTCAGGATAGTTGATATTGTTGAGAGTTGATGTGGTGTTGATTCTAGTAGCATGATCTTGCCTTGCATCCAATTATAACTCTTGAAAATGGCTTGAGGAATGGTTATTTATAGATTTGAGATGAGATGATGGATGGATAAGATTTGATCTTGTACAATGGAGGGAGGGGGTTGACCTATTCACAAGGGAGAAGGAGAAGCCTACAAGTGGCATCTTGTGATTGGTACACATGATTAGGGAAAAGATTGAAAAGAGGAGGGTGAGGATTGAAAATGTGATTTTTAGAGCCTTGTGCAAGGTTGAATTTATTTATTTTAAACAAAGGAGAGGAATGTGCAAAAGATTAGTTATTTTATTAAACCTAATTTGTTTATTTAACTAATGATGAAGAGGATTTTGGATGAATTAAATAAATATTATGTATTTATTTAATTTTTGGGGGAATGATGAGGGGATGATTGATTTATTAAATAAATGTGAATTTATTAAATTAAGACTGGAACTCTAGAAGAAGGGTTGAATTAGTTAATTAATTAAATCAATAGAATTTATTTAATTAAAATTAGAAACAAATATAAGATAGGCCTGGTGTTATGATAGTAGAAATGTAAGAATGCATTTTAGGCATCTACATGTTTCCCCTCTTTGAGACAATGTTACATAATGTCATTTTAAAGAAAAATACAATATAGCAATATTTGAAAAGGGATGCCCTAATCGCTTGGAGGATTGACGAATAGGAATGAGATAGGAATGCCCCCTCGAGAGGGAAGGTAGGGTTACAAGGCTTGTATGGGCTCTCAACAAGATAAACATGGCTTAGATGGTGGAAATTAGGGCTTGGAGGGATACACTAGGGTAAAAACTTGAAAAATTTGGGGAGAAATCCTATAAATAGGAGGTTTGTGGGGGGGTTTAAAAAGTTCATTTTTACTTTGCTTGAGAATAAAAAAGGAGCTCTAGATTTTGGAGAGGAAGTAGAGTAGAATGGAGTGTGTGTTGGTCAATCATCATTGTAGCGAGCTAGTTTGAGAGTAGAGGCGGTGGTTATTGGGTCATCCATTGATGAGTTGATCTTTTGTGAATTGTTGCTAGGTTTTAGGGTCATTAATGGGGGAAGGGCATATTTGTGCTTGCACTAGGGCTGACCTAACATAAGTGTGCATGCAAATTGCATATGCAACAGGTTGTGGCACATGTGTGAAAATGGTGGAAGTAGGGGTCAAGGTGGTGCAATCACTTGAATGGTGCAAGCACAATTGCAGATGGCTTAAGTGCACTAAATAGTGTAGGTGAGATTGGGGACAACACAAGTGAAGATGATCGTGACACAAGCACATGTAGTGGCATAGGTGCATGTAGGCATGGAGGAAGGGAACATGTAGTAGCACAAGTGCATAAGAAATGGGGGGAAAAGTTAGGGTTTAGTAGAAAAGGGGGGTTTTGGCTTGCTTTTTATATATTAGGGTTTGAGAGGTAGGCTGACAAGCATGTGTAGAGATTTTTTGTGGTGATAGCATGAGAGAGATGATCTGCAGTATTAGGGTTGATGCAACACTTCAATGACGATGATTGGGTCTAGTGGAGATAGTGGGATTGAGCCACCTAGCACATATGCCAAATATTGGGGAATATAGGGTCCTATTGATGGTTCTAGGGTCCTACCGATGGTGCTAGTTGAGCGATGGCACTTAGAGATGTTGACCATTCATCTCTTGATAGGAGAGATGACTTTGACATTAGAGGATGTGTGGAGGATTCATTAGATTCTAATTTGTGAGGAGCAAGTGTAATGGTGAGTGATAGACACCTAGGGATCTCTTTAGTGACTTGTAGGGAGAGGATGCATGCTTGTGTACAGGATGGCCTTAGACATTGATGCATGTGTGGGCAAGGTACATCAAGACCTTTGGTATAGATGGTGGTCATGAGCAACATGCTACTAGCCAACAAGACTTGTAGTAGGTTCTTTATGTTGGAGTTTACAAATATGGTGGCTGACATTGTGGAGATGGGGATAGTATTTTCCTAGGATTCATGCATGTTGGAACACTTATAGAGGGATATACATTTGATGGATGAAGCATTAGGGCTTCATCATTGCTTTAGATATGCTCTTGGGAACACATCATGATCGAATAGCTTGAGGGGGTGTGAGTAGTGCAGGCAATGCATGAGCTAGTTCTTTATGGATGGAGGATTGTGCAAGGTGGTCGGCAGAGACACCTAGTAGAGATTGGCTACTATATAGGAAAGCAATTGATGAGAAAATGGTAGCGAACATCACATGAAGGTTTTATAGGGTCGAGTATGCATAGGGTGGAGAGGATATGTTCTACTTGGGGTTCATGTTGATGTCGTGCTATATCATCGAGTGACATGACTATTTTATTGAGTGATATAGACCTATATATGCCTAAAAATGACACGATTCAGTCTAAATAAATATTCTTAATATGTATTCCCTTCTAAGTCCTCTATCAATAAATAAATAAACAAATTTATTTATTCAATTCATATTCCTCTAAGTTAATTAAATATCAAAATATTTAATTATCTCTTCTAAAGTCAAAATTAAATAAAATCCTTTATTTAATTAAATTCTTCCAAACAATTAAATAATTCTTAATTATTTAATTAAATCAAATCATTCCTCCAAATTTGAATAAATCAAATCAAATTTATTTAAATCCTCTCAATCTCCAAAAATAAAATACAATCAAATATTTTATTTATTCTTCCAAATCATGCACAACAATTAAATAAATTTATTTATTTAATTTGCTTTCTTATCTTCTAAATTAAATAATATCAATTATTTAATTATTTCTTCCAATAATATCTTCTCTAAATTTAAATAAATCAAATATTTATTTAAGTTGTTTTTTCTTCTAAATTGAGTTATCTCTAAATATAATTCAATCTTTGTGCACATGCAATTAAATATTCCTAATATTTAATAAAGAAAAATATCTTCTTATTCTCATGCAAATCCCTTCTTGTTTTAAATCACTTAACTGATTATTGTATTCTTTTAAATGCTTTAACTCATTCTTCTATTCTTGTTCATTCCTCTCATGCAAAAGAAAGCAAGACACATGTCCTCTTCTTATTCATTGCACGTTCCTCAACCGTTCTATACTGTTGATCTTCTCATTCTTTCTATACCGTTGATTCTCTTCTTTCTCAAGTCTATAAATTGAACCTCATTCTTCCATTTCATTCATCCAAGCTTTAAGTATTGTTACTCTGTAGGAATTACAACGTGCCTTTGGCACCAATTCCTTCATTGCTTATGATCACGCTCATTAGTACGCACTACCACCGTCGTCGTGAAGCTTCTCTTCATTGCGATACTATCACTACCATTCTCAATTGACATTCTTGAACAAAGCAAAGAAGTGCACTCTCTGAGGGCATCATTCATACATGCAAGAACGATTGTGATGGGCAATCAATGGAAGCTATGAATTGAAGGAGGTTTGCTTTCTTATTGTTTATTCATTGTTGATCCAATTTTCCCATAACAAAACCTAACAAGGTTATGAAGTAGTTTGGGCTACGACGGGATATACTCGCTCTTCCACATGTCTAGGCATTGGTGGTGAGAGATATTAGGCTCTGGGGGCCATAGGTGGATAGAGAAGAGGCCTTAAATAGCTAGATCACATTGGAATAGGTGTAGTGGGATGATAAGAGAGGTGTAGTGGATGCAAGGATGGAAACAAGATAGAAGGACTGGTGGGAGAGAATCAGGCTTGAGTGGTTAACAATGCCACATCAGCTAGGAGAATGATGATAGGCCAAGGATTTGAGGGCCACCATCCAAGCATCTTTGATAGAATAGTGCCACAAACAAAGGCAAGAGGTGGGAGAGTGGGAGCATAGGTGGTCCTAGTAGTGAAAGTGGTAGTAGCACCACTTGTGGTAGGGCAGATAGAGGAGGAGATTATTAGGATAGACCTATGGATGCTGTGATATCACAAGCAGAGGCAGTAGACGTTGGGGATACCATAGTCTCCATATAGAGCTTGTCTATGTGTGGTAGCAGAGGGACACTCTAGATATAGAGAGAGATAGTTCACTATTAGAGCACATGATACCATCCAAGTAAAGTGAGACAACTTGGAGCAAGAGAGAGATAGCCTCTAGACTAGAGTGGATGTCACTCAGTCAAAGTGTGAGGGGGTAGTGCAAGAAATGTAGGGGATGGATGGACTGAGGGTAGAGAGATGGGCTATAGGTTTGATTGAATGTTGCATGGGTAGAGAGAAATGTCACTCAAATAAAGTGAGATAGGGCATAGGTGGATGCTCAAATACTAAGATAGGAGAGGGATCAGGCTAAAGGGTTAGTGGGCACTCAGGGCATGTCTCAAGCCTTTGCAGATGTGATGAGATACTTAAGAGATACACAATACACATTATGAGAGGTGTACTACTACAAATTATTATATGAGCATGTCATGCTGGTAGAGAAATGGGAGCCTTCTTTTGTAGACTACTCCAGTGCTCAATCAGGGGCTTCAAGTAGATTATAGTTAGTGAGTAGGAGACCATGACCACCACCATCACCAGGGCCATCAGGGGGGCCACAGGAGGGAGAAGGTGATATTGGTAGTCATATGTGACTAGAGGCAACTTATGATGGATTTTGATTAGGCCATGTGCCATTTTGTATTTTTTAGATTGTACATACATTCAATTTATGATGTATGATATATGATTTTGAGTGATTCATTGATTTGTGTCATGTGACAGATTCATGTATGGATGATGTATGGATGTTCTATGATTTATGTATATATGAATGGATGCATGTTATGGATTATGCATTTTTTATGATTGTGGATGATGCATAGATAGATGGTTATGAATGTATGCTTTTTACTTTATATGCTTTCTGTTATGGCACATGTGGAAGAAAATGAATCATAGAAAATAGAAATATTTGTTAGAAAACAATGTTAGTAAATGCTAAAGAATGATAGAATAATGAAATGAGAAGAATAATGATAGGTAAGATCATAACAACAATGGATTTCATGATTAGTGCATTTGAAATTGGATGCAAGTACATGTTGAAATATGATGAGCAACCTAGATTTGCTATAGCACTTGATGGTATGCACCAAGGTATAATGACCATGGTGATGATGTGTCTTGTGCATAAAGGACTGACTCACAAACATGCAGTAAACAAGAGGATGCCCTTGTATATCATAAAGGCACATAGTAACCTTAGTGGGATATGTGATGGGTCAACCAACAAATAAAGCACTCAATAACACAAAAGAATGCCCTGGTATACCATCAAGATGCACCATGATATAAGGATTATGGTAACCTTGAGGAGGTATGTTGTAGGCTAATAGATAAGCAAAGAAACAAATTCAATAAACAAATGCCACACGGGGGGGCTTATCTCTTGCCAAAGTGTTGAAAAAGGTTAGGATGATGATGATGCTTGATGTGGGAATGATATATCATGTGAAGGCAAATGATGAGACAATGGAATAGGAATCTCACAATTGCTAGGGATGTTGCAAGTATGTGCCTAATCGGTGTTGTCATTGATGTCAACATATCCTTGTTGTCATTAGTGTCAACTGTATCTTATTCTATTACTAGTTTAGAAGACTTGTATGTTGAGGATATTGAGAAAATTAGCCTCTCTGGAAGAAACAAGTGAGTTACAGAGAAGTGCAGTACAGACAATGAGTTGTATGCTGAAGACCAGTCTGGTAAACTGCTCTACATTTATTTCTGCTTGAAGATTGTGGTCTATGGATTGGAAGTAAGTTAGAGGTATGTCTGAGGATGCTGCATTCTGGGTTTGAGCTATTTGCATGAAAATCTAAGTGAGTTGTATTCACCAGAGTGAAATATGCTTCTTCTCTAAGTTCAGTTGCGACAAGAAGAAAGTATTCAGCTCCGTATTCCTCCGCAATAAAGTATTTTGCTCTATAGTTCTAGAGGGAATTCTGGGATGATGATAAGTGCCTACAGTTGCAATGGTTTGTGGTTTAGTGGTCTGCAAGCTATCTTTCTTTTATGACAGTTGAAGATAGTGAAGTTCATGTGTTCCGGTGAGAAGATTCCTATGGATAAAGTGGTTAAGGTTCGTGTAGTTGCTCCTGATGATTATAGTGTGCTTGTGGATGTCTCCTAATCATGTTCCTATCTGGACTTTGGTCCACTTTAAGAAATTGAGATGGTGTGTGAAGATTGTTCCCAGTTAATGTAGATTGTAACCAGTCTTGGCCGACCTAGTTGATCCTAGTGATTACTGAGAACTCTGGAAGATTGTAGAAGTGTGTTGTGGTGTGGAAGATCATGTTTGAGTCCCAAATAAGGCATGGTGTGATCCACATTTCATTCCCTTTGCATGATGTTGCAATAGGTTAGGACCTATTTTGTAAATGTTTGTAATACTGACCTTGGAGATTGTTCCAATGGTTGATGATTGTGATGCCGACCTTGAAGATCATTCCAAGGTTGATGTAGTGTATAAATACTTGTAGTTGAGTAATGGAAAAGGTGTCCTTGAGCAAAAATGAAAGGATATTAAGAAAGGTCCAAAGGTAGAGCAGAGAAGAGGTAGAGGAAAGAAGAGGAAGAGCAAAGCAGAGGAAGAGTAGAGTAGAGGAATTGTTATTCACAATACAGAAAGGTGTTGATCATGGCAGTGAGTCTAGCAGTAAGCCACCAGTAGGGTTTAATAGCCCTCAAAGTTTAACAGCCCTTATTGTAATCTTGCTAGGTTTAGGGTTGAGGTAGTGAGGCTACTAGACCTAGTTGTTCTTCATGGCAGTAAGCCAGTATGTTTAGGCCCGTGGAGTGACAAGCCTGAACATCATTATTTCAAGATTACAATATATATTGAGAATTAATCCTCTCTGTGGTTTTTCCCCACCTTGGGGTTTTCCACGTAAATCTAGTGTCTCTTGTGTTTGATGTTGTATCTGTGGTTAAGTTTCTGATTTCATGCACTCATGGTTAAATCTTAATAATTGTGGATAAGTAATGAATGTCTAAATTGCAGAACGTGTTTAAGATTTTGTGACAACTGATTCACCCTCTCCCCTCTCAGTTGTCCGGTGCATATCAACAAGGGATTCATCTGGTGTGCATCGATGGTGTTGGATGGGGTTCTTTGTTGATGTGTTTAGTGTAGAAGTTTTGCTAATCTTTTGTTATTTCAAAATGTGATGTTTACATGTCAAAGGTGTTTTAGGTATATGTCCTAGAAGGAGACACATCATAATGTCATTTAAGTTCAAAATGGGAAGATGTCAAAAGGTGTTCTCCAAAGCATGATGCAAGGCACTGTCCCTAGCATGTGACAAGGTCAACAATGGGGAAGGAATGATGGGGATGGGATGACAAGGCGAAGTGAAACAGAACAAGATGGTACAAAGAGGACCTATAATATAATAGAATCTAGCCCTATGCATGGCACCTGCAAGCAGGTTTTCACCATGGTACTTGCAAAAGTGCTACTAAGTGGTTTTTACTAGAGGATGATTTTTTCTTTACTTTTTTTATTTTTTTGTATTTTGTGCAATTTTCTAGGTTTTTTGTTAATTTTTTGATTTTGGAACTACTGTAAATTAGGCATGGAAGAACTTGAGGTGCATTGTGTTCATGGGTTCTTTGAGCTCTTGACCATTTGGGGTGGCCAACTGATACACTCTTGATCCATATTTAGCAATGATAATGTATGATTCTGATCAATTAGGTTCAACCTTTTCTTTATTCTCATGGTCTTGGTTGGTGTTTCATTGATTTTCCTTAAGAACAAGGTCACCAACCTCAAGCTCTCTATCTTTTATATTCTTGTTATAAGTATGGTGGAGTCAATTTTGATAGGCCTTTAAATGCTTCAAGGTTTTGAGGCATCATTCATCAAGTAGTTCAAGCTCATTTAGACATGCAACTCTATATTCTTTGTCATCAATGAGGTCATGCAAAGAGATGCATAGAAATAGAAGTTTGATCTCTATTGGCAAGATGGATTCTACTCCAAAGACCATGGAGTATGGGGTAGCACCTATGGGCATACAATTGCTAATATGGTAGGCCCAAAGGGAAAGGTTGAGCTAGAGATGCCAATCATGGCTAGCATCATGGACAATCTTTTTGAGGATTTTGATTAAGGTCTTATTAGATGCCTCTGCTTGACTATTACCTTGTGGGTAATATGAGGTGCACTAGTGATGTTCACTATGGAATTTCTCACATAAGGCATGAACCTCATCATTTTTTAAGGACTTACCATTATCATAGATAATGGTAGATGGGATGCAATAGCGACAAATGATGTGTAGTATGAATTTGGAAATTTGTTGGCTAGTGGTGTAGGTAAGTGGAATGGCTTCGGCTCACTTAGTGGCAGTAATGATCAACTTGTGACCATTGGAGGAGGATGGGTTAATCTTTCCAATGAGATCAAGATCCCATATGGAAAATGTCCAAGGAGTTGTGATCGGTTGCAATGCTTGAGATGGTCCATGCATGAGATTGTCATGCTACTAATAGGCTAGAAATTTCTTGATGTATTGGCATACATCTTTTTCCATGGTAAGCTAATAGTAACATGTTCTGAGTAGCTTCTTAGCGAGGA
This sequence comes from Cunninghamia lanceolata, assembly GCA_027924645.1. Classification (NCBI taxonomy): domain Eukaryota; kingdom Viridiplantae; phylum Streptophyta; class Pinopsida; order Cupressales; family Cupressaceae; genus Cunninghamia; species Cunninghamia lanceolata. The sequence continues at coordinate 12,888,142 of BSBN01000524.1, forward strand.
CCATACCACTAGTGGGGGCTCTGTAAATACCTTCATGGACTTCCTTGATCAATATTAGTAATCAAAGAAAAAGTACATCTCCAATCAAGAGGAGTATACTTGTTTGTTTGTTTATTGTCTCTATCGAGAGGACCTCCTCAAAAGCTCAGGTGGAGGTTCTACCTCCTCTTGTAAACTATTAAAACTATCTCAACTCTCCTCCTCTTCTAAACTATTAAAACTATATGAGCTCTCCTTCTCTTCAAGTCCTTCATGAGCTTCTAGTTCAACCTTCTTAGTCTTTAGATTTAGTTGAACCACATCTTTCTTCCCATCCTTTTCTATTTGCAACACTATGGAAGAAGGCTTAATCTCTCTAAAAATAACACTTCTATTTTACAAAACTATCTCGACCACATGGTCCCAAATCTTGTACCCTTTCACACCAACACCATAGACGATGAAGATACATTCCATTTCCTTGTTCTCCAACTTTGACTACTCTCCCTAGACACATGTGCATATGCCTTGAAACCAAAAACATGGAGATGATGTAATTATGTCTATTTCCCATCCATGCCTCCATAGGATTATTGTTAACAAGAGGTGATGTAAGAGACCTATTAACCAAGTAACAAGTTGTAGCAACTACTTCTACCTAGAACTTCTACTCCAAGCCAGCTCTACTAAGCATACTCCTAAACCTCTCCATCAATATCTTTTTCATTCGTAGTCCAACTCCATTCTATTGAGGGGCATACAAAGTTGTCTTATGTCTCTCAACCTATGATCTTTACAAAATATGTCAAAATATATGTAAAAAACTCACCACCATTATCAGTCCTCAAAACCTTAATCTTCCTACCAATCTAATTTTCCAAAAGAGCCTTAAACTAATCAAATCAACTAAAGACTTTGGATTTACTCCAAAGAAAGTACACCCATGTCCTAGAATAATCATTTATAAAAGATACATAATATAAGGACTTAGAAATCGAAGGATAATTAACAGGACCAAATGCATATATCAAAATGTGGAATAAAATAATGGATAAATGCATACAAACAACTATCCTAATCTAAACTAATCCACACCTCCAATTGAGCTAAGATTTGCAAACAAAAATGATGAAAAGATGACAAGAATCTCACCAACACAAACCTTGATGCCTATGGGATATGCTCAAGATAGTTGATGTTGTTGAGAATTGATGTGGTTGCTCATTATAGCAATATGACCTTGTCTTGCATCCAATTCTAACTCTTGAAAATGGCTTGAGGAATGGTAAATTTATAGATTTACGATGAGGATGATGGATGGATAAGATTTGATCTTCACAATGGAGGGAAGGAGTTGATCCATTCACAAGGGAGAAGGAGAAGCCTACAAGTGGCATCTTTTGATTGGTGCACATGATTAGGGAAAAGATTGAAAAGAGATAGAGGGCAGAGATTTTCTTATTTTTGATGGAGGGTGAGGATTAAAAAGGTCATTTTTGGAGCCTTGTGCAAGGTTGACTTTGTTTATTCTAAACAAAGCAGAGGAATGTGCAAATGATTAGTTAGTTGATTAAACCTAATTTATTTATTCAACTAATGATGAGGAGGATTTTGGATGAATTAAATAAACATTTATGTATTTATTTAATTTTTGGGGGAATTATGAGGGGATGATTGATTTCTTTAAACAAATGTGAATTTATTCAATGAAGATCTGAACTTTAGAAGAAGGGTTGAATTAGTTAATTAATAATTAAATAACATAGTTTATTTAATTAATGTTAGAAGAATGGATAGATTTATTAATTAAATAAAATGATTTATTTAATTAATATTAGAAGGTTGATAAGATTGATTAATTAAATATTTATTTAATTAATGTTATAAGTGGATACGAGATAAGTTATAAGTGGATATGAGATAAGCCTGGTGTGATGACAATGAAAATGTGGGAATGCATTTTAGGTGTCTACATTTTCCCCTCTTTGAGATGGCGTTATGTAACATCATTTCAAAGAAAGATAAAATATAGCAATTTTTAAAAAGGGATGCCCCAGCCGCTCAGAGGAGTGATGAAGAGGAATGAGGTAGGGATGCCCCCTCGAGAGGGAAGGTAGGGTTATGGGGCCTGGATGGGCTCTCAACAGGATAAACATGACTTAGAAGATAAAAATTGGGGCTTGGAGGGAAACATTAGGGTGAAAAAGTGAAAATTTTTGGGGGGAAATCCTATAAATAGGAGGTTGGGGAGGAGTAAAAGTTCATTTTTTTCCTTTAGAAGAAAAAAGGAGCTCTAGATTTTGCAGAGGAAGTGGAGTAGAATGGAGCATGTGTTGATCAATCATCACTGTAGTGAGCTAGTTTGGAAGTATAGGCGATGGTTAGCAGGTCAGCCATTGATGAGTTAAATGTTTTTTGCAAATTTTTACCATGGTTTTAGGGTCATTAAATGGGGGAATGGTAGCTTTATGATTGTGCTAGGGTTGACCTAGCACAATCATGTGCACAAATGACACAGCTATAGGCATGTGTGGTACACGTGCAAGAATGACATATGCACAATAGGTTGTGGCACAAGTACAACTACGGATGGTGTAAGTGCACTAAATGGCATAAGAAAGATTTTGGATAGCATAAGCAAAGATGATCATGGCACAAGTACATGTAGTAGAATAGGTAGATGCAAGTGTGGCATAAGGGCATGTGTAGTAGCACAAGCGTAAGGGAAATAGAGGGAAAGTTAGGGTTTACCAAAAAAGGGGGTTTTAGTTTTCTTTTGATAGATTAGGGTTTGAGAGGTAGGTTGACATGCGTGTGTTCATGTGTAGAGATTTCCTTTTGTGTTGATGCGAGAGAGGTGATCTACAATATTAGGCCTGATGTAGCACTTCGAAAAGGATGATTGGGGTCTGATCGAGGTAGTGAGATTCAGCCACCTAGCACAAATGCCAGAGATTAGGGCAAGTGAGGTCCTATTAATGGTGCTAACCAAGCGATGGCACTTAGAGATGTTGACCATTTATCTCTTGATAGGGGAGATGATGGTGACATTTGAGGATGTATGGAGGATTCTTCATAGTCTAATCTACGGGGAGCAAGTTTACTACCGAACGATAGACACCTAGGGATCTCTTCAATGACTTGCAAAGAGACGGTGCATGCTTGTGCACAGAATGGCCTTGGACATTGATGCATGTGTGGGTCAAGTACATTAGGTACCTTTAGTATTGATGGTAGTCATGAGCAACATGTTGCTAGCTAACAAGACCGACAAGTTCTTTATGCTAGGGTTTAAAAATATGGTGGCTGACATGGTGGAGATGGGGATAGTATTTGCCTAGGCTTCGTGCATGTTAACACATTTATATAGGGATCTATATTTGATGGAAAAGTATTAGGGCTTCAACACTACTTCAGATATGGGCTTGGGAGCACATCATGATCAACTAGCCTAAGGGGGTGCGAGCAACATGTGAATTAGTTGTTTATGGATGGAGGATTGTGCAAGGTGGTTAATGGAAAACCTTGCAAAGATCGGCTACTATAGGCAAGCAATTGATGATGTAGTGGCAGAAAACATCACATGGAGGTTGTATAGTGTAGGATATGCATGGGATGGAGAGGGCAAGTTCTAATTGGGGTTCACACTGATGTCATGCTATATCATTGGGTGTTATGACTACATTATTGAGTGATACATGCTTGATAGGTTTATGAGGTAATTTGGACTGCAACGGGATACCCCTTCCCTTCCACATGTTTGGGTGTGGGTGGTGAGAGAGATTAGGCTCTAGGGGCCATAGGTGGATAGACAAGAGGCCACAAACAACTAGATCACACTAAAATAGGTGTAGTGGGATGATAGGAGAGGTGTAGTGGATTCAAGGACAATAGTAGGATATGATTAATGGTGGGGGAGCATTGGGCTTGAGTGGTTGACAATGCCACATTAGCTAGGAGCATGACAAGAAGCTAGGTATTTTTGAGCCACCATCCAAATAGTTTTGATAGCATAGTGCCACCAACAGAGGTGTCGAGGTGGGAGAGTGGGAGCACAGGTGGTCCCAATAGTGGCAGTGGCAATAGTACCACTAGTGGTAGGGGAGATAGATGAGGAGATGGTTAGGATAGCCCTATGCATGATGTGCTAGCATAGGCAAAGGCATCAGAGGCTGAGGATACCATAGAGTCTATGTATAGAGCTTGTGCAAGTGTGGCAACAAATGGATGCTCTAGGGGTAGAGTCAGATACTGCACAACTAGAGTGCAATACCATCTAGGTTGAGTGAGATGGCTTGGTGCAAGAGAGGGATAGCCTCTAGACTAGAGTGGATGCCACTAAATCAAAGTGTGAGGTGGTAGTACAAGGAGCACATGGATGGATGGACTGAGGGCAAAGAGAGATGGGCTGCAAGCTTGGTTGGATGCTACACAGGTAGAGAGGGATACCATTAAAATAGAGTGAGACATGGCATAGGCAGATGCTCAAAGACTGAGATGATAGAGGGATTGGGCTAGAAGGTTGGTGGGCACACAAGGCATGTCTCAGGCCTTTGCAGATGTGATGAGGGCCTCAAGAGATACACAATATGCACTATGAGAGATGTAGTACTACAAATTATTATATGAGTGTGTCATGCTGGCAGAGTAGTGGGATTCTTCTTTTGTAGAGTACTCCAATGCTCAATCAAGGGCTTCAGGCATATCACATTCAATGAGAAAACTACATAAACCACCACCATCACCAAGGCCATCAAGGGACCATAGGAGGGAGAGGGAGATAGCGATAGTCATATGTGACTATCTAAGCAGCTTATGATAGATTTTGATGAGGCCATGTGCCATTTTTTATTTTTGAGATTGTACATACATTCAATTTATAATATATTATATATGATTTTGAGTGATTCATGGATTTGTGTCATGTCATGGATTCATGTATGGATGTTATATGATTTATGTATATATGGATGGATGCATATTTGTATGATTATGGATGCATGATATGGATTATGCATGTTTGATGAGTATGGATGATGCATAGATAGATGGTTATGAATGTATGCTTTTGCTATATATGTTTTTTGTTATGGCACATGTGGAAGGAAATGAATGATAGAAAATATAAATATTAGTTAGAAAATGATGTTAGTAAATGTTGAAGAATGATAGAATAATGAAATGACAAGAACAATGATATGTAAGGTGATAACAACAATGGATTTTATGATTAGTACATTTGAAATTGGATGTAGGTACATGCTAAAATGTGGTGAGCAATCTAGATTTTCTATGGCACTTAATGTTATGCACCAAGGCATAAGGACCATGGTGATGATGTGTCTTGTGCATAAAGGACTGACTCACAAACATGTGGTAAACAAGAGGATGCCCCCACATATCGTCAAGGCACGTAGTGACCTTAGTGGGATATGTGATGGGACAACCAATAAATAAAACACTCAAGCAAACAAAAGAATTCCCTGGTATACTATCAAGACACACGATGACATAAGGATTGTGGCAACCTTAAGGAGATATGTTGTAGGTTAATAGATAAGAAAATAATAAAATTATACAAACAAATAACACACAGGGGGTCTTACCTCTTGCCAAAGTGTTGAAAAAGGTCAAAATGATGATGATAATGCTTGATGTGGGGAATGATATATCCTATGAAGGCAAATGATGAGACAATGGAATATGAATCTCACAATGGCTAGAGATTCAACTGGTGTGCATTGATGGTGTTGGATGGGGTTCTTTGCTAATGTGTTTAGTGTAGGAGTTTTGCTAAGAGTTTATTCTTGCAAAATGTGTTTTTTATGTGTCAAAGGTGTTTTAGGTATATGACCTATTGCAAGTATGTGCTAATCAGTGTTGTCATTGATGTCAACATGTTTGTGTTGTCATTGGTGTCAACTGTGTCTTCTGATGAAGTTAGTGTTGTTTAGTGTTGTTTGATTCAGTTGCTTTGCTAAAAGGTGGTTGGATGCCTTGTATAGATGCTAAAAGTGGTGATAATATGCCTATGTAGTTGGGTTTCCAAGTGCTTTTGAGAAAAATTGAATAATACTGAAAACATTGTGTTGAAGGAATCTTCTAGCTTACAGTATACTGCTCAAGTTTTTGCTCCGCATTTCTTCTGTGTTGGAGATCTGAGTGTGCGGTTTGGATATGTTGTTGAGAAGTGGTGTAAGATGCTAAATCCAAAATTTTGTGCTCCAAATCGCTGTGAAGTGAAAGTTATGTTCACCAATTTGAGAACAGGATTTGATAGTGTTTCTAATTTGTACAGAGGTGTCTAGGAGAAAGTATTTTTCTCTGCATTTCTTTGCAGAGTGGTTTCAGGTGTCGCAGTTTTAGATTTAAGCCTATAAGGTTCTTATCTACCTTCTATCCAAAATATTTGTGGTATGATGCTCTGGAAAGCAATTTATTGTGTAGCAAATCTCGAGAGTATTGGTTATGAGCAGACAATGAGCCTTCTTCAGGTGAAAGTTGTTGTGGATGAATTTGTTGATTTCCAGGTGACCTCAAATTGTTTGTGGATATTTCTAGAATGTGTTAAAGATCTGGGCATGGTCTGCAAGTTATGGTTGTGATTGTGGAAGCATGTAATGAAGAATCCCCTATGTTTACACTATTTGGCTGACCCAGAAGTTTGCGTTGATTGAGGAGTTGATTTGATGATTATGTGAGTGTTGTGTAGCATGCTTGGATAGATTTGGGTCCAAGCTAAGGCTTAGAGTGGTTCTCCTTCATTCCCTTACATCATGGAATGTTTAGGTCTAGACCTAATTCAAATTTTGTATATTTGCCGACCTTGGAGACTATTTCAAGGATTGAAGATTGTGTTTCTAACCTTGAAGATTGTTTCAAGGTTGATGGTGATATAAATAAGTGTTAAGAGTTTGTGTGTGCATGGGTACAGATGGAAGAGATGAAGTTTGTGATGTGAAGGTGTTAAAAAGGGTAGTAAGAGCTTTCATGAGTTAGACGACTGGATGCAGTGAGCAGAAGGTGTCTACTATCTTTCGGTATAGATGCGAAGGTGATGGTTGTTGCGCTTTATTGGATCTGAACCTATGCATGTGTTAGATGCAATTTTATCAATAAACCTCTTCTTCTTTCTTCTCTCTTTTTTAGTGGGCATTGATTCCACTTGGACAGTGAGTCCCCTGCAGTGAGCATTCTTTGTATGGTAGTGAGCCTCTTGTTATAATTTGGTATTGCTACTACTTTATGTTGTGAGCTAATCCTCACCGTGGTTTTTCCCTTTTTGGGGTTTTCCACGTAAAAAATTGGTGTTCTCTTGTGGATGGTGTTGATGTTTTTAAGTTTCTGTTATTTAATTTTCATGTTTAATCTTCATAACAGATTAAGGGTTTAAGTGATCAAATGTGGATGTGATTATGTTTATGAGGGTTTGAAATTTTTGATGCAACTAATTCACCCCCCCTCTCAGTTGTCTTGTACCTTCAACAATTGGTATCAGAGTGAGGTTCCTTTGATGAAAGTTTAAAAGCTTGAGGTAGATCCAGGATGGTGCACAAGAAGGATATTCCCTTGTTTGATGGATTAGACTATGCACTCTGGAAGGTAAGGATGGAAGCCTTTCTAATTTCTCTTGGTTATGAGGTCTAGACATACGTCAAGTCTAATTACACTGTACATGAGAAAGATGTAAATACTAAAGATGAAATCAAAGCTGCGGAAATAGATGGTAAGGCAAAGCATGCTCTCTTAAGTGGACTTACTAATTCTAAATTGGTGAAAGTTGTGGATTAGAAAACTACTAATGAGATTTGGAAAAGGTTGGAAAGTGTTTATGAAGGAGATGAGAAGGTTAAAAAGGCTAAATTGCAGAATTTGAAGCTCACTTATGAGACCATGCGAATGTTTGAAGATGAAAACATTACAAGCTACTTGCAGAAGGTGGAAGAAGTTGTCAGTGGCATAAAAAGACTTGGTGGGAAGATAGATGATCAAGAAGTGATATTGAAGGTACATAGAACTCTCCCTAAAGCTTATCATCATAAGGTTTTATCTATTGAAGAATTACAAAATTTGAATCAGTTTACCAAAGAACAGTTGCTTGGAACTCTAACTACTTTTGAAATAAGAGAGTTTGGTACAAGTAGTGGAACTGCAAAAGATGAGACTGCCTTTAAAGCTGGAAAAATAGAGAAGATTGTTGAATCAAATCCAGAAGAATTTGATGAAGCTAACTTTGTGAGAAGAATGAAAAAGGGTACTGGTAAGTTTAGTGGTAAGTTACCTTTTAAATGTTTTAGTTGTGGAAAAATAGGTCACTATGCTTCAAGATGTCCAGATAGAGCTCTGAGAATTACGAATAAGGAAAACGGAGGAAGGCTGGTAAAGAAAAACTACTATGCAAAAATTTCAGATGATGAATCAAGTTTTGAAGATGATATTGATGATGAATGCTTATTTATTTCCATAAGAGATGAAACTGGTTATGCTAACTCTAGAAGATATGCGAAGGAAAGGAGTCCAGAAGCATGTGCTAACCCTAAAGGCACTTAATATCTACTTTTCATGTTAAGAGTGAAAATGATGACTGGGTCATTGACAGTGGATGCTCAAATCATAAGATAGGTTATAAGAGTAAGTTTATTAAACTTGAAAAATTTGATGGTGGATTGGTTAGGTTTGGTGGTGATGAAGATGCTAAGATTTGTGGAAAAGGTTCAATCAGTTTTGATGGAAAGCATAACACTGACGATGTTCTTTATGTCAAAGGTTTAAAACATAATCTCTTGAGTGTTGGACGAATGTGTAGCAAAGGGTACAATCTTATGTTTCAGAATGATGGGTGTGAGATTAGAAAAGGCTTTGGAACCATAATTGTTGTTGGAAAGAAGACAGGTGGAAATGTTTATCATCTCAAAGGTGGTGTTAGTTATTGTCCTACATCTCAGATCAGTAAGAGTTGGTTATGGCATAGGAGATTATGTCACATCAATTTTGATATCCTGGTAAGGATGAGTTCAGTTCAAGCTATGAGAGATCTGCCAAAGTTAACAAAGCCTATTACTGTTGTTTGTAAGGAATGTTAGTTTGGAAAGCAAACTAGAAGAAACTTCAAAAGCAAGGATCAGTCATCTACCGGATTGTTGGAGTTGGTGCATATAGACCTGTGTGGTCCTACCAGAGAAAGGAGTTTTCAAGGTGATAGGTATTTCATGTTATTTATTGATGATTACTCTAGAATGACTTGGGTCACTTTTCTTCAGGAAAAATCAAAAGCCCTAGATAAGTTTAAGCTTTTAAAGAAATGGTTGAAAATGAAATGGATATGAAAATCAAATGTTTGAGGTCTGATAAAGGTGGAGAGTTTATTTCTAATGAGCTTAACATGTTTTGTGAGAATCATGGGATAAAGAGGCATCTATCTGCTCCCAGAACTCCTTAGTTGAATGGATTGGTTGAAAGGAAGAACAGGACTGTTCAAGAAGTTGCAAGAACAGTGATAAAGGAAGCAAACCTATGGGAAGTCTACTAGAGAGAAGCAATTCATACTATTGTCTACATACAGAACAGAGTACAAGTAAAAGCAAATAATACAAAGACTCCCTATGAGCTATGGTATGGAAGGATTCCCATTGTTAAATATTTCAAAGTTTTTGGAAGCAAATGTTATATCAAAAGAGATGAAGAACTAGGAAAGTTTGATGCAAGAAGTGATGAAGGTATTTTCCTTGGATACTCTAACAAAAGCAAAGCGTACCGATGCTATAATAAGAGGCTAAGAAAGATTGTTGAAAGTGCTAATGTTAAGGTTGATGAAGATATACAGAAGTTTTCAAAGATTAATAGATATGAATCAAATGAGTCTTCTTGTGAAGAAGAAGAAAAGACCAAAGAGAAGGAAATGTAGGTTGAAGCTCAAGAAACTCTAGAAATAGAAGTACAAGTTGAAAAATAAGAAACTCTAGAAAAAGCTCCTAAAACTCCCAAATATGTGCAGAGGCATCACACTGAAGATCAGATCATGGTGACAAGAGCAAAGGTGTACTGACAAGAAGCAGAGCTGCTGAAGATCGGGTAAATTTATGCTAACTTTCCAAAGTTGAACCTAAAATAGTAGTTGAGGCATGCAAGGATGAGTATTGGATCAAAACTATGGAAGAAGAACTAATGCAGATTGAGAAGAATCAGACTTGGGAACTTGTCCCATGACCAGAGAATAAGAATGTGATTGGAACTAAGTGGGTATACAGGAACAAGTTGAATGAGAATGGAGAAGTGGTAAGGAACAAGGCAAGACTTGTTCATAAGGGGTACTCACAAGTGGAAGGAATAGACTATGAGGAAACCTTTGCTCTACTAGAAAGAATGGAGGCTATTAGACTATTTATGGCTTTTGCAACACAAGGATTTCAAGGTATATCAAATGGATGTGAAGTCTTCTTTTCTAAATGGTGAGTTGGAAGAAGTCTACATAGAGAAACTGGATGGATTTCAGTTGTCAGACAAACCAAAAATGGTATGCAGATTGAAGAAGGAATTGTATGTACTGAAGCAAGCTCTCAGAGCTTGGTATGCAAGGTTAGACAAGTATTTGTTGTAGTAGGGATTCAGTAAAGGGTCTGTAGACAGTAATTTGTACATCAAGTTAATCAAAGATCAAATCCTAATTGTTGAGGTCTATGTGGATGACATAATCTTCAGTGGAAATGAAAGTATGTGTAAAGACCTTGCAAAAGAAATGCAAAAAGAATTTGAGATGTCTATGTGTCAAGAGATGAGATTCTTCATTGGGCTACAAATCAATTAGACAGATAAGGGCATTTTCATTTCACAATCAAAGTATGTCAAGGAACTGTTGAAGAAGTTTGGAATGAAAGATTCTAAACCAATTTGTACCCCCATGATAACTAGCTGCAAGCTGAGCAAGAATGATGAATCCCCTAAGGCTAATTAGAGCAAATATAGATCAATGATTGGAGGACTACTATACCTAACTACTACCAGACCAAATATCCTGCATGCAGTCTGTCTTGTGGCAAGATTTCAAGCAGATCCTAGAGAGTCACATGTCATGGCAATGAAGGGGATATTTAGGTATTTGAAGGGCACTCCGGATCATGGTTTGTAGTATCCTAAGAACAAGGACTTTAACCTAAGTGCCTACACAGATGAAGATTGGGCCGAATGTGTAGATGACAGAAAAAGTACAATTGGTGGTGCATTTTTTCTTGGAGATAGAGTTGTATCTTGGCTAAGCAAGAAGCAGGATTCAGTATCTTTATCTACTACAGAGGCATAGTACATTGCAACAACATCTTGTTGTACACAGGTGTTATGGATGAGACAAACCTTGAAGGATATTGAAGTTGAGTATGATGATCCAATTCCTATTTTATGTGACAATACTAGTGCCATTAACATTTAAAGACAACATATTTCAATTAGGTATCATTTTTTGAGAGAGAAGGTTGCAGAGAATGAAATGAAGCTTGAGTGTGTGCCCACAAAGGATCAAGTTGCTGACATATTTGCCAAGGCTCTTCCTAAGGATACATTTGAGTATCTCCGGGAGAAGTTAGGGGTTATTTCCCCTTCTTCTTTGAACTAGATGCATAAGGATATGCATCAGTCCAGTGTCATTCAAGATTCATTCTTTTCTAGACTATTGATGGAGGCTACCTCTTAAGGGGAGCAGGTAGTGGTGTTAATGATTATTACAGATAGGGGGAGTATACAGAGTAGTTAAGGACATTACAAGTATGTGCAGTATCATAATTAGAAGAAGAGAGTTTTGAAAAAGTATGTCACCCCTTGCCATTGATGTCAAAGGGGGAGAAAGTTCATGTGAAAAACAAAGGTAAAGGAAGAGAGCAAGATATGTAAAAGAAAGGGGGACAGTGAGATTAATATAGAGTTGTGTCATGATGATTTTTCACATCATATGTTGCCATTAATGACAAAGGGGGATATCGTTGCAAGTATGTGCTAATTAGTGTTGTCATTGATGTCAACATGTTTGTGTTGCCATTGGTGATACAACTATCTTCTGATGAAGTTAGTGTTATTTAGTGTTGTTTAATTCAGTTGCTTTGCTAAAATGTGGTTTGGATGCCTTGTATAGATGCTAAAAATGTTGAGAATATGCCTATTTAGTTGGTTTTTCCAAGTGCTTTTGAGAAAATTTGAATAATACTGAAAACAGTGTGTTGAAGGAGTCTTCTGGCTTACAATATACTAGAGTTTTTGCTCCGCATTTCTTCTATGTTGGAGATCTAATTATGTGATTTGGCTATGTTGTTGAGAAGTGTAAGATGCTAAATCCAGAATTTGGTGCTCCGGATCACTATGAAGTGAGAGTTATGTTCACCAGTTTGAGAATAGGATTTGATAGTGTTTCTGATTTGTGTAGAGGTGTCTGGGAGAAAGTATTTTTCTCTGCATTTCTCCGCAGAGTGGTTTTAGGTGTTGCAATTCTAGATTTAATCCTATAAGGTTCTTATCTACCTTCTATCCAAACTATTTGTCGTATGATGCTCTGAAAAGCAAGTTATTGTGTAGCAAAGCTCGACAGTGTTGGTTGTGAGCAGACAATGAGCCTTCTTTAGGTGAAAGTTGTTGTGGATGAATTTGTTGATTTCTAGGTGACCTCAAGTTGTTTGTGGACATTTCTAGAATGTGATAAAGCTCTGGGCATGGTTTACAAGTCATGGTTGTGATCATGGAAGCATGTGATGAAGAATCCCCTATGTTTACACTGTTTGGTTGACCGATAAGTTTGCGTTGATTGAGGAGTTAATTTGATGATTATGTGAGTGTTGTGTAGCATGCTTGGGTAAATTTGGGTCCAATCTAAGTCTTAGAGTGGTTCACCTTCATTCCCTTGCATCATGGAATGTTTAGGTCTAGACCTAATTCAAATCTTGTATGTTTGCCAACCTTGGAGATTGTTTCAAGGATTGAAGATTGTGTTGCTGACCTTGAAGATTATTTTAAGGTTAGTGGTGATATAACTAAGTGTTAAGAGTTCATGTGTGTGTGGGCACGGATGGCAGAGATGAAGTTTGTGATATGAAGGTGTTAAAAAGGGCAGTAAAATCTTTCATGAGTTAGACAACTGGATGCAGTGAGTAGAAGGTGTCTACTATCTTTCAGTATAGATGCAAAGGTGAAGGTTGTTGTGCTTCATTAGAACTAAACCCATGCATATGTTAGATGCAATTTTATCAGTAAACCTCTTCTTCTTTCTTCTCTCTTTTTCAATAGGCAGTGAGTCCACTTGGACAGTGAGTCTCTTGTAATTCAGTGTTGCTACTACTCTATATTGTGAGCCAATCCTCATCGTGGTTCTTCCCTTTTAGGGTTTTCCAATCCTCATCATGGTTTTTCCCTTTTAGGGTTTTCCACATAAAAATCTGGTGTTCTCTTATGGATGGAGTTGATGTGTTTAAGTTTCTATTATTTGATTTTCATGTTTAATCTTCATAACAGATTAAGCGTTTAAGTAATCAAATGTGGATGTGATTATGTTTATGAGGGTTTAAAGTTTTTGATACAACTGATTCACCCCCCCTTCTCAGTTGTCTTGTGCCTTCAACATGTCCTAGAAGGAGACACATCATAATGTCATTTAAGTGCAAAATGGGAAGATGTCAAAAGGTGTTTTCCAAAGTATGATACAAGACACTGCCCCTAGTGTTTGACAAAGTCAATAATGGGTAATAAATGATGGGGATGGGATGACAAGGTAGAGTGAAATAGAACAAGATGGTGTAGAGAGGACCTAGAAGTTAATGGAATTCAACCCTACTCATGGCACTTGCAAGCAGGTTTTCACCATGGTGCTTGCCCAAGGTGCCACTAGCTAGTTTTCACCAAAGGATGATTTTTCCTTTACTTTCAAAAAATATTTATTTTTCTGTATTTTGTGTATTTTTAAAATTTTGTAATTTTGGAACCACTGCAAATTAGGCATGGAAGCACTTGAGGTGCACTATGTTCATAGATTCTTCAAGATCTTGACTATTTGTTGTGGCTAATTGATATGCTCCTAATCCATATTTAGCAATGATAATGTACATGCCCAACCAATTATATTCAGACTTGCCTTTCTTCTCATGGCCCTGGTTGGTGTTTTGTTGATTTTCCTTAAGAACAAGGTCACCAACCTCAAACTCTATGGCTTTGATCTTCTTGTTATAAGTATGGTGGAGTTGGTTCTAATAGGCCTTTAAATGGTTCAAGGCATTGAGGCATCATTCATCAAGTAGTTCAAGCTCATGCAAACATGCAACTCTATAATTTTTGTCATCAATGAGGTCACACAAAGAGATGCACATCGATGGAAGTTCCATCTCTATTGGCAAGATGGATTCTACTCCAAAGACCAAGAAGTATGGGGTAGCCCTGTGGGTGTATGAATGCTAGTATGGTAGGCCCAAACGGAAAGGTTGAGTAGGAAATGCCAATCATGGACAATCTTTTTGAGGATTTTGATTGTTAGCATATAATTTTTGTCACTGCAAAACACCTAGACTCGCCCAACAAGGCAGCAACAAAAAGATGCTAACAAATGGAGAAATTGTTGTGAATGCAATGATTCTCCTTTATGTTTGAGAGGGGTAGATCCCTCGTATGATGGGATTTTTTGTATTTCTGAGACTTTTAACCATAAAGTATAGAAAGGTAGCAAAAAGAGAGAAAATAAAGGAAGAAAAGAATCTTAGCTAATTTAGAAACAACACCACAAAGTAAAAAGAGAAGAATAAAGTCTCCATAAAACTAACTATAGAGGCACAAATTCCTCCCAAAACACCTGCATATCAAGAGCTTGCAGAAGGAATTGAAATAAATAAAGAAATTGAATGAACATAGGAACAAACAATATCTATGAGGGAATCATGGACATAAGAAAACAATCCTTCATTGATATGAAAACAAACTAGAGCTTAAAGTCTCCAATAACCCCTTCTATAGAGCTCCCAGCAACACAAGCAACAAAAAGATTCCCTACAATGACTGTAAATTAGTTTATATAGACCTCCTTAGATG
Source organism: Cunninghamia lanceolata (assembly GCA_027924645.1). NCBI lineage: Eukaryota > Viridiplantae > Streptophyta > Pinopsida > Cupressales > Cupressaceae > Cunninghamia > Cunninghamia lanceolata. Next base: position 12,903,166 of record BSBN01000524.1, read on the forward strand.
GAAGCATAAAAGACAATCTTTCCTTCTCCCCAAAGAAATAATACAAAATCAAAAGAATGAAGAGACCTCGAATGACTCTTGATATTCCATTTTGTCTTCATTTCAAAATGATTTCATATTTCCCAAACTGCACTTCTTGAAATTCTCTGGCATCTTCATATCAAAAACGTTTGAGTAACCCTTGTGTGCTTCTTGGGTTACTAGGCTCACGACTATTGCAAGTTACCAAGAATTTCTTCCTAGGTGATATATTAATCGATCTAAACTGTGTATGTACAAAATGCATCAATCTAGTAAATGTCACGGCTCTTCCCCAAACATTTGTTCATTGTCAACATTGTCACCATCTTCTACTTGAGGATTTGTTTTTGTTAGACCACCTCGAGGTTATTTCTTCTTTATGCCACTCACAATGTCATCAATCCTCAGAAGCATATAGGCTACCTCAATGGCTGTTTTAAACATTTGTACCTTCACATTATAAGCATCCCATATCCCACATTCTTTCATATCTCTTATTTCTCCAGCATTTCCATCAAAACCCAATCCACACATTTTCTCCATTAGCATGCTTTGCTTGTAATGTTGTCATGATTCTAACAACATTCACACCACAATTCTGAGTCAAAGTTCTTAAAATTTCCTCGAAAGCTTGTGCCACTAGACCATAGGGAAATTACTCATATTGCTGACAATATTAGCTTCATCATAGCATTCTTCATCTCCCTAGTTTTTTTGTCTTGAGTTGTTACTCCACGCACTTCTTAAGATTATGTTCATCCTTTCAACTTTACAATCATTGACAGTAGCTTGCCCTGCTGGGGATGCTAATGAACTCCAGCCCTTTAAGGCTAAATGAACTACTATCTCAATAATAGCAGGCTCGCAAACTGACCTACAACACTCTTTCAAAGGATCAACAGACCTGCATGCATCTGACAATTTGTTTGTATTCACTATTTGCTCATAATTCATCACATCTTTTACTGGACAAGAGCCTCTAGTGAGATTAGAAGGATACTTTACAATTGTTATGTTTAGCACCAATGAACCAGTAGCCAAACTTTGCCCTCCCTGAAATATTCTAAGAAAATTACATTCTCCAGGTATGTAGCAAGAGGTGTAGAACAACCAACTGTTGTCAAATCCACAGTTTTTGTGAATATTGATGTAGTAGGAAGGTATGGATACATAGCATCACTGGTGGTATTTCATGGGGGACAATGGAAGGTGAAATTTCAATGGGACCAAAGAGGTCACTTGGTATATCTGAAGGTGTGGTTTCATAGACACTAACAGGAGAGAGCTAAGAGGTACACCAACCACCATTTGGAGAATAGACAACATATATAATGGAATGACGTAGTTCTTCTCGCACCATTCTATGATGGATGGTACCACCCCCCCCCCCACAGGGTATTCACATAGTTAGAAAAGAGACATTTCTATGCTAGATTAATTACAAAATACTCTCGTTCTCTTCTTCGTGCAGTAACCATGTCAATGCTTTTGTTCATATCAGCTTGAGAGTGATTTACAACACCAATCCAAAGCAACTGCAATGAGTCCTCCTTTCCTTCCAAAAATTCAACAGCATTGGTTCCCTTATCCATCTCACAAGATATCTTAATACTATTAGACATGGCAAGGTTTTGGTTCACAAGAGAAATAGCTAAGATTATCAAATTCAACTTCTGAATATAAGACCAAATCATGTCCCCAATGTCACCTGCAACACTTTCAGATTACCTTTTAACAGCTACCTTTGAGATGAGGGTGCTTCACAACATTTTGCATGCATATCTACAGGAGCATTTCCAATTGTAATATCCCTTCACAAAATGAAGACGACTGTTGACAAGGGTTATTCAATAGTCATTACTCCTGACCAAAGCATTTCCATGGAAGTTTCTAAGACTTTATCAATAAATCCATTTAGTGCACAGTCGACGATCATTACATTCCATTAAACAATGTTTATTTTGAGTATCTCTTATCACACACCCACCTTTTATTCCTTAACTGTGGCATTTAGACAATTTCACCATTTTGCATGCATATTGCTAGAGCATTTCAATTATAAGAACTGACAAAAATCCTTGTTTCCCATCTTGGCACGGGTAGGTGAAGTTAAAGTTGGCAAGGAGTGTGGAATTTGTCATTGTTAATAGCACTTGCTTGAAAGTTTCTAAAGCATTTTCAACAAGTCCTTTTTGTGCATATCCTTGTGATCATGCAATGTGATAAGACTGTGGCAAATGCTGAGCCTCATCCTTTGCCCACGGCTTTTTCTATGCTTGGCATTTTGCATGCATGCATGCCAATATTTTCAACTATAGCATTTGACAAAAATCTTGTTGCTTCCCATTATGCTTTAATAGAAACTTGAATCATCTTTTCAACCTTCCCAGCATGGCACGAGCAATTGGGCGATGTCGGTAAAGATTGTGGAATTTGAATTTGCACCTGCTAAAATGCATTGCCTGGGAAGTTTCTAAAACCTTTCAACAAATACATTTTGTGCACATCCACAATACTTGCATTCTAACTATGGTATCTGACAAAAATCTACATTTTACTTGTTGTTTTCCTATCTGATACAAGCTGGGATTGCGCTGGCAAGAGAAGGTGTGGAAACTGGAGTTGCAACTACCTTTTGCATTTTGCTTGAACGTCTCTGACACTTCTTCAACAAATACACTTTATGCATTTTCTATATTCTGTGCCTATTAATGGATAACAAAATAGACCGCGACCTTTACTTTATACTTCCATTTCTTCCTGATCATGATTACCACAAGCATTACGATTAATAATGAATATTCAACTATATGATGTAATGCACAAGACCACTACATAAGCCACGTTTTGGAACATGAAATGTAGCAATTGATAATCTTTCTTTGTTTCTATTTGTTACTATTATGTGCTCAACACTCTTGTATTTTCCATTCATCAAAGCCTTTAGAGTGTTCCCTATATTGATAACTAGAGCATCTGAGATTGGATCTACAAAATTCCACTGGTTTTTGTTAAGAATCTGCAAGCCTACACATTCATCATCTTGCAACAACACAGTAAGAGTACTTCCTTCAAAGTGTGCACTTAAACCTAGAACTAGATTAGGTCTAGAGCAGGGAGGATAGAAGTTCATCCTCATGGCCTGCACATTTTCTCCAAACATCTCCTCAAATATCGTGGACTTTAGACCTAGGTTTTTAGCTATGGCGGTCAACAAATTCTGGCAAAGTCCAGATACCTATATTGAATAAGCTTCCACTGTATCATTGAAAAGTAGCAGCTTTGTGAGCTAAAATATAGCAGAGATGCTTCTCTTGAGAGGGATCTACACAAGCAGATTCATGTGATAGGATCCATAAGATCATCAGTAGGTTCCTTTCATCCTACCACTTCTGGTATTCTGGTAAAATTTCTCCAACAATATTCCTATCATACTTATGACTCCAATAACCAATATCTCCATTTGATCCAAGCAGTCTATATTTTAAACCGTTCCTTCCAAGCTGGGTACTTCAATCATGTAGAGATTTGATGAAGATAAATGACAATTCTACAACCTCTTATATTCATTGTATATTGCCAAAGCATTTGCAACCAACATCTGATAAAAGTCCACTTCCATGATATGCTTCAGCTATCAGTTTTTAAGTTGTTTATATGGACAAATTGCTCAGAAATATCTTGTTGAAATGTATATTCAACACCACATGGAGAAATACTTCATAGAAATAAGCATCCTGAAACTTTCCTCCAATTCAAAAAGGCTCTATAAAGAGATACTCGATCAACATATCAAATTGAGTACCCCAATCAATCACACGATTTCAATGTAGAACTTCAAACTTACAAAACTTTAGCAATCATCAATCATTAACAACCTCAAGTGACTAATATGTATTTCTTAAGCAATATTAGGAGAGGAGAATTCTACAACTGCTCTAATTATAGGAAGAAAGAGATCCCAAGTACTGATACAATCTTGTAATATTTGTCAAATCTGATATAACAAGATTCAGAAAACTAGGGCCAACAATGGAGCTCTTCTTTTTTTCCTTGCCAATATCTTGGCCATAATGTTGTTGATGCTAGATATGAAAAGGAGCAACATCAACCTTACAAACAACATCTGCACCAACTTTTGTCTTATCTAAATGAGTAGAAATCGCATTCCAAGGAGATCCATTGAACAACTGAAATAAGGAGGAGGCAGCATTGCTAATATATAACCAAAATGAGATGATAGTATGACTTCATATGTGACTCAAGAGAGCAAATAATGTATTGTAGTATTTGAATTCAATGGAATTGAGATAGCTCAGAGAACAGGGAAAGTTTAAAAGTTTTTGGGTTCAAAAATTGGACAACAATAGGCTGTAATTGGAGACAAGGACCACAAGGGATGCAGAGGATCCAGAATCTCAAGTGAAGGCCAGTACTAATCCACTGGGTCATAGAGTCAAGGGGAATAATGAGAGACTCAAACAAAGCCAAAACTGAAACAGACACAACAACAAAGACAACAGGGAAACATAAAGCAAACTAAGACTCCTATGTACCCGGACTAGGTACAACAAATCACAACTGCTTCAAGAGACTATGCAAATCCATTTACTGGAAGGAAGAAATAGATACCCATGTGGTAGAAAGGTTTATGCCAATGAAACATGGCCAAATATGGATGCCATTTAGTGCTTTGAATAGTAGCTTCAAATTTTTTGGCATATGTAGCTCCTGTGGATAAGTTAGTGGACTCAAACAACTGCTCCTCATGGAAGATGTATGAATTAGAAAATACTTCAATGTCTTCATGCATGTTGAGAAACAATTCCTCCTGTATTACTTGAAGTATGGCAAACTCAAGTTCTTGAATTTATCTTTCACGATTTGAATCTATGGATGTATGACGCAAATCTTTTTCATAATTTGATGGAGCAACAAATGAAATATTTTTAAAATAAGGAAAATTTGATTCTGCCACCTCTGGACAGCAGGCTGAAACACCTTGAATTTTGTTTGGTTGTTCATCAATGCCTTCTTACTCCTTCAGTGTTTCATATCCTTTTGACTCCTCTGATATGATTTTGTATGATCAAAAGTTTAGGTATGGAACTATCTCCTCATCAGGAACATCTTGTACACCCACTGCAATCTTCACTATATCCTCATTATCAGGTTTATGATCTTTCTCTTCTATTTCTTCTTTATGATCCTGCATCTTTTATGTACTATCACAAGCAAACACAATAGGAGCTTCTTCTTTGACATAGTTTTGTGCATGCTCAAATGAATCCATCCAAAGAGGGTTATTGTCTGAAGAATAACACCCAAAAGAAAAAGAATTTTGAGGAGAAGAAATCAAACCAAAAGTTTCATCATCAGACTTTGATTGTATGTGCACTAGGGAAGTAATTTCTGCTTTATCTTTACATGCATTCACTAGTTCATCAGAGAACATTTCAAGAGAATGTTTTACCTCCATATTGTTGTCCTCATGTTGCAAATAATGTATTACAAATGGATGTTCGTCATCTAATGAAAATTCTTCATGAACAGGGGTATCTTCATGGCTGCAAGCAAGAAAGTGCATATCTTTTTCTTCCCTTTGCTCAATCTCTTGCAAAGTTTGAAGCAAAGATGGATGTACCATATTGGGTTGAAAGTGCATATTACCATAAAAACTCTTTAAAAATCTTACTTGCACAGGATCATCAAATACCTAATTATTCTCTAATAAAGATGTGGAAAGAAAGAAGTCTTCATCATCGCTATCATCACTATCATCCTTTCCTGGATACCAAACCATTTTTCCAGATTCAAACTTATTCGTAGAGTCACCAACCTCACCTCTTCATTGAGCTACCTTGAAAATACTAGAGAATGATGATGCACTAATCTTCACCTTCCCCATTAAAGTCGCCAAAAATTGTTAGCATACAATTTTTGTCACTACAAAACACCTAGACTCGCCCAACAACATAGCAACAAAAAGATGCTAACAAATGGAGAAATCATTGTGAATGTAATGATTCTCCTCTTCGTTTGAGAGGTCCAGCTCCCTTGTATGATGGGATTTTTTGTATTTCTGAGTACTTTTAACCAAAAAGTACAAAAATGTAGAAAAAAGAGAGAAAATGAAGGAAGAAAAGAATCTTAGCTGTGAACATAGGAACACAACAAAGATTCAGAAACAACACCATGAAGTAAAAAGAGAAGAACAAATTCTCCACAAAACCAACTATAGAGGCAAAAAGTCCTCCTAAAATACCTGCATATCAAGAGTGTGCATAAGGAATTGAAATAAATAAAGAAATTGAATGAACATAGGAACAAACAACGTCTATAAGGAAATCATGGACATAAGAACACAATCCTTCATTGATATGAAAACAAACTAGACCTCAAAGTCTCTAGTAACCCCTTCTACATAGCTCCCAGCTACACAAGTAGCAAAATGATCCATTACGATGATTGTAAATCAGTTTATATAGACCTCCTTAGATGGAAGCCTAAAATACAATCTTTCCTTCTCCCGAAAGAAATAATACAAAATCAAAAGAATGAAGAGTCTTCGAATGACTCTTGATATTCCATTTTGTCTTCATTTCAAAATGACTTCATATTTCCCAAACTGTACTTCTTGAAATTCTCTGGCATCTTTATATAAAAAATGTTTGAGTAACCCTTGTGTGCTTCTTGGGTTACTAGGCTCATGACTGCTGCAAGTTACCAATAATTTCTTCCCAAGTGATATATCAATCGATCTAACCTGTGTATGTACAAAATACATCAATTTGGTAAATGTTGTGGCTCTTCCCCAAACATCTGGTCACTGTCAACATTATCGCCATCCTCTACTTGATGCTTTGTTTTTGTTAGACCGCCTTGAGGTTATTTCTTCTTTATGCCACTCATAATGTCATCAATCCTCAGAAGCATAAGGTTGCCTCAATGGTTGTTTTAAACATTTGTGCCTTCACATTATAAGCATCCCATATCCCAAGTTCTTTCATATCTATGATTTCTCTAGCATTTCCATCAATCCCAATCCACACATTTTCTCCGTTAGCATGATTTGCTTGCAATGTTGTCACGATTCTAACAACATTCACACCACAATTCTGAGTCAAAGTTCTTAAAATTGCCTCAAAAGCTTGTGCCACTAGACCACAAGGAAAGTACTCATATTGCTAACAATATTAGCTACATCATAGCATTCTTCATCTCCCTAGATTTTCTTGTCTTGAGTTGTTACTCCACACACTTCTTAAGATTATGTTCATCCTTGCAACTTTACAATCATCGACAGTAGCTTGCCCTGTTGGGGATGCTAATAAACTCCATCCCTTTAAGGATAAATGAACTGCAGTCTCAGCAATAGCAGGCTCACAAACTGACCTGCAACACTCTTTCAAAGGATCAATAGACCTGCATGCATCTAACAATTTGCTTGTATTCACTATTTGCTCAAAATTCGTCACATCTTTTACTGGACAAGAGCCTCTAGTGAGATTAGAAGGATACTTTACAATTATTATGTTTAGCACCAATGAACCAGTAGCCAAACTTTGCCCTCCCTGAAATATTCTAAGGAAATTACATTCTCCAGGTATGTAGCAAGAGGTGTAGAACAATTAGCTGCTGTCAGATCCATAATTTTTGTGAATGTGGAAATATTCATTGGATATTTTCCTATAAGGACAAGATTGGATGTAGTAGGAAAGTATGGATACATATCATCACTGGTGGGATTTCACGGGGGACAATGTAAGGTGAAATTTGAATGGGACCAAAGAGGTCACTTGGTATATCTGAAGGTGCAGTTGCATAGACACTAACGAGAGAGAGCTAAGAGGTACACCAGCCACCATCTGGAGAATAGAGAACATATACGTACAAGAGTATTTTCCAAACCATCAGGGTTTCATCGCTCTGTCACTGAACATGTTGCAATATAGCATGAATAAGTAGTGTTATAGAATACAACAATATATAATGGAACAACGTAGTTCTTCTCGCACCATTCTGTGATGGATGGTACCACCCCCCCACAGGCTATTCACATAGTCAACAAAGAGACATTTCCATGCTGGATTATTTACAAAATACTCATGTTCTCTTCTTCATTAAGTAACCATGTATATGTTTTTGTTCATATCAACTTGAGAGCGATTTACAACACCAATCCACAGCAATTGCAATCGGTCCTGCTTTCCTTCCAAAAATTCAACAGCATTGGTTCCCTTATCAATCTCACGGGATATCTTAATGGTATTAGATGTGGCAAGGTTTTGGTTCACAGGAGAAATAGCTAAGATTATTGAATTCAGCTTCTTAACATAAGATCGAATCATATCCTCAATGTCACCTTCAACGCTTTTAGATTACCTTTTAATAGCTACCTTTGAGACGAGGGCACTTCACAGCATTTTGCATGTATATCTACAGGAGCATTTCCAATTGTAATATCCCTTCAAAAAATGAAGACTATTGTTGATAAGGGTTATGCAATAGTCATTACTCTTGACCAAAGCATTTGCATGGAAGTTTCTAAAGCTTTATCAACAAATCCATTTAGTGCACAGTCGACAATCATTACATTCCATTAAACAATGTTTATTTAGACTAACTCTTATCACACACTTGCCTTTTATTCCTTAACTGTGGCATTTAGACAATTTCACCATTTTGCATGCATATTGCTGGAGCATTTCAATTATAACAACTGACAAAAACTGTTGTTTCCCAGCCTGGTGTGGGTAGGTGGAGTGAAAGTTGGCGAGGACTGTGGAATTCATCGTTACATCATGTTCACAACACTTGCTTGAAAGTTTCTAAAGCATTTTCAACAAGTCCTTTTTGTGCATATCCTTGCGATCATGGGATGTGATAAGGCTACGGCAAATGCTAAGCCTCATCCTTCACCCACAGCTTTTTCTATGCTTAGCATTTTGCATGCACGCATTCCAGTATTTTCAATTATAACATTTGACAAAAATTATGCAGTTTCCCATTATTCTTTAATAGAAACTTGAATCATCTTTTCAACCTTCCTAGCATGGCATGAGCAATTGGGCGATGTCGGTAAAGATTGTGGAATTTGAATTTGCACCTGCTAAAAAGCAAATTGCCTCGTAAGTTTCTAAAACCTTTCAACAAATACATTTTGCGCACATGTGCAATAATTGCATTCTAACTATGGTATCAGACAAAAATCTGCATTTTACTTGTTTTCCTGTCTAATACGGGTTGGGATTGCACTGGCAAGAGGTGTGGAAACTGGAGTTGCAACTACCTTTTGTGTTCTTCTTGAACGTCTTTGACACTTCTTCAACAAATATACTTTATACTTTTTCTACATTCCATGCCTGTTAATGGATAACAAAACAGACCGCGGCCTTTACTTTATACTTCCATTTCTTCCCGATCATGATTACCACAAGCATTAGGATTAATAATGAATATTCAACTATATGATGTAATGCACAAGACCACTGCATTAGCCACATTTTGAAACATGAAATGTAGCAATCGATAATCTTTCTTTGTTTTTATTTGTTACTACTCTATGCTCAACACTCTTGTATTTTCCATTCATCAAAACCTCTGGAGTGTTCCCTATATTGATAACTAGAGCATCTAAGATTGGAGCTACAAAAATCCACTGGTTTTTGTTAAGAATATGCAAGCCTACACATTCATCATCTTGCAGCAACATAGTAAGAGCACTTCCATCAAAGTGTGCACTTAAACCTAGAACTAGATCAGGTCTAGAGCAGGGAGGATAGAAGTTCATCCTCATAGCCTGCACATTTTCTCCAAACATCTCCTCAAATATGGTGGACTTTAGACCTAGGTTTTTAGCTATGGCGCTCAACAAATTTTGGTAAAGTCCAGATACCTTTATTGAATAAGCTTCCACTGTATCATTGAAAAGTAGCGGCTTTGTGAGCTAAAATATAGCAAAGCTACTTCTTCTGCAAGGGATCTACACAATCACATTTGTGTGATAGGATCCATAAGATCATCAGTAGGTTCCTTTTATCTTGCCACTTTTGGTATTCTGGTAAAATTTCTTCAACAAGATTCCTATCATACTTATGACTCCAATAACCAATATATCCATTTGATCAAAGCAGTCTGTATTTTAAACCGTTCCTTCCAAGCTGGGTACTTCAATCATGTAGATATTTGATGAAGATAAATGACAATGCTACAATCTCTTATATTCGTTGTATATTGCCAAAGCATTTGCAACCAACATCTAGTAAAAGTCCACTTCCATGATGTGCTTTAGCTGTCAGTTTTTAAGTTGTTTATATGGTTAAATTGCTCAGAAATATCTTGTTGAAATGTGTATTCAACACTACATGGTGAAATAATTCATAGCAATTAGCTTCCTAAAAATTTCCTCCAATTTAGAAAGGCTCTACAAAGAGATACTCGATCAACATATCAAATTGAGTACCCCAGTCAATCACATGGTTTCAATGTAGAACTTCAAACTTACAAAACTCTAGCAATCATCAATCATTAACAACCTCAAGTGACTAATATGCATTTATTAAGCAATATTAGGAGAGGAGAAGTCTACAACTTCTCTAATTATAGGAAGAAAGAGATCACAAGTACTGATATCATCTTGTAATATTTGTCAAATCTGATATGACAGGATTTAGAAAGTCAGGGCCAACAATGGAGCTCGTCTTTTTTTCCTTGCCAATATCTTGGCCATAATGTTGTTGATGCTAGATATGAAAAGGAGCAACATCAACCTTACAAACAACATTTTCACCAACTTTTGTCGTGTCTAAATGAGCAGAAATTCCAAGGAGATCCACTGAATAACTGAAATAAGGAGGGGGCGACATTGATAATATATAACCATTTAATGAGATGATAGTATGACTTCATATGTGACTCAAGAGAGAAAATAATGCATTGTAGGATTTGAATTCAATGGAATGCGATAGCTCAGAGAACAAGGAAAGTTTAAAATTTGTGGGTTCATAAATTGGACAACAACAGGCTCTAATTGGGGACGAGGACCGTGAGGGATGTAGAGGATCCATAATCTCAAGTGAAGTCCAGTGCTAATCCATTGGGTCATAGAGTCAAGGGGAATAACAAGAGACTTGAACAAAGCCAACACTGAAATAGACACAACAACAGAGACAATAGGGAAACATAAAGCAAACTAAGACTCCTATGTACCCAAACTAGGTGCTTTATAGGAAAAGAGGGAAAATGATAAAAGGGTTAAATCCTCCTTTCACTACAAACATTCAAAGACTTCCAACCGAGTTGAATCACAACTCTTGCAAGAGGATTCACCTACAAGTTTGTGTGTCACTTGGAACGATGTGGAAATTCAGAGATTGTCAATTAATGCATCAATTTAATGCTCAAATACCCTTGAAACCCTAATTATGCAAAACAATAAGTGAAATGATGAATTACGGCAAATGCTTACAGACTAAGGTAGTAGACAGAGATTAATTATTGACCGTTTTTCAAAGTTCAAGATGCAGAATACTCAGGGACACTGGCACTCAGGCCCCTATCCAAGGTACAGTTTTCTTTAGGGAATCCTGATCTCCTTCTGACACTGATGATCACTGTATTTTCTATTTTTGTCCCGGGAGATGCGGACACAGGCACTAGTGCCCAAGTCCAAGGTAGGGTGTTCTTCAGGATGTCAGAGCCTCTTCAGATGTTGATTGTCACTGTCACAATGATTTCTATGTTTTCAACCTTAAAGGACATTGGTACTAGCACTTGAGTCTAAGCAGTGCTTTTCTTCAGAGAACTGGAATTATTATCTTCTGCAACCTTCCTCTACAACTCCACTCTGCGAAATCTGATACCTGTAACCTACAATCACAAGAAGTGTGGTTGGGGGTTGTGGTGTTTAGAGCTAGGCTTGCCTCAGTCAAGCCCTGGAAGGACATTCAAGTCTTCCAAACACCGTTGTTAGATAAAGAGTCCGTATCCCTGCGGGATAGAGGCAAAAACAAATTGATAAATGATTCAAACACAAACAGATATCACCTTGAAGGTGTAGATCTCACATATATGAAGATTCTTCAACACATGAGAAGATGAAGCTAAATCTATAATCACAAACACAATAACAATGCTCTGATCTGCAATAATGAATATCTTGAATGCTCTAAAATCATAAGTTCACCAAAAGTTCATAATCATCTTCTAGTTTACAAATGAATCCCTAAACATGCTTATATATGCAACTAAACACATTCTCGCTTTAATTTCGTAATTCAAACTTGAGATGTCGGCATGGGACCTAACTAACGGTCACATAACCGACACTTAAAAATTTGGGACCCCACTAAATAGGGCAAGACTATGACATGGAAGCCCAAGTCCTTAGCCCCTATTTAGGTCAGGGTTAAGCTCACAAGAGTCCCCTAGGTCTATTTTGACATGGGTTTTCAGGGATTTTCCATTGGGAGTAAAAATGAACATGCATGATTAATTCTAAGGACCCGAGAGCAAAACATAGGAGGGAAAAAGTCCTAGGGAGACATTTTTTGACATAACACTAGCTACAACAAATCACAATTGCTTCAAGAGACTATGCAAATCCATTTACCGGAAGGGAAAAATAGATACCTGTGCGGTAGAAAGGTGTATGCCAACGAAACATGGCTAAACATGGCTGCCATTTGGTTCTTTGAACAATAGCTTCAAATTTTTTGGCATATGCAGCTCTTGTGGATAAGTTAGTGGACTCAAACAACTGCTCCTCATGGAATATGTATGAATCAGAAAATACTTCAATGTCTTCATGCATGTTGAGAAACACTTCCTCCTATATTACTTGAAGTATGGCAAACTCAAGTTCTTGAATTCATCTTTCACGATTTGAATCTATGGATGTATGATGCAAATCTTTTTCAAAATTTGATGGAGCAACAAATGAAATATTTTCAAAATAAGGAAATTTTGATTTTGCCAACTCTGATATGGTTTCACATGAGAAAAAGTTTAGGTCTGGAACTATCTCCTCATCAGGAACATCTTGTATACCCATTGCAATCTTCACTAAATCCTCATTATTAGGTTTATGATCTTTCTCTTCTATTTCTTCTTTATGATCTTGCATCTTGTATGTACTATCACAAGAAAACACAACGGGATCTTCTTCTTTGACATAGTGTTGTGCATGCTCAAATGAATCCATCCAAAGAGGGTTATTGTCTGAAGAATAACACCCAAAAAAAAAGAATTTCGAGGAGAAGAAATCAAACCAAAACTTTCATCATTAGACTTTGATTGTATGTGCATTGGGGAAGCAATTTCTGCTTTATCTTCACATGCATTCACTAGTTCATCAGAGAACATTTCAAGAGAATGTCTTACCTCCATATTGTTGTCCTCATGTTGCAATAATGTATTATAGTAGGATGTTCCTCATCTGATGAAACTTCTTCATGAACAGGGGTATCTTCATGGCTGCAAGCAAGAAAGTGTATCTTTTCCATCTCTTTGCTCAATCTCTTGCAAAGTCTGAAGCAAAGATGGATGTACCATATTGGATTGAAAGTGCATATTACCATAAAAACTCTTTAAAAAGCTTAATTGCACAGAATCATCAAGTACCTGATTATTCTCTAATGAAGATGTGGAAAGAGAGAAGTCTTCATCATCGCTATCATCACTGTCATCCTTCCTGGATACCAAACCGTTTTTCCATATTCAAACTTTTTCGTAGAGTTGCCAATCTCACCTCTTCAATGAGGTACCTTGAAAATACTGGAGAATAAGGATGCACCGATCTTCACCTTCCCCAAAAGAGTTGCCAAAAACTGTTAGCATACAGTTTTTGTCACTGCAAAACACCTAGACTTGCCCAACAAGGCAGCAAAAAAAAGATGCTAACAAATGGAGAAATCATTGTGAATGCAACGATTCTCCTCTGGATTTGAGAGGAGCAACTCCCTCATATGATGGGAGTTTTTGTATTTATGAGTACTTTTAACTAGAAAGTACAGAAAGGTAGCAAAAAGAGAGAAAATGAAGGAAGAAAAGAATCTTAGCTGTGAACATAGGAACACAATAGAGATTCAGAAACAACACCATGAAGTAAAGAGAGAAGAACAAATTCTCTACAAAACCAACTATAGAGGCACAAAGTCTTCCCAAAACACCTGCATATCAAGAGTGTGCAGAAGGAATTGAAATAAATAAAGAAATTGAATGAACATAGGAACAAATAGCATCTATGAGGAAATCATGGACATAAGAATAGAATCCTTCATTGATATAAAAGAAAACTAGAGCTCAAAGTCTCTAGTAACCCCTTCTACAGAGCTCCCAGCTACACAAGTAGCAAAAAGGTCCCCTACAATGACTGTAAATCAGTTTATATAGACCTCCTTAGATGGAAGCCTAAAAGACAATCTTTCCTTCTCCCCAAAGAAATAATACAAAATCAAAAGAATGAAGAGTCCTCGAATGACTCTTGATATTCCATTTTGTCTTCATTTAAAAAAGACTTCATATTTCCCAAACTGTACTTCTTGAAATTCTCTGGCATCTTCATATCAAAAATGTTTGAATAACCCTTGTGTTCTTCTTGGGTTACTAGGCTCATGACTGCTGCAAGTTACCAAGAATTTCTTCCCAGGTGGTATATCAATCAATCTAACCTGTGTATGTACAAAATGCATCAATCTGGTAATTATCGTGGCTCTTCCCCAAACATCTGCTTACTGTCAACGTTGTCGTCATCCTCTACTTGAGGCTTTGTTTTTGTTAGACCACCTTGATGTTATTTCTTCTTTTTGCCACTCACAATGTCATCAATCCTCAGAAGCATACAGGCTGCCTCAATGGTTGTTTTAAATGTTTGTGCCTTCACATTATAAGCATCCCATATCCCACGTTCTTTCATATCTATGATTTATCTAGCATTTCCATCGATCCCAATCCACACATTTTCTCCATTAGCATGCTTTGCTTTCAATGTTGTCACTATTCTAACAAGATTCACACCACAATTTTGAGTCAAAGTTCTTAAAATTGCCTCGAAAGCTTGTGCCACTAGACCACAAGGAAAGTACTCATATTGTCAACAATATTAGCTCCATCATAGCATTCTTCATCTCCCTATATTTTCTTGTCTTGAGTTGTTACTCCATGCACTTCTTAAGATTATGTTCATTCTTGCAACTTTACAATCATCAACAGTAGCTTGCCCTATTGGGGATGCTAATGAACTCTAGCCCTTTAAGGCTAAATGAACTATATGGTCTCAACAATAGTAGGCTTGCAAACTGACTTGCAACACTCTTTCAAAGGATCAATAGACCTGCATGCATCTGACAATTCACTTGTATTCACAATTTGCTCAAAATTCATCACATCTTTTACTGGACAAGAGCCTCTAGTGAGATTTGAAGGATACTTTGCAATTGTTATGTTCAGCACCAATGAACCAGTAGCAAAACTTTGCCCTCCCTAAAATATTCTAAGCAAATTACATTCTCTAGGTATGTAGCAAGACATGTAGAATAATCAGCTACTGTCAGATCCACAACTTTTGTGAATGTGGAAATATTCACTGGATATTTTCCTGTAAGGACAGGATTGGATGTAGTAGGAAAGTATGGATACATAGCATCATTGGTGGTATTTCATGGGGGACAATGGAAGGTGAAATTTGAATGGGACCAAAGAGGTCACTTGATATATCTGAAGGTGCAGTTGCATAGACACTAACAGGAGAGAGCTAAGAAGTACACTAGCCACCATTTGGAGAATAGAGAACATATACGTACAAGAGTATTTTCCAAACCATCAGGATTTCATCACTCAGTCACTAAACATGTTGCAATATAGCATGAAAAAGCAATATTATAGAATTCAGCAATATATAATGGAAAGACGTAGTTCTTCTTGCACCATTTTGTGATGGATGATACCGCCCCCCCACATGCTATTCACATAGTTAGCAAAGAGACATTTCCATGTTGGATTATTTACAAAATACTCATGTTCTCTTCTTCATGCAATAACCATGTCAATGATTTTGTTCATATAAGCTTGAGAGCGATTTATAACACTAATCCAAAGCAACTACAATCAATCCTACTTTCCTTCCAAAAATTCAACGGCATTGGTTCCCTTATCCATCTCACGGGATATCTTAATAGTATTAGATGTGGCAAAGTTTTTGTTCACAAGAGAAATAGCTAAGATTATTGAATTCAGCTTCTCAATATAAGATCGAAGCATGTCCTCAATGTCACCTTCAACGCTTTTAGATTGCCTTTTAACATTTATCTTTGAGATGAGGGTGCTTCACAATATTTTGCATGCATATCTATAGGAGAATTTCCAATTGTAATATCCCATCACAAAATGAAGATGATTGTTGATAACAGTTATGCAATAGTCATTACTCCTGACCAAAGCATTTTCATGGAAGTTTCTAAAGATTTATAAATAAATCCATTTAGTGCACATTCGACGATCATTACATTCCATTAAACAATGTTTATTTAGAGTAACCTTATCACACACTCGCCTTTTATTCCTTAATTGTGGCATTTAGACAATTTCACCATTTTGCATGCATATTGCTAGAGCATTTCAATTATAACAACTGACAAAAACCATTGTTTCCTAGCTTGGCTTAGGTAGGTGGAGCGAAAGTTGGTGAGGACTGTGGAATTCATCATTACATCATGTTAATAGCACTTGCTTGAAAGTTTCTAAAGCATTTTCAACAAGTCCTTTTTGTGCATATCCTTGCGATCATGGGATGTGATAAGGCTATGACAAATGCCAAGCCTCATCCATTGCCCACGCATTTTTCTATGTTTGGCATTTTGCATGCACGCATGCCAGTATTTCAACTATAACATTTGACAAAAATCTCATTGTTTCCCATTATGCTTTAATAGAAACTTGAATCATCTTTTCAACCTTCCCAGTGTGGCACGAGCAATTGGGCGATGTCGGCAAAGATTGTGGAATTTGAATTTGCACCTACTAAAACGTATTTCCTTGGAAGTTTCTAAAACCTTTCAACAAATCCATTTTGTGTACATCTACAATACTTGCATTCTAACTATGGTATGTGACAAAAATCTACATTTTACTTTTTGTTTTCCTGTCTGATACAGGATGGGATTGCGCTGGTAAGAGAAGTTGTGGAAACTGGAGTTGCAACTCCCTTTTGCATTTTGATTGAACATCTTTGACACTTCTTTAACAAATACACTTTATGCATTTTCTACATTTTGTGTCTGTTAATGGATAACAAAATAGACCGCAACCTTTACTTTATACTTCCATTTCTTCCCGATCATGATTACCACAAGCATTAGGATTAATAATGAATATTCAACTATACGATGCAATGCACTACTGGCAAGAGACATTGCTTCGTATGACAAGTGTTGTCATTGATGGCAACTAAGACTATTCCACTCATTCGCATAACATAATTTGTTCATACCGGAAGTCAAAATCAAAATTTATCTAAGTCCAGGTAGCCAGAGATAGAGCATGTGACAGGGTCCGGTATCTTGGTCT